>JALPQD010000167.1:1897875-3097875 GCA_023101885.1 Typhlomys cinereus
AATCCTTTCGTGTTTATATAATACACAGAGAGAGAAAGAGAAAGAGAGGAGAGACTGGAGAGATGGCTCAGGGATTAAGACTCTGCCTGGAAAGCCAAAGGACCTGAGTTCAGAGCCCGAGCATATGAAAACATGCCAGGGGAAATGCCAGCTGCCTTTGCTCCATGGCTTTCATTTCTGGTTCTATAGGCAGAGCCGGGAAACCCCAGAGTGAAGAAAAAAGAGGTAGAAGCAATCCAAGGTGATTCTGAAAGTCACCCTTGGTTCTCCACAGGGACACACAATGCTTCTCTCTCTCTCTCTCTCTCTCTCTCTCTCTCTCACACACACACACACACACACACACACACACACACACATACACACACACACAAAGAAACACACACAAAAAAGAAAAAGAAAAAAAGATAGTAGGATCCTGGCCAGGAGCACTGGCCCACCGCTCAGTAGGATGCACCCAACAGACTGGGTCCCCAATGATCCCAGCTCTCCAGCATCTTTCTCCCCAGGAGGGCTGGGCCATGGTGGACAGGACTAGGCCAGGACACTTGCCAAGGGATGAGTCTTCAGAGGAAGTCTATGCCGCCTAGTGATGGCAGCTTATTTATTTTGCTTTGCTGCCCAGGGGGCTTCAAGTTCTTAGGTTCAAGTAATCCTCCTGCCTTAGCTCCCAAATAACTGGGGCTTCAGGCCCACAATCATTCCCAGCTGTGGTAACCACTTTTAGGTGCGCGCTCCAAGGCCATCTTGTTGATTGTTGTGTTGAGCTGGGGATGTAGCTCAGTGGTCAAGCACTTATGTAGCATACATAAAGCCCTGGGCTCCATCTTCAGCACCAAAACAAAAAATAAACCCTCAACCTATAACTGAAGTAACAATAAATAACAGGCATAATACAATTTACAAAGTGCCAAGCACAGCACTAAGTAAAAAAACATAATGTCAATTACTCTTTGTTTAATCCTCCACAACACTGCTATGATATGTTATCACCATTCAACCAAACGAGAAAACAACATGTGTAAGTTTCCATACTGAGGAAGAACTGGGGTTTAAACATGAGTGAAAGGTCTAGAAGACATTGTGGTAACAGAAGTCAATTGGTGAGGCAAGGTGTTTCCCAGCTGGCGGGGACACCTTTCACATTTTAGGGCGTGCATTTCCACAAAGTTTAATTTTTCAGAATGACTCATGCTAATCTCTTAGTGCTGTGCTTGGCACTTTGTAAATCGTATTATGCCTATTATTTATTGTTACTTCTTCCCTCCCTGCCTTTTCTTTCCCTTCATTTAAGACTCAGAAGAACAACAAATCGGATCCTGGCCTCCTCTTGCTGCAGCAGTAACATTTTAGGATCAGTGAACGTGTGCGGCTTTGAACCTGACCAAGTCAAAGTCCGAGTGAAGGATGGCAAGGTGTGCGTGTCAGCCGAGAGGGAGAACAGGTATGACTGCCTTGGATCCAAAAAGTACAGCTACATGAACATCTGCAAAGAGTTCAGCTTGCCGCCATGCGTGGACGAGAAGGACGTGACATACTCCTACGGGCTCGCGTTGTGTTCAAGATAGAGTCTCCTTGCTACCCTTGCCCGTCTCCCTGCGGCCCCTGCGGCCCCTGCGTCCCTGCGCCCCTGCGGCCCCTGCGGTCCTTGCGGACCCTGTGGCCCCTGTGGACCCTGTGGACCCTGCGGACCCTGCGGACCCTGCAGTCCATGCGCCCATCAGCCCTGCGGCCCCTGTGATCCCTTTAGCCCCTGCTACCCCTGCGGAAGCCGATTTTCTTGTAGGAAGATGATTCTGTAAGGCGATTCTGTAGGAACCCTTCGCTTAGCAGAAGTCAGGTACTCCAACCAGGCAGCTCTTCCACATTCCTCTTCCCCTTCCCGTAGCCCGTGTTGTTTAAGTACATAGGAAACTGAATACATAACTGCAATTTGCTGGTGTCGTGTGCGAGTCTTTTGATGGATTCCCTGCGGGAGACCTGCAGAGTTGGAGGGCCCTGAAGAATCAGGAGGTGGGGAGGGAAGGAGAGAGGTTCCGATCTTTCTTCAGTGTCTTCCGGATTCCCAACAGCCTCCAAATGACCAGAGGCATCCCCAAACACTGCGTGAGCCAGTGAAATGGCCCAAACCAGAAAAGCACACTGGCAGAAGTTAGGATCCACTAGGCAGGCTCTATTTCACCTACACCACAGTGAGGAGGATGGAGAGACAGTTCACACTCAGAGTCCAGTGGGTGGGGGATTTTTCAAGGATAATATCTGAATTCAAAAGAATGGGGTGTTGGGGTAGGGGGTATGTTCATGAACCAAGGGTGGGGCAGCCATCCTGCCAATGGAGATTCAACGTTCCTGTGATTCTGGCTTCAGGATAGTTTACACCCCCCCCACCCCCCCAACCCCGATTTGATGTAGCTATCACTTTTCCACTTCCTCAAACTGCTTTAGGCTGCAGCAAAGGTCAATTCAAAGTCTGAGTAGAAAAGTTCAGCTTTCGGGCTGGAGAGGTGGCTCAGGGGTTAAGCCTCTGCCTTGCAGGCAGAAGGTCCTGAGTTCGGATCCCAGATCCCACGTATAGACGCCAGGCGGAAGCGGGGGCGGCCTGCGTTTCTGGTCCTGGTAGGGCGGAGCCTGTGAATCCCGGGGCAGAAGAGGTGGAGGCGTCCATGGTGGTTCGCGAATTCGTCCGTGGTTCTACACATACACAGACACACACAGACACACACACGCGCGCACACATACACACGCACATGCGCACAGTTGAATAAATAATAATAATAAAAAAAAAAAAAAGAAAAGTTCAGCTTTCACAAAATGGTGTAGTTTCACCCGATTCTGGATCTTCCAGGACAGTTCTCCATTGCTCCGATAGACGTAAGTATAAAGGAACATCGAGAAGACATTGATCCCAAACCCTCAGGCCTGCAGCGAAGTCTTTGTCTCAGCTGCCTGTGGATAAGAACAGTTTTCTTAGTCTTGACTGTACAGGAGAATTGCTTAGGGAGCTTTAAAAATCTGGATGCCAGGGTAGAGGTGTAGCTCAGAGGTAGAGTGCTTACTTCAAAGGCTCAAGGCCCTGGGTTCAACCTGTCTATATCTAATCTTTTTATATTTATTTATTCACCATGTGAATGCATGTATGCTTTATGCCATAGCACGGATGGAGGTCAGACAACTTGGTGATGAGGGTCTCAGGCTTGCGCCCAGCCTGTCAGGCTTAGTGCCCTCTGAGGAGAATTATTTTTTAAATGAGTTTTTTAATTAAAGATTTATCAATTAATTGTGTGTGTGTGTGTGTGTGTGTGTGTGATTGTACACATGCACACACTCAAGCATATATCAGAGGGCACTGTGTGCCCCTGTGGAGATCTAAGGATGACCTTGGCAATCATCCTAGATTGCTTCTACCCCTCTTTTTGCTTTGCTCTGGGATTTCTCAGGCTCTCGTTCCAAGTTTTTCATGGGGACCTAGGATCTGAACTCAGGTCCTTCTGTTATGAAGCAGAGTCTTATCCCCTGAGCCATCTCTCCATCACCCCCCCAACACCCACACACACACACACCACACACACACACACACACACACACACACAGATCCCACATAAAAAACGCCAGGCAGAAACAGTGGCACTTCTGGCCCTGGTGGCCAGAGCCTGGGAAATCCCAGCAGAAAGGAGATAGAAGCAATCCAGGATGATTCCCAAGTCACCCTTGGCCCTCCACAGGGACACACAATGCCCTTGATACACACTACACACATACACACACACACACACACACACACACACAACACATTACAACACACATACACACACACACACACATAAGATCTCCCCGGGCTTCTCTTTAAAAGCTTCCTTCAAATTCCAAGTAGGAGAATATTGCTAGTGATGGCAGACATATTTTGCTTTTAACTGAGGGATCTCACATAAGTGTCATTTCTCTCGAGTCCTGAGGAAAAGGCATAGAGTAGTAGGGTTCATTCCACAAGCTAGCAAAGACCAAGGAGGAAGTGGATCTGAGGGGGAAGGAAGACGCATCTGCTGTTTTTGAAGTTGTCTTTGGGTGGCCGCATGTGTCCCTGGGTTTGGACAAGGACAAGCTTAGCCTTGAATGCAGTTCTGCAGATCAGTGCTCAACCCAACTCCAGGGACATGGAGGAGAGGCCAGGACAAGGTGGCTCCTGATGGCAGAAGTGAGCAAAGAAGCTCGGATGGGAACAGATGGGAGAGGCTCCATTTCACATTACACATATGTGCAATGAATGGATGTGTAAATTAGGCAAACATGCTCCCCCCAACAGCTCCCTAGATATTGCAAAAATTGGAAAGGAAGGTGTTTATGGAATATGTTCTAATGCCAAGGAGCTATTTAAATTGTGTTGTGGATAAGAAATTTCTCAGGTATAGGACACTTGGAATATTGTTTTAGAAAAAAAAATGGTCATCGTGTCTGTGAAAACAATTACAGTCAGACAAAAACTGTTCACCTTTTTCCTGATTATAGTTTTTAAAATCATTTTCAATGAATCAGGTCATGTATGAGTATTGGTTCTGAGAGTCTAATAAGCATGTAGCTTTCGAATGGCTGCATGGTGTCTGAAGACGAGAGGATGTGGTCCATGTGTCACCTGCATGGGATCAGGGACTCCTGACAAGGCTGGAGCTATAGGGTGTTGATCCTGAGGAGGACCATCCGGTGGGTAGAGATGAAACACACAAATATCTCCACCTACCCTCAACATCCAGGCTCCCTAACTTCCCACTGGTTAACCTCAGCTGCAGACCAAAAGATAGGAGTTTTGGCGATGTGCTTCATCAAGGCTGGTCACTGAGGGCCAAGAGTAGAGAAAAGAGAAATTTAAATGGTGGAGTTAA
Organism: Typhlomys cinereus; assembly: GCA_023101885.1. NCBI lineage: Eukaryota > Metazoa > Chordata > Mammalia > Rodentia > Platacanthomyidae > Typhlomys > Typhlomys cinereus. Next base: position 1,902,750 of record JALPQD010000167.1, read on the forward strand.
TGGGAAATACTTAGCTGGTCCTTCTTCCTTCCTTCTTCCCTCCTTCCTTCCTCCTTTCCAACTTTCCTATCTTCCTTCCCTCCTTCCTTCCTTATTCCTTCTTTCTAATCTTCCTTGTCTACATGGTATCATGCTAATAAGGAGGAATCAGGATTAATCAGGCAAAATTTGAAGGATCTTATAGTCTAACCTAGGTGTGTGGAGGGGAAAAGGTAAATACATGAAGTAAATAAAAATACTGAGAGGGATTGGAAGAACTCAGGCAAAAAATATTTCTAGTCTGTTTCATATTCTCAGAGTCAGGCTCTGTAACTCTTCACCTCTAGAACTACAGCTTGGGGAAACAAAGGCAAAGCCTTTAAAAACTGACAACTCATGAGTGAAGCTGCAATAACTAAATCACCCACCCAGGCCCTTTGCATGTCAATATTTCTATTCATTTTGCTTCAATTTACACACAATGTCTTAATATTTAGAAGAGAAATTTAGAAGAACATTTAAATTTTTTTTATTTTTTATTTTGTGTGTGCGTGTGTGTGTGTGTGTGTGTGTGTCAGAGGACATTGTATATCCTTGTAGAGACCCAAAGGTGACTTTGGGTATAATCCAGGATTGCTTTTACCTCCTTTTTGCTAAGCTTTGGGATATTCCAGGCTCTGACTACCAGGCCCAGAAGTGCAGGCCTTTGCCGATTGCACCTGGCAATTTCACATGGGACCTGGGATCTGAACTCAGGAGCTTCTGCTTTCAAAACAGAGTCTTAACTCCAGAGTCCTCTCTCCAGCCCTAGAGGAACATTTTTAAAACTCAGGATGGAAGTGTTGTATGACATTTCCTGGGGAAGAGACCTGAAAAAACATCTACTTATTCCAAACGGAGCACTAATAACAAGCTAAGGAAACGACTCTAAGTCTATGTCTGTGAACCAGTGAGTTACAGAGGTTATGTTTTGGCATGGGTGAGGGATTGCTTACAGGAACATGAGCAAATCAGGTAACTGCATCCCTCAAAAGCCCACCTCAGCACGGCCCATGAGTCACAAAAGCTACATCCCTGAAGCTCAACATGCAGGCAACTCCTTCAAAGAACCCTTTCTGGTATTAAAGAGGGGCCTTCTGGTATCAAAGAGGGGCTTCATGAGTATTGCACATTTCACATGAGTTTCATGAGCTTCCCTCTCTTACCAGGATGTGGAGGAAACAGCTGCACCACAGAAAGAAAGCAATCTAAGCAAGGCGGTCCACCCAGAAGCCATGCAGGAAACACAACTATGTTAGGGTTATCTAGAGGAACAACTGATAGAATGGATGTATATATAAAAACATTTATTAAATTAACTCACAAAATAAAATCTATGTAGTCCAACCGTTACTGCTTGTAGCTGCTCAGTTCTTGAGGAGCTATCGCAGGAGGATGACGGATTCCTGGAAAGTCTTGAATCTCTATCACTGGACTCCGATGCTAGCAATGAACAGTGGTGTTGTGGGTCTGGGGTCGTTCAGAAGTGGCAGGCTCAAGAGGTTGGGTCCTGATAGCAGCAATGAATAGCAGCAAGGTCCCACAAGGCTGGAATCCAACACTAGCTAAGAATAGCAGCAGCAGCAGCGGCAGCAGCAGTGGCAGCAGCAACAGTGGAGAAAGACAGCAGCAGACCAGTAGTAGATTCAACACAGCAAACTCACCCTTACACTTCTTTTTATCTGGTCCACCACTGGGAAGCATCACCTGCCATCACTAGGTCTTTCACATCAATTAAACAATGACTTGTAGGCTTGCTCAATGGCTTGCCCAAACTATCAATTCTTCACAATTCTGCCCCAAACTCAGCCTGCAACAGTCAACATCTGAATCTAATATCACAACATCTATTCAATAACATTGCTAAACAGTCTAAGTCAAGTACTGTGAAGTCAATAGAAAAATAATAGATTAGGAAAATATAGCTAAAACTTCAGTTCATATCCTCGACACACATTCTAGTTATTCTTCGGTTGCTTTAATAAAATGCCAAGCAACTCAAGGGGGAAGGAGTTCATTATGTTCACTTACGGTTCCATAGGAGACAGAGTCCATTGTGGCAGGAAACGCATGGCAGCAGAAGCAGGAGGCCAGCTATCACGCCAAAGCCACACTCAGGAAGCAGAAAGAAAGAAAAAACAGGAAGTAGGGCCAGCTTATCAAACCTCAAGCCCACCCCACCCCCATTATGTACTTCCTCCAGAAAGGTACCACCTCCTAAAGGTTCTATAACCCTCTCAGGCAGTGACACCAGATAGGACCACGTGTTCGAACACTCGAGTCTGTGGGGGGCATTTCACATTCAAACTGTAACAAACAATCAAAAAAAAAAAAAAAACTTTAAAATAGACAAGAAGAATGCTTATAGCATCTTTATTCCTAATCTCCAGAAAATAAAAGCACACAAGATGTCCCTTGACAGGCGAATAAACTAAACTGCAATGGGGAATTATTTCAAGAAAAAGAAATGAGACTGTCAAGCCACCAAAAAACATATTGTTAAATGACAGCAGCTAATCTGGAAAAGTTGTGTGCTCTTTGACTTTAGTGGTAGGACTTTCTGGAAAAGATAGTATAAAGATAATAAAAGGTTCAGTGATTGTCAGGCATTTGGTAGGCAGGGCAAGGAATAACTATGTAAGACCACAGAGGATTTTGTTTTTAATGATAGAATTTCTTTCTGCTTTAAAAATAATTTGGGGGAGCTGGAGAGAAGGGTTAGGGATTGAGACTCTGCCTCACAAACAGAATGGTCCCGGGGCTGGAGAGATGGCTCAGGGGTTAAGCTTCTGCCTTGCAGGCGGAAGGTCCTGAGTTTGGATCCTAGACCCCACGTATAGACCCCAGGGCGGAAGTGGAGGCGGCCTGCGTTTCTGGTCCTGGTAGGGCGGAGCCTGTGAATCCTGGGGCAGAGTAAACAAGGAGGAGGTGGAGGTGTCCATGGTGGTTCCCAAATCCCCCTGTGGTTCTACACACACACACACACACACACACACACACACACACACACACACACATGCGCACACATGCACAATTGAATAAATAATAAAAAAAAATTTAAAAAAAAAACAGAATGGTCCTGAGTTTGGATTTCAGGTCCCACGTAAAAATGCTAGGTGAAAACAGCAGAGGCCTGCACTTCTGGCCTGGTGGGCAGAGCCTGAGAAATCCCAGAGCAAAGCAAAAAGAAGGTGGAAACAATCCAGGATGATTCCCAAAGTCACCCTTGGCCCTCCACAGGGTCAGACAATGCCCTCAGATAGACAGACAGACAGATAGACAGACACACACGCACACACACACACACACACACACACTAAATGAATAAAGTTTAAATAAATAATTTTTATTTATTCTTTGACAATTTCATGTGTATAGATGAATCTTAATCATATCTACCCCATTTCCCTTTCCAATTTCCTTGAGCCTCCATAACACCTTCCCTATCCTATCCTTACAGTCTCTTCATTTTTTTTAATAACCCACTGAGTTCCCTTAGTGCTGCCTGCATGTACGTGGTGGTGGGAACATCCACTGGGGCACTGACCACCAGAGACCACATCCCCAGAGAAAAATGGCCCTCTCTTCCCCAGCAGCTGTCCACTGTTCCTCAACTAGAATGAGGTCTCATGAGCCCCTCCCCATCCATGCTGGAGCGTCAACTGACTGGGCCTCACGCAGGTGCCGTGAGTTCATGGGTGTACCAGTCAGTCATGTCCAGAAGATGTGTTCTCAGCATTCCTCCCCTTCCTTCAGCTCTCACACTCTTTCCACCTCCTCTTCTGTGATAGACCCTGAACTTTGGAGAGGGGACTTCATATAGACATGCCATTTAGGGCTAAACACTCAACAGTCACTTATTCTGAGCAGTTAGAAGTCTCTGCATGAATTACTTTCCACTACAGAAAGAAGCTTTTTTAACGATGACTGACAGTGCAATCATATGTGGACATATTTAGAAGAGAATTTGATAACATGTCCATTTAGCAAAACCAGCAATGATAGGTCCTTCCTAGGGCATATGATCTCCCCAGTGCTGGGCATTTGACCAGGTTTACAGTACCAGGCATAAACTTTCTCCTGGAAGCAGGTTTCTCATCTAAGCAGAAAGCAGTTGGTTACGACAACGACATCCATGCCACTGTTGTACGGTAAAAGGGGATTGCTTTTTAGGGTGACAGTGCCGGTTAGTTTCAGCTGTCAGCTTGACACTTGAATGGTTTCTGGACAGTTATGAAGAATCGTGCAGTTCAGGCGGGCTTCTGGGCAAGCTGTAGGACATCACCCATCCCTCAAAATCCAAACCACAGTACCGCACAGACTAACCTAATGTGTGCAAATCTTTTAAAAGTCACTTAGGAAGTTGATGGGTTCCAGGATAAAATGCAGATTGCAAGGAATCTCTATGACAAATGCATCAAAGCACCTCACTGGAGAGGTGGGGCGCAGGGCTGGCCTAAGTAACTGTGAAAACGAGCAGAGTCCATGTGAGGCAAGAAGCCCCGCCCAGGTGCTGGATTCCAGTTCCAGAGCACGTGATCTCATTCCACTTGACTCGGCAAAATACTCGAGAGCAACTTTCCATGAATCATTAAATGAAGGGTTGTGAGATGAGGGGACTGGGTACTGAACCCCTATAGTCCTAAGGGTCATTGAGTGAAGGGAGGTAGGGTACCCAAGCCAGGGCCCGGATGTGCTGTCAAGCCGAGGCTGGAGCGAGTCCAGGCAATGGGTCATGAGCTTAGCATGAAGATGCCCCAAGGAGCTGAAAAGCTAGAAATGAATTTTCCCTTGCAAAAGGAACACAGACCTGCTAACACTTTGATGTTAGGACTTCTGTTGTCCTGAATTGGAAGAAAATACCTTAGTGTTAGTTAAAGTCATCAAGTTTGTGCTATTTTGTTACAATAACAACAGAGAATGAATACAAGATGACATGTAAGTTATACATGGTCACGGTAAGATGAAATCTGTCACTTCTTTATTAGTAGTTCTCTGAAGGGAGACTTGTATCCAGTATTAGATTAGTATCTTGTAAACTAGAGATGCCTCTTGTATTTGGCAGAAGACAGCAAGTAAATGGAAATAAGTTTTTTCTAGAACTTGCCTGAAACTTTTGCTCAAGTCCTCTCAACTGTCCAGCGATGATGAGTCTGAGGAATGAGGAAGGCAGAAGCAAACTTAGCACAGATGTCAGGCTGGGTCAATGCCAGGCCCCATGCTGTTCTGCACGCCGCTCTGTGACCACGACACTGCGGCTTGTTAGAACAGAGCAAAGGTGGGGGTTCTTGCCCTCTGTCCCAAGAGCAGTGTGTGTTGCTAGAGTAGAAGGTAGAGGCTGTCCAACCTAACACTATCTTCATGATTTTTGCTTGTCAAAGAATGAGGGGGGTGGGGGAGCTGGCTCAGGGGTTAAGACTCTGTCTGGCAAGTAGAAGGTCCTGAATTCAGATCCCAGGTCCCATACTTCCAGTCACAGTGAGCAGAGCCTGGGAAATCTCAGAGCAAAGCAAAAAGGAGATAGAAGCAATCCAGGATGAATCCTAAAATCACACACACACACACACACACACACACACACACACACACTGCATCCTGGGCAAGAGGGGAGAGGGGAGGCTCCTGAAGGTGGCACAGACCTTAAGCAGTGTGTGTGTATATGGGGGGGGGACCTGTTATTGTCCCGAAATAAAGCAGGGTGCAGGGAATCCTGCTTCTTCCTTAGCAGCACCAAGAAGCCTGGCCTCCCCCTCCCCCCTCCCCAAGCTGGAAGCCACTTTTGCTTCAGAGCAAGTGAAAACTCGATGCTGATGGCACTTATGGAGAATGAGCACAGTCACTTCAAAGTCAGTGTGTGTGTGTGTGTGTGTGTGTGTGTGTGTGTGTGTGTGTGTACGCCCATGCGCGCATGTACAGGGAAGTTCAGCTTCAATCACTGTTCTGTCCATCCCCGGCTATGGCAATACGTGAAACAAGTCAGTGTCCAGGGACTGGCGAGGCCAGTGAAGCTCTTCAGATACCGGCCTGTCCCAGCGATGGCATCCACGCTATGCCATGCTTCAGGCCCACAGACCTGGGTTAATTAGGGCAATACTGCTCCTGCCATAATTGAACTAAATTTTTAGTGGCTTGCTTCTTACTCGCATGATGAATGCAGAGTAAGAGCTCTTTCTCGGTCAGAAGCACCTTTTTGGGGCGTTGGTACCTATCATCCCGTGGTTACTTCCCTCCTGGAGTCCTGGAATTCTCCATAGCGAAAAGAGAAGATGGGAATGGAGTGACTGCTTCTTGTTCTCCCTGGGCAGGAAACATCACAGGCTGGTTCCTGTGCCACGTAGATACAATTGTCTCAGTTTGACCACTGGTACCGAGCCTTTGGGCACCTCTGTGAGAAATTATTTAATTGGGGCAGCCCCTGAGCCAACCTATGGAAGATGTGTTGGTATGGAAGACCCAGCCCGAGGTGAGACCACTCACTCCCTCAGTGGACTGAAGATGGAAGGAGCTAGCTCAGTATACTGATAGGCATACAAGCATGTGGGCAAAAGAGAAAGCATGATTCTCTCACAGCATTCCTAAGGGATGATAGCGGCTTGAACTCTCCCACCAGGCTGATGAAGAGTAACCAAGAGGCATAAACAAGAATTAATCCCTTGTTCCCCTGAGTCATTAGCTTCCACATTTATTCAGCAATTGGGAGATGACACTAACACACTTCCCCTCCTCAAATGGTATAATCTGGATGTGGGGGATTCTGGGAATCGTAGTTCCTAGCTAAGCAACTCTAGAAAATGGAGGAGGAATCCCAGAGAACGTAAAAACAAAAGCTTTGCTACGCTGCCTGCCACCTTGGCCACACGCTCCATGATTCTGGTTCTCACTAACGTCACATTTTCTACTTCAGTGGAAGATAGAGCCACTGAGACTCCTCGTGACCTTCCCACCACCAAATCCACCAGGACAGAAATCTATGCTTTGCCTTCTCTCTCGTGACCACCGTGGGAGTTACCCTGAAATAATTTCCCAGATACCAATTAAGTTGAAAAAGAAAAACTTAATTCACAGCAGTCTGGAACTGAGATGACTCTTCAAAGACTCCAGCCATGACCTGGGCTTACACCTCCATTATATATTAAAGAGGGGCAGAAGTGAGCAAACGAAGCAGACTTTGGGGAGAGCAGAAGCAAAGGTTGCTAAGTGTCATCCTGCAGGTTGACTGCAAAGGACCACGACCTTGCTGTTATCAGTACCAGGTGCAGGCTACAGGGTTGGGGTGGTGTCTCTGAAATGTCCTTACCTGACTGCTTTTGGGAATTTAGTAATTTCCTGCCTCAACTTCTGCTTAGCAGTAACTCAACAGTTTACAGTTTTCTGCTTTATGACTAGAATAATAGACTGTCCAAGAACCTTTCTGTTTTGATTGAAGACATAGGACACAAAAAGAATCCAATGCTGTGGGTAGTGACTTATTAAAGCGCTTGCTGCACAAGCAAAAGAAATGTAGAACGTTGGGTAGGTGTGACAGCCCACCAGGATGGGGCTGGACAGATGGCTCAGGGGTTAAGACTCTGTCCCATAAGCAGGAGGACCTGAGTTCTAGCACTGGCAGGAACTGTCCGGAAAGAAAGGTGGCCCGACTGAAGAGATACTATTGGAAGTCAGAGAGTCAGAATGTATCAAACTCCTCAGGGTGCAGAGCATCCCCTGGGGAAAGGGGCTTGCTGAACTGCAAATTAGGACTCTATGCCTCCCACCAAGCCTCTGCAGAATGCTGGGTGCCGCTGTCAGGCAGGCCTGGACTCAAAAAAGGTTTTTGCTACTTTCCTGTCACCCCACTTGCTGCACACCAAAGGCAGCAACTACTGGGGATCAGAGAGGTGCAAAAGGAAAGAAGCAGCAATCTGCTTCTTTCCTTTCCTTGTGTTCATCAGACCCAACATGTGGCAGAAAGAGATTATAAACTGAATCAGGATACACTGGACTCCCTTCCTTCCTTCTTCCTTCCTTCCTTCCTTCCTTCCTTCCTTCTTCCTTTCTTCATATATGCTAGTGTGTACATGTGTGGAAGGGTGTGGAGGTGTATGTAGGTGTGCTGTGTACAGAGGGCACTGTGTGTGTGCCTATGGAGGCCCAAGACTTGGGGAGTCATCCTGGATCGCTCTACTTCCTTATTGCTTTGCTCTGTGGTTTCCCAGGTTCCACCTTCCAGGGCGAAAGTGCAGGCGTCATTTGCCCCCTGGCATTTTTATCTGATTATCTGTGATCTGAACTCAGGTTCTGCTTTCGAGGCAGAGGCTTAACCCCTGAGTCATTTCTATAGCCCTGTTTTTCCTTTTTTAAACTCAGGATATGCAGAATATGGTGAGTCTCATATAGCAAAAGCTGAGAGACCAGCAGAAAGTGAGGGGGGGGGGGTTCTAGCTTATGACCGCACCCCAAGTTTGGTGAAAATCAAGTAAATGGCTGTGTTAACAACCCGACTCTGGCTCCGCCGCCAGGGAGCGCCAGTATGCAGGATCAGACGCCCGGGTCTGCAAGGGAGCAGACCCTCCCGCCTCCCTGGTCAGGCGCCACCCCAGCCATGACTGCATTTGCATTGCATTACTAAATTTAGGACTTAAACCTGACCAGGCAAATAAAATAAGAGGCTGCCGAGGGTGCGAGAGAAAGCCACCTTTCGGTCTTTCTGCAATGCCGCCTGGAGAAAAGCGAGGTCACCCGGCAAAGCTGTCCCCCCGGGAGCCCTGGGTTAGGGGACTTTGTTAACACAGTCCACAGTGACACAGGAGAATCCAGCCTCAGAGGGATTCCCCTGGGTCCACTCCGCTTGTAAAATATGGTTTGCCTTCCTTTCTAAATGTTTTCTTGTTTGGCTTCTCGCCGCGCGGGGTGGGGAAACGGCTTTATTTAGAATTCGAAGGAGAGCTTCGCCACCCTCTAGTGGCTGCTGCTCCCGGCCAGGTGCGCAGCTCTGCGGGGTGGAGAAGGTCCACAGGCGAGCAGGGAGGGAGGAAGGGGAGAGGGGAGAGGGGAGAGGGAGAGAGACAGAGGGAGACAGACACAGAGACAGAGATAGACAGAGAGCAGGGGAGAGAGGGAGAGACAGAGAGAGAGAGAGACAGAGACAGAGAGGGAGGGAGACAGGGACACAGACACAGACAGAGACAGTCACAGAGAGACAGAGAGAGGGAGAGAGAGACAGAGAGCAGGGGAGGGAGGGAGAGACAGAGAGAGAGAGATCATACTTCTTCCCCACTCCAAGCAAAATAATAAGCAGGTTTTCTGCACCCCACCCCTCTGATTCCAGGCAGCACCCCCTAAGGCCTTGCCGGGGAGGAGAGATCAGTGTGTAAGAGGAGTGAGTAGGCTGCTTGTGGAGTCAGGTTGAGAAACAGAGGAACCACTGGGCAAAGGCTGTGCCCTCCTCAGCATGAGTGTCTAAGGAACCTGAGTTCTGCCACAGCCCCTCCCCCAAACCTCTGTTCCCCTCCCAGGGGAATGTTATATGACCTGTCAGTGTAGTTGGAGTGCTTTGCTAGTGTTAGGTCCTGTTCTCTCATTAAACACCACCACCAACACACGTGGATGTGGTGACCAGATACCCAGGGTCTGGTCTAGACTGCATCAACTAACTCACTGACTCACTGAGATGACAGAAGGCAAGCCGCCTGACGACCCCCCAGCCTCGCTCCATCAGTAACAGGAAATGCAAAGGAGCGCAGGGCTGCACCCTCATTAGACACAGGAGGTCAGCCCCTGTTTGCTTATGCAATGTCATCATTGCACGGCCACTCCCCCACTTTAAAATTGCTGTTTTTTTAATCAGCGTACACCTACCTCCAGGTCAAATCCCTGTGGTGTCACTGCTAAGTCAAAGAGTATTTGAGACTTAGATTTGAATTACACAGCTGTTCCTTACAAAAAGTGAATATCCAGGCTGGAGACAAGACTCAGAGTTTAAGACTCTGACTCACAAACAGAAGGTCCTGAGTTTGGATCCCAGGTCCCAGGTAAAAACACCAGGCAGAAACAGCTACAGCCTGTGCTTCCCAATATGGTGGGCAGAGACTGGGAAATCCCACAGCAAAGCAAGGAGGTAGAAGCAACCCAGAATGATTCCTGAAGTCACCCCTGGTCCTTCATGGACAGTGTTCTCAGACAGTAAATAAATAAATGAATTTTTTAAAAAAAGGAAAAGTGAATATTCATTCCCACCAGCCACAGGAAACTGTCTTTGCCTGCGCCTAAACCAATGTTATAACCAAAGAAAGAAGAACTTAGAGGCAGAACGAGATGAGCAGACGATCTAGATGTCTGTCTAGATCTCGCAGTAGCTGTGAGCTGTTGGTATTCTTATTGTTCAGATGAAGTTCAGAGAGACGGAGTAAGTAGCCCATCATCACACAGCCAGGAAGTGTGCCATGCAGTCTGCCTGCTACAGCTGTGGCCAGATCTTATTCTCTTCATACCTTCCCTTAGCCTTGATGCTTTGGCTCAGAGGTTGGGGGTGGGGGGGCTTCTGGCTCCTGTGACAGAAGCTGAGGCTGAAGGGGTCATTCTCTGCTGCCTGCCCAGCTAAAGATCCAAGTCATACACAAAGCTGCTGGGCCATCAGGAATACCAGTGACGAGCTGTGAAGTCTGACTTCTGTCGTGTTTACTGAATGTGCTCTGAATGAATTTCCATGAGCAGCAGCTAGTCATAACCTGCATGTCCCGGTCACTCACTCGGGGCAGAGAAGACAGGATGGGGGCAGATCCATCCACACCCAGGCAGCCCAGGCTCTCTATCCCCCTTTTCCATCCTCCTCTCCCCCTTCACACCTTAGTCTTAGCAATACTTTTTTTTTTAAACTTTGTGTGTGTGTGTGTGTGTGTGTGTGTGTGTGTGTGTGTGTGTGTATTAGATGGTACTATATGTTCCTGTGGGAGTCCAAGAGTGACTTTGGGGATCATCCCAGATTGCTTCTACCTGCATTTTGCTTTGCTCTGGGATTTCCCAGGCTCTGTACACCATGGCCGGAAGTGCAGGTCACCTCTGCTTCTGCCTGGTGTTTTATGTGGGACCTGGGATCTGAACTCAGGACCTTCTGCTTGTGAAGAAGAGTCTTAACCCCTGAGCCACCTCTCCAACCCATCTTAGTGATTCTTTAGCGCAAGCTTTCGTTTGAACATACTCTGCCTTACATTCAGGTCAAAGTTTGAAAAATAACCTTTATTCCAGCCAGACACTGCGGCATGGATTTGTAATCCCAACACCTGGGAAACAGAGACTGGAGGATTGTGGCTTCCAGGTCGGCCACAGCTCTCAATCGATAATAAATCGATTAGCCAAAAGAATAAATATTCTAGGACCAGGGAGAGGGTGCGACAGGTAAAGCTCTTACTGCGCAGACCTGCTGATGAGAGTTCGGGCACAGTGAGAGATACCTGCGATTCCCTGCAGTACTCTGACAAAGGAGGAGGCAGAGAAGGGAGAGCTGGCAGGACACTCAGGTCAACCACACTGGTATGCTGTGGCAGAAACAAGAGAGACCCACCTCGACAAGGTGGGAGGAAGAGTCAACGCCACGAAGTTGTCCTCTGACCAGCTACACAGTGCCACGCAGGTGTGACCTCTTCTCTCTCTCCCATTCCCCATCTCTCTCTCTCACACTCTCAATCAATCAGTAGGCTTGCAAGATGGCTCAGTGGGTAAAGGACACTTGCTACGCAAGCCTGGAGACTTAAGGTTGATCCCTAGAACCCATATAATAGTGGAAGGTGACAAATGACTCCACAAAACTGTCTTTGATCACCACACATGTACTATGGCTTCCACGCCCCTTCCCGACAATAAAATTTAAGGAGCTTGGCATGTTGCAAACCTGGGTTGGTGGATGGAGGCATGGTGCAACCCAGACACAAGATGGCAGAGAGAGGGTCCAATCTCCTGGCTCACTGGCCAGTTACAGAGAGACTGTCTCAGAAAATAAGGTGGAGAGTGACAGGGAAAGACATCTGATATTGATCTCCACATGCGCCTGCAAGAAGGCACATGTACACACGCACACATACACACACGAATATTCACACTTGGGAGTGGGCTAAAGGAGAGAGAAAAGACCCTGCAGGGTGCAGGGAAGGAGGCACTGAGAGACAGAGGGGGCAGGGCATTCACAGAAACACAGACCCTTTCTACCTTTAGGTCCCGGCACTGCTGTGGTTCTCTGCGTTAGTTGGACGTGACTAGTGTCCACTTCCTTTTCTTGAAGCAGGACACAGACCCAGCAAGGGTCTCCCATCCATCCTTCCAGAAGGTTCTTATCAGAGAGGAACCAGCTCCAGCCTCGGTCTGGAATCCGCGGTAGGAGCCTGCACACTGAAGCTGGCTGTCCCAGCATGTGCGTGGTGCAGGGGGTCAAGCTGGGCCACCCTGTAGATGTGGGGGCACCGCGGTGGCAGAGCAACAAGAAAAATGAGGGCGATCCACAGGGGAAGTAGGAAATAAAAGGTCCTGCGGGAACAGGATAGGCTCAGTGGTCAAGACAGGTAGTTTGGGGCTGCAGAGGTGGCTCAGGAATTAAGACTATTTCGCAAGCAGAAGGTCCTGAGTTCAGATCTAGGTCCCACATAAAAAAACGCTAAACGAATCGGGGCCTGCACTTCTGGTACTGGTGGGCGGACCCTGGGAGTACTGATGGGTGGAGCCTAGGAAATCCCAGCACAAAGCTAGGAGGAGGTAGAAACCATCCAGAAAGATTCCAGAAGTCACCCTTGGCCCTTCACAGGGACACACGGTGCTCTCTCCTCTCTCTCTCTCTTTCTCTCTCTCTCACAGACTAAATAAAATATTAAAAATGTATTTTACTGAGAAAGGTGTGTTGGGGAGGGAGGAGAAGAGAGAATGAATTCACATCATGGCACAAGGATGGAGGTCAGAAGAAAACTTTCAGAAGTCAGTTCTCTTCCACCACAAGGGCTTCCTGGGATTGAACTCAGGTCATCAGTTTTGGTAGTGGGCGCCTTGTGTTTTTACTTGCTAGTGTTTGAGAGAGTCTGAAGTAGCCCAGCATGACTTTGAACTCATTATGTAGCCAGAGATGACCCTAATCGTCTGGTCCTCCCACCTCTACCTCCCGAGTGCTGGGATTGCAGGCCCCGCTCTTTGCACTCCTTCGTTTCTGATCCTCCCATCCCATGGTCAAGTTCTCCAAAGCAGAAAATTTGTTCATCCAGTTCCACACGCCCAGCCCTGCCGCAGGCCTGCCAGAGAGCTAACATTTAGGGGGTGCAGCCGAACCCCACCTTCTCAGCCACAGGGGAATAATTTTCAAACCACAGATGGTGTGTGAAAAACAAGCATGGGATTTTGAGAAACTGACCCTCAAAGCGCTAACACGGTTGGGAATCAGTCTTTCACAAGGGGAAACTGAGGCCCTAGAGATGAAATGGCCTCCCAGGGTAGCTTGTCAGCAGCCACCCTGAGACATGGGGGCTGTACGGAGAGAACACGCTTCTGAGAGGCAACAGAAACTTCTGGGCTTAGCCTAGTCCATTGCCTACCTGCTCAGCTACGCTGCTCTTCTGCCCTTTGTGGTTTGAATGTCAAATGTCCCACACACATTCACCAGTCTGGATGCTCTGGCCCTGGAGGAGGGGGGCAGTTTGAGGAGTTGTGGAGCCTTCAGGTGGTAGAGCCTTGCTGGAGGAAGTGTGTCATTGGGGGCGGGCCTTAGGCTTTATAGAAAGACCTCACTTCCTGTTCACCCTACTTCCTGAGTGTGGATGGAATGTGATCGGTTGATTCCTGCGTCTGCCATGACGGATTCTCTCCCTCTGGAACTGTGAGCCTAAATAAACCCTTTCTCCCTTAAGCTGCTTTGTCAGGGTGTTTTAGCACACCAACAGCAGCAACAAAAATAAGACAGCCCCCAACACCTAAAACATTTACTAACCTCTGTATTTTCTGCGTTTTTTCCCCACTACAACTGTGTATCTGTTTTTAAGAAATGTGTCATTTAGTAAATTTTGACTCTGAACGTATACCTCTTGGGCTAGGCATGGTAATCCAGGAGAATCATGAGTTCAGGGTCATCCTTAGCTACATAGAGTTCAAACCCAACCTGGGTTACATGAGGTCCTGTCCCAAAAAGGAAAGAGGGCTGGAGAGATGGCTCAGGGGTTAAGACTGTGTCTTGCAAGCAGAAAGTCCTGAGTTCAGATCCCAGGTCCCAAGTAAAAAAGTGTGCCAGGCACACTTCGGGCTCGGTGGGCAGAACCTGGAAAATTCTAGAGCCAAGCAAGAAGGAGGCAGAAGCAATCCAAAACAATTCCTGAAGTCACCCTTGGTTCCCCACAGGGACATACAGTGCTCTCTGATACATACATACACACACATAAAATAATAAAAAAAGACAGAAAGAGCGAGAGAGTATATGCTTATCAGACAGATCCTAGAATGTGGAGAAAAGAAAAATAGCATTAAAATTGCTTGAATTCCACCACTCAAAGCTAATCTGTTTATTGCCATCTATATATGTATATATCAAGTTGTATGCTGAATTTCATTTATTTTATGAAATAGAGTTAGGTTTAATGAAGATATTTTATTATAGACTTACGTGCAAGGGTGAGGAGAAAGAGAGGCTATAGCAATGGCACAGTAGATAAAGTGCTTGCTAGGCAAGTGTGAGGACCAGGGGTTCAGATCTCCGGAACTCACATGAAAGCTGGGCAGACATGAAGGCACCTCGTGATCCCAGCACGCTGGAGGCAGAACAGGGGATCCCCAGAACAAGCGGGTCAGCCAGACTGGCCAGAACTGGCAAGCTCCGGGTTCAGCAGGGACTCTACTTCAATAAAGTGAAGAGTGATCAAAAAAGACACCCGACATCAACCTGGGGCCGCCACACACTTACACACTCGCCTGTACAACCCACGTGCACATACAACACACACGCACACACACACTATGCACATGCACACAAAACAATAAATAAAATCTTTTTAATTTCTTAAAATTTTTCATGTGTGTGTGTGTGTGTGTGTGTGTGTGTGTGTGTGTGTATCAGCGGGAACTGTGTGTCCCTGTGGAGGACCAAGGGTGACCTTGGGAATCATCCTGGATGGCTTCTACCTCCTTGCTTCATTCTGGGATTTTTCCAGGCTCTGCCCACCAGGACCACTGTTTTTACATGAGAACTGGGATCCAAACTCAGGATCGTCTGCTTTTGAGACAGAGTCTTAACCCCTGAGCCATCTCTCCAACCCATAAATACATGCTTTTATAAGACAATGGGAGGGAGAAAAGAGAGAAACTGGCAATCAGAAGGATGTGGGATTCTCAGTGAAAAGTCCCTAACATTTTGTTGTCATTACTGTTGCACTACAAGTATTTCTCTAGTTCTTCAAAGCAGGCTGTTTTCTAGAGCAACTTTTGTACCTCAAAGCTTTTCAGTCAGCTCAGTGAGCTCAGGTCATTTGTAAGTGCAAAGAATCTAATAATGGGGATTGGAAAGATGGCTCAGGGCTTAAGCCTTTGCCTCACAAGCAAAAGGACCTGAGTTCAGATTCCAGACCCTATGTAGAATGTAAAAATGTTGAATGGTAAAGTACTTCCAGCCCTGGAAGGCAGAACCTGAAAAACCCCAGAACAAAGCAATAGAGAGATAGAACAAAGGAGGATGATTCATGAAGTCATTCTCGAATCTCCACAGACACACACATACTCAAGTGCCCTCTTTTGCGCACACACACACACACACACACATACACACACTCAAGACCAGAAAGCAAGAATAGAAAAAAATCCAGGTTAAAAAAAAGAGATTTACAGGAAAACATGACCACAGAAAATACTTCCATATTAAGTCTTAAAATAAGAATTTTGAACATTAGAATCATCAAATATATTAGTCTGTCCTTATTAACACACACTTGGGTTATCTAGTGTGATATTAGCAAACAGTGTGTATCTATCAATCAAGGTATTTAGAATTGGTGAACTATGCTGGAAAAATTAAAAATTTGCATTTATTTATTTACGCATGTGTGCACATGCACCGCAGTGCACATGTAGAGATCAGAGAACAACTTTTAGGAACTGGTTCTCTCCTTCTGCCGAGTGGGTTCCAGGGATTGAACTTGAGTTGTCAGATTTGGCAGTAAGCTCCTATATCCATTAAGCTATTTCAAAATACATTTTAACCAAAATAAATGCAAAATAAAGTGCAAATAATAAAATAAGCCCCTGGATGTCTTTACTTTCAGAGTCTCAATGTGTTTGTCGTATGGAAATCATACGGACACCAGATTAGAGCTGACTGTTACACTTACATCATAGCAAAGTGAAGCCTATTTTTAATATGTAAATTTGGGGCAAATATCAAATCTTAGATCATTGCAAATGAACAGCAAAAATAGTATGAAACAAATGAGCACTGCTGCTCAAAACCAGCTTTCCGTGTGGCATGTATTTTCCAATTTCACCTAGTATCATTTTTTAAATCAGTGGAAGAAAATGTTCAAAACAGGATTGATGGTGGACTAACTATAGAAGTGGTCTTGAGCAGACAAAACAATTTTGAACTCACAGGAGACTAAACCATTAAGGAACTGTTCAAAATAAAGATCCACATGTCAGAAGGCAGAATGTCACCACAAGGCTGGCCTTCCACACAGGTCAATTACAACTGTCTAGAAATGGACTAGTCACTCACAGGTACTGATGAATTAGTATGTTCCAGGAACTATGTGAGGTATTTGGCAAATGTTTTTTCACCGACCCCTCGCATGTGTGTACACACACATACATGCAGATGCACACATACACGCATGCGTGCACACACATACTGCCCACTAGGCAAGTTATAACACTGACAGAAATGAAAAAATGGAGGAGAAATAAAAATCAGGAAGGAAGGCGAATCCTCCAAATTTAGATTAGTGTAGTTCCAAGAACAATATAGTGCTTTGGTGGAATGTAGAAGGATACATCTATAATGTCAACACTTGGAAGGCTGAGGCAGGAGGATTGCTATGTTCGTGAGGCCACCTTAGGCTACATTGTTACATTATTTCAGAACAGGCTGGGTTACATAGAGACAAGAGAGAAGAGAGAGAAAGAGGAGGAGGGGAAGGGAGGAAGAGAGAGGAAGAGAGGAATATCTTAATGAAACTCATTATTTTACAGTTGATAACTGATAAATGCTAATAAGGAGCTACCATCTAGGTTTTAGATTCAGAAAACAATCCCTCTGAGTGCTGACATGCTAAACACTTGCTGTGGAAGGTGAGGGCCTTAAGGCTCCCTGAGTCAGGGTGTCTCTGGCTCTCCCCCAGTGAGAGAGGGCAACCTCTGGAATTCCCTTCTGGGGCTGAGGAGGGCCCTTCAAAGGAAATGGTGGGTTTTTTTTGTTTTGTTTTTGTTTTTTAACGTGAGACCTGGGATCTGAACTCAGAACCTTCTGCTTGTGAGACAGAGTCACAACCCCTGAGCCATCTCTCCAGCCCCAACCCTTCAAAGGAAATGGCTTGGGACTCTCTACCATCTTGTTAATGAGGGAAATCAATCGCACAGGGACCGAGACCAAAAGACTATTCGCTTTCTCCCCTGCAGCAGCCCCAGGCGTCCCTCAAGGCTTCGCTGTGACTGCCTCCGTCCCTGGCACAGCCCAGTCCTAGACTGTTGTCTGGCCCCAAGCCATTGCCACTGAAGGTCACTGACTACCATCTCTACCTGGCCTGCCCTCCACCTCCTTTGCCCTGGGGATTCCCAGGACGAGACTCTGCCAATTACCAGAAGGCTGCCATACCCTCTCCCAGCACAGACACCCTAATTTTTCTGTGTTCGTTCCCACTAGGGCCCGAAACATCTGGAAGGGAAGAGAACTCTGAGGAGGCCAAAGGCAGGGCAGTTCCCAAAGGAAGTTCACACCCTGCGGTATTGGTATTTTGTCCTTTAGGCCCAGCACTAGCTAAGCTCCAGGTCAGCATGACCCTGAGTCAGACACCAGGTCCTATCAAGCCAGCACCAGAGGCCACCTTCCGGAGCTGTCCCCTCTGCTAAGTCAGTGTCTGCAACCTTATCCGGAGCTTAAAAATAATCCAAAGGTCTGATCCACTAAGAGCCCCCAGGATCCTATAGGTGGGGGAACTGGCAGAACTCAAGCAAGCATTAAAACTTGGGGGGGGGCACCCCTTCCTGCCACCTCCTGCCACTCCAGCTGCCTGGGGACTTCCCTCTCTCAAGCCTGGGTCTCTCTTGGCCTAGCTTCTCCCTCCCTGTGAGGCTAATGGAGGGTCCCACATTTTCCTTGGTTTCTCAGGTCTTAGGTGGGATCACTGAGGTCACAATTAGAGGCAGGGCAGAGACAAGGGTCCCTGCAAGGTCACTGACTGGACACCCCTTTGCTGTGTTCCCCCCTTCCCCCACCCTGCCCTCAGCCAGCAGTCATGCAGGGAGAGCTGAGACAACTCTGACCCCTTCTGTCACTCACCTCTCTGCTTGCCAGTCTTTCCCCCCCAAAGTCAAGGCTGGATGTGCAGGGCCAGCTGCCGTTTTCCCTGAGAGGCTGCCACAGGGGACTGACAGGTGCACAGGGGACTTTCTCTTCCTGCACAGAGTCAGATCCTCCTCTTTAACCAAAGAGCTTCCAGCCTGTATTTGGAATAGGACACCTGCGGCTCTGTATACAGCCAGAGCCAGCCAGGGATGGGGGCCAGGGGACTGGGTAGCTATGGGAAATGAAGAACTCAGAGGAGATCATGAGGCTGGGGGTGGAGTTTAATGGCAAAGCCAACGATGCCCGGTATTAGTTAAAACAAACAAACAAAAAACTAAGACTGGGGTTGGGGGGATGTATGTAGCTTAATTGGCAGAGTGCTTGCCTAGCATGTTCATAGCTCTGGGGTCAGCCCCACCTCCATAGACCCAGGTGTGGTGATGCATGCATGTAAGCCCAGCCTTTGGGAGGTGGAAGCAGGAGATTTGCAGATATGCATGACGCTGCTGAGCGGGAACTTTTAATGCAGGGAGACGTCAGCAGCATCTTCTAGACGTAAAGCAATGATCGATGCTGTGGAAGGGAAGGCTGAGGGTGCCGCAGGGAACCACTCAGGGAAACTATGTTCTTTCAGATCTGTAAGGTTTAACCACCAAGGAGACCCAGTGCTGGGCACTAACCTGCTTTGCTGTCTGTGCAGACATCAGAAACTGCACAATGAGGTGCTGTCTTGCATGTGACAACTCCAGGTGGTTCTGCAAATCACCTGTGAAGAATGGGGTGCAGTGCGAGCTGTCTGGCTTGCATTTAAATAATATGCTGGTCTGTTAAATAGCTTTTAACCTTACCAAAGGGAGATGAAGAAGAGGAAGACTTCAAAAGCAAATACCAAGTTACCAAGCAACGGCTTTAAGAAGCCTGTGGTGGTGTTTTCAGAGAGAAAGACAACTGTAGAGATGGTTTGACCTGGGCTGGGGACTGTAGTTCAATGAAAGAATGTCTGTCTGGTACACATGAAGCTCTAGCTTCACCTCCTAGCAAGGTTGGGGGCAACAATTTTGATCTCAGAAATAGAATGATTTCTCTCTCTTTTTTTTTATTTTGCTTTTTATCCATTTTTATGTGTATGTGGGAAGGTGTGCATTTGTGTATGTGTGATTCAGGTATAAATTCATGTGCACGTAGAAACCCAAGACTGATAATTGGGAATCATCCTTGATCACTTTCTTTTTCTTTCTCTTTTTCTTTCCCCTTTTCTTTCCCCTTTTCTTTCTTTCTTTCTTTTCTTTCTTTCTTTCTTTTCTTTCTTTTTCTTTCTTTCTTTTTCTTTCTTTCTTTTCTTTCTTTCTTTCTTTTCTTTCTTTTCTTTCTTTCTTTCTTTCTTTCTTTCTTTCTTTCTTTCCTTCTTTCATAGTTAGGCACAAGTGTCAACTTGACAGTTGAGGGTTTGAGCTCTGGGCACATTTGTAGAAAACTAATGGTTGAGTTAAACCCAGAGCAAACCTACAGGAGATTGTCTAGCTAATGGGGAAGGCCCAGCCCATGGTGGGTGGAATTAGACCCTGGAATAAAATACAGAGAGTTGGTTGAGAGAGTTGGCATCTTATATACACTTGACATGTCAAGTGTATATAGCAAGTAAGAATCGTCCTTCTCTCACGCATTATGTAGAGATGGTGTGGCCAGTTTCCTCAGCCCTGGTGTTGATGCATGCTCTCCCATCAAACTGGACTATGACTATAACCAGATTATCCAAAGAAAATAAGCCCTTTGTTCTCTTAAGCCATTTGATGGCGATTTATCAGCAACCATGCAAGTGAACTGCTACAGAATTTGGTACCCAGAAGTGGAGTATTGTTGATAACTCTATGTGGCTTTTGTGGATTTCGAACATTTTTGTTGGAGAAATTTGGAAATGTTTAAAGATTTTCGTGGATGCAAAAATGTTTGAACAGAT
The DNA here is from genome assembly GCA_023101885.1 of Typhlomys cinereus. Classification (NCBI taxonomy): domain Eukaryota; kingdom Metazoa; phylum Chordata; class Mammalia; order Rodentia; family Platacanthomyidae; genus Typhlomys; species Typhlomys cinereus. The sequence continues at coordinate 1,923,209 of JALPQD010000167.1, forward strand.
TTTAATGGGCCATTTGGATAATGACAGTGCAGAGAGAGTAATAGAGTGTTTGGGCCCAGTTTGTGATGAAGGGAACAAGGACTTTGGTAATGCTGAATTTAAAAACAATGGGCTGCTTTGCTTGATAGAGCAGAGCTGTGTTGATAGCTGTGAAGCTCTGGATATAGAAAGGTCAGGCAGCAGAAAAGCTGCCATTGTTGGAGAAATGGACATCAGTGAGGGGAAACCTAGTGATATGCACTGGGATGATGGAGGAGATGAATACCACTGCATGGCCATTTCCTGATTTGAAAACCCAGATTGCTTCAGGGGCCAAAGGCCCAAGTTAAAACTGTTTCTTGCCCTTTGGAAGTTTCAGTTGCCTAGAAATAGATTTTCCAGAAGTCAATGAAAGTTGTACAGCTGTGGCTCGAGCAGACCAAGCTACGTTTCAGCCTTGCTGCAGAATCTGGCAGTATCCCCCATGTGGTATTGGTTTTGGCATATAATTGAATGGTTCATGGAAAGCAGCAAAAGCTTGACACCAGATGGCAGGCGTAGAGTTCCTGCAAGGGAAAGTGAAGCTTATAGAATTCAGAGTGGTGTTGGAGATGCCAGAACCATGGGATGTATGCTGAGGATGGCTGTGAGTGGAAATTCAGCCTGATTCAGAGGAACTCTACTTCTACAACTTTGAGCTGCAAACAGGGACTGGGAATGCCTAGAATCTTTGAGCCACTTTGACTACGTGATGAGCAAGAGAAAATGGACATTGAAATGAAGGATGCGGTATTTGATTTGCTGGACTCTGATCTTTTTTAAAATTTTTTTATTGTTTATTCAATTGTGCATGTGTGTGTGTGTGTGTGTGTGTGTGTGTGTGTGTGTGTGTAGAACCACAGGCGAATTCCGGAACCACCATGGACGCCTCCACCTCCTCCTTGTTTACTCTGTCCGAGGATTCACAGGCTCCTGCCCTACCAGGACTAGAAACGCAGAGTCCACTTTGGCCTGGCATCTATACATGGGGTCTAGGATCCGAACTCAGAACCCTCCACCTGCAAGGCAGAGGCTTAACCCCTGAGCCACCTCTCCAGCCCCTGGACTCTGTTCTTAATTTAATGTTTTCTTATTACGTCAAGATCCTTCTCTGTTTTAATGTTTTATCTGTTTTAAAGTATTTAACTTATTCTGATTTAATATACTTTTAAGGTTAAGAAACTTTGAACATTTAAAATGTTGGAACTGAAGTTTTAATGAGAACATTTTAAATTTGTCTATAAAATGTATTTATATTTTTAAGGTAACTTTTAACATCCGTGAGGACAAAGATTGAAGGTTACAATTTAAAAGTGCTATGTTTTGTGTCAAGTTGACAAGGGGTGGCGTGTTAGACACATAGTTAGGCTCATAGTGTTAGGTCATAATTTGGCACAGGTGTCAACTCGATGGTTGAGGGTTTGAGCTCTGGGAACATTTGTAGAGAATTAATGGTTGAGTTAAGCCCAGAGCAAACCTGCAGGAGATTGTCTAGCTGATGGGGAAGGCCCAGTCTATAGTAGGTAGGATTAGGCCCTGGAATAAAAAACAGAGAGCTGGCTGAGAGAATTGGCATCCTTGTGTATATTTGGCTAGACATGCTGGTCTGGCATGTAGAGATGGTGTGGCCAGTTCCCTCGGCCCTGGTGTTGGTACATGCTCTCCTGTCAACCTGGACTGTGCACTGTAACCAGAGAATAAGCCCCTTGTTCCCCTAAGTCATTTCGTGATGATTTATCAGCAACCATGAAGGTGAACTGCTACACTTTCTTCTACACCCCTATGCTTGGCTCTGTGTGTGTGTGTGTGTGTGTGTGTGAGTGATTGAATGCAGGGCCTCAGGCATGCTGATCAAGGGCTCTATCACTGACTTGATCTTCAACCATCTGTTGTAGTTGCTCAGTCTGAGCGAGACTCACACCCAGATCCTAATCTTTGGCTTTGATACACAGCCAGCTTTTTGCTAGAGTGTGCCAGACATCCTGTGCTGTATGCAGTCAGTCCCAGCATTGGCAAAGGGATGGTTCTAGTTCCCTAAGTTATACCTTAGCTTTGCTTCTGTCTTTCCCTTAGAGACAACCCTTCTAAAACAGACTAGATCATGAGCTCCATACTGACCCCCAAGGAATGGCCTGGTGGTAGGATCCCCATTTAGATTCTGCATTTGCTGGAGAACAAAGTTTCCAGCCTCAAGTTCTCCGCATCTGGCTGTCTCTCAAGATATGCAAGCCATGCTGAACACATACTTTTACTTACTGCTTGTCTGAAGAATGCAGAATCAAATATAGCTCACATAACTTCCTCCCTCTGAGATTCTCTGAACATTCGGGATATAGGATCTGCCTAGAAGTGCTCAAAGACTTCCAAGTATCAAATTTCAACTGGCTAGAGTGGGCACCTGGGGGTTAGAGAGCTGAGATACTCAGCCAGCTTCCCAGAGTCCCCCACTCAGGTACCGCCACACTGTCCTGCTTTTTAGCACATGTTTTCTATTAAAAGAATGAGCAGGCTCTGGGGATGCTCTGTGTGTGTGTGTGTGTGTGTGTGTGTGTGTGTGTGTGTGTGTATTCCTGTGGAGGACCAAGGGTGACTTTGGGATCATTCTGGATTGCCTCTATCTCCTTTTTTGCTTTGCTCTGGCATTTCCCAGGCTCTGCCTTCCAGAGCCAGAAGTGCAGGCTGCTGCCATTTCTGTCTGGAGTTGTAATGGGATCAGAATCCCAACTCAGGTCCTTCTGCTTGCGAGGCAGAGTCCTAACCCCTGAACCATCTATCTCTCCCGTCCCTCATTTCAGTTCTTATCTAGAAGGGAATTTTTTAAATTAGTTAATGTATTTATTTTGAAGCAGGGTCTCCTGCAGCCCAGGCTGGCCTTGAATTCCCTATGAGGCTGAGGCTGTCCTGGAACTCCTGATTCTCCCCCCTCCCTCTCCCTGGTGCTAGGATTGCAGGCTGGGTGGCCACTGTGCATGGCTGCTTGTTTGTCTCCTGTGGCCTAGGCTTTCCTCAATCTTAAGTAACCAGGAAGGACTTCGCACTCCTGATCCTCCTAGCCTCTGCTTTCTGCATGCTGGGATGCAGGTCTGTGCCTCCATGCCCCGCTGAGAAATAGTTCATCTTTATTGTTTTTAATGCACGGTCTTGCTCGTAGCCCAGGCTGGCCCTGAGCTCACGGTGCAGTGAATACCAGAGACCACTTCACTGTTTGTGGTCGGGTGGGCTCACTGAGCAGGGCCTCCTCAGGGGGCTCACACCCATTTCGGCCCCCAGCAGGCCTCTGGTACTCTTGCTCGGGACCTGCCATCTCCGACTCTGCCTCTTTGACCTCTCCTTGCCTGGTGTGTGCCTCATGCACATCTGTGCCAGCCGGGTGCTGGCGCGAAGCCCAGCAAGGCCACCCTGCAGCAGACAGCTCCCCCCTTGACTTCCAGCGGCGACACAGCTTGGCGCTCAGGACTGGAATCTGCCCAGGGCAGGAACCAACCTCAGACTTGCAGACAGCCGCTTCCTGGCTCATCAGGGGTTGGCTATGAGGAGCAGCCCAAGGGAGGCCACTAAAACGTTGGCAGTTCAGCCCTCCTCCCTCCCCCCCCACCAAAGCCGTCCTGGTCATCGTCGACCCTTGAAGGAGTGCCACAGCTTTTCCTCGCTGGCTCCGGTGTGCCAGTGCGACTGTCCCTGCTCTTTGTCACAGATGTGTCCTTCCTGAGCCCTGCTCAGGAAACTCTTGTCCCAGTTCCCAGAAGCCTGGGCTGGGAATGTTTAGAGACAGTTTTCTGAGCGACCTCACTGCCAGGCGCTTGCAGGGAAGGGTTGATTCTCAACCAGCCTTCATTTCTGTGTTTTTAATCTCCTTTCCTGCAGCCTTGCCAGGAAGGACAAGGTATTGCTACCTTTGTCTTGCTGACAGTAGAAAGAGGCAGAAGGAGGGCTCAAGGTCACGCGACTGGGAGAGGACCAAAGTCTAAGCTGGCGCCGCTGCTCAGACTTCATGCAGACCCACAAGAAAACTGCAGATTCCCACACGTGACAGCATTTCCTCCTGCAGGCATTTGCAAAGCCCTTCCCCAGCCTTCCTCGGTCCGGGGCCCAGCACGCTGGGACTCTGAATAAGCACTTCTGACTGACCCAGCAGAGCACTTTACCTTACTCTAGGAGCCCTCGCCAGCTTCCTGTTCTGCATAAAATGAGTGGTTTGGGGCCGGCAAGATGGATCAGTGGGTATTTGCACCCGCTGGCAAACCTGATCGCATGAGTGATTGCATGAGTTCAATCCTCAGAAAACCCACATGGTAGATAGAACAGATTTCTGAAAGCTGTCCCCTGCTCATGTGCATAACACACATGTATGTTCTCTCTCTCTCTCTTCCCCCCTCTCGCTTTCACTCTCGCTCTCTCGATCTCTCTCCTTGTAAAATACTATGTATTACTACATATACTTTTAAAAAATAAATAGTTTTATTGATGAGGATGTAGAAGCTGTTAGGAAAGTTGTGCCTGACTCGCTGGGGCCTACCGCCTGCGCTGCATGAGAGCTCCACACGAGGAGTGATCATCCCACCCACAGGAAATGTGTAAGACCCCCAACTCTGATCCCACAGCTCAGCAGGAGCTGGTAATCCACTACTGCCTATGCCGTCCTCTGGTGTATTCTGCTAGTTTTACCCCCAGGACCCTGGAGGGAACCCAGGGTCTGGCTGCATGCTGGGCAGGTTTCTAAGGCCATGCCACATTTATAGTCCTTTTATGCTAATTTTGAACTTTGTCCTACATTTTGGTTTCAATTATGTCTTGTTTTTTTTTTTTTTTCAGCACTAAAGTGCATAGAGGCACGAATCTGAAGATAGAGCTGGCAAGGCAAGGTGCTGCTCTGTCAAGCTTCTAGAACCTGCCATTTGGCTGCTGTAGTCCAAGGGTTTAGTTAGCAGGGCTGTCTTCATTAAACAGGTTGTAACGTGAAGCAGTGTTGTTTAGAAATTCAGATTAGATTTCTTAAACATTCTACAAGCTATCCAGTATCTTTCAATAAATTCCTTTCATTTTAAACTTGAAATAGCCAGATTTTATCTCTTATGCTTCTAACAATGCATTATGACTGATAAAAACCATAAAGGTTGTTGGGTTTTTTATTTTTTAATTTTTATTATCTTTTTTTTTTTGCCTAATACAAGCTCAATAGGAACCCCTCTTCTGCTCTCTCCCCCCTTCCTTCCCCATTGTCCCCATTGCACTCTGCCTCCCTTCCCCCTTTCCTCTCACCCATTTTCCTTCCCTCCTCCTCTCTTGGTGCTTTCTGCTTTCTCCCTCCCATCCTCCAGAGCATCTGCTGAATTTTCCTCTGAGTAGTCACACTAGTGAGGGTTCAGGACTCAGTGGCATAGCTTGGGGCCCCTTCTTGGGCTGCCTGCTAATATGGGAATTCTATTATGACTGTTTAACCCCTTGCCTCTCAGGATCCTATTGCCTGAAGCCTTCTCTCCTATGATCCTTGCTAGACGTTGGAGGGGAGGTTGTTGACATGTCAGCCATTGTGCAGGTCAGGCAAGGTCCAATCACATTGCGGCTATATCATGGCTGCTGCAGCTCTGACTTATGTAGAGTATCTTACATATCATTGGTCCTCCCTATCTTTAGGCTCTTACAGTCTTGCTGCCCCCTCTTCTGCAAGGGTCCCTGAGCTTTAAGATGAGGAGAGATTAGGCTGCTCTGGTTTCCGGGTGAATATTGTAGGGTCTTTGGTGTTCTGAATTATGGTTTGTTCTTGTTTTCAGTTTTGCTTTTCCTGCACTGCCCTTGGCTGCATCCTGATTGGCTGTCGAGATCATCTCCTAACCAAAGATAAAAGATCTTAATATAAGAAGAGACTCAAAGGTAGATGGAAGAATAGGAGTAGCAGTGAGAAGATCAGTCTCCCACTTGCCAGATGGTTACATCTAACTGCCAGTCACTATACCCTCCCTGACTGGGAGATCAAACTTGTTCAGTCCCAAGTGAACAGGAAGGGAAGTGAGAGTGAGACATGCAGTACATGACTGTGGCCTAATTTCTCTATTGAAGTGTCTTCTTTTGTCTCCTTTCTTTTGAGCTCTTCTTTCCCCTTCTCTCCTATTTATAATCCTCTTCAATTATAGTAGGTATTACAGCAATTTACCTTTGAGTATGTCATTAAGTGGGTTTGTAACTAGGATCCATTTATTAGGGAGTATATATGGCATCTAACTTTCTGTGTCTAGAATACTTCACTCAACATAATTTCTTCTAATTCCATCCATTTTCCAGCAAATTTCATTAATTCATCTTTTTTGATGGCCAAGTAGTATTTCATTGTATAAAATACACCACATTTTCGTTATTCATTTGTCAATTGTTGAGCATTTGGGTTGATTCCATGACTTTGCTATTGTAAATAGTGTTGCAATGAAGATGGTTGTGTTTGTGTCACTGCAGTGAATTGCTGCATTTGGGGGGATTATTCCCAGTAATGGTATAGCAGGGTCATATGGCATTTCAATCCTTAACGTTTTTAGAAATCGCCATACTAATCTCCAGAGTGGTTGTATAAGCCTGCATTCCCATCAGCAATGTATGAGAGTTCCCTTCTCTCCACATCCTCTCTAGCATTTGGTGTTGTTTGTATTGTACATTTTCGCCCCCCTGACCAGGGTGAATGATATCTCAGGGTAGTTTTGATTTGAATTTCCCTGATGGCTAGGGATGTGGAGCATTTTTAAAAAATATTTGTTATACATTTTAATTTTGTTTCTGGGAAAGTTTCTTTTGAGTTCCAAGGCACATTTTCTAATTGGGCTATTTATCTCCTTGGTGTTTATTGGTTCTTTGTGCACTCTAGATAGTAGAGCTCTATCAGATATGTGGTTAGTGAAGATTTTCTCCCATTCTGTAGGTTGCCTTTTTGTTCAGTTTATAATCTCTTTATCTGAACAGAAGCTCTTTAATTTCATAAGATCCCATTTGGTGAGTGATGGTTCTAGTGCCTGTGTTGTTGGATTTCTGTATAGGAACTGTTGGCCTAGTTGATTTTTGTGCCTGGTGATAAGTACAGGTCCAATTTTAATCTTCTGCATGTGGATATCCAGTTTTGCCAGCACCATTGGTTGAAGATGCTATTCTTTTTCCATTGAGTTTTTTGGGCCCCTTTGTCAAAGATCAAATGGCTGTAATTGTGTGGTTTATATCTTGGTCTTCAATCCCTATCCATTGATCTGTGTGTTTATTTTGGAGCCAGTACCAAGCTGTTTTACTATGGATTTGTAGTATAGATTAAGGTTTGGTATGGTAATACCTCCAGCAGTGTTTCATTACTCAGGATTGTTTTTGCTATTCTGGGCCTTTTGTGCTTCCATATGAATTTTGAGATTGTTTGGCCAATTTCTTTAAAGAATTGCTTTGGCATTTTGATTGGTATAGCATTGAATCTGTATATTGCTTTTGGTAGGATGGTAATTTTATGTTAATTCTGGTGATCCAGGAGCATGGGAGGTCTTTCCAACTTCTGGTGTCTTCTGTAATTTCTTTCTTTAGGTTTTAAAGTTTTCATTATAAAAGTCTCTCACTTCTTTGGTTAGGTTTATACCAAGATATTTCTTTTTTTTTTTTTTTTTTTTTTTAGGGGCTATAGTAAATGGGATTGTTTCTCTTAGGACTTTTTCACTTTTTTCATTCTTGGGGTATAGGAAAGCCACCAATTTTTGCACATTTATTTTGTAATTTGCCACTCTGCTGAATTTATGTATTAGTTCCAGGAATGGTGGAGTTTTTAGGATCTCTCAGGTATATGATCATGTCAGTCTACAAATAGAGATATCTTGACGTCTTCTTTTCCGATTTGAATCCCTTTTATCTCCCTCTCTTGTCTTATGGCTCTAGCTAAGAACTTCAGGTACAATATTGAATAGAAGTGGTGAGAGTGGACAGCCTTGTCTAGTGCCTGATTGAAGTAGGAATGCTTCAAGTTTTTCCCTGTTTAATATAATCCTTGCTGTTGGCTTGTATACAGCTTTTATTATGTTGATATAAGTTCCTTCCCTTCCAACTGTCTCTAGGGTTTTGATCATAAAAGGATGTTGGATCTTGTCAAAAGTTTTTTCTGTATCTATTGAGAGTATCATGTGGTCTTGGACTCTGCATTGGTTTATATGGTGGATTACATTTATTGATTTGCATATGTTGAACCAACATCGTGTGTCTGGGGTAAAGCCTACTTGATCACAGTGAATTATTTTTTTGATATGTTTTTGAATCCAATTTGCTAAGATTTTGTTGAGAATCTTTGCATCTGTATTCATCAAAGAGATTGGTCTATAGTTTTCTTTTTTAAATGTATCTTTGTTAAGTTTTGGGATTAGTATAATATTAGCTTCATAGAAAGAATTTGGAAGTGTTCCTTCCTTTGCAATTTTATGGAATAGTTTAAGGAGTAGTGGTGTTAGTTGTTTTAAATGTCTGATAGAATTCTATACTGAATCCATCTGGTCCAGGACATTTTTTGGTGGGAAGATTCAAGATTACTCATTGATTTCCTCATTTGTTATAGGACAATTTAAATAATTCAAAATTTCCTGATTCAATTTAGATAAGTTGTACTTACTCAGAAAGAAAAGAAATCCATTTCTTTTGTGTTATCAAATTTCATGGAGTATAAGCTTTTGAAATATGACCTTATAATTCTCTGAATTTCTTGGGTATCAGTTGTGATAACTCCATTTTCATCTCTAAAATTTTTTTATTTGGGTTTTCTCTCTCTTGATTTTGGTTAATTTATTATTAAATCTTATTGATTTTTTTCAAAGAACCAGCTTTTTGACTGGTTGATTCTTTGTATCATTTTCCTTCTTTCAATTTTGGATATTTCTTCCCTGATTTTCCTAATCTCCTCCCTTCTATTGCTTTTGGGATTGGACTGCACTTGTGTCTCTAAAGGTTTAAGCTGCATCATTAAGTTATTTCTTGTGACATTTCCATTTTTTTGATGTAGGCATTGAGAGCTATAAACTTAGCTCTTAGGACAACTTTCATTGGGTTCCAGAGATATTGATATGTTGTATTTTCATTATTGTTCACTTATAGAAAATCTTGAATTTCTTTTTGATTTCTTTCTGAACCCATTTCTCATTCAACATCATGGTGTTTAGTTTCCAAGAGTTATTGTATTTTCTGCTATTTTTTTGTGTCGTGAGTGTCAAGCTTTAAACCATGGTGGTCTGATAGAGTACAGGCTGTAATTTCAACTTTCTTGTATATGTGGAGATTCATTTTGTGGCTCAATATGTGGTCAATTTTGGAGAAAGTTTCGTGGGCTGCTGAGAAGAATGTGTATTCTTTGGTGTTTGGATGGAAGGTTCGGTAGAGATCTGTAAGGTCCATTTCAGTAAGAGTTTGATTTAGTTCCAGTATATCTCTCTTTTTGGCCTGTTGATTTATCCCGTGTTGAGAATGAGGTATTGAAATCCCCAACTATTATCGTTTTGGGATTGATTGGTTGTTTTAGTCATTATGATATTTGTTTAAAGAATGTGGAGAGCCCATATTAGATGCATATACATTTAGTTTTGTGAAGTCTTCCTGGTGAATTGTTTCTGTAACTAAAATGTAGTATCCTTCTGTATCTCTTATGATTTTCTTTGGTTTGAAGTCCACTTTGTCAAATACTATAATTGCTTATCCCTGCTTGTTTCCTTGTTCCATCGGCTTGAAGAATTTTTGACCAGCCTTTTACTTTTAGAATGTGCCTATCTTTTGTGGTGAGATGTGTTTCCTGAAGGCAGCAGATGGACAGGTTGTGATTTCTAGCCCATATTGTAACCTGTGTTTTTTGATTGATGAGTTAATTCCATTGACATTTAGGGTTATAATGGAGAAATTACTTTTGATTCTTGATTTTTTTGTGTGTTTAGTGGTGTATTAATCAGGTTCTCTAGAGATGCAGAATCAACACAATGAATATATAGAGAATGTATTGAGTTACAGATATGGCCGAGGTAATCCAACAATGGCTGCCAGTAGCTGCTTAGTCCAGTAGTCAAGTGGGTGATGGCTGAAGGCTGGAAGATTCCTGAGAGTCTTTAGTCTAGTTGAAGACTTTGGGGGATTGGAGGGCTAGAGGGTCGAAGAAGTGAAGAAACTGGGTAGCCAGAAGGAAGAGCGATTCCTGGCACAGCTACAAAAGCCTCTCTTCTCTTTGGTGGTTCCCTTTTATATGGTCCATTATTGGGAGGTTCCTATGAGATCTATGGAGATTCTGATGGGATATAGGGTGGGTATAATCCCTTCAGGTAGTCTCAATTGATCTTTCAGGTATGGTCTCAGCTGATCTTAGTTAATACCAGGTGTGTCAAGTTTACACTCAGGATTAACTATCAGAGTGGCTTTCATATATATTATTTAGCTTGTAGGTTGCGATGGTATTATACTTCCTTTCTCTTCTCCTGGATATGCTTGTTCTTCTATTCTTCTATTCGAGTTTGAATATCTTTTCTAGCATTTTTTGAAGGCCTGATTTGGTGGTCGTGTAAGCCTTCAACTTGTCTTTATGGTGGAAAATTTTTCTTTCACCCTTATTCATAACTGATAGTTTTGATGGGTATATCAGCCTAGGTTGACATTTGTGCTCATTCATTACTTGAAGTACATCTCTCCAAGCTCTTCTGGTTTTTACTGTTTCCACTAAAAAACCTTTTGTTCTTTTAACAGGTTTACCTTTAAAAGCAACTTTTTTTTTTCTCTTCAAGCTCTTAGCACATTCACTTTGTCTTATATGTGTAGTGTTTTGACTATTATTTGCCCTGACAAGTTTCTATTTTTGTCATATCTGTTTGGGGTACGGAATGCCTCTTGTATTTAGATGGGCTTCTCTTTCTTTAGATGTGGAAAGTTTTCCCTTATGATAATTTGAAAATTTTCCTCAGGTGTGGGATTCTTCTGGTATTCTATGAATGCACATGTTAGGCTTCTTCAAGGCATCCCATAACTCTTGAATATTCCTCTCAAGTATCTTTTTGGCTTTAACAACCTCTTTGATTGAACTGTTTTGTTCTTCCATTTTTGTCTTCACGATCTGACATTCTATTTTCTGCTTCATTAGTTCTGCTGATAAGACTCTCTGTTGTGTTCTAGGTTGAAGATACAGTTTTAACTATGCCTATTTTTGTTTCTTCAACTGCTTTTCTCATCTTATCCAAGTGCCTATTGTATTCCTGTTCAAACTGATTGATGCATTTATTTAACTCCTCCCAGATTTCCTCTTTCATATGGAGCTGATGCTTTTTTTTTTTTAATTCAATTGTGCATGTATGCGCGTGTGTATGTATGTATGTATGTGTGTGTAGAACCACGGATGAATTCAGGAACCTGTGTCTATACGTGGGGTCTAGGATCTGAACTCAGGACCTTCCGCCTGCAAGGCAGAGGCTTAACCCCTGAGCCACCTCTCCAGGCCCCTGGAGCTGATGCTTTTTATAGGAGATTTGTTGTCTTGCTTTTGCGCTGTGACCTGGGCATTTTTTGTTTTATATCTTTTTTATGTCCTTCTTGATGTGTGTTTTTGATTACAATGAATTAGACAATATTGCTACACTTGAACATTTATTGCTAGTGTTTGTCTTGGAGTTGGATGTGCCTTTTTGGTGTTGATGTTTCCTAGATGAATGAGTTTGATAGACAGTGATTGAAGATTAGCATGGTAGTGCACTTTTTAGGTTTACTTCCTTGGTGATGTGTGAGGGTGAATGGTATAGTCCCTGAAGTTGTATGGGTTTTTGGGTGGGCTACATGGAACTCTTAAACTATGGTGACTAACAATTGAGAGTAACAAGAAGGTGAAAAGGGTTTACTTACCTTAAAGCTGGAAGCAAAGATTCTCTCCTGTTTGATGGGATGATTTTAGAAGTCCTCAGATGTAGGGTGTTGGTCCCCTAGTCCATTGGTTTGGTTTTCTCTGGACTCTGAAGGAGCAGGAACCCTGCTGGGGCCCGAAACAGAAAGGATAGTTTGTTTTGACACTGACCATTTTAAATAATGTAGCCAAAAATCTCTGATATGATCACCATTCACCTGTTACATTTTCTCAGTATAAATTTCCATAAGTAGAAATTCCTGAAACATAACCATTTCCCAGGAGAATTATACCAAACTAGACACCAGAAAGTTAAGAGCTTACAATGATTTATTTTTTTCCAGTTGTTTTCTAGAGGTGATATTGTGAGTTGAGCGTGTATGTGTGTGTGTGTGTGTGTGTGTGTGTGTGTGTGTCTGTGTGTGTGTGTCCTCAAGTTTGATTCATTAATTCATTTAACAAATACTGAAGAGGATGCTCAATTGGTAGAGCACTTGCTTCACATGTAGGGAAGCCCTGGGTTGATCTCCAGCACCAAATAATAATAATAAATAAAATTGGGCAAGGTGGCACATGCCTATAATCCTAGCACTGAGAAGTGGGATCAAGGGCTGGAGAGATGACTCAGAAGTTAAGATTCTGCCTAAAAGCAGAATGACCTCAGTTTGGACCATAGATCCCATCTCAAAATGCCTGGGGGAAAAAGTTTGCACTTCTGGTTCTGGATGACAGAGCCTAGGAAATTCCAGAGCAAAACAACAAATAAGGGTAGAGCAATCCAGTGAGATTCCCAGAGTCACCTTTGGGCCTCCAAGACACACACCCACAATGGAGGCCTGAGCTTCCTGGTCCCGGACAAGGAGTCACCTCCACGAGTAGTGGCTAGAAGTTGTCTCCCAGGCAGCTCTCATCACCTGGACATGGTTGGGCTCCATTTCTGTGTCTCTTGAAGTCGGGTATAGCCATGTGACTTGTTCCAGCCTATGGACAGGGAACACAAGAACTTATACTTGCAGGCGTGTTTCAGAGAACGGGGTTCCCTTCTAATAGTTTTGTCCTTATAATCCTTGCCCATCCAGAACCTTGGGACATAGGTAGTCTATTTGGAATAAGAGCCTTTGGAGATATAATAATGTAAGGATTTTGAAATGGGATCTCCTCTTGGAGGTGGACTATTATGTTAGCTTTCCATCACTATTGCAAAATACCCCAGACAATGACTTTATAGAGAGAAGAAGCTGCCCATGGTGGCTCATGCCTGTAGTCTTGTCACTTGAAAGATTGAAGCAAGTTGAGAGGATTGCTATGAGTTCAAGATCTGTGTGGGCTACTTAGTGTATTAGACGTTAGCTTGAGCTACAGAGTGAGACTCAGACACAAATAAAGAAATATTAATGAAAAGGAGAGGTTTATTTAGACTCATAGTATTAGAGATCTTGTTTCGAGGTTCTTGTGTTTGGAGTCTGAGGTTGAAACTAGAACACATGTAGAGGATTAACGTAGAGTTTATTAGAGAAGAGAAAGAATGGAACTCATGGACTCCAGACTTGAAGCGCATGAGGGACTAGGGCACCCTGGAGAACTCATGGACTCCAAGCATGGAATCCACGAGGGGCACTGAGCTAGAAAGAACTCACAGACTTGCATGTGGAGTGCCATGAAGGGCAAGCGCCAAAGATGGCTGCCATGGTCAAGTATATTTATGCCTTCAATAAGGGGGGAGGGAGGAGAAGAAAGAGAAAAATTCTTCCCTCATTTGTTAGGCAAGCCTGGGAAGAATGGCATTTCCTCATTGGTTACCTCACATTGGGGTCAACACAGTAGATCTTCTGTGGGCTTCAAGGTAGGGGGCCTATCTGTAAAGGAGAGTTAATCTCCACTTCCTTTCATCAACAAAGGATTGGAGGAAGTTGGCAAAGGGTATGTTCCTCCAGGTAATCCCAGCAGTGCCAAGAGTGCCAGATGGCAGGGTTGGGCAATGTGTGGCAGACAAAACCATTCAACTGAGGGTGCAAAAGTAAAAGAGGAAGAGGGAGGTACAGTCCTCCTGCAGTGCATGCTCAAGGACTTAAAACCCCCCAATAGGCTCCACCATCTTCTAGTGCAGCCCTGTGGACCAAGTTTCACACACAGACCTTAGATGTCCATCACTGCAGACCACAGCAGCCTTGCAGCCACAGCAGGCGTCTTTCCAAGGCACACTAAAGCCAAAGACCGAGCAATGCAAGAACACCAGCAGGACTGCCCAGAGCCCTCATGAGTGAGGCAGCTCCCACCTCAGACCCCTGTTCACACCTTAGTATTGGATTTCTGGCCTCCAGAAGTTGTTAACAATGTTTTAAACTATCAAGCAAAAGGTCATTTCTAAGGGCAGCCCTAGAAATGATGCAGGCTCCAGAACATTCTGATGCCCACATAGATGGCCTTTCTAGCACTTTCTCACCTGGTTGGTGTTGTGTGAACACTTTTCCTATGGGAAAAAACCACACAACCATCTCTCCACCCCCAGACAGAAGTCTGACAACAGACCAAAAAGTAATGGTTGTGCCAAGATTTAACTTGATGAGCCCATCAAGTTTACTGGGGTTACTGGGGATTAGGGTTATTTACAGGAGCAGGGATGACTCAGGGCAGCTCCATCACCAGAAAGCCTACCTCAGCCTGGGTGATGACTTCCCCATTTAGGCAGTTTTAAAGCAGCTGAAAGACCCCCGTCTTTCAGTCAGGAACGAGGCCACCGAGAGGTTTTATTTAAAGGCGCCGGGCGGCTCCAGCAACCTCTCACGCAGGAGAGACTGAAGCGTCCCGGCGCGTCATTAATAAAACCTCATGCTATTGCAGCGAGAAGGGTCTTGGTCTTTCTCTCGGTGGCCTCGTTCCTGACTGAAAGACGGGGGTCTTTCATTTTGGGGGCTCATCCGGGATTCGAGACCCCCGAGAGATTGCCCCAACACCAGCCTCGGAGGTATGTGAGTGCTCCTGTCTGTGTTTACTTGTGCTTTGTTTAAGTCTGTGTCTGTTTATGTTTGATACTGTGTCTGTTTGTTTCCTCTTACGAGTATTAGGTTTGGGGCGGTCAGAAACTGCGAGACAGACGTGTCATATCGCAGAGACCGCGAGGGTCCCGGAGGACGCTCTGGACTCTCAGTGGGAGGACTGGGGGTGTCCTCAATCTGTAGGGGAAAGGACAAAAGTGTCCGCTCCCCACCTGAGTTTGTCTAATCTGCTGTCTGTAGTTTGTCTGATCTGCAGTCTGCAGTATTTGTGTCTTGTCTATCTTGTCTTAAATCACTAAAAGGATATTAGGAAAAGAACCCAAAATCTGAGTGTTGAGGTAGAAAAATTTGCCTGTGATGATAAAGAGTTACTTAAAATGTTCTGACTTGATTGGTTACTTGGATTTCTTATAATATATGGGTTTTATGTTTCAAAATAACAAGTTGTGGCCACTATAAATTTCATTGCGCGCTTATGATCACATTTTGGTTTTTGACTCTGTTTACTATTTGGCATGTTCAATTTAAATGCATGTGCACACTTAGGAATAAATCATTTTGATAATGTTAAAAGGCCTGAGTACGTACTGACTAAAATATCTTGTTTTATCCTGAAGCTTCACAAAAGGTGACATTGTGTTTTTACCTAGGATCTGGTAACATCACTTTTGTAGTTCCTTTAAAAGTTTGTTTTCCCATGAGTAATACCAACATATCTAGCAGTCAGAAAGGAAAACTGATTTCTGAAAAATTCATTGGAATTTCTTCATTCTCCTGGTATGTACGAGTTCCCTTTCTTGGGGACAAATCTGCTTTCTTTTTTTTTTTTTTTTTTTTTTTTTAATTTTTTTTTTTATTATTATTTATTCAACTGTGTGTATGTGCGCGCGCGTGTCTGTGTGTGTGTGTATGTGTGTGTAGAACCACGGACGAATTCGCGAACCACCATGGACGCCTCCACCTCCTTCTGCCCCGGGATTCACAGGCTCCGCCCTACCAGGACCAGAAGCGCAGGCCGCCCCCGCTTCCGTCTGGCGTCTATACGTGGGATCTGGGATCCGAACTCGGGACCTTCCGCCTGCAAGGCGGAGGCTTAACCCCTGAGCCACCTCTCCAGCCCGACAAATCTGCTTTCTAATTCCCTGTTCCCAGGTGTACTCCTGTGTTCTGCTATATAATGATTTTTAAGATGAGGTCTACTGCCTCTTTTAAAGGATATTTCTTACAGGATAACTAATGTGAAAACTGCAGGAAACCATCAAATATAAATATATATATATATATATATATATATATATGTATAGTACGTAGATGTAAAGAAGGTTTTGGGATGAGATATGTTACTTAGAAAGTTAAAGTATGTGCAGAAGGTTTATGAGTTGGTTACTTAAAAAGAATGTTAAAGTATGTTGTGAAGGTTTGTGGGATGTCAGAGTTATGAGAAGACTGAAAATAAGAGATGATGGTTAAAAAAAAGTATTATATGTTGTGCTTCTACCATGTTAAAAGAAAAGACACCAAGCCTCAGAAATTAGAAACTATAAATTAAGCTTCATGTATTCAAATGTTTCAGTTGTCTGTTTAAAGCAGAAAATTGGTTACTCCTAAAATCCCAACTTCTCAAGGACAGTAGGAAGCTTATCAGTGGGGTCATAAGTGAAAACTAGAGAAGTCTGAGACCAGGGCCCTCCCTGCCCCCAGGGAGGTGGCCAGCAGGAGAAGCTGAGGCTCTGCCTCAGCTGCAGCTTGGGACAGACTCAAGGCCAGCTAGGGAGTTTCTCTAAATCTTGGACTTCACGGTAAAAGAGACTGTGCTAAACCAACCTCTGCTCACCTTTTGGAGCAGGCCTCTCCTGGAGGGGGAGGAAAAGGGCACCTGCAAAATGGGGGAGGGAATGTTTTAACCTCTGTATGAATGTGTGAGTGAGTGTCGGCCTGAGGTGGGAAACCTGTAACACCTCTGGCTCGAGTTTGTAGTCCCACGGCGAGATCCCTAAGATCTCTTAAAGCCACGGGATTCGATTGGGCCAGTTCTGCGTTTCCATGGTGATAACATACGGTCTATGGTGGGATCGGATTAGAATCCGGATTAGAATCCGATCGCAAGTCACGAAACCGCTGAACCCACTATGGCCAAGTTATCACCCATGACTCTGCAAAGAGTGTGGCCAGACTGGTACTTGAATGATCTCTCCTGGAGGGATTCCCAACCTTTGTCTGTCTGCGTCATGTGGTGGGGATCAATGTGACTTTAGCTGTTGTTAGTCAATGGAAGGGAATTCCTAGGAATGTTTGCCCTGAAGGAAAGTGCTTCAAGTCTGAGACAATGACTATGCTGTTTAAATAGCATAGGGAATACAGGAAGCTTCAGGCATGTGTGGACCATGGACTCTCCCCTTTTAGTGTCATCGGGTGGGGCTCTGGTGGCGTTGGACAGAGTGCTGGCTTCCCCGGACCACACCACGGGCAGCGTCAGTGGATGTCTTTGCTGACAACACTGTGTATATAGTGATTATCAGAACTCTGCTAAGCCACACGTCCTTTCCTCAAGTCCAGGTTCACTAATTGAAGCCAAAAGAGAGAGATTTCCCCTTCCTGTGTCCAGGGACTATCTAGAAATTGTGAATGCTTAGTTCTACCAACCTAAAAGAGGGTCAAGTCATAGCATATTCTCAGACATGCCCTGTGTACATCTTAGACAAGAGATGATCCCAGGAAGATCTTTAAGTTATACTACCATCCAACTAGACAAACAAATGACAGAAAGTTGAGAGACTGTAGAGGTGGACCAAAAGTACCAGCTAGTAATTCAGGAAAAGCTTTGCCTCCCAATGCCCTCAAGACTAAGGTGAAACAGACAGGAATTTCATTTAGCTTCCATGTCAGCCAAAGTCCTCATCTGTCAGGGGGAAGTAAACTCTCATGTGGAGGACAACAGGGTTTTCATCTGTTGAGGGAAATAGGTCCCCATCTGGAGGATAGCATCCTCATCTGTGAGGGAGAGGTTGGCACCATCAGGAAGCTTTCATTTCTGTTTTGGAGGTAGAATCCTTTGTTTCTGTTTGTCCTAGGACTTTAAAAATAGGACAGGTGACCTAGGACTTAGTATAGAAAAAGAAAAGAAAGACAAAGAACCAGAAAGCAAAGAAATCAGAACCTGACATTTGCCTTAGGGGATAGGTTAAACAGGCACCCCAAGCAGATAAACCCAGGATCCCTCCCGACAGGGGAAAGGTAGAAAAAGATGCTTTGAATATGACCAGACTGGGCGTTTTGAGACTGTTGTGAGCACAGAAAGCTTTCATGTGGCCTATGTCCCAACTATGGGAATCTCCACTGGAGGAAGATTGCCCCCTGAACCCCAGGGCCCAGGGGTCGAGCGAGCTCTCTGGTGGAGACCAATGAAATGGCCTGAAGCTCTTAGCTTCCATCCGATGGGAAAAAGGAGTTTGCCACTGATATCCAGCAAAAGGAAGCCCAAAAGTGCCAAGTTGAGCATCTCCTGAGAACCTTGGGTTTCACATACAAATGGGAAGCCTCTTTGTTTCTATGTTAATAGACAAGGGAGCACAAAATTCTAGTGCTCAACTTCCTTCCTAGGTTTTTGTCAACTTTTGATTTTACTAAAATGTTTAAGATCAGGAAAATGACAGGTTCATTGCACTCACAAAGTAACTATTGAGATTCCTTATATGCTTAATAGTAATGCTTTTTAGGCATTCCTTTGTTTACATGCCTGAATGCCCGAATATTCAAGGTTTAGGCTTAATAGAATAAAATATTTTAGCACTGTTATAAAGTCATCCACATGGTTCTGGTTTTAGACGCACCAAAGATATTAGAAGAGAAAATCATGGATTACAGAAAATGCCAGATAGCATGTAACAAAAGTCTGCAGTTTAAAGACCCTAAATGCTGCATCCTTATCCAACCATTCTGATGGATAAGATTCCAACTGATAAGATATTATTTCAAGGAAACATTTTCTGGAGAAAAGACATGGCTTTATTTAGGAGAAATAAAAAATATAGATTGTCAGGTCTTGGTGTTTCTTCCCAGTTCAGGCCTAAAGCCTGTTCCCTAGGGAAGGTCACTGTAACCCCATGAGCAGGTGCTAGGAATTTCTTGGTATGTCACAATAACACCCACGGACAGGTGCTAAACATTCTTTCCTAGGTAATTTACGTTTTGCCCCAGGCTGGCGTGAGCCCCCAGGCCAAGCCCGCCTGGACCCCTTCTGCCCCTGCCACACCCCTCTCCACCCTGGCCACGCCCAAGTGCAGGGGTTTGTTGACCTCCTCTACTAGAGAGATTAAGAAAATTGGAGTGGTGTTTGACGCCAGCTTGTTCCTGCTGCTTTCCTTGACAGTATTCAGCATCGTGAGTGTGACAGCCTACATTGCCTTGGCCCTGCTCTCTGTGACTATCAGCTTTAGAGTATATAAGGGTGTGATCCAAGCAATCCAGAAATCAGATGAAGGCCACGCATTCAGGGCATATTTAGAATCCAATGTTGCTATATCCGAGGAATTGATTCTGCTTTCAGTCATGTGAACTGCACCATAAAAGAACTCAGGTGCCTTTTTTTTTTTTTTTAAGATTTTTTTTTTTAATTTATTCAATTGTGCGTGTGTGCGTATGTATGTGTGCGCCCGTGTGTCTGTGTGTGTGTAGAACCACGGACGAATTCGGGAACCACCATGGACGCCTCCACCTCCTTCTGCCCCGGGATTCATAGGCTCCGCCCTATCATGACCAGAAGCGCAGGCCGCCCCGGCTTCCGCCTGGCGTCTTTACGTGGGATCTGAGATCCGAACTCAGGACCTTCCGCCTGCAAGGCAGAGGCTTAACCCCTGAGCCACCTCTCCAGCCCTCAGGTGCCTTTTTTGATGATTTAGTTGATTCTCTGAAGTTTGCAGTGTTAATATGGGTGTTTACTTATGTTGGTGCCTTGTTTAACGGTCTGACACCACTGATTTTAGCTGATTTCACTTGTCAGTATTCCTGTTATTTATGACTGACATCCCAAGTGCAGATAGGTCATTACCTAGGACTTGCAAGCAAGAATGTTAAGATGCTATGCCTAAAATCCAAGCAAAATTCCTGGATTGAAGCGCAAAGCAGAAAAATGAAAAGATGCTATCATAGGAGGAATTATTCTTTTAATAATTATATTGCTTAAGCTCACGCTGGGACTTATAAAATGTTGGGGACACGTATAGTTAATTGTAAAATATGTTTCTTACTGAAATCAAAAAGAGCTCAATCCTTCTCTGTATATTAAAAAAAATTGCAGTCTCTGTTACAAGTATGTGGGCTCAGCCTCTTGGCTATCTGTTGCAGCATTATAGACTGACTAGATTTGGAAATACTGAGAGAATATTTCTGTTAAGTGCCATTATCCTCAAGCAATGGGATAGGATCTTGAAAAAATTGTCCTTCCTAAAAGTAAAGCTGTCACAGAAGTTACAGTAAACGGGTCCAGATTCACTAAGCCAAGAGAGTTGTTTTAGTTCTCCATTCTGCTGACTCCTTGCCTCACCTGATCCAGGGGAGCCCTGGTCTCGAGGCTGCAGCTCTGGCCTGAGGCACCCAAGAAAGACAGTTTATGCTATAGAATTAAAACCAGAGACATAGGTTGGCGAAAAGTTTAATAAAGTTTTTCCCTTGTTCTGAAAGGTTGCCTAAAGTTAAACTCAGTGCTCGACAGAGGGAAAAAGCAATGGCAAACTTAAGGAGTGAACTAGGAAAAACAGCAAAACTCCAGGTGTAGCTCCAGAGTAGCTCCATTAGCAAATCAATGCTGGCTTTTCATTTAGATCAGAGAAATGGTGCTACATCCCTTTGGTCCCAAAAAGACTTATGTTGCTTTATTTTTCAGAACCCAAAAAGGAGGATAATTTAGATTGCTCTGTACAAAGAATCAGTTCGCATTGTTTTGGACAGGTTTTAAAATATGATCTACAGTAGCCAGAAGAAAAAGGTTTCCTTGGCTTTTACACCTTGTAAACGTGTTCTTTTACTAACTCCTGCTTGCTTATACCCACAGCAAGACTGCTGAGCTTGTTTGGTTTATCTCATGTGCCTACCCAATTACAATGATCTGGTCCTTCTGTAGATTTTGGAGACTCAATTTGCCTGTGTTTTGTCTCTTTTAGACCAACCTTGAGGTAATAAAGCCATCTATCAAAGACCTCTAGACCAACCCAGCATTTCATAGATGAGAATGTCAGACTGCTCTTATTTTCTTCGCCCCGATTCAGCAGGAAGCAGCCAGATCAAATCATCGCCCTTTATCCCCAGAGCAGTCTGAATTCTCAAATAGGTTTATGGGAAAGTGAGGCAGGATTAGAGCAGCTATGCTGGGATGGGTCTCTCAAGGTCTTTGGAATTCTGAAGAGACGTCCCCTACTGCTGGAATCGCCTGGAAGGAACACCCCTGCTGAAAAACTGACTCCAATCCTCCCAGAAATTTACCATGAGAACTGTGACTAACACTCCATGATTGGAGTGTGCCTATAGAAAAGGGGGGAATGTTGGACCCTGAGACCCTCGCCCTAAAATTCACAAAGCAGGCCGGTTCAGGCCCACAGTATAGCCCTTGCTTGTAGTCATTCAGGCATCCATTGTTTATAGCCATCCAAGCATCCATTGTTGATCATTGCTTAAAACTATGTACAGCCTTGAGCTTTTTGCAGGTATTTCCCCACCCCTTAAGACCTCCGGCCCTTCAGTTCTGGAAAAGCAAGTTTGCACAAAGGGGAATTCCATCAATGAAGGTCACCCAGAATGAACAGCCTGCCGTTAAGCAGATGGACTGGAATGATCACCAAGAGCCAACTCCACCCAAGCTCTTGCTGACCAATGACTGTAAAGGTCATAGAAAATTCCTCAGCTAAGCAACCCCCCCTACCCCAAGACCCCTTAAAAACCCCTTGCCCGAGCTGCTCGGGCCGCTTCAGTCTCTCCTGCGGGCCGCTTCAGTCTCTCCTGCGTGAGAGGATTGCTGGAGCCGCCTGGCTGTCGTTAAATAAAATCTCATGCTATTGCAGCGAGAAGGGTCTTGGTCTTTCTCTCGGTGGCCTCGTTCCTGACTGAAAGACGGGGGTCTTTCACAGCCATGATGGAATAGTCTCT
Organism: Typhlomys cinereus; assembly: GCA_023101885.1. Classification (NCBI taxonomy): domain Eukaryota; kingdom Metazoa; phylum Chordata; class Mammalia; order Rodentia; family Platacanthomyidae; genus Typhlomys; species Typhlomys cinereus. The sequence goes on from JALPQD010000167.1 coordinate 1,945,211, forward strand.
GAAGATCTTGGAAGGTTCCCCCCACACACACACACTGATGGGATTACCCTAGAGGGACTCCCTGTGGATAAAAAGGAACTGATTTCAATCCTCCACAAGAGTTAAGGTGCTCAACTTCCTCCAACCCCTTGCCTCATGAAAGGGTATAGACATTAGTTCTCCATTGTAGATAAGCGAAAACCATCAAAAGAAACAGTCCCACTGTCTGGGCCCAAAAACCAGCGCCAACCCGGACCTACAAACGCAGGAATCTGAAGTGGGAGCGGTAGGATTAAAAGTTTCAGACTTTGGGTCAGAGGGGGCCTTGGATGTCCCTTATCATCCAAGCCAACTTTATTGTAAGGTACAGAGGTTTTATAATCAATAAGCAGGGCCAAATTCAGGAAAACATCAAAGAAGAGCAGGACCAAATTCTTTACAGGATTATATAAAACATATACATTCTAGTTAACAAAGAGAAGTCAGGAGTGACACCCAATTGCCATGGGGTGGACATGTCATCAGGTATGCTAAACAGGCCTGGTGGCTCCTTGCTAAAAGAGGAAGGAATGTATGCCTCAGAACAGTTACTTGGCCTGTGCATTAACATCCCTTTAGATAAGCAAGAAAGAACTGATGGGGGGAGGAACAGCCCAGCCATTTTCTTAGAGAAACGAAAGCGTTCCAAAGGACCTGGAAGTTCTCTCTACTCCCAAAGGGGAAGTTCGGCCTGCCATTGTCTTGCAGACAAGAGGCAAACTCAATCACCCAAGGGAGGAGTCACTTAACAGCCGGTTCAGTTGCTAATGTATCATCCAGAGACCAGGCTTCTGAGCCTACCAACACCCACATCCCACCTCCAGGTGGACACAAGATCAAGTGGGATGGGCTTCAATGCGAGCTAACCAGTAAGGAAAAGCCATCTCTTTCTCCCTGCCCCCTTGCCTAAATATATCAATATACCTAACTTGGCAGCCATCTTTGGCCCTCCCTCTCCTTCTCCCTCAGTAACACAGAACCAGCATATCATAAAGCTGGACCGAGGGCTGTGCCAGCACTCAGCCAACACCTGCAGGCTAAGCCTTCCTCCCTCCCTCACTCCACCTCCTCTCTTGCTCTGTCCTCTCTCTGTCTGTCTGTCTCTCCCTCCCTCCCTGTCTCTCTGTCTCTCTCACCCTGTTAGATTGTATTAGCCAAGGCTAGCAGAGGGGAGGTGGGTGTGGGAGCCGGCTGACAGGAGCGAGTGCCCAGGTTATGCCCTAGTCAGGCAGTTTTAGAGCAGCCACGCTGAAAGGTCTTTGAAGGTCTTCGAAGGCCATCCCCCACTGCAGAAGGAACACACCCATTAATCTGGAGGAATTGACTCTAATCCTTCACAGAGATGAGGTTGCCAATTTCCCCTAACCCACTGTTTATAAAAGGATATGGAATTGAGCTCTCCATTACAGATAAGGTCAAATTCCTCCACCATAAGATAAACTGAACTGGACCCAGTATGAACAGGCCAATGAGATGCAGGGGACCAAACATTCCAATCAGGTTTGCAGAAACTGGAGCTAAGCAGTGAAGAAAAGTCACTTCCCTCCTCTTCCATCACCCTATAAATACCCCTGATGCTGGCAGCCATCTTTGGCTCCCTTACCCAGCCTGGGACTCCATGTTTGGACCCCGTGAGTTCTTTTCTTTCTCTCCTCCAATACACTTATGCTGCTCTCCCACTTCAGTTCCGGGACACAAGAATGAAACATTTTGGAGCAGCCATCAAATGGCTCTCTTGCCCCTCTCAAGTTTATGTCTATGAGTTCCATTCTTCTAATAAACTCTGCCTCAATCCTGTGCACATGTTCTGGTTTTAATCTTTAACTCTTGAACACAAGAACCTGGATACATTTAAATAAAAAAAAAAAAGAAAGAAAGAAAGAAAGAAAGAAAGAAAGAAAGAAAGAAAGAAAGAAAGAAAGAAAGAAAGAAAGAAAGAAAGAAAGAAAGAAAGAAAGAAAGAAAGAAAGAAAGAAAGAAAGAAAGAAAGAAAGAAAGAAAGAAAGAAAGAAAAAAAAACCTTCCTTCCTGGGCCGGAGAAATGGCTCAGGGGTTAAGACTGTCTCAAAAGTAGAAAGTCCTGAGTCCAGACCCATGTAAAAAAAACCATCAGGTGAAACCCCAAGGTGCCACTTCTGCCCTAGTGGGCAGGGCCTGGGAAATCCCAGAGCAAAGCAAAGAGGAAGTATGATTCCCAAAGTCACCCTTGGTCCTCCAGACTCTCCACAGACACACACAGTGCTCTCTGATACACACACACACACACACACACACACACACACACACACACACGAAAATAAAGTTAAAAAATGTTTTAAAAAACTCTGCCCCCACGTCACTAGGCGCACCCATCCTTGCTGGAAAGACACGGAGTGTCTCTGAGGGATGTCCCACCTCCAGCAGAACAGGAGGGGCTGCGTGAGAGGCTGGGAGCTGGGGTGGAGAGGGCTGTTGTGAGAGAAGAAGGGCACAGCACTCCTGCAAGCCCGGCTCTCCCACCTGCGCACTCACCACTGTGCACACACCAAGTGGCTCATTTGAAGGGAGTATGGCCAACACTGAGCCCGCCCAGAGAATTCTGTCCAGAGCAGCGCTGAGCTGCCAGAAGGCAAGAGCTTCCCTGATGCTTGTAATGTACATGAGGCAGCGGTAAAGAAAGTGCTCGACCAGGAAGGACACCAGCTCTGTGAGTAGTGGCCTCCACAGAGTAAGATGAAACATAAGTGAATGGTTACTCTTTCCTGTTGCTGTGAGAGAGCGCCCGAAGCCAAGCAACTTAAAGGGGAAAGGGAGATCTATTCAGCTTATGGTTCCAGAGGGGAGAAAACTGTCGGCGAGGCTGACGGCAGAAACTGGAGATTGGCTAAGTCGTGTCCTTCACAGTCGTGTCCTTCACGGAGGCTGGGCCTTATAAGACTGCCAGCTACAGAGGCAGGCCTCTCTCAGAAGTAGGGTGGGACTAACCGACCTCAAGGCCCACCCTCTGTGACTGCCTTCCTCCAGCAAGGCTCCACCTCCTAAAGGTGCCATGACCTTCCCAAACACATGAGTCTGTGGGGACACATTTCAGACCACGACATAGTGAAACAGCACACGCCAAAGTCAATATGGACGTTCTTCATGCAACATATTTCAGTTTCTGTCTTTTAATTCGTGCTCCGACCCCCAGGTCCCCAGAGCAAGGATGTTCAGAGGGTGGCTGGTTTCTCGGGGCTCCCTAGACACCAGTTGGGTTGGTTGCAGTGTTCTCTACCAACTGGCCAAGGAAGACCAAGGTCACAAAGGGTAACGAACGCACCTGGAAGTGTGGCATCCATTATTTGAAGGAAAAAAAGCTACTTTGGGCACACACTGAGAATGTCACAGCATTCTCAACATGTGCCCCATTAGCGCAGACATAGGCTTTTAGGCAAGGCCACCAGCGGAGACTCTATGGCAGGCGGTTCTGCCCATGAGCCAAGAGATGGAAGGCCAGCTGGGATCCTTAAGTTCTTTTACACCCTTCCTGCACATGGTCTGAAGAAACAAATTTATACAGACTCTTTCTGGCTAGATCCAGGATGGGTCCATCCCTTTTGCTGCCTCGAAGTGGGCATTCATAATATGAACACATTAGCAACTGACAGTGGAGAGGAAAGAGACTTCCAGACGTGAGAAGTAACTCAGCAGAAACAGTGGGGAGGGGTGCTAAGAGAACAATGTGAGCTACCATTCAGTGTGTGTGTGTGTGTGTGTGTGTGTGTGTGTGTGTGCGCACCTGTGTGTGTGAGCATGCATGTGTGTGTATGTATTAGTGTTTTTGAGACAGAGTCTCACCTTGTAGCCAAAGCTGGCTTGAACATGCTTTGTAGCCTCAAACTCAAGTCTTTATGCTTCTTCCCCCCAAGTGTTGTAACCACAGGTATGTGCCACCTCACCTAGTCTTGTAGTTAACATTTTGAGATAATTCAAATGCAGCACATCCATCTATTTACTACACAGATTTGTTTGCGTCAACATTAGCATCCCATCTATGGGATGCTGGAGAAGTGAAACTGTGCGTTCAAGATCAGGTAAATGGAAGCTCTGGCTTGAACTCAGGGCTGCAGTGGTTTGCTTTTAACTCTCAGAGCAGTGGAGAAAGGACTGGAGTTTCATAGCTCTTGCCCCCCAATCTTCCCTTAGGGATTCAGTCTGAGTCTGGGTGAACTCTGATCTGAAGTCATTCCTGCCTGTAAATCTCCCCCCACCACACTACCATCCTACATGCAGCCAGCAGCAGATCCAGTGCTACCCCAGTCAAACCAGATGAGAGGAGTCAGGGTCAGGGCCAAACTCTCTGGTTCCAGTGTCCAGTTTTCTCCCATAGTGGCTGGTGGTCACTGGAGAGACCACCCAGGGGGGGCTGCACATTGGCCAAGAGATGGAGGAGTTGTGTGAGACCACAGTTACTGTCAACTAAAGCATCTGTGACGCAGCTGCTGAAGAAGGCCTGTGAACAAGAGCCAACAATCCCCAAATGCTGTTGGGGCTCAGATAACGTCGTTCAAGCACCTCTGCATTTGGGCCACAGGCCTGCAGGAAGACGCTGGCCTGCAGCTTCAGTGCCCGGCATCAGATGGCCAGGCCCTCAGCGAGTGGGTCACGCCCTCTCCGCTTTTAAAGGGAAAGATCTCAAAGAAGTCGGTCCATCTTGCAAACAGACTGGAGCCTGAGGCCGATGAAATGCAACCATCCTCATCCTGCCTCATAAGCTCCTCCCTCGGCAGAGCTTCAGCATTCCGTCCTACCCCACCCAAAGCCACAGGGCCAGTAAGCGGTAGAATTAGGATGTGCAACTCAAGCATCCAAAGTTTGTGTTTTTTAACCACACTGCCTCAGAGAGTTCAGTTGCCTTACAACACAGGGGTCCACAGTCCACTCTCAGAAGTCACGTAAAAAAGGCAGGCAGGTGGCACATGTTATACGGAGTTGGACAGGCAAAGACACGTGGTTCCCTCGGCTCACTGACCAGCAGCCTAGCCTAAACTGATGAGTCCCAAACAAAAGACTTTGTCTCAAAAAGCAAGATGGATGGTACCTGAGAAATGACATCTTTTACAGCTTGTCCGCTTGGTGTTGATAAATATGCAAACAAACAACTTATGGGAACAAGGATTTTTTTTTCTCCCTTATGATTCTGATTGTAGTTCATAGCCCAGCTTGGCAGAAGACCTCATACCAACGTCAGGAGCTAAGGAACCTGGCCACAGCATATCCACAGGACTTTCTAAGAGGGCTAAACGTCTTACTTGCATAAATGCCTCATGATTATACGTCAATGTAGACAAACTACTGAACCAGCTCTCTGCAGAGCTGGGTCTTCTTATCTCAACTAGATAAACTAAATAAGGCTTGCTCAGAGCTTTCCTCTAACTACTAGATCTTCACAAATGTGCTTAAAGGCTCAGCCCCCAATTGTCAAGTTGGCACACAAACACATTTCTTTCAAACCATAACCTTTCAACCCTTGTTCCTATAGATGTTACATTTATTTTATGACATAAAATATATTTGGTTGAATTTTAAAAGTTTTCAAAGTCTTCATTGTCCAGTTTTAAAATGTTCACAGTAATAGCTCAATTCCAACAAGTTAAAAGTCCAAAGTCCCTTTTTTAAAAGTTCAAAATCAGGCTGGAGAGATGGTTTGGGGTTAAGACTTTGTCTCACAAGCAGAAGGTCTTGAGTCCGGATCCCAGGACCCACCAGGAGAGAGAAGGAAATAGATCAATAGGGAAGACAGCCAATAAATCTATAGGTCGGAAGATAGTACATCAACTGCTCTGTAGGCAGCTGTTATTATACCCATAGAATGGGAACTCACAGTGGAAACCTTTGGGTCTAAAGCTGGATGAGTGAAGGGAAATGCACATATCAGTGGAGTAGTCTGAAGAGAGGTAACTTGACATACCACGGAGGCCTGAGCTCCCACAGGACTAGACAAACCAGAATGAATCCTGGAATCCATAGAAGCATTCTGGAGGGAGGATGGGAGGGAGAGAGAGAGAATGGTAAAGGGAAGGGAGAGGATGGGAGGGTGGGAGGGAAGCTGGATAAATACTCAAAATGTTTGTAAAAGTAGAAAGAAAAACAAAACAAAACAAAAATCACCAGGAGGAAAAGGTGGCAATCTGCACTTCCAGCCCTGGTTGGTGGAGCCTAGAAAATCCCAGCATGAAGCAAAAAGGAGGTAGAAACAATCCAGAATGATTCCTGAAGTCACCGGTGATTCTTCACAGGGATACACAGTGCCCTCTGATACACACATCTGTGGATACACCACACACACACACACACACTAATTAAAGTAAAAAAAAAAAAGTTCAAAATCTCTTGACTGTATGACTCAGATCCTGTCAAATCACAAGCAAGTTAAATATTTCCAACATGGAACAGCACAGAATAAACATTCTTATTTTAAAACGGAAGCATAAGGACACAACAAAAAAGCCCACAAAATCAAAATTAAAACCAAGTAAAAATTAAGACCAAAATCTGGCAAGGTAACCAACCCACAATTTTTATGTGCTGCTCATCATGGAGTCAGGTTGGGTCAAAAACACTGGGTAGGGTTGGAGAAATGGCTTAGGGGTTACGACTCTGTCTCAAAAGCAGAAGGTCCTGAGTTTGGATCCCAGGTCCCATGTAAAAATGCCAGGAGGAACCTGCAACAGCCTGCACTTCCAGCCCTGGTGGGTGAGCCTGGGAAATCCCAGAGTGAAACAAAAAGGAGGTAGAAGCAATTCAGGATGATTCCCAAAGTCACCCTTGGTCTGCCACGGTGACACACAGTACCCCCCCCTCTCTTTCTCACACACACACACACACACACACACACCAGTGGGCAGTTCCATTTCTGACTTAGAGCTGACAGTTGCACAAGCAGCTTTTCTCTGGTTCAATTCACTTTCTTAACCACCTGACCAGGGAATAGTCTCACCTACTATGGAATGAGCCTTCCCTCATCAATTAGACAATCTTCCACAGACTTGTAGATTTAACTAGTAGTTCTTCACAGATGTGCTTAAAGGTTAGCCCTGAATTGTCAAGTCAGTATCTGCATCTAACTCACAGCATCTCAAGATAGTCTCTGGCTAATACACTTATGCACTCTCCTACACAGATACATACACACATATATGTATATAAATGTGTATGTATATATAGCTATATACATATATATGTATATGTGTGTATGTGTGATGTTGCAGTTCATCTGCATGTTGCTGATAAAATAAGCCATCAAACAGCTTAAGGGCTTATGATAGTCTGGTTGCAGTTCTTAGTCCAGCTTGACAGGGTTGCTCACACCAACACCAGGGCTGAAGGAACTGGCCACACCATCTCTATGTAACAGCTGAGAGAGGGACGATCCTTACTTGCCAGGCCAGCATGTCTGGCCAAGTGTACACAAGGATGCCCACTTTCTCAATCAGCTCTTTGTATTTTATTCTTCTGTCCAGGGCCTAATCCCATCCACCATGGACTGGGTCTGCCCCATCAACTAGACAATCTCCTACAGTTTCACTCTGGACTTAAGTACCAATTATTTACAAGTGTGTCCAGAGTTTGAACCCTCAGCCATCAAGTTGACACCCGTACCTAACCATGACAGATGGATAATATAGATATAAATCAGGCATGAATCTGCAATTATGAGCCCAGTGCTTTATTTATTTATTTATTTTGCATGTGGTATGTGTGTGTGTGTGTGTGTGTATGTGTGTGTGAGAGAGAGAGAGAGAGAGAGAGAGAGAGAGAGAGAGAGGACGCTACATGTCCTTGTGGAGGCCCAGGAGTGACTTTGGGAATCATCCTGGATTGCTTCTACCTCCTTTTTTGCTTCTCTCTGAGATTTCCCAGGCTCCACCAGGACCCCAAGTGTAGGGTACCGGTTCCACCTGGCGTTTATTATTTACTATTTATTTTTCTAGTTTTACAAACATATTGAGGACTTATCCCTGCTTCCCTCTATTCCCCTTCACTCCCATTTCCCTTCCTTCCCTTCATCAATCCATCCCACTCCCTCCCGCCCTCATGCCTGTCTGCTTCTAGGGACCCCAGGGTTCCCTATGTCTTCTCTACTTCTGTGGGGCTTCAGGCCTCTTGTGGCATATCAAGTTGCCTTTCCTTGGGCCAACCCACTGATAGGGGCATTTCCCTTCACTCATCCAGCTTTAGTCTCCAAGGTTTCCACTGTATGTTCCTATCTCTCCTGAGTTCCTTGCTAGTCTACGGGGGCATGTTGGTATGTCAGTCATTATGCAGGTCTAGTAAGGACAAGTCTCGCTGCAGTGAGTTCCTGGATGCAGCCACCTGGCCTTTTATGTGGGGCCTGAGATGTGAACTCAGGATCTTCTACTTTCAAGGTAGAATCTTAACCCCTGAGCCATCTCTCCAGCCTCCCTTCTTACTTTTAATTAAAAAAAAACTTTGAGATATGAACTTACCACATAGCCCCCAGTCTAGCCTGGAACCCTCCATCCACTTCAAGCAAGCACTGCCACACATGGCCCCATTTCTTCTTCAGGAGCACTGCCAAGTTCTACACACAGGAGCTTGGAACTCATCCTTGCTGGATGTCTTTAGTCCCTCCCTGCACACTAGATACTCCAGTGAGAAATGTGATTACCACCATGAAATACTTGGGGAATTCCAGAGTGAAGGTTTCTATTCCAGAAGTTCCCATGAATTCAACTGATAGTGTCATAGCAACTATTAAAACAGTGGTTTAGGGATGGTTCAGGGCCTAAGACTCGGCCTTCAAAGCAGAAGGATCTGAGTTTGGATCCCAAATCCCATGGTATCATGATTTGAAATGTGCATTGCCTGCCCCCCCCCCCAGGCTCACATGTTTAAATGTTTAGTTGTTTGGGAAGGTCATGGCACCTTTAAGAGGTGGAGCCTTGCTGGAGGAAGACAGTCACAGGGGGTGGGCCCTGCTTGAGTGAGTGAGTGACTGAGTCAGTCAGTCTGCTTTTGACTTTACAACAGCTCTCAGCTTCCAAGATAGATGTAACTTAGGCCTCCTCCTGCTTCTGCCAGCCAGCCATGCTTTTCCCGCCATGAAGTATAAGCTGAATAAATCTCCTATTCTCCCTTACATTGCTTGACTTTGAGTGGTGTCTACAGCAGCAAAGAAGAGTAACTGGTACACTTGTAAAGATGCCAGGCAGACATGGCAGCAGCCCGCACTTCAGGCTCTGGAAGGTGGAGCCTGGGAAATCCCAGAGTGAAGCAAAAAATGAAGTAGAAATAATCCAGGATGATTCCTGAAAGTCATGCTTGGGCCTTGTAACAGTTACTCTTATCTCTTGCTGTGAGAAAGCATTCAAAGTCAATCAACTTCATGGGAGAAAAGGAAATTTATTCAGCTTACCGTTCCAGAGGTAGAGGCGGCATGGCTGGTGGCCAAAGCTGGAGGTGGGCTAAGTCACTGCAAACATCTTAGAGGCTGAGAACTACAAGACTCCTTGCTGCAAAAGCAGACTTCTCCTGCAGGTAGGGTGGGACTAATCCACCTCAAGGCCCACCCCCTGTGACTGCCTTCCACCTCTCAAGGTGCCATGACCTTGCCAAACACATGAGACTGTGAGGGACACATTTCAAACCATGACAGGCCTCTACAGATACACACAGTGGCCTCACACACACACACACACACACACACACAATAAAACAGTGATTTACAACCTTTGTCTTCAGCAGCTCCCCAGGGCTCTGGTGGTTTACGTAATCAGGAAGCAGAAGCAATCTGTCTCTTTATCTGGATACATGAAGCCCAGCACCTCCTAGCAGAGTTTCTTTGTTAAAGAGCCAGTGAGGCCTTGGTTCCCCTTAGCCATATAAATGTCAAAGGTTATTGTCATGAAAGAAAAAAATTAGCAGGACTTTTTTCTTTTTTTCTTTTTCTTTCTTTTTTTTTTTTTTTTTTTTTTGAGACAGGGTCTCATATAGCCAGACTTCAGACTCCATATGCAGCTGGGCATAACCTAGAACTTCTGATTCTTCTTCTATCTCTCAAGCCCTAGAATCACAGGCCTGAACCATCAGACCCACTGATAGACCTTTTTAACCTTTCAAATAATTGCCTGCAGTACTTTATTTTCGGGGTGTGTGTGTGTGTGCATGAGGAATAGTAGTAATAGTAGAGTCACATGAGCGTGTGTGTCTGTGGGGGCCCAAGGGCGGCACTGGGAATCATTCTGGCTTATTTATTGCTTATTGCTTTGTTCCGGAGTTTCCCAGGCTCAGCCTTCCAGGACAGGAATTGCAGGCTGCTCCCATGCTTGCCAGGCTTTCTTTAAGGATCCGAACTCAGGTCCTTTGCTTTCACCATTGGACCGTCTCCCCAACCCTGCAGTACTTCTTTTTTTTTTTTTTTTTATTCAATTGTACGTGTGTGCATATGTATGTGTGCGTGTGTGTGTGTGTCTGTGTAGAACCACGGACGAATTCGGGAACCACCATGGAAGCCTCCACTTCCTCCGCAGGGATTCACAGGCTCCGCCCTACCAGGGCCAGAAACGCAGGCTGCCCCCGCCTCCGCCTGGCGTCTATACGTGCGATCTGGGATCCGAACTCAGGACCTTCCGCCTGCAAGGCAGAGGCTTAACCCCTGAGCCACCTCTTCAGCCCCTGCAGTACTTCTTGACAGGTGGATGTGCTCTTCTAGAAGGAGGTCAGAAACCCACTTGAAGCAAAGAGGCCTCGTCAGGCAGGAGGCGATAGGTCAGTGTGCATCGCATAAATGAAGGTTTCCTGCCCTTCAAGTTATGGCCCTTCAAGTCGCTGTGGCTTCAAACTGCAAAAGTTGAGTTCTCGGCCAAGCTTCCCGTTATACTGGATCTGGCACTAAGACGTATTGCCCAGATTATTGCTTGTCACTGTGATGGAAAGATGTTCCGAAGGGCCTGGCACTGGAAATGGTGAACGGTGCTCAAAAGGAAGACCTGCATTTCCACTCACAATCCACAGATCAGACTGGAACGCAAGACCCGGTCCAGCCACAAGAGGGAGCACCATGCTGCGATGTGTCTGAAAAGCAGCACTGATGAACTCAGCCTGGGACCTCTGCAGGGAGGAAACCAAAGCCTTTCAGTTTGAAAATCACTATCATTAGAATCACGCTGACCTAGAAGCCAATGGGTGTCATGAACCGCTCCAGAAAGCTGTATGCCCAGGCTGCAAACTCCAGCCAACAAGGCTTAGAAAGCTTTGACTGCATTTTCCTGTTGCATGAAATTAGAGTTTGTAAAGAAGCTATGTAATTCCAGAATAACACCAAGTTGAGCAAATCCGAACGTGCATAACCAAAGATGGTCCTGATACCTCCTTGGGGTGACATTGTTGAACTCACTGTCCTTCTGAATCTGATTCGGGTCTGATGCAGAACAAACTCACCTTCACCTTTTGGCAGAATGAGCTTAGTACCGTCACTATACTAGCTACTTCCCCCACTGCTGTGACAAACTGACATGTGCAACTTAAGGAAAGAAGGGATTCTTTTGGCTACAGATGAAGGAGATAAAGTCCATCTTGGTGAGGCAAGCAGCCAGCACAGCAGCAGGAGTATGAGATGGTAGCCAGCTGATCACAAGCAGCTTGGTCCTGAAGCAAAGAGAGGAAATTGCTCTTTCCTTTTTTTTTTTTAGATGTTACCAAATATATTTTCAATTTGTTAGTGTGTAAAATTAATATCAAAATATGCTACCCCATGACTCTCTCCTTTTTATTCACTTTGGACTCTGGTCCAAAGGGCAGTGCCATCAGTATCCAGGAAAGACTGTCCTTCCTTTCAGATCATCCTCACAGACAAGCCTGGTGGTTTGTTTTTCAGTGAGTCTGGATCCCATCAAGTCGACACGATTAACCATTACTGTTTCAGTTTAACCATAACTATTATAGTCATAAACAGTCCTTGAAAGTATATGATAAGGAAATTGAAAGATAGGACTGTCATAGCTGGTAAATACACACTGAGTGTGTCTGTGTGGCAGTAAGGGAACTTGAGACCAAGGGAGAGAATAACGACTATTGGTGTGTTAACATGAATATAGAATCGAGTCTGCTGACCAGTGTTATAGGCTGAATTACATCTCCCCTCCAATTGTTTCTTGTTGTTTAGTACTGAAGATCAAACCTAACTGAAATATATTCCCGACCCTCCCTTCCAGTTCTTGTATTGGCATATACCCCTGTACTTCAGAATGTGATTGTATTTGAAAATAAGATCCTGAAAGAATTAAAGCTTTATTAAAAAAAAAAAGAGGCCATTTGATAGTCTCTGATTTAGCATGATGGTTCTTATTAAAGAGAAGACTGAGAAGTCACAGAGACGGTCACGTAGAGACAGGAGGAGATGCCTGAACAGTCATCTACGAGTCTCCATCTTAGATTCCTTCCCTTTCAGAGCTGTGAGAAAAGCCATTTCTGTGCTTCAAGCCATCTAGTCTGTGGTTCTTTGTTCTGGCAACCAGCAAATTAATATAACTGGTATCTGTCTCCCTTTCTCTCCCTGTATATGATCCACACCTGTCTAGAGTCCAGGCTAGGCTCAAACTCACCATAATTCTCCTGCCTCAGCCTCCTGAAAAGGTACTAAGATTACAGACTCCTGCCACAAGCCAATTTATTATTTGTTTGTTTGTTTGTTGTAACAATATCTATTACAGATATCTTAGGTAGTAGTTACTTATGCATTAGCCAGGATTGGAATATCTGAAAGAAGTTAGGATTGGTGGCTCACACCTATAATCCCAACACTTGAGAGGAGGCAAGATCAGGAGTTCAAGGTCAACCTTAGCTACATAATGAATTCAAGGCCAGGCTGGGCTACTAAGACCCCCTTCTTAAAACAAAACAATACAAAAACTTGAAAGAATAAGTAAAGGAGGAAAGGTGTGCTGGGATTCACAAGTTGTGAAGGTTCACCCTAGGCTCTTGGTTCCATGATTCTGACTGAGGATGAGGCAGAATATCATGGCTGTGGGAGGAGACTGCTAGGCTCACGGTAGACAGAAAACAGACCAGAAGCGGTCAGGGACAAGATACTTCCAAGGATCCACTTCAAGTTACAAACTTTCTCTAGCTAGGTACCATATTCTAAAGTTTCTAGACCCTTCCACTAGCTGGACACGAAGCCCCCAACATATAAACTTTGTAAAGAAACACTTCATATCCAAGTTATGACAGCCCTAAAACGAAATGCCTACTGTCCCTCGGCTTTGCCTCTCCTTGAATATATTGCCCAAATCATGTGTGACATATGCCTATAATCTCCACACTTGGGAGGCTGAGGAAGGAGATTTGAAGTTCAAGGAAAGACTGAGCCGCACAGGGAAGCCCCCCCAAAAAAAGCAAGCAAGCAAACAGTGAACTTTATCTATCCTAGTTATGGCAGAGCTTGCTCTTTCTTTCAATACTGAGGCCTTTCTGCTTGCTCTTTTAAAATACTTTGCTACTTCTATTAGCTATATAAATGATAAATTGTATTAATAAATTATCCAAGTTGTCATCCAAGTCTTAAAGAGGGATACTTGCAGGGGCTCTTTCATAAGCCTTGTGATGGTGCAAAAGATGTTTCCCCACCATGCAGGCCCCCCAAGGGCCTGATGGAGTGTCCTTATGGCTGAGCAGGGGGCTTCCCCAGAGGAGAGGAGCGAGCTGGAAGCCACGCGTGGTTGACGAGTAGCCTTGGAAATTACACAGCATCACTTCTTCAATAGTCTGTTGGTTCCACAGCTCAGATATGTCAATGTGGGAGGAGAAAAGATTTCTCTAGGACTCGAACATTAGGGAACAAAGCCATCGCTGTGTTGGAAGCAGGCTACTACACTCTCCATTCCAATTTGAGGAGCATTTGGAATTTGACAATTGCTATACCGACACCAGATGGCTGGCCCTCGTTGTGGGCGCCTTTCTGTCTTAAGAATTGATCTGAGCTTTGACAAAGCCATACCCACCACTGTATGCGGGCAGCCTCTTCAAGCTGGTTGCTTCCCCCCACTTCCTCTTTATTCATTTTCCTCTCCTTTCCTCTCTTCTTTCCCCTTTCCTCTCCTTCCATATGTTCTCCTTCCCTTTCTATTCCTCTCCCTAGTTGGGATGGAATCCAGGGTCTCACATATGCCAAATAAGCACTTTACCACTGAGCTACTTCCTCAGTCCTTCTCTGCATTTACTTCTGGCTGTTTATTCTTTTTCTTATTTTTTTATTTGTGTGTGTGTGGGTGTGTGGTGTGTGTGCGTACCGAAGGGTACTGGCGTTCCTGTGGAGGACCTGGAAGTCGTCCTGGATTGACTCTACCTCCTTTTTGCTTCACTTTGGGGTTTTCCTAGGCTCTGCCCTCCAGGGCCAGAAGTGCAGGCTGCCACTATTTCCATCTGACGTTTTTACGTGGAGCATGAGATTGGAACTAGGTTCTTCTGCTTGAGAGACAGAGTCTTAACCCCCGAGTCATCTGTCCAGCCCTATACATTCTTATTTTTGAGACACAGTCTCATGTAGCTCAGGCTGGTCTCAAATTAGATAACTTCTGATCTTCCTACTTCTACCTCCCAAAAGCTGGGATTATTTGACCAGACTTTACATTGGGGCTAATATGGAACCCAGGGCTTTGTGTACATTAGGCAAGTGCTCTATCAGCTGGATTACATTGCCCCCTCCAGGAATTTCCAAATTGAATCCAATCTTAAAAAACATGTCATAGGAACATTACACTTTCCATTTTGTATGTACTGAAATAAAGCCGATAAAGCGACTATAGTCTGTACAAAGCTGATCTCAGATTTGGGGTGTGACTCTAGGAAAGATCACAAGGCCGCCCTGTTTTATTTTGTCTACTGGCAATAAGCCCTCAGTGCTCTTATTAACTGTCAGGGAGATGTTATGATGGGCTAGAAGAGTGTCATTAAAAATGATATTTAAAGTTCTGACAATCTAATCAAAGAAACGAGAAGCTGCTTTGGAAGAAGGCACTGGGTCATAACTACCGAGTCATGATTTCTTCAATTCAGGTTATTTCTATTTTACTGTCCAGTTTCGGTCTTGAGACAGTGTCTCATTATGCAGCCCAAGCTGGCCTTGAACTCATGACCTTTCTGGTGTTAGAATTACAGATCTGGGTCACCTTGCTCAGCCCATGTTTTCTTAACTTCATTCCTTCACAGAATTTCATTTGAACTTTTCCAAAACGTAGGATTTTGCCGCCAACTGACCAGTGACTGAGCTTAGAACTGAATATTAAAAGCTCCCAAGAAAGCCAAAGAGATGGAAGGCATTACCTGTCGGATATTTAGCCATCTCACCCTTTCAGCGGCCAGCTGCCAAGCTGGTCAGTCCAGGTCACCCCGGGCTGTCGGTGGCTGTGGAGTTGAGAGCCGAGAGCTTCTAACTTCTCTGGCAGGAGCAGGGTGCCAACTGGCAGGAAAAGTTAGAGCAACAGGCAGTTGTATTTCTCTTAATTCTTTCTGCTAGAAGGAACCAAAGATGAAAGAACTGTGATTCTTTGGAATTCTGTCTGTCCATTTAAAGCCATATGACTGAGGCAGACCCTTTCTAGGTATGACTTGATGATGTCCAGATATGATTTCTTTGGAAAAAAATATTTGCGTGTGTGTATGTGTGTGTGTTGTCCACATTGCCCCTTATTCCCATGAGATTGTGACTTCTAGAGCTCTGGGCAAAATTCTCTGCCATTTTTAGCTCATGTTTGTTGAGTGTCTGGGCAGTCTGTCATGAGTGAGCTGAGCTCATGCTTGGAAAATTCAGCTAGAGTCGTTCCAGGAGAGACCAGGCATCTGGGTAAACTGGTGAACTCAGTTCATGCACCGGCTATGTCAGCCCAAACCTGTGCTTTCTAATCAGAGGACAATGTCCACACGTCAGCTTGGCTCAGCAAATGGCCATGTCTTCATGTGTGTTTCATCCTCGTAGACTGGCCTCATCACAGTGAGATTTATGTGAATAATACTCACCCAGATAATTAAAGGTGCAGATAGAAGTGTGAAAACCCTGGGTATCAAGATTTTCTAAGCATCCAATCCTGGGCAGATCCTTCTTGCAACACAGACGGCTGTCCTAGGTGGGCATTCTAACACATTCACTGCCACTGTATTCCTAGAGAGTGAACCCGGCATCCACATAGAGCATATAATATTTTCCAAGGGCTTTGGCGTAAAACCTTCTTTAGGCTTGCTGCTGGCCTATGAGTTAAAGAAGGTAGGCGTGTCCTGTTTCAGCACATTTTTAAAAGGTGGGCACAAAGACTCAGAATGATAAACTTTCCTAAGCAGTCAAGTAGTTAGTTCAATCACACTGAAACTTCGCTTTTGTGTGTCCAAGCGATTGGACTACAGGATGACCAAATGTTTGGTTAAACCTTCTGGGTAGGTCTATGGGGGCATTTCTGGATGAACTTGACTTTCATCAGAGGGTAAACTGAGTGAAGCAGATTTCTGTCTTCTCTAATGTGGTTGTGTCTCCCCTAATTACTCAAGGGCTGCCTAAAGAAATGACTGAATAAGGGTGTCATTTTCTCCCTTGCCTCTGAGTTCAAATTGAAGACAGTAATAACCCCTCTAAATCTCAGCATTCTGGAAGAAGAGTGTGAGTTTTGGGGCAGCCTGGGTTATTAAGTGAAACCCTGCCACAAAACCAAACAAAGGGCTGGGGATGTGGCTCAGATGGCAGAGTGCTTCTTTCACATACACAGATCCCAGGGTTGGATTCCCAGCACTGTGTAAGCAGAGCTATAATCATCATAGCTGGAGGGAGGTAAAGGTGGGAGAATCAGAAAGAAGTTCCAAGTCATCCTCCAGTACATAGGGAGGTCTAGGCTAGCCTGTGTTACATAAGATAAGAAAAAAAGGGGGGGGGGGCTGGAGAGGTGGCTCAGGGGTTAAGCCTCTGCCTTGCAGGCGGAAGGTCCTGAGTTCAGATCCTAGACCCCACGTATAGACGCCAGGTGGAAGCGGGGGCGGCCTGCGTTTCTGATCCTGGTAGGGCGGAGCCTGTGAATCCGGGGCAGAGTAAACAAGGAGGAAGTAGAGGCGGTCCATGGTGGTTCCTGAATTCGTCCATGGTTCTACACACACAGACACACACATACATACATACACACACATACATACATACACACGTACACACACTCACAATTGAATAAATAATAAAATAAAAAAAAGAATTTAAAAATTAAAAAAAAAAAGAAAAAAAAGGGGGGAGGGATTTGGGCTGGAGAGATGGCTCAGGGATTAATAAGACTCTGCCTTGAAAGCAGAAGGTCCTGAGTTCTAATCCCAGTCCCATGTAAAAGTGACCCCAGGTCCCATGTAAAAATGCCAGGCAGACACGTCAGCTATCTGTACTTCCAGCCCTAACGGGCAGAGCTTGAGAAATCCCAGAGGAAGCAAGAAGGAGATAGCAGCAATCCAAGATGATTCTTGAAGCCACCCTTGGTCCTCCACACGGGCACACAGTGCCCTCTGATACACACACACACACACACACACACAATAAATAAATTTTTTTTTAAAGTGGATCTCAAACCTGTTGGTACTTGGACTGGAGTTACACTATGAGTTCTCCTGGGCTTCCAGCTTGCCAACTGTGGACTTCTTAATTCCTGTCATTACAAGAGTCAGTTCCTTACATTACATCTGTATGTCATGTGTGTGCATGTTCTGACGGCTATAAAACACTGTGTTACATTTCCAGGGAGAATCCTAAGACATCAGAACTTTTCAAGACCAGTGTTCTTTCCCTCGATATTCCCTTCAGGGCACTGTTATCTGTGAAGAGGCCAGGCTGCTTGGGAATCAGCTTGACGGTGCCTTTCACCTGGTCTTCCCTTGGTCAGAACACCATCAGAGCGGATTCAGGAACCCAAACATCACAGGGACAGCTCATGAATGACTTCCCATTCACCTTCAAGAGATCGTGTCCTTTTCCAAAGCTTCAGTGGGTGTCAGTGTCCTAGAGTTAGATCCATTGCTTTCCGTCTGCCCGGAAGTTCCTCCCGAAATCAAGGTAAGGGAGACACTCATGGAGAGGTGACACTTCTCAGAAATTCCGGTTGAAAATCTGACTCCTCTGAAGGTCTCACAATTCTGTTAGATTTTTTTTTAATTTTTTAAATTATTTATTCAATTGTGCGAGTGTGCGTGTGTGTGTATGTATGTGTGTATGTATGTGCGTGTATGTATGTATGTGTGTGTAGAACCACGGACAAATTTGGGAACCACCATGGACTGCTTCCACCTCCTCCTTGTTTACTCTGCCCCGGGGATTCACAGACTCCGCCCTACCAGGACCAGAATACGTGAGGTCTAGGATCCGAACTCAGGACCTTCTGCCTGCAAGGCAGAGGC
The DNA here is from genome assembly GCA_023101885.1 of Typhlomys cinereus. Taxonomy (NCBI): domain Eukaryota; kingdom Metazoa; phylum Chordata; class Mammalia; order Rodentia; family Platacanthomyidae; genus Typhlomys; species Typhlomys cinereus. The sequence continues at coordinate 1,963,616 of JALPQD010000167.1, forward strand.
TTAACCCCTGAGCCACCTCTCTAGCACCACAATTGTTAGATTTCTACCCCACGCTGTTTAAAGAAAAAAACGCAGCCAAGAGAACCTGCATACTTTGAGAACGTTTGGTTTTGTCTTACTGGTATTTGAATGCAAGGTCTCCTATGTGCTAGACAAGCCCTCAACCACTGGGTTATATCCAGTTCAGAAGGTAGGTGTCACTCTTCAGCTCTTCAGATTGCTTTTGTCTGCATCCTGCACGACACAGCAACAACTCCTAATTATTCCCTCTCCCCACAGCTACATAGGCCTCCTCTTGGTTTAACTTTCAGTTTGGAAAAACTAAGCCCCTGCTTTGTGTTAGGCGCTGTCCGTGCTAGATGCTGGTGACAGAGCAGAGAAATGAGATCCACAGAGTCCTTGTCCTTGAGGAGTTTTACAGTCAAGGAAAGATCAGAGACATGGAGCAATTTCAGTAAAGGGTAATGATGACAGTGGAAATGTCAAGGGAAAAGGGCAGAGGAAACATTCCCAGCGCAAGAAATAGCTCGTTTGTTTCGTAACTCGCCGCTGTAAATAATACCCACTCCAACAAGGGATTGTGTTCCAGCTTGCAGTTCCAGGTTACAGTCCATCATGGCGAAAGTCACCAGCAGGAGTTGAGGGACTGACCACCCCACATCCAGAGACAAGAGCAGGGAGGAACCAGCACAAACCAGTCATCTTCAGTCTACATCACACCTACCACCTGCCTAGGAAATGGTGCTACCCATTGAAGACCTCACTTCAATTAAAACAATTAAGATGTTCTCCTACAGACCTTGGCTTAACTACGCAGTTCCTCAAAGGTGTGCCCAGGGGCCCAGCCCTCGAACTGTCAGTTGAGACTAACTGGCACGACACCGAAGAAGGCTGGATGTATGTAGAGCACAAGATGAGGGAAGAGGGGACCCGCAGCAATGGCAGGGGGTCTAGCGCATAGCCCAGGGCCCTTCGGCAGCTAGGAGCCACCTGTGGCTACCAAGTGCTTGAAATGCAACTGGTCTCAGGCGAGATGTGCTGTCTTCATATAAGCCATAGTGAATTTCCAAGATTAGAACCAGAAAGGATTTAAATATAAATTATTTATCACTAGCAATTATACTGATTTGATATAGAAATTATATTTTGGACATATCCAGTCAAATTATGCTAATTATTTTTCTAGCATTAATTTTGTGTGTGCTATATGGCTAGATCAGAGTAGGATTTTATCTCGAAAAGTGAACCAGACTCTGGACTGATGGTGCAAGATGCTCTCCTGACTCAAAGGGATTTCTGAAACTATAGAAATGACCTTATAAAATTATACGCCTAAGTTTCAAAGGCAGGTTGCCTTTCTCAACTGCTGAAGTGTCAACCTGTCTGTTGTACTTAAGGTATCACGTCCGGGTCTGAGTTATTTAACTTCTGGACTCAGCAAGTCTCTGGGTGACAGGTTTGACTTCCCTTCATTGCCACGAGTTTTATGGCTTGTCAGTCACTCCCTGTGGAGTCCTCTTCAACTCACCTAAGACTTACAAGGTTTCACTCAAAGGGCTGTTTTTCTATAAACTAAAATCTGAACCAAATCACTAACATGGTTTATTAGAAATGGGTGGCTAACACATCTCAACAGACAGGTCCCTTGGCCTCAATTTCATCCCTTTGATTTCTGCGAAACATAGCACAACTACAGCTCTAAACTTTGTATGAGATACTAATAGAAATTCTGACTCCTTGGTTAGTACGTGTGGTCAATATCAAGATAATATGGAGAATGATTTTTAACAAATGCAGTAAACTCATCCTGTATACCAAAAGAGATATTTTATTGTAAACAAGATATAAAGTACAACAGAAGAAATATTGTGCAAATTGTAACTCACAAGGCATTTTTTTAATTAAAAGAAAAGGCTGTTTTCCACGGGTCCAAGTTTTTATGCCATAAACTTGGATACCCAAGATACAGAAAAAAATTAAATGGGAAGCTATAGAGACAATCTTTACTGTATTTAAAACAATTTTACTCCTACTACTGTGTATCTCACCCACTGTACAAAAGAACACAACTGAAATACTGTTAATGTAAGTCACTGTTCTAAACTGGGGGGAGGGCTCAGTGGTAGGCCCTGGCTGGTCCCCAGCAATTCAGATGCTATCACTCTGTGATGTGTGAAAAAGACTCACTGCATTTCTCGAGGTTCTCCCAACTTCTGGGGCAGAAAGGAGAATGGAACTCTACAGATGGTGGTGAATCCACTTACTTTCAAGTTGGAAAAGAGAATGTTCTAATAATAATTTCTCTACCTACTATTTCCATATCCCCAAAACTCCTATAAACAAACAGGACGACTATTCACCTGTGAATGGCCACTTGCTTTCTAATTTAATAAAGCACACACCCTATCCCTGTAACATAAGGGAACTTTACTGATGACATAAACTATCTTTTAAGGAGTTTATCTGCAATACCGACATCCAAATTTTTTTCCAAAACAAAGTGCAGTGTATCTTAAGAGTCTACAGAAAACACATTGATATACAATTTTCAAATCTATACAAGAAACTGCAGGCAAACTAAAAATCCAAAGCATAATAAAAATCCCTATAATCATTTGTTAAACTTTCAAAACAAAAATGCAAAACAAAAAAATATTTTTTATCTGCACCTCAAAGCAATTAAATTAATGAAGATTCCAATTCTTTGGGCCCCCATTAGCAATGTACAGCTATTCAAACATCAATAGTGTAAAAATGGGTTTTAGATATACTTAGTAATTACATCCACAAAGTTGACTGGAAAGACTAGGAATAGTAAACATGGTAACTCTAGTAAAAGATGACAACCTCTGTGTAATACAAACTGTCTTCCCCTCTGTACCGTGATCTTCAGCTTCTATATTCTTGAAACCAGGGCTTTAGAGGAGTCACATTGCCCACACTGGTCTCAAGTACAAACTGCAAAACAAAGTACCAAATGTGCACATGAATTCAAAATCTGTGCTGTGTTGACCTTGTCGGAAACCTCCAAGAACTATTCAAAGGAATAAAAGCTCTCTCATCTCTCTTACGTGATAAGAAGTGAAACCTGTCCTTCTGTGACTTGCCTGTGGCCGAAGCACCTCCTGTCATCTAACCCAGACTGGCCTTCACCTCAGGCCAGGGGCTGCTGCCTTGGGCCCACGGGAGGGCCACAGACTCGCAGAAGCAGCACTGACACTGACACTAGCTCCCAGCTGTGACCAAAAGTCAGTTCCGATTCTTCATCTTCTGACCCGTCACTGCGCAGCTGCAGGGGCCGGAGGCACAGCAATGTCGTTTAGCTTGCTCACTTCCATTTGCCAGTTGGGGAGCTTCTTGGCTGACAGGTGGCGCCGGGCATGCTTGGTCAAGTGGTCACTTCTCATGAACCGCCGGTCACACATGGGACAGGCAAATTTCTTCTCCCCAGTATGGGTTCGCCGGTGCCTGGACAGTTCATCAGAACGAGCAAACCTCCTTTCACAACCTTTCCAGCTACAGCTGAAAGGCTTTTCTCCTGAAACGAAATAAAGTCAGAAGGTTAAGGCTCTTATTAAAACCTCTGCTGTGCCTAAAGGGATGGGGAGAGGGGTGTGTGACAATTTTAAAAATAAATCCAAGTTTATCAAACCAATACAAGGTATGTTCCCAGTACTGAAATCACAGGCATGCTTCGGGATTGGGGGCTGGTTTAACCATTTTAAAGATAGCCGAAACTAACCACCTTCAACATGCTTGGTTTATATTTGTGATCACCACCAAACACCCTCATTTACGTATTCACCACAAAGATGCAATCGCATGGCCATACCTGTATGTGTTCTCATGTGAGCCTTCAGATGAGAACTTTTAAAGTATGTCTTGCCGCACCCTGGGTGGCCACAGATGTGACTTCTTACTCTGGACGAATCGATCTGAGGAGTGACTTTTGCTGCAGACGGGGAGAACCCAGGTGCAGGGGCAATGGGAGAGAGTCTGGTGCCATTGGGGCTCATCACTGCAGGCTTTGGGCTTTGCACAACGGGCTGGGGGACGACAAACATGACGGCACCTTTGGGCACCTGTGTGCCCATGAACACCACAGGTGGGCAGACAGCAGGTGGCTGGCTGGGCGGAGTGCTGGGAACGACAGTGGTCACGACAGGGTTGTTTGCAGGAAGGGGAAGCATCTGGCAGATGACTGGCATAGGGGGCACTCCCCCGGTGGCTACTGTGGGCGGAGAGACCAACACTGACTGTTGCAGCTGGGATGCGGGGGCTGGCTGAGACCTGCAGATGACTGTCTCTGAGGAAAGCAGGGAAACGTCATAGGGGGCAGCACTGGGCGCAGCACCAGCCTTCTCCTCGGCAGCTGCCACCATGCTTCCCTCGCACTTGGATCTGCTCGGCGATACCGCTGCGCAGGGGACGTTCTTTCTTGCAGCCTCAATATTCAGGTGGGTTTTTCTTCGAAAAGAATTGTCCTGATAGGTGAAGACACTAGCTGCTTTCACGGGACAGGAGCGGTGGTTACACAGCTGCGCGTCTGCTGTGTGACGGATCACACTTGTTGCTTGAGCCTTGGGGGGTGGGGGAGCAGCAAGTGGGCTCTTTTCTTCCTCTTTGAAAGGCGCTGCAGTGGGAGGAGGCTTTGCAGCATCTGAGAAGGGTTTAAAGTGGCCAGTAGATGGCACTGGTGCCACCAGACTTGATGCTTGGGAGGGCTCGAAATCCGAGGGACTGTAAGGTGGAGTCAGACACTAGAGAGAAATACACAAGGTACAGGTGAGAACTTGAGTTCATTATGTAAATACTGAGAAATTCGCTAACTTAACACCAAAACCTAAGACTACTCACAAATGCTGGGATCGAATGGAAATCAGGTGTCCCCGGAAGCAGATTCTCTTCCTCTGACATGTCAGACACTGGTGTGACAGGTCTGTGTTCAAGGTATTTCTTAAAATCAGACTTCCAGTTGCAGCTCATTGACATAAGGGCTTCAACAGCTTCAAAATCACTTTTCTCTGCAGTTTTGTTCCAGGAGTACATGCTGTCTTTTGGTCTTTCAGAAATCATTTCCAGTTTTTCTCCCTATAACAAAGATTAAAGCTTATCAGCCCACTCCTTGTTATCCAAATGATAGAAGTATGTCCACTTTTAGGATCACTGGAAGGTAGAGGAATATCTCTAAGTGCATTTGTGACCCCCCAAGAAAGAGTCACCTGTCTTAGAAGAAAAGTGTAGGTTAGGTGTCTACATCAGGCACCTGCATGAAATCAAGCAAAACAAAGGTTCCAAATGCTAAGATTTTGAGGTACGACTTCACAGGAAAAAACAAACAAAAAAAACACCCCACTCTTCTTTACAAAGTGGCCAGAGTTCTTGCCTGGGGTGGGGTTGCTCTGAGATTTAAAATTAAATCAAGCAATAATCAGGGATCCTTAATTATATCAAGCCACTTGAAGTCTAAAATTATTTGACAACTAGGTACAAATCAAGTGAAATACATGAAAAAAAAAAATCTAGCCAAGTTAGCACGTTTGCAATCTCAGAACCAGAGGGTGAAGAAGTAGAAAGCTTCACGACTGAAAGACAGCTAAGACCATGCCTCAAAAAAAAAAAAAAAAAAAAGCAAACACAAAAATAAAAAGTCCAAAGTTTAGTCACCTTTCAACCTCTTTATATTTGTGTATTATTTTATAGGATCTATTTAACACAATGGTTTGCTACACAATACTAGACACTGAATTAAAAAAGGTGTAATAGTCAACTTGGAATTTTTTTTTTAAAAAGGCCCCAAAGATTAGCAAGAGTCTACAGCTTTAATTTCTTTGAAAGCCCATTTGAAGACAGTTCGTGCTTTGAATCTGTGTGACTCCTTTGACTTACTGTCTTAAGTGAAAAGTTCTACCCAAGGCCTTCGAGATGGCTCAGAAAGTTAAGTCCTGAGATCAGTCCCTGGGGGTCCACATATTGGAAGAAGAGAACTGACTCCCAAAAAGTTTTCCTGATCTCCACAGGTGTATGTACACCTTCACACTCCCCGACATACACTCAAGTTAAAAAAAAAAAAGGTGACCTATCCATCATCTCTATTTTCTACTGTGAAGAAACCCAATATTTGATCAAAGTGGGAATTGTGAAAAACATAAATACACTGCAACTTGGAGATGTAGGCACAAGAATTAGGTGTTCGCAGCCAGCCTCAGCTACCTAAGATCCTGCCTCAAAAGAAAACTACCCCCCAAAAAATCCCACTGCAAGAATTCTTAAAGCGTCTTAAAAAAAGGTTGTCTTTCGTAGTGAGACCCTAAGACAACAGGACATCGCTGTAGAAGTATCACTAACAATGCAATTGCATAATCGCGGGCGTCTTTACATAGCTGCAAAGGATGGAGAACGTACGTGTAAAAACGTAAGACTCGAGTGCAAAGAGGGGAAGATAAAGGCGGGCAGCGGGGAGATGGAGTGTGAATCCGGAAGGGCAGGGAAGGGAGGAAGGAGCCCGGCGCGAGGCAGGAAAGGGAAGCCGGGTGGAGGCGCGGGCAGGGGGGTGGAGGGGAGGTGCAGGGCGGAGGAGGGCAGCGGGGGAGATCCTCGTTGGCGGGGACCGACGGATGGGGCCGCCCTAACCTCAATAAGGCTGGCGGGTGAGTCACTGGGAGCACAGCTCTCAGCGCGCACGTCCTCGCACCCCTGCCCCTGCCATTGGCCAGCCGACCCGCGGCCCGCACCCGGATTGGCTGGGCGGCCCAGGGCGGGGACGGAAGGGAGGAGGGGGCGAGGCATGTGAACAAAGCGTGATCAGCGGCTGCTCCGGGCGGCGCAGGAAACGTGAACTGGGAATTGCCGCGCCGTCACCTTTCCCCTACTTCCTGAGCCGCGGCCCCCGCCCCCGCCCCGGCGGGGAGGGGCCGCGAGCGCCGCCGCCAACCGCTCGCCAGTGCGCGCCGGGCGGCGGGGAGGGCTGGGCGGCGCCGGCTCCGGAGGCGCCCGCCCCTTCCACCTCCCCTGAGCCGCCGTTCCCTTAGGAACCGACAGCGGGGCCGAGCCTCGCTCCCGCCCCTGGCGGAGGCCGGGGCTGGGTCACCCCGGGACGAGGAGCTCCCCGGGCGCGCCCGCTCCCGGCCCATCCCGGGTCTCCGCCTGAGCCGCGGGAGGAGGAGCCGGGTCCCCGTGGAGGCTCGGCCGCCGCCCTCCTCCTCCTCCCGCCCCGCTGCCGCCAGGAACCCGGCCGAGCCTTCGGCGCTTCCCGCCCACGCGGCCCGCGGGACCTCAGACCACCCCATCTCTCCGGCACGAGCGGCGCCCCCTCGCCGCGGCTTGCGGCAGTCCCGGGCCCCCGCCCGCCGCGTCTCCGTGGGTTCCCAGACGTGCAGCAGCCCCCACACAAGCGGGCTCCAGACGTGCGCAGCCCCCCACGTCCCGCGATTCCCGCCTCGACACGCGCGGCCCCCGCGTCTCGCGGTCCCGGCTCCCCCGCCCGACTGTCGGGCTTCCGCTCCATACCCTTCCCGGCCCAAGCGGATCCTCTGCCCCTTGGAGGTGCCCGCGGCCACCTGCCTTCGCCGAAAAGGGGAGTCCCCTCCCGACGGTTGCGGGGGCTACGTGTCCCCCCTGGCGGCCGCAGAATCCATCAAGAGGGACGTCCATCCCGGCGCCTCGCCGGGTGCCCCCTCCCCCAACCTGGGGTGTCTGCTGAGCCGCCCACTCCTGCGGTCCCCACCTGGCAGCCCCCGCCAATCCTTGCAGCTCCCGTAGAGGAGCAGCCTTCTGGCCTCTCGGAAGGACAGCTCGGGAGCCCTGCAACTCTGGAGTGCATTCTCAATCCAGACAGGGACCCCTCGCCCCAACGCCAGGTGCAGGGCGCCCCTCCCCGCCCTACACTTTCCTCTTAGCCTCTCCCCCGAGGCGGCAGCCCCCTCCCCAGTCCTCTCACCCTACAGCCACCCTCCCTTTCGCCCGTCTCCTGGGGTCTCCCTGTGACTCCCAAGAGCAGACCTCCCCTTGCCCTCCAGGACCCAGCCTTCCTCTTCTGACCCCCTCGGCAGCATATCTGCCCCCGCTGATGTCCACGACCTGAGACAGGAAGCCTCCTGGACCCCAGCAGCCCGGGTTCCCAGGCGTGGATGGAGGTTCGCGCCCCGGCTGGTCCCCAAACACGGGCAGGGAAGGAGCAGCATCCCCAGGTGACTTACAGCAGCTTGCTGGAGAGAAGCACCGAAGTTGAGCATGGTTGGTTGTCTGGCCGCAGGTTGCGAGCTGACTGGCTGCTGGGCTGCTGGCTGCCTGGCCACAGACAGGCGCGCGGAGACACTCGACGTCGCTCCCGCCGCCACCGCGCTTCGCGCTGTCTGCCCCCTCCCCATTCAGGTAGCCGCTCTGCCTGCCCCGCGCCGAGGGAGGGGGAGGGGGAGGAGCCTGAGGTAGGCCAATCAGCGGCAAAGGTGTGTGAGGCCTCCGCCAATGGGCTCGCGGGACCACGCGTGATCAGCGGCTGCCCGGCAGCACGAAGCTATGTCAGTGGAGCGTGTACACAACCCCCGGCAGCGTGTTCCCTGGGTCCTGCCCCGGGGAACTCCCGCAGCCACCTGACTTGGTGACGCCCCTCGCCCAGTCCCAGCCTGTGATCCCCCGCCCCAGCCCGAGGGGCGGTGCCGCCAGCGGGGGCGTAACCGAGAGGCGCGGCTGCAGCGGGTCAAGCCAGCGCTGCGGTGGGCCGGCCCCACGTGGGGGGTGGGGAGGGATCTCCGCTCCGCCCCGTCCCCTTCGCGCCCCGCCGGGTCTCAGCCCGCCGGGGAGTGGGCGGGACGTCGGGCAGTGGGGCGGGGGAGGTGCTGTCTGCCAGCGCGGGGACGGAGCCAAGAGATTTGCATTGGAAACGCGGTCCTCTTGCGCGTCTGGCGAGAAAGTGGAGCTCGGCGAGCGACTGGAGCTGTATTTCTGAGCATTTGCTAGGTTTTGTCACGCTAAGCCGAGGGGAGAAGCAGCACGGGGGGAGGGAGTGGCGGAGAGCCCTGTCACCGCACAGACACCTGCTCGAGCACCCACCTCCCACGCCCAAGCGGCCGGCACTGGCTCGCCCTCCCATATGCGGCACCCGCAGCAGCGCCCGCCTCTGCCCGCCCCGCCCATCCCTCCTCCCGTGCGGCTGCGAGGCTGGGGTGGGAACTACGGGAAGCCCCAAATGCAGGGCCCTTGGCGTGGCCGGGAGCCCGAGACCCGGGTTCTTGTCCTCGGCTGGCGCAGACACTTGGCTGCGGTATCGAGTTAGAGCTTGGCGCAGTCGAAGTTTAAATTACCGTCCTCGCGCTGTTGCAAAGGTAGACCTCGCCTTCCCCACCCGCGGGATCACCGCCGGCGCCCACGCCCTGCCTGGAAACCGCTTGCGGGGATGCGGCGAGGAGCGGTCTGCTGGCTGCCGCCCGAGCGCGCCAGCAAAGCGGGGGGGGGGGGGGATTCCTAGCCAAGGCAATGACACACTGCATCCCCGACAAACGCCACCCCCACTCTCACTCCACCCACCGGCGGATCGGAGGCGGGCTGGGCTTCTAAGAGGAGAGCCGTCTGCGTGCTTCTGTCGGGGTGGGGGCTGCGGTCTTCGGGTCAGCGAGGCCCTGGGCTCCTCTTTGGCGCCCTATCCCCCGCCCACCTCCTGACCGTTGGGGGGGGGGTCACCGCAGCTGTTCTAGCCGGAGGCAGTGGCTAACAGGGCTTTAGGCAAACTCGAGGTTTTTAATCTCTTCCTCTAGTCAGGGCGATGGGGGAAGCAAAAGTCACTGCCCCTCGGCGGGCTGTCTCAGACTGCAGGACTGAAGAGCTACTAATACAAGGGTCCTTTTCCATAACCACAGGATGCCCTACCAGCACCTAACATCTGATGGTTCCTTCGGATAAACCCAAAGGTACTAACAATAGTAAGGATACTGCTGTAGGACTAGGGCCAGAGAAGTCCCGGGTGGGGGTGGGGAAAGATGACTGAATGGCCTCCTGTCACTGCCTGTCCTGAATCTGCTGGAGGGGCGCCAGCTGAGCAGCCCAGGCAGCTCTTCCTGCCTCCCTCCACCCGGTGCCCCGGCTTCTTTCTGCAGGGCCGCCCTCCCTGTGGGCTTCCTTCCGCTTGGGCTGTCCCATCCTGTTGATCTGAGTCTGAAGGGTTAGAGCAGCTGGCCCGGGCACCTGCTGCAACCCAGGAAGCTTCTGTGTGTGCCCAGCGGCAGGCCTGTCTGCCTTCCTGTCGGGGAACCGCTCCTGGGGCACTCACAGCCAGATCCTTCAGGCTTGAACCTGGTGCCTTCTTCAGGAATGCAGGGCCTGCTGGGATGGATGGCTCAGGGAACAGCCAGGACTTGTGGGACTGATTCAAAACAGGAAAGAGAAGAGAAAGGAGTAGGAGGAACAGGGCAGTGGGGCACAATTCCTGGAGATTCAGAGAAAGCTAGTTTCCCAGACTCTTCAGCCCCAACATTGCCAAAACCTCAACTTCCCGTTTCTATGCATCTACATCAGGTTCTGTGCTGCCTGTCTAGTCCCGATCTTTTCCCTCAAAGCCTCACTGGGCCTGTCCTCACTCTGTTGTGAACACGTGCGCGCACGTGTGTGTGTGTTTGTGTGTGTGTGTGAGAGAGAGAGTTTTATGTGGTCCTGGCTGGCTTTGAACTCAAGGCTATCCTCCTGTTTCAGCTTCCCAAGTCCTGGGATAAAAGGCATGTGCCAGCATGCTCAGTGTAGTCCATTTAACTCTTGCTTGGATGAAGCTAGCAGCAATCCCTCCCACCAACCTCCACCCACACCCCAGCTGTTTTCCAGTGCCCAGACTCCATGGTAGAAATGGCTTTCTTAAAGTTTTGATCCTATCAGATGCTCCCAACTTTAATAAACAATCCTTGACTCTCATTGGTGGGAGATAACAAGCCATCCCATTATGAGCTGACAGTGTCCCCTACATACCCTCTCAACCCTTCCAGCCTCATCTGCTGTCCAGACCTTCCCTTGCCAGAACCACAGCCAATGACTCGCTGTTTTTCCAGCATATGGTGAATTTTCACGTCTCCATATCACATCTCCTTCAACAAACACTAGTCTTTCATGCCTTTGCTCATTTAACATTCAACAAAAATGGTTGAGCATCTCTGTGTATCATGGTTTGAAATGTGTCCCCCACAGTCTCATGTGTTTGGCAAGGTCATGGCACCATGAGAGGTGGAGCCTTGCTGGAGGAAGGCAGTCATAGGGGGTGGGCCTTGAGGTGGAGAATTCTGCCTTTGCAGGAAGCAGACTTGCAGCTCTCAACCTCCAAGATATCTGCAGTGACATAGCCTCCTCCAGCTTTGGCCAGCCAGCCATGCTGTTTCTCCCCTCTGGAACCTTAAGCTAGATAAATCTCCCTTTCTCCCTTACGTTGCTTGAGTTTGGTTGCTCTCTCACAACAACAGTTAAGAGTAACTGTTACACTATTTATCCTAGACTGGTCACTCTGTAGTAAGGACTCCTGATCCTCCGCCCCATCCTCCTAGTGCTTGGATCAATGAGTGCTACCATACCTGCCTCCCCTTAAGATTTAACATTCAATCCCAGCACTCAGGAGGCTGAAGCAGGAGGAGTACAGAGTTCAAAGCCAGTCTGGGTTCCTATTGAATTCTAAGCAGAAACTGACTTCTGAGGAATTTAGAGACTGAAAGAAAGCATGCATTTTCTGCATGGTGCAAGGGGAGGCAAGAATGCCTTGGAAGAAATGTAATTTTCTACTCAAGAGGCCCCTTTGTCTTGCTGGTTTTGAGATCTTTGCTCCCTTGCCACGTCGGCAAAGCCTTCCTTGATAAAGCCAAGCTGCATTCATTGCTGTCCTCTCGCTCCCATGCTTCTGTCCACACCTTGTGTCAGGAGTAGAGGAGCACTTATCACATCTATTGCGAAACATTTTACGGTGCTGAATCCTGTCCAGATTTCACCCAGATCTAAGCTCTCGTAAGATGCTTATGTCACAATCACCTTCTCATTCTTCTCTCTTTTTACTTTTCCTCCTCCCAGATTGGCCTGAAACACATGGAGGTCCTCTTGCCTCGACCTTCCGAGTGCTGGGATTATGGATGTGGGTCACAATGCTGCATTTCATGATGATCTTTCTCATCTAGCATTTGTTCTATAAGTAAGTACTTGGTATTTTTTTCCCTCAGTGGAGAAAACAAAATTGTTTTCACTCCCTTGGGTTATAGACAGAACGTGAGCCCTGGAAGTATAGATCTTTCTATACCCTTTTCTCGGTTTGTACCATCGCAAGAGCAATTATTATTATTATTATTGCTATGAATAAGAGAAAAGCCTTGGATAGCAGCAAGCGGTACCTCAGATAGATTGATGCTAAGCGTGCTGTTGCTGGATCTGTTTCCCTTCAGTCAGAATAATGAAGACCCCCAGTTGAACGATGATGGGTGATAGAAGGCATTGTACTCCCAGTCAACTTCTCTCTGTTTTTCAGTCAGTGGGTCTCACCTCCATTCGTTTATTGCCCCCACTTGTGCCAGGCATTAGTTGAATACTAAAGAACAATCAAAGAAGACACAATTCCTGTGTTCAAGGAACTGCAAAATAGTGGGATGAGTAAGTGAGAGAGGCCTGCCATTGCTCTGTTCTGGTTATGCACCCAGGAAGAGCTTAGGGAAGGCCCAGAGAAAGCCTCCCCAATTAATCTTTAAACTCAAGAGCAGAGGTGTGTGTGCTCTGAGGGTAGAGAACACTAAGCATTGTAGATACTTTGAAAGGTTCGGATCACACTACTGGACTAGGAGCTTAGTGTGTTAAGGGAAGCAGCCTAGCACATGGAGAACCACCAGAGGGATGTAGCAGAACTTTGATCCCAGGAGTTGTGAAGGCCAGTGGTATAAAAAGCTCACCATGGCCCAGTGTGGAAACTGGGTCTAAGTTAAGGCACAGGTAGCAAGAGAGGTTCTTCTGAAAGAAACTGTGGAAGAAGGCCAGTAAGGCCGGACTAGAGATGGCAAGTGCAGACAGGCCTTGGAACTGAATGTGGAGATGAGGCAGAGGAGGACGTTGACAAGGACTGTCAGGTTTCTGTGGCTTATTCTCTGAATGTAAGGGGACACCATCGCCTGAGGAAGCAGCCACAGAATGGTGGTAGGTTTTGGTGGAGTCAGTGTCAAGTTGGTTTAGCACCAGAGCTGAGGTTCTGTGAGGCACATCCAGAGAGAAATGTCTGGTAGCTGTGGCCATTTCAAGCCTGAAAAGCCAGGGAAGGAGGATGCATAGGCTGGAGATTAAAATTCAGGAGACTTCAGGGCACAGTGGCAGTGAAAGTCAGAAAAGCAGATGAAATCCCTAGGGAAAAGGGAAAATCAGAGATAGCAGAGAGAGGAGGCGGAAGGGCCAGGCACCCTAGAAACACTTGCTGAGAGTGACTGCAGGGACTTTTCCCATAGGCTGCGCTCAGGGTGATGTAAGATGGAAATGAGCAGCAAGCTAGGGCTGACTGAGAAAATGAAAGTGTCTGAATAGTGGGGCAAGGAGTGATCTCGATGGCTGAACGTTATTTCTGTTACCACAGGTATGAGTTACCTTGCTCACTGCTGTGATCAAATGCCTGACAGAGGCAGTTAACGGTACAAAAAGGTTTATTCGGGCATAGAGTTTGAGGGAATTCCAGCCCAGCTGGGCTGCAATGTGATGTGTCTAGTTACACTGCATCTGCAATCAGGACTTTGGTTCTTAGTCTACATTCTTCTTTCACCCAGTCGAGAACTCCACCAGCCCATGGGATGCATGGCCCACATTCAAGGTGTGTCTTCCCTCTTGTGTTAAACCCTTCTAGAAATACTCTCAGAGACAGAAGTGTGTTTCCTGGATAACTCTAAATCCAGTTACCTTAACAGTTAAGATTTATCATTGCCCCTGGTTTAAAACTCATTAAAAAAAAAAACCCAAAACTTTAAGCCAGGCATGGTGTGGTACATGTCTGTAATCCCTCACTCAGGAGGCTGAAGCAGGAAGATCACAAATTCAAGGTCAGCATGGGACATATAGTAGCTGAGGCACAGCCTGGGCTAGATATAGAAAGACTGTCTCTGAAAAATCAAAACGGGGGTCAGAGAGATGCCTCAGCAGGCCGTGGGCCTGTGAGAGAACCTGGTTCAATCCCTGGAATCCACACCATGGAGGAGAGAGCTAACTCTTTTTTTTTTTTTTTAATTTTTATTTATTTATTTTGTGTATATGTGTGTGCAAGTGTATTAGAGGGCACTGCATGTCTCTGTGGGGGACCAAGCGTGGGTGACTTCAGGAATCATCCTGGATTGCTTCTATCTTCTTTTTCCTTCTCTCTGAGATTTCCCAGGCTCTGCCTACCAGAGCCAGAAATCCAAGCTGACACTATTTCCACCTGGCATTTTTACATGGGACCTGGGATCTGAACTCAGACCTTCTGCTTGCAAGGCACAGTCTTAACCCCTGAGTCATCTCTCCAGCCAGAGAGAGCTAACTTTAAAAGTTGTCTTCTAACCTCCACACGCCTCCCACTGTGACACATTTATGCTGCCTGTTTTGCCACTTATCTTCTCTGTCTCTCTAATCAATAAACTTAAAAAAAAAATGTTTTTCTCAAGTCTTGAGCTCTCTTTATTTTATAAATTGTTTCTGAAGTTGACCACAACTGGGTGGTATGTTGTGGTACATACCTGTAATCCCAGCACTGGGAGGTGTTAGGAGAATTTCTATATTTTGGTCTGCATAGCAAGTTGCAGCTTAGCTAGGGATACACACCCAAAAGAAGATGCTCATAGCAATATTCTGCTGTTTGTCTAACTTTTTCCATTTCTGTGTCAAAAGGAAAAGAATTTTTTTTCCACCCTTGATTCTGGGTGGATTGCTAGCTTTTTTCCCCTCTTCACATTTAGTTTTATTGTAACAAAGCAACTTGTACACTTTGAACATTTAAAACTGAGCATCTGGGGCTAGAGAGATGGCTTAGGTCTTAAGCCTCTGCCTCTCAAGCAGAAGGTCCTGAGTTCGGATCCCAGGTCACACGTAAAAATGCCAGGCAATGGCCCATACTTCTGGTCCTGGTGGGCAGAGCCTGGGAAATCCAAGCTTGAAGCAAAAAGGAGATAAAAGCAATCCAGGATGATTCCCCAAGTCACCCTTGGGGCTCCACAAGGATGCACAGTATCTTCTCTGTCTCTGTCTCTCTTTCACACACCAACATACACACACACACACACACACACACACACACAAATAAATAAATAAATAAATAAATAAATAAATCCCAAATAAAAATAAAATAAACCAAATAAAAAAATAATTTCACAATAGAGAATGTCAGTTCCCGACCCCATGTCTTTGAGTTCCATTCTTTCTCTCCTCTAGTAAAATCTGTCTTACTCTTCTAAAAAATAAAAAAGAGAGAGAGAATGTCAGTTCCACATAAAATGCTATAGGTTCTTCTCAATTTTCTCATGGAGTGGCAGGACTCAGTCATCGTGAGGAGAGAATTTTATTTTAAAAGTGTCATCTTACACTGTAAGGATGCCTAAACATCACAGTTACACAGGCCAAGGGAGAAGCCGTGTTGTCCAAATGCCCACTGAATTCTCCCAGACATCTCGAACCCACCGTCCGGGCTGACTTTCTAGACCCAATTTTTAAGTTTTTTTTTCTTTTTATTAAACAAGAGAAAGTAGACAGATGCATGTTGGCAAATGCTAACTGTGCATATCCACAGCATAATCTCTGAAGCCAATATTCAGAGAAGAGGGAAAATGCTAGAATTCTATCACTTCTACACAGGGGGCCTGGCACCCTGTGGCCTTAGCTGAGCCAAGGGAGCAGAAGGGTTTTTCTCCCCGCAGAGCATGGTGGTGGTGTGGATTCTGTACAGTTTTTGTTCAGACAGGAAGGGATAAAAAATAATTTAGAACAGAAATGGTGGAGGCTCTTTTCTCACTGTGTTCTGCTCAAAGTATTCTCCTCTCATAAGTTTGAGAATCATGATGCTAAGAAAAGAGACCTCAGAAAACAGAGTGATGACTGCAACTCGCTCCCAGGGACTGGAGAAAATAATCATGAAAAATAAAATAATAGGTTAGAATCTGTCAGTGCTCCAATCCAGAACTTCAGAGACTCTATATCAACCACCTAGAACTAGGCCAGACTAATCTCTCCCCATCCTGAAGCTCAGGGAAATTTGGGAAAGAGGGGGCAGTAAGAGTTTAAGAGCAAAAGGATGGGAGGAGCAATGATTTGCAAGATACTCCACTCAAGTTAGGGCCGAAGCAATCATAATTAGACATTGTATGCCCGGCGCAATGTCCAACACACTATTGACCTCATAAAGTCTAGCATCTGCTAAAGGCACCAAGATCCTTGGAGGCAAGGGATTGACAGCCACAGTAGTATTCCTATGCTTAAGGGGAACACAGGAAGGGGTTCAGGGAAATGCCACTGGGTCCTTGTATGTCATCAGAGAGGAGGGCCCAGAGGAGAGCCAGGCATGCACGAGAAAGGACTCTGGGAATCCGGGTGGGAGGCACGGGGGGGGGGGGGGGAGGGGTGAGGGGAGGGGAAGCAGGGAGTTCGGGGGGGGGAGGGAGGGAACTGGTGTACCTATTAAGTTTGTATGAGCTGAAATAATAATAAAAAATGTATTATATAAAAAAAAAATCTGTCAGTGCTCTTTCCTATTAGTCATCTTCTCCGCCATCCTCCTCTCCTTCCTCCCCTTCATCATCATCATCTTTTTCTTCATCTCCATCCTCATCCCCTTCTTCATCAGTATCTTCTGATCCTTCTTCCTCTTCATCATCATCTTCGTCATCTTTTCCTTCTTCATCATCTCTCACTGGGGCCTTGTGTATTGCAGAAGACCTGACACCGTCTTCTGCTAAGCCAGATTCAGTGTGCACATACCCAGCAGGATTGGACAGGGGCTGGAGCATCTTCTGTGGTGAAGCCTCTGATTTCAGAGTAATGGATACAGGAAGCAATAACCTGCACCCATGTGACAAAGAACTGACCAAGTGATACAACAGGGGTTCTCAGCTTACCTCAGAATACACTGGGCATCTGGATTGGTACTTCTCTAGGAAATGGAACCACAGCTGCTCATGAGATTTGAGAGGATCTAGCGTGGGGGGTGAATGAGGAGGAGGCTGGAGAGAGAGAAGTTATCAGAACAGCAGACTTCAGGTTTACTAGTCATGGTTTGAATGTGAGGTCCCCTCACAGGCTCATGTGTTTGCATCCTTAGTTGTTAATGTTTGGGAAGGTAGTGGCATCTTTGGGAGGTGGAGCTTTGATGGAGGGAGTTAAGTCCTAGGCGGGCAGGCCCTTGAGGTTTGGTGACCAGACCCTGCTTCTCAGTTTGCTCTCGATTCCTCTTCCTTCGTGATGTCCACATTGCTCCGAACCAGCCTCCTGCTTCTGCCTCCAAGCCATGCCTTCTGCTGTGAGATCCCACCATAGTAGACTACATCCCCTCCAGAATCATGAGTAAATAAATCTCCCTTTCTCCCTTAAGTTGTATCTGAGTGTTTTCTCACAGCCATAAAAGAAAAGTTACACTAGGCATAGATAAAGATCTAGAAATCCCAGCTACTTGAGAAGCTAAACAGTCAAGAATATTTACAAGTTCAGAGCCTTCTGGCAAGACCCTGACTCAAAATTAAAATTTAAAAGAAACGGCTGAGCTGCAGCTGGGTGGCACTAAAGCATGGTCCTCAGTCAGGGGCCCAGTATTGCAAAACAGAAAAGACCTTGGGTATTTGGAACAGGCAATTCTCATTGTATTGATTACTTTTCCTAAAAAGGAAAGTTTGTCTTGTTTTGTCTTGCTGAGACAGTATTCCTGGGTGACCTGAACCTCACTATATAGACCAAGCAGGCCTTAGCTTGTGGACCATCCTTCTGCCTCTGTCTCTTAAGTACTAAGATTATAGACACGAGCCATTATTCACTTAGGAAAAGAAAAGTTTTGTTTTTTTTTTTTTCCTTTTGTTTATTTTTTGAGGGAGGGTGTCAGGCAACTCAGGCTGGCTTCAAGCTCACTATATAATCAAGGATGACCTTGAACTTGGGATTCTCCTGCCTCTACTTCCTGCTTGCTAGCATTGCATGCCTGTATCCCTTGCCCAGTAGGTTTATGGGGTTCTGAGACTCAAACTTAAGGCTTCCTGTTTGGTAGGCAAGCACTCTATCAATGAGCCACATTCCTAGTCTAAAAAGCTAATTTTATTATTATTTTTTTTTTTGGATGCGTGTGTGTGTGTGTGTGTGTGTCCCCACAGAGGCCCAAGAGTGCTTTGGGAATCATCCTAGATTCCTTCTACCTCCTCCTTGCTTTGCTGTAGGATTTCCTGGGCTCCACCTTCCAGATCTACTTTTAGGAAAAGTCTTAACCCCTGAGCCACCTGTATCACTTGTTAAAAAGTCCAGACAAAATGACTCGGGCCTGCACTTCTAGTGCTGGAAGATGGAGCCTGGGAAACTGCAGGGCAAAGCACCGAGGAGACAGAGCAATCCAGGGTGATTCACCATGTGACTCTTGGGCTTCCACAGACACACATGCTGTCCTCTTTTACACACCCCCACACCTACACGCCTACACACACGCGTATCTAAACATGCAAAAATAAATAAGTAAAATTTTCCTTTTTAATCACTGCCCTTGTTGGCCAGGGCTCCCACATTCATTTTCACACGCCCAGCTGGCCGGAATGAGAAGGAAGAGCCAGTGGGTGGTGAAATAGGTTGTTCTGGAAGCTGTCTTTAAGGTCCCCAGTCCAGCAGCAGGAGATTTTTTCAATTCCACCATTTGCTTTAGGCTTTGAGTGGTCAGCTTCTGCTACCTGCTGCGCCAGGAGAAAATCCAAACCCTGAGCACGTTCCAAGCATTGAAACTTAAATTGAGGTGTATGGCTACTATGGGAACAGTGTTGGTTTGTTGGTGCATTCAGATCCAGGACCCACCAACGCTTGTCAGTACGCCTGCATCATGGTGGGTGCTACTGCTCCTGTTGGACCCCCTCTCTGCTCACTACCCAGCCTTGCTGAGTTCACAGGACTCCTCCATCTTACGACCATTTGGGCTTTATTAGCAACAGGATTGGAATTGACCAGAAGGCTCAGCAGGTAAAGGTGCTTGCAGCACAGGCCTGCCAGCATGAGTTCGATCCCTGGAAGCCACAGAAAGGTAGAAGGAAAGAACAGACTCCACAAACTTATCCTCTGACCTCCACACACACACATACACCGTGGTACACACACTCACATGCACACACTATTCATAAATAAGTAAAATTTTAAAAAATAATAATTGTCAGAATTTGGCAACATTAGAGAAGGAAATAGAGTTCATTGGGAGTGTGGAAAGACAGGAAGAAGGGCTGTAGTGGACAGGAGGTATGAGGAAAAACTGAAATAGAACAGTGTATTGCAACTTTGCCTCTGCCCAAATCCCCACCTCTGCTGCACTCTAGATGAATGTATTCAGCATTTCTGGCACCGATGCAGACAAATGTGGTTCTCATATTTACTCATTTATTTACCTTATATGTCAGTATGGGGGGGGCACACGTCGCAACAAGAGTGTGGTCAGAGGATAGCTTGTGGGAGTTGGTTCCCTCCTCCCACCACCAGGTAGCTTCAAGGGCTCAAACTCAGACTGTTGGGCTTGGCAGCACCTTTACTCCTGAGCCATCTTGTCGGCCCACATCAGTGATTTTTTACCACTCATCACATCCAGATGTAGTGGCACACATTGGTGATCTCAGTAAACAGGCAACTGAGGCAGGTGGATACCTCTGAGTTCGAGGCCAGCCACAGGAGACCCTTTCCTCAAGTGATTCGAGGGCCTAGCTCAGACGGAATACCACCTCTCTAGCTTCAGAAGTTTGGGGTCTTGGTTCTAGTAAAGTCAATGCTACACAGGGGAAACCATTTATCATTTTCTCTGTAATTTTCTTACCTAGAAAATGAAGGAATTGCCAGGAAATGTATTTGTCCAAAAACAATGTGGTTTTCAACCAGAGGGACCGCCCCCCCTCAGATTGGTCTTATAGCTCTGAAATTCCACGAATCCTTTTGAAAGGTAACTGGAAGTCAAGTTGAGCCTTGGATTCTGAAGTTTCTTGAACTAGCTGACCTGAGAATTGCTCTGTAGAGCAATCTCATCCTACAAACCCTTTTGGTAAAGGAGCCCGAGTAAGTCTCTAGAGCTTTCTGTGATAAGAAATGTCTCTCCCTCCATTTCACAAGACTTCGAGGACAGGGCAATGGGGCCTTTTCTCTGCTCTTCTGCTAAGTAGCTGAGGAATTAGGCAACTGAGGAGGAAAGTCGTTGGTGCTTGCTCACACCCTCCTCCTCTACCTCCTCTCCCTCTCCTCCCTCTCTCCACACACAGATAATTGCTACCAGACAGGGGCATTTACTGTGAATTGCTTAAAAAGAATCATGGTTTTGTAATCAGTTTTGAAAACTGAAAAGATATGAAAATTTATTTTGTTGGAGATAACAACCTAGGTTAAAATTGAACTCTCTGTGCCTTCTTACAGAATGATTTCTGGATTACTTTTCAGTATACTTTTTTTTTTTTTTTTTTTTTTTTTAAGAAACCTGGGATAGAACCCAGGGCCTTGTAGAAGCCAAGTAAATGTTCTACCTCTACACTTCACTCCAGCTCTCAGCATGTATTTTATGATGTCTTTCACTTCACTTGGACTTTAAAAGATCTCTCTCTCTCTCTCTCTCTCTGTCTCATAAATAGGTGAATTCTAAAAGTAAAATTGTTTTTAAATATTTTATTTACTGTTTGTGTGTGTGCGTGTGTGCGTGTGTGTGTGTGCGCGCGTGTGTGCGCGCGTGTGCGCGCACGAGCGTCAAAGCGCACTGTGTGTCTCTGTGGAGGGCCAAGGGTAACTTAAGGAATCATTCTGGATTGCTTTTACCTCTTTCTTGCTTTGCTCTGGCATTTCCCAGGCTCCTATCCACTAGGGCGGAAGTGCAGGCCACCTGGCGTTTTTTATGTTGGACTGGGAATCCAAACTTAGTATTGGGAGACAGAGTCTTAACCCCTGAGCCATCTCTCCAGCCCCCAAACCCCATCATTTTAAAGTGTATATGTGGTACTACCTTTCTCAGTAACTCTGTTCATTTGTAAATCTCTGCCACCATCTATCTGCTTGAGATTCACCAGTTGTCCAATACTACACTTGTTAGCTTCTTTAGTTTGCCTAGTGTTTCTGTTAGATTAGCAGAATTTTCAGAATAGCAAGAGACCCTTCCACAGAGACCAAATTTTAAAAGTGATTCATTTGTCAGTTATTCTTTTTGCTTTATATTTGCTTGTTTGTTTTTGAAACAGTATTCCAAGTGGTCCAGGCTGGCTTTGAGCTCACTAGGTAGCCAAAGTTATCTTTGAACTCTTGATTTTCGTCCACCTCCCAGGTGCTAAGAATATAGAGCATTGCCAACGGAGATTGTTATTACTCATCTTCCTGCCTTTGAGGATTTGGATAGCAAACTCTTGAAAATTGCAAATAAATAAATAAAATATGTGCCATATGTCCTCATATTTGCCCAAAGGGATAAATGAAACTGCTAATACAAATTATCATAGTTTATACTTCCATATGGCATTATAGTTAATATTACCATGTCCTGGGTATGATATGGCATATCAATCAAGCTTCAGTTTCCAAACTCAAGAATAAACCTCTCTTGCATGTGAGTCATGGGAAGTTTTTATAGATTCCTGGCCATCTCGGTAGCAGTCTAATGACTGTGTCCTTGGAAAGCAAGGGTCAGTAATCATGATCATCTCTGTTGAGCCGAGGCTCCGCTCCAATCCCATCTCAGCGTTATGGCAGCTCTATGAGCACGTGCACAATAGTATCTCTGTTTTATAACTCAGTTTGTGTGAATGATCTGTGTTGCCAACTGCCTGTCGAAATCAGTAGAAACGTCTGTGACAGGTCTTCACAGGCAGAAAGTCTTTCGCTTTAGTTTGGTCTCAGAGAACATTCCCCTGGGCCTGGAAGGGAAGATAAGTTTGTGGATAGAACTGTCTAGGCCAAACTTTCACAGAGTCCTGGAGCTGGCTAGGACATTTCTGGGCAGGAGACAACCCTCTGCCAACCTGGCCCAACCCCTGCTTTTAGAGGGTTACAGCTCCAGTACTCAGATTTCTAGACAGTCACTCATTCATTTTTCAATGTGTTGAAAAATATGTTAGGCAAGATTTCTTACACTGATCCTCAACCTTTTGCTTTACTGATTGATTGAGTGAATGTGTATGTGTGTGGTGTTTGTGCACACTTCTGTGTTTGCATACATGTGTTATGCACATGTATATATGCATGTAGAAGCTGGAAGCTGATGTTAGGTGTTTTCCTTGATAGCTCTTCACCTTACACATTGAGGCAGGATCTCTTGCTGAACTTAGAGCTCACAGATTTGGCTAGTGTAGCTAGTCAGCTTATTCTTGGGATCTCCTGTCTCTGACTTGATAATATAGGTGGGCCACTCTGTCCGTATGCCATTTACTTGGCACTGGGATCTGAATCTTTTTTTTTTTAAACTTTATTTATTTTGTGTGTGTGTGTGTGTGTGTGTGTGTGTGAGGGTACTGTGTGTTCCTATGGAGGACCAAGGGTGACTTTGGGAATCATCCTAAATTGTTTCTACCTCCTTTTTGCTGGGCTCTGGGATTTCCCAGGCTCTGCCCACTAAAGCCAGAAGTGCAGGCCACAATTTTTCCACCCGGCATTTTTTTGTATGAGACCTGGGATCCGAACTCAGGACCTTTTGCTTGTGAAGCAAACTCTTAATCCCTGAGCCATCTCTCCAGCTCTGAGATCTGAATTTGATCCTCATGTTTGTATAGCAAGTACTTTACCCACTGAGTCATTTTCTTAGTCTTCTAAGTTTATTTTATTATTATTATTATTTTAATCTCATTGTTCAGAAATTTTTCTTTGCCTCAAGAGGAAATCTTCCTGGCATTAGCCTCCATCCCCTGCCCACCAATGCCAGTTCTGCCATTGTAGGGTTACTACCACAAACGCTTAGAGTCCCCCAAGTCCTGGCGCAAAAAGCCTGTCTGTCCTACATGAGAAACTGCTTGCCATGAGTCTGTAGGTCTTGGTCACTTTTCAGTACACTATGAACCTAGAACCAGAGGTTCTCCTGGAATTGAGTTTCAATTAGTAAAGCAAATTAGGGCCAATTAAATAAAGGTTAAACACAGGCCAACAAAGAGTCTTTGCATAATCCTCCCAAAGGATGGCCGCTTTCCCAGACGCCTGTGCAGAACAGCTTAAACCTACTAACGGGGTGTGGTGAAGCGTCGCAGGTTGGTGGTGCCCCTCCAGGGCCTGGATGTCTCCGGTTTCAGTTCCCAAGAGCAGTGCCAGGGACAGGAGTCAGCTCAATATGGCAACTGATTTCTCCTTGGAGGCCTGCTCATGTCACAGCACATGAATGTCAGAGGACAACTTTTGGAAGTTGATGCTCTCGCTCCGCCATGTGCGCTCTGGGCATTGAACTCCAGGTTTGTGTACAGGCACCTTTACACACTGAGCCATCTTGCCGGCCCTCCATTTTATTTATTGGTCAGAATCTGTCATTTGAACTCAGAGTTTGCCAATTAACTAGTCCAGTGAGCCAATTTGTCCTGGGTATCCTCCCGTCTCTGCATTCTGAGTACTAGGATTATAAGTAGCTGGAACACCTGCCTAGCTTTTTACACGGGTTCTGGAGATCTGAACTCTGGTCCTTGATCTTGCAGGGCAAGTGCCTTATCCACTGAGCCATCTCCTTATCCCCTTATCTACTTCTAGATTCATTTTCTTCTGGATTTTCCTGTATATCCAGCTCCCAGGCCTTGTCATGAATGGCACTCAGGAAATGACTGTTAAATGCAAATAATTATTCACTCGACAAACATTTTCAGAGTGCTTATGGCCAAGTTTAGTGTTTGGTGTCAGGGCCCCGAGGAGGGTAAGACAAGTGAGGAGTCCAGGGTTCAACGTGTAAGGAGACACTTGCTTCAAGGTCATGTAAGTGCAGGGTCAGCCCCTTGGGCTTCCCCAGATCTAGCAGTGTAGCTGTTTGCAGGGTTTGTGCACGCTGCCCGTTCTGAGTTGCTTTCATTTGTACTGATCTCCTTCCCAGCTGGGCTGTGAGGCTTTCCTTGGCGCTGTCCCCTCCTCCTCTTTCTGCCCCACCTCCTTCTGTCTAGTACAGTGTTTTCCAGAATCATGTTCTCATCCATATGTCTGGGAATCCCTGGAACACGTCTTTAAAATGCAGCTTCCTCAGTTCCACACTCGTGTGGGTCTTGGAAGACGGAACTCAGGGACTGACAAACTTTGGATTGGGGGGTGTTAAGAGGGGTCCAGAAGACCCCTTAGCTGAGATGCTGACCCCAGCCAATACTAGAAGGACCCTCGGAGAAGAGCCTTTCGGGGTTCTTTTGTCCTTTACAATTCTCTGCAACATCAGAAGAGGAAGATTTAGGAGGGGTGGTCTATAGACATATCTGCTAGCCTTCATGGGAAGATCTCGCTCAATATGGCACTGAACCTCGGCTGAGCCTTCTGGGCCTTGCTTTGTCCTCTTCTGACTCTTACTAAGTTACCCACACTGCCTTCCCAAGTTGCTGGAGGTGGCAACTGTCAGTAGCTTTGGCAGCTGGGTATATGCTTCCATGATGCCAAGTAGGAGTGGGTAGGTGGGTACGTCTGCTAGAGGCAGGGAAAACATGGCCTGTGGGAGGGTCTTGGAAGTCTGGCCATCCTGACCTCAAAGTGGGCACCTGTCAGTTTTACTTGCTTCATCTGGTACACGCATGGGTACCCACGCACTTTGGGGGTGTCAGATGCATGTTCTTTAATGGTGATCATCTGAATGGGAAGAATCAATTGTGTGAGTCATCAGTAAAATCCAGTTTGCAGGGTGGGGCTCACCTTCGATTTCCCAACCCACCAACCCCTTGGCAGCATAAGCGTGAGAGCCGGCTGGCTGGCCATCCACGCCCAGCAACTCCTGTGAGAGCCCAGGAGCAGAGCGCACATCTGCCTTCTTAGCTGGCTCTAGAAATCTGGGATGGGCTCAGGCAGGAAGACAGAGAACTCCACGTCCTGCTCAGGAGTCAATTTAGGATAATGGCAAAATTGGAGTTCCCGTCTCAACGACCCGATCACTAGGGTATTGATGGGGGACTTCCAAACAGCAGACGATTCAAGTTGGGCTAATTATAACATAGTTGTGTTGTAGGATGGAGGAGAGAGGTTTGCAAGCCTCCATGTGAATCAGTATTATTAGCTGGGTTTTTAAGGCAGCTGCCCACTCTACACACACACACACACACACACACACACACACACACACACGCACACACAGAACAGTTTCTGGTGCAGTGAACTGAGACCTTGTGTGTGTTTGTTTCTCGGTCAAATCAGGATTTTCTCTCACACTTATGCCTTTACTTCAGATGTTGGAGTTAGACTTTTTTACCCAGATGGCCAAGAGGTTGCAGCTTGTCCATGTCCTCCAGCACCCCAGCTGGAGGCTGCCTTCAGATTTCCATCCGTACAGACCCAGCCCCTCAGGTCCCTCTGCAGCCCCCTCCACGGTGGGGGGTGTACGCTCTGTTAGTCAGTCTGCTTTCCTGTTGGCTCCTTCTGTCATCTCCTCCTCCTCCTGGGGCTCCACCTCCCCAGCGCCTCCAGCAGCTGCGTGACACTGCACACCCCCGAGGAATTCACGAGGACTCCACTGATTAGGCGAGAAGTAGGCCCCGTGCCTAAAGTGCAGAGAGACTGGGAAGCTAGCCTTCCGTCTAGATCCAAAGAAATATCCGTGGGATGTCATGAAGGCAGAACAGCGTGGCTCAGCCTTGCCCTCCACAGGTGCAGGGTGACTGGAGGCATAGCAGGACACAGTCACATGTGTAATCCTAGCACTCGGGACCGAAGCAGGATTGTCAGGAGGTCAGTTACAGAGAGAGTTACAGGATAGAGTCCTATTTGAGAGAGAGAAAGAGCGAAGGAAAGAGGGAGGGAGTAAAGAAGGAAGTAAAGGAGAAAAGGAAAAGAAAAGAAGTTTCTCCAAGTTCTCTGATGAGGGATACGGCATCTTGGGCAAAAGTAGCAAAAGCCACCCTTCCCCTGTGCTTTCTCCTGTTGCTTC
The DNA here is from genome assembly GCA_023101885.1 of Typhlomys cinereus. Classification (NCBI taxonomy): domain Eukaryota; kingdom Metazoa; phylum Chordata; class Mammalia; order Rodentia; family Platacanthomyidae; genus Typhlomys; species Typhlomys cinereus. Next base: position 1,989,813 of record JALPQD010000167.1, read on the forward strand.
CTGTAAGTCAGTTACTCTTGGTCAAGCTGCCTACCTGTGCAACCCTAAATGACAGCCTTGGGTACCTATCTAGCTTCTACAGCAGAGGCCTGAGTCCAGCCGCAGCCTCTTGCCAGCATCGTCACATATAGACGGGTCACAAAATGGCCCCATCAAAATGTTCCAACAGAGGGCTCTAAAGATGGCTTAGGGGTTAAGACTCTGCCTCAAAAGCAGAAGGTCCTGAGTTCGGATACCAGTTCCCACATATAAACACCAGGTGGAAATGCAGTGGCTATCACTTCCAGCCCTGATGGGTGGAGCCTGGGAAATCCCAGAGGGAAGCAAAAAGGAAGTTGAAGCAATCTAGAATGATTCCCATAGTCACTTTTGGTCCTCCACAGTGGCACACAGACAGCACCCCCCCCCCATCCACACACACAATAAATTAATAAAAAACCAAACTTTTAAAAAATGTTCAACCAGAAATAGGGATCCCTGGACTCCTTGTGCGATTTTTCTCTGCCCAGAGTTTTGAACACCCTTCCTTTTCTGCCCATCACACAGCAGGCTCCAGCAGCGTCCTGTTTCCCTTCCCAGACTTACTGGAAGTCTGTCTACGCACTAGACGGCGAACACCCTCAGAGCAGTGTCTCTGAACTGGTCACCTTTGGATCCCCAGTGTCCAGCAAAGCACCTGGCACAGAGGAGCGTGCAGTAAATATTTGTGGAGTGACTGAAGGATCCACGTAGAGGTCACAGCTGGTGTGGAGTGGGAACCTTGTGACTAGGCGAGCTCCTCATGTGGAACGCTCTAGAACCAGTCCCTGAAGGTGTGTGGCACACACTGAGAAACACGGAAAGGCCCAGCCTGCCAGCGACCCCCCCAGAAACTGGTCTGAGCCCCCCATGATGTTTGGTTGATCTAAGCTGCGTCAGGATGATAAACAGGTAACGGCCAAGTGCCCCTCTGTTCTCCACACGTCTTGGGTCCTTCCAAAGTATGCTCAGAGCATCACTAACAATCGGCAGAGTTGTCACCCCTGGGCACCCTCTGAGAGCCTGTTGTCCAGCACCTACAGCATTTGAGCTTTAGGGGAAAACCACACCAAAGAAAACCAATGCTTGCAGCAGAAAATGAGCTGCAAATTAAGCAACCACTGAATCAGACACATGCACCCCATCTCCCTCCTCCTGAGTCAACTGGCAAAGCAAAAAGATGGCTTCGTGTGCAGGACCTAGAGTCACTTTCAAATGTGGGGTGCTCTAGGCCCTTATTCTGGAGATTGTCGCTCCCCATACAGAGCAGTTAGGAGTCTCCAGGTCCCACCCATGTTTTGCAGCAGTGAATCGAGCCCCTTGGTATGCTGTTGGGCCAGGCCGTGACGCAATGGACATGGGTGGCCAGAGGCAACCATACAACTTCCTGCTCCGGTTCTGCCACTCGCAAGTCGTGTGACATGGGACGAGTCGATAGTTTTTGAGCCTCCATTTCTTCATCTGAGAAAGGAGTAGGGGGAGTAATTATTAGCCGTGCATATGTGCTCACGAGGATATTGGAAACATCAAGTGAAATGGGATCAGTTAACATGAAAGTGCTTTAAGGAAAGGAGAGGGGAGTTCTGTTGGACTCAGAACGTGATGGCGAAGCGGCAGCCATTCCTCTCTGTACATGTGGTGACGTGGACTCAGGACTGGCAGGCTCCAGCTTGTCCTCGTTCTCCTCCCTGCCACCTTCAGTTCCCTTCCTGATTGTTCATGCTACAAGCTACTACTGCAGTCCCACAGCCACACTCAGATGCTGGATGACCTTTGCACAGAGTACAACACACTATCCTATAAGTGAAGCTTATAAATTTGCATTTATCATGTGTGCATGTGTGTGTGTGTGTGTGTGTGTGTGTGTGTGTGTGTGTGTGTGTGTATCTGTCTGTCTGTGTGTCCATGTGTCATGTGTGTATCAGAGGGCAATTTGTGTGTCTGTGGAGGCCCAAGAGTGACTTAAGGAGTCATCCTAGATTGCTTCTACCTCCGTTTTGCTTTGCTCTGGGATTTCCCAGACTTTGCCTTCCACAGCCGAAAGTGCAGGCCACCACCATTTCCGCTTAGCATTTTTACATGGGATCCAAACTCAGGTCTTTCTGCTTTCCAAGCACTCTTAACCCTTGAGCCATCTCTCCAGCCTAGTTTACATTGTGTGTGTGTGTGTGTGTGTGTGTGTGTGTGTGTGTGTGTGTGTGTGTGTCTCTACTCTATTACGCAGCCACATCCCCGGCACCTACATCATGGTGCGCATGTGGAGGTCAGAGGACAACTTGTAAAGTCGGTTCTCTCCTTCCACCATGTGGGTTCTAGGGATCAAACTCAAGTCATCAGGCTTGGCCACAAGTGCCTTTACCTGCTGAGCTACCTCTTGTAGGCCCTCTATAGTGGAGGGTTTAGTGAAACATTTATTGAATGGAGAAATGTGAGCATGGATATCTTACTCCCCCCAGGGTGAAGGGGAACACAGGAAGGGGCACAGAGGGGTCTCAGGACACTGGGGGGCTATAGGCATATCATTACTCTGTGGGACTCTTTTGCTGAATAATCTTTTGAACATTTTCATCAACTAATGAAACACGTTTTAAAAATTAATATAAGGCCAGGGTGTGGCTCAGTGATAAGACATGTGCTTAGTACTTTAGGCCCTGGTTCAATCCCCAGCACCCCTCCCCAAAGAAAGTAAACAAATGGTATAAAGTCCCTCTCCGCAGGAAGGCACATTGCTGGGACGCTTGCTATTAGCGCTGTCTGTTCTAAGGCATTTCACCCCATCCATAAGCGACCACATATGGCTGAGGTTGGAGAAACTCACGGGAAGAAGGGAAATCAGGAACTGGAAACCAAAGTGTGGCAGGACCCACTTTTGAAAGAGAGAATATACACTCTTTTTTTTTGTTTTAATTCCCCACCTGTCAGTTACATAGATCACTTAAGCATCTGTCCATCGAAGCGTCGGTAAACCATTGTGTTCTTGCCTGCGCAGGCCACACTCTGTCTTGATTCACCTTGCTGATTCTTACTCATCTTCCAAGACCTACCCCAGGTGTCAAGGCTTCCAGGAAGTGACTCTGAGTCATCGCACTGCATGGCGAGGCCTGGTATCCCCTTCACATGTCTGTGGCAGAGGTTCTAGATTGGAGTGGGTTTGTTTTCCCTGTGGACATTTGGCATTATCGGGAGATTTTTTTTTTTTTAATTTGCATCAATCTTCATCTTTTATATGCGTAAGTGTGCGTGCGGAGGTCAGAGGACACTTTCTGGACTCATTTCTCTTCTCCTCCATGTATGCTCCAGGGATGACACTCCGGCTGCTAGGCTTGGCTGGTGCTTAGACACACTGAGTAAGTATATCTGTCACCTGGAGATTTTTTTCATTGATGTCCTGGGGGAGGGAGAGGTAAAGGATATACCACTGGCGTCTAGTGGGCAGAGCCCTGGATCCCAGATGCCCAGCCATCCCATACCAAGGAATTATCTGACTTGAAATGTCTGCAGTACTACTGTTGAGACCTCTGGTTAGAGTGTGAAGTGATCTCTTTGTGCCCCTCAGAGACCCAAGCTCATCCTGAGGAGTGGTCTTGTTTACTCAGCATTTAATTCCCAGAGGGCCTGCATAAACCTTGAAATCACACCCTTTCTACCTAGGTAGGTAGATTAATTAGGTAGATGATAGATAAATAGATAGATAGATGATAGATAGATAGATGATAGATGATTGATAGATAGATGATAGATGATTGATAGATAGATAGATGATAGATAGATGATTGATAGAGAGAGAAGAGAGAGATAGATGTTATGTGGCTATCTTTTCCTCATTCACTTGTTTATTGTAAGGTGCAGTATTATTTTGTGAACACAGCTAAGCTTCTGTTCTCAGGATCCTTGTAATTAAATGTAGGAAAAGGTCACGTAACAGCCTAATTATTCACAAGACAGTTGGAAAACAGGGCCATGCTAAGAGGACAGGCAAGGATTTGGGGAAAATTGAATCTGAAAGAACAGTATTCTATAGGCAGAAAAGAAAATGTGGCTTCCTGTTGGCAACAGGTATAAAGATACGCACCCCCTCCCCTACCAACCGGAGAAGCCACAGCTCATCACAAGGGCCATTATGGAAGCTGCCAGAAGCACAACTAATAGCCAGTCTGTGTGATCACATGCCCCTGGTGTGTCCAGCAGTCTCACATAAGCCCTGCCCATGAGTCTTGGCCACTTACTCACCTCGTGTTCTGGAGCAGGTGGTGGAGGATCAACATTTCAAAGCTGGACTTAGAACTTGGCTTTCAATCATGTGCAAGCCTGACTACTCTAGAAAAATGAACTTTTAAGGTCAGACTTGGGCAAATCTGATAAAGTTGCCTCTGGCTGCTCATCTAGTCTCAAGGAAATCTAGAACCTCCTTGCTGCCGGGTGGATGTGGACTGGTGGGGCAGAGTCTGCTACTGAGTGGCACAAGCATCTCAGACAGGGCTCCGCAGCTCCTCATGCAAGTCTAGCCCAGAGCCAGCAGTCTGCAGCAGAGAAGATAAGTCCAGGCTGCTCCCAGAGGCTATCCAACCAGCTGCCAACTGGACCTACTTTAGGTCGCTGTGACCCATGCAACGACACTGGACACCAGTAGCAAGCATGGACTTTGGCATCCTTTCTGAGGGATTCCTACAGGCAGTCAGCTTCTGTCCTTCCAGATGAACCCATGACCCCCAGTCCCCAGAGCATTGTACAATTAGATGGCAGAGGGTGTTGAATGTTGTCCTTACCTCATGTGACTGTCAGACTTGTGATCTAAAATGCTTGATTGTAAGTAAAATTCTAGATTCTAGCTCTAGGTCTATCACACACTTTCCTGGCATTTAGCAGGCAGGGATAGCGCCAGCAAACCCAGGGCTTTATGCGTGCTAGACGAGAGAGATCTGTGGTGGAGCTGCAACGGGGCCTCCAGCATTCACCACTGCAAATTCACTGTCCTTCAGATTCTAGGTTGGGTGTGGTGGCTCAAGCCTGTAATTCCAGCTGTTAGGAGGTAGAGGCAAGACGTTTGCTATGAGCTTGGGGCAGGCCTGAGCTACACAGTGAGTTCTAGGCCAGCCTGGGCTACAGAGTAAATTCTGTCTTAAAAGAAAAGCCAAGCAAACAACCACGGAACTCAAGTGATGCCATGACCGTGGTAAGCTTTTCTGGAAGCTTCCTCTTTCCAGTTCTCCTACGGAGGATGCTGTTGTCCTTCTGGGCACTACTGGTTTGTGATCAGGTGGTTAATTTATATGAAACTAAATTAAGTCATTAATAAAGAAGGTTTTGTTTTAATTTGTATTTTTAGACACAGAAGAAAAAATTTTTTGGTAAAACTGTGATATATTTTAACCCAAATGGACCTTCATTTCTCAACACTATATGTTAAAGCCATTACTGTCTTTAAGGTCAACTTATCTGACTTATGTCTTCCCCTATTATTTTAAAGAATGTGACAAACATTTGCTGAATGATCGTATATTCCAAGCATTGCTTCTGGCTGCCATAAAAAAAAACTATTATTACTATATAGGTAGGCAAGACTGTGCATGCCTATAATCCCAGCACTTTGGAGGTGTAGGTAGGAGAATAAGAGGTTGTCCTCAGCTATGGAGGAAGTTTAAGGCTAGCCTAGGCTGCTTGAGACCTTGTCTCAAAAACAAGCAAAAATAGGGCTGAAGAGATGGCTCAGGGGTTAAGACTGCTTCACAACCAGAAGGTCCTGAGTTCAGATCCCAGGTCTCACGTAAAAATGCCAGACAGAAATAGTGGCCGCCTGCACTTCAGGTGCAGGTGGGTGGAGCATGGAAAATCCCAGAGGGAAGCAAGAAGGAGGTAGAAGCAATCCAGGATGATTCCTGAAGTTACCTTGGTCCTCCACAGGGACACACAGTGCTCTCTCTCTCTCTCTCTCTCTCTCTCTCTCTCTCTCTCTCACACACACACACACACACACACACACTCAAACACACTCAAACACAAAATAAATAAAACAAAGCAAAGCAAAAGAAAAACCAAAAGGGCTGGATATAAACTTTACCTATAGTCCCAGAATTTGGAATCCAGAGGCAAGAGAATTGAGAGTTCAAGGCTAATCTGAACTATAAAGCAAGGCCTTGTGTAAGTAAATAATAAATATAATTTCAACAGCCCATAGCCAATTGCTTAGTTTGTGCCAGGAATTAATTGGAAAAACCCAATTCTCCTGTCTCAGCCAGTCCAAATTCTGGGATTATAGCTGTGGACCATCACTCCCAGCTGAGCTATTAGAATTATATTTGCATTAATTTAATACTAAAGTGCCTATTTGTTAAAAAAAAATTAGGATGGGGGAGGGCCATGAGAGTATGAATAAGAACAAAATAAATGATATGTGTATGAAAAAATGTCACAAAAAAACTGTGTTTTGTATGCTAATTTTAAAAATTAATAAAAGAAAAACCCCAGCACTGATTTTATTCGTACCCAACTTGATGATTGTCTTGTCACTTTTGCTGAGAAGTTATTGGTTCTCATCATAGAGGAGGTGGATGGACTCTCCATTTAAAATTTTTTTTTTAATTATTTATTCAACTGTGTGCATGTGCGTGTGTATGTGCGCGTGCACGCGCGTGTGTCTGTGTGTGCGTGTGTCTGTGTATGTGTAGAACCACGGACGAATTCGCGAACCACATGGACTCCTCCATCTCCTTCTGCCCTGGGATTCACAGGCTCCACCCTACCAGGACCAGAAACGCAGGCCGCCCCCGCTTCCACCTGGCGTCTATACGTGGGATCTGGAATCCGAACTCAGGACCTTCCGCCTGCAAGGCGGAGGCTTAACCCCTGAGCCACCTCTCCAGCCCTGGACTCTCCATTTTAAAGACCCGGATTTAAAGCCAATTCTAGTTGGGATCTGGGCTCATCATTTGAACGTCTGAGGCTAAATGTCCTAATTTATAAAATGGGGAAAATCCCCCTATAATTCCAGCACAACTGTAATAAAACCACGTAGAGGGAGATGTATCCTGCCACTAAGTTGCTATTCTATAGCAACTTACAGATAATTTCATTGAAAGGATGGAGGTTTTTGGCCCAAATAGCTATACTATTGAGACAATAGGACAGGATTCCTCAAGAATACATGGGGGGGGGGGGGAGACTGGCTCTAGCCAGTGTAAAGGGCACACTTAGCTTACAAAAGATCCTGGTTTGATTCCTAGCATGAAAAAGAAAGAATAAGAACTATTGCTTTCTACTGAGTTAGTTCTTTTCTGTCTCCCTCCACTGCCACTTCTCAAGTCAGACCAAGCCAGTGTAGCCCGCACACGGGATGGCTGCAATGAGTGTCAAATGTCTTCCTCCTTCGGGTTTTATTCCCTGGCTGTTTATCCCATTCTCTGTACAACTGTCAGTGTGTTTGTGTGTGTGTCTCTATGTGTGTGTGTGTGTGTGTGTGTCTGTGTGTCTGTGTCTGTGTCCTGTGTCAGTGTGTGTCTGTGTGCATCAGAGGGTACTTTGTGGGTCTGTGGAGGCCAAAGGGTGACTCTGGGAATCATCCTGGATTGCTCTGCCACCTTTCTACTTTGCTCTAGAATTTCCCAGGCTTAGTCTTTCATAGCCAGAAATACAGGCCTCTGACATTTTTTCCTGGTGTTTTTACATGGGATCTGATGTCTGCTTTCATTAAATAAATATAAATTTTATTAAAAGCACTCACATAGCATTATCAGGAATAATATAATTTTTAAAAAGCTTTCAAATAACCTGCATTCATAACATTATAATACTTATAGTATGTATCACCATCCTCAAGATTTTTATAAACAAACCCAACAACTTATGAAGATAAAATGAAACTAAATTAAAAAAATTTTAAAATGCACAGGGAAATTCATTATCTTAATGTCAAACTGCAAAACTTTCCTACACAAGTTAGTGACTACTTTTAAAAGTGAACTGTATATTACTGTGTCAATCAACATGGAAAATTCATTCAAGTAAAGTTGACACCACTCAGAAGCATTTCAAGTATGGCTGTGTAGTCAACCTGCAGAGCCATCTTTAAAACAAAGCAAAACATGTGATGCGATGCTATGTGAGTCGTCTGCTCAAACTGTCTCCTAGATAGTTTCAGCCGTGTGAGGCATGTTCATCAGTGTAGACCATGTTCCATTTCTGTATCCATCCCCAAAGACAACATAAACTCTGAAAATCTCAGAAAGGAAATAAAAAACACAACAGAAGAAAATCTCAAAAGAATCAAAGGCCTGCAGAAAAATAAGTGATGGTGCGGGCTGGAGTAATGGCTCATCAGATTAACGCTCTTGCAGTGCAAGCCTGGGAACTGAGTCTGAGCCCCAGAACTCACATAAAAAGGTAGACACGATGGCTCCCCTCTGTAATCCCAGCACCCTTCCAGGGAGATGCGAGGTAGAGACAGGAGAATTGCCTGGGAGCAACTCAGGGACCAAAACAAGACAGACCCTCTCAAAAACAAGGTGGAAGGAGAGAACCAACTCCTGAAGAAGGTCTTGTGACTTCCACGTGCATGTGTATACAACACCCCCTCCACACACACACATACCAGTAAAAAATAAATGTTTAAAAAAATAAGGAATATTATGGGAGGGAGAAAGCAGGAAGCACCAAGAGAGGAGGAGGGAAGGAAAAGTAGCGAGAGGGAAGAGGGGTCGGAAGGGGGGAGGAATGCAATAGGGAACAACGGGGAAAGGGAGGGGGAAGGGAAAAGAAGGGGGTACCCATTGAGCTTATATGATTAGGCAAAAAGTGGTAATAAAATTAAAAAAAATAAGGTTTTCTTTTAAAAAATAAGGATCCATAGGCCCATATCCAAGTAAAATTAGGAGCCCAGAAAGACAAGCAGAAAGTGAGAAGCGTCCCCCCCCGCACTAGGCCCTTTATTACAAATAGTTAGCCTCATAAGACATATTCCTATCTAGAAGTTAATCACAGAGTGACCTCCACAACATCAAGCCTCCACGGCACAGGAGGCGGGGGTCAAGGAGGCAGAAGATGGTTGATGACTTCAAGGCCCTAAATTTATGTTTATTGCCACTGTAATCTTTTGATGCTGCCATTGAGAGACCACTTCGAGGCCTGTCCCAGGCTCAGTCCTACACAGGTTTCTGTTAAGCAGGTGAGAGAATTACATTAGAAGGGCTTACAGAATTATTTGTCTTTTTTTTTAATTCTCAGACTTTCTTTTTCCCTCCATGGCTTCTGAGTCACCTCTGTTTTTAGGCAAGGTGCCTGACACCGAATAGCTCATAATCGCCTTTGCTTTTCAGGAAGTGTGAATCGAGTCTGTAGGGCACATCCTTCCACCCAAAGCTTTTTATAGAGGTGCTGGCCTGGGCGCTGGGGAAGCCAAAGCACAGATCCAGGTATTGACCTCTAGGCTCCAGGCTTTGAAGGTGGGGCTCATGAGTGCTTCTGTACCTCTGTCCCCTAGCTTTGTGGAGGGTGTGAGATGATCCTAAACAAAACAGAAGCATGAGAACCCAAGCAGAAACGCCTCAGTTCTGAGAGGCAGCATGGTGCAGGTATGACCTTTAGAATAAGAGCATGACCTTTAGGGTAAGAAGATCCAGGCCTGGCTCCTACCCATGTGGTGTCTGCCAAATCATCTAAACTATGGATCCATGGGAGGCTCAGTCCGTTCATTAAATCAGAGGCCTGGAACCTCCGAAACTGTGAGCCAAAATAAGTGTTTCCTCCTTGAAGCCAGTTTTCTCAGGTAATTTGTCACAGCCATGGAAAGTTGATTTTAAAGGTATTTGGGTGAAGAATGGAAGGAATTAGTAGGCAAGGCAGGCAGAAGAAATGAGTGCGAAGTCTCTGAGGCAGGAATGGGTTTGGCAGTGTGTCAGGGACAATAATGAAATCTCTGAGGCTGGAGCCTGTGAGGTCAAAGGAGGGAGGCGCATTAGGATGAGTCCCATAGGGCGTGGGAGATACAGTAAGGGCTATGTGTGTATGCACATGTGTGTTTGTGTATGCGCTCAAGCGAAAGAAAGAGAGAGAGTCCATGAAGAAAACAAGAGCTAGCATCTTTCAGAAAGGATGTTCTGGATGTTTTGGTGACACACAGTAGGTTCAGTACATAGAAAACATAGAAGCTGAGAATGCAAGTGGTCCACGGTTAATGAGTCACAGAGAAGGGGCAGTAACTCCCAGTGACACAATGAGGCAGCACACATGGAGACGTCCACAGGAAGAGCCGCGTGTTCCCTCCACAAGCGAAGGACCCATGTGGACCATAGTGCTTGTCCTGAGGACAGACCAGGAAACAGTCACATGAGGGTTCATTGGGGGGAGGGAGGTTCTAAAGCAAGTACAAAGTGAGTGCTCAGCAACTATAATTTTTGCATCGAAGATACGTGTCATAATTAGGCACAGGTGTCACCTTGACAGTTGAGAGTTTAAGCTTTGGGCACATTTGTAGAGAATTAGTGGTTGAGTTAAGCTCAGAGCAAACCTACAGGAGATTGTCTGGCTGATGGGGAAGGCCCACCCCTGGTGGGTAGGACTTGGCCCTGATGTTGGTGTGTGCTCTCCTGTCAAGATGGGCTATGAACTGTAACTGGACAATCATAAGAGAATAAACCCTTGTCCCCTTAAGCTGTTTGATGATGATTTTATCAGCAACCATGCAGGCAAACTGCAACAATACGGGATGCTGGGGAAAAACAGTTCCATAGAAGTCTTCTTTTTTTTTTTTTTTTTTTTTACATTTATTCAGTTATCATGCATGCCCACATGTATATGGGTACGGTGGGTGCACACATGCCACCATGTGCACATTCCATAGCACATCTGTGGAAGTCAGGGGACAACTTGTAGGAGTTGTTTTTCTCCTTACACCATGTGGGTCCAAAAGATCAAACTCAGGTTGTCAGTCTTGGCAGCAAGTTTACCCATTGAGCCATCTCCCTGTCCCCAAAGATGTTTGGAGCCTATTAACTGCTTTCAGAAACTTGAATCATCAATAAGATCCAGAAAATCTAGGCTAGTAAACTACTGGCCTTCAGGATCTGCTTCAAGTACAGTGTGGAGACTTAAGAGGCAAAGAGAGATGTGGGAAACACATGGAGAGAAATCCTGAAGTTGTAATAAAATTTAACTTGAGATTTTGGACTAGGGGTAATGAAGATCATCTGTCTCTTGGCTTGAGACAGAAGAAAGAAGGCTGGCAGTGCATACAGACGCATCACCAAAGTCTGCAGTTGCCTTCTAACTGTCTCTGCCCATGAAGGAAATTCAGCAAAGAGGCAGAGCTAACTCAAAACTGGCAGAGTAAAATCCACACCCTAGAGAGGAGGATCAGAATAATACCTGAGGTCTACCATTTCTGTAAAGCTTGTGGAGATTTCATGTATCCCCATGAGGAGTTAAGATGCATTTAGTATCAGCCAGGCATGCTGAGAATCTGATGTTCAAGGCCTGCCTCGGCTACGTGGCAACTTAAGCCAACTTGGTCTACCTATAAATGCTCTCTCAAAAACAACATAAACACCTTAAAAATCAAACAAACAAAAAAAGAATCACTCAGTTGCAAGAAATAAAAACCGATTAGTACCCACTTACACAAAAAGGATATACTAATAGCAATATTATTGTTATTTTGGATTTGAGGAAGAATCAAAATAACAAAATTTAGATGTCTGGGCAAAGAAATACTAAGCATAACTTAATGTTCTCACCTGCTGAGATGAATGTGGAACCCAAAGGACAGGCAGGACTGCTGATCCTAGTGCCTGGGGCTGCTCCGGGAAGACCAGGGATCACTGGATAGGTTCAGTGACCCAGAGAACCATTGTCATAGTTAGGCACAAGTGTCAACTTGACAGTTGAGGGTTTGAGCTCTGGGCACATTTGTAGAGAATTAGAGGTTGAGTCAAGCCCAGAGCAAACCTGTAGGAGATTGCTAGCTAATGGGGAAGGCCCAGGTACCATGGTGGGTGGGATAGGCCCTGGAATAAAATACAGAGAGCTGGTTGAGAAAGTTGGCATCCTTGTGTACACTCGGCCAGACATGCTGGCCTGGCAAGTAAGGATTGTCCCTCTCTCATCCGTTATGTAGAGATGGTGTGGCCAGTTCCCTTGGCCCTGGTGCTGGTGTGAACTCTCCTGCTAAGATGGACAAACAACAGTAACCAGGAATCATAAGAGAAAATAAACTCCTTGTCCCCTTAAGGCATTTGATGGTGAGTTTATCAGCAGCCGTATAGGTGAACTGCTACAATCACCCAAAGAATAGTAGGTATCAAGAAAAGGGTCAGTCAATAAAAGAGCAAATTTTGATTTTTTTTCTGCTTATTTATTTTTTAATTCATTTTGGTGTTTTGGTGTTTTGAGGCAGGGTCTCACTATGCAGCCCTGGCTTGCTTGGAATGCGCTATGTAAACCAGGCTGTCTTGCGCTTGAAGCAATCTTCCAGCCTCTGTCTCCAGAATACTGGAATGCAGTATTCTGCATTCTAGTGCACTGCCATGCTTGGATTATTTCTCTTAGTAAAGTCAATTTAGTCACTTTTGAGTTTTAATGAACTGTATCGCATAACAAATGTGTTCAGATACAGTGCAGACCATCCATGTGCACTGTCTTGGATCAAACTGTAGGTCTAGGTAGCAACTGTTTGGTGGGAACTCACTGCTCTGATCCTGTTTACCCATGATCTGGGGATATGGTCAGAAAATTTGCTTTCTGAGTTTTAAAGGCATTGTGGAAGTTAGATTACAGGGTATCTAGAAAGAAGAAGCCAATATCACCCATAACCCCATTAACTTAATTTAGTTGCCATAATGACATTCATACAGTTTTTCACCTGCTTTCTTTTTTATTGTCATCGTGTACATTTTAGACTGCTCATAGTCCTCACAAACAGAACCTTTAGCAGTAAAATGGAGAATGTCTTTATATGAAATGGCCCAGCAGAAGATAAAGCCAACAGTGACCCTGTATGAAATTTCAAGCACTCCGCATTCAGTAACTCATTGCAGTGAGACTATCGAGGAACTCAAGAGAAATAAGAACATACAGTGGAAACCTTGGAGACTAAAGCTGGATGAGTGAAGGGAAATGCCTCTAACAATAGGGTGGCCAGAAGAAAGGCAACTTGGAATGCTGCAAGAGGCCTGAACCCCACAAGAGTAGATAAGCCAGAGGGAACTGTGGGGGTCCACAGAGATAGCTAGGATGGGAGGGAGTGAAATGGATTGATGAAGAAATGGGAGGGAGGAGGGATGAAGGGAGACAGAGATAAGTACTCATTATGCTTGCAAAAACTAAAAAAAAAAAAAAAAAAAAATCTGAAATAAAAAAAAAAAAAAGAAATTCCAAACACTGATGCCATTCACCCAATTTCCAGTGGGCGGACCTTTCCACCCATCATTTGTTGATGGGTGATTTCTGGGCATCCCTATTCTCTGAGCTCCCTAAAGCCATACTCTTCTGGGATTTTCGGCTCTATTGTGCACAGTACGCACAGCACAGAAGGTTAAGAGAGTGGACAGGAAGGAGCTGGTGGCCATCCTTCTGGATGTCTGAATCTGTGATTCTCAAAGCATGCTTGGTTCACCCACTTACCATTCAGCAATGTCTGGAGACAGTTCTATTTGTCCAGTTTGGGGTAAGTAAGGATATTGATGGCATCTAGTGGATAATGGCCCAGAATACTGCTGAATAGCCTACCATACTCAAGACAGAACCTGCAATTAAAAATTCTCCCATCCAAAACATCAGTAACGTAAAGGCTGTGAATCCCTAGTTTAGATTGGAGTGGAACTTCATTTATGGTTCATCGATGAGCACTTCATAAATTTTAGGTGTTCTATCCTTCCTATATTTGAGAAAGATTCTGGGATTGTGGCTAAGTGTGATGGCAATGAATTACAATGGGTTTGTAGGATACTGGGAATGTGGAGTTTGGAAGCCTCAGCATGAGATCCTGGTCCACTGAGAAAACTCTTAAAAGTTTGCACAACTGGATGGTGCTGCTGCTTCCATGCCATGATCCGAACCAAATGGAGTCGCGTGCATGGATGCTGAGCACACAAAAGGTGAGGAACATAGGCTTGGGTAGTTCTGGGTCAAAACCCCAGGTTTACAGAACTCATCGATTTTTTTTTGGCAGGGGCGGGGGGGGGGGCTCCTGAAATTGTGGCTGTGTTTTGTAAATTTACAAGTTTTAATTTATGGTATTAGGAACTGATCCAGGGGCGGCACATGTTAAGCACTCCTCTGCTGAGTTGTAGCCCAGCCCTCTTTTATTTTTGAGACAAGTTCTTGCTGAGTTACCTTGAGCTAGCCTTGAACTCTCTCTTAACTCACACTAGCCTAGAGCCTTCGTTCCTCCTGCCTCAGCCTCCTAAGTAGCCAGGACCACAGTAGGGCCATGTTATCAGGTCCAATTTGTAAATGTTTATCTATGAAATAAATTTAGCCTATGAGTTAAAATTGATTTTACCTGATTTGGGTGATCTCAACTTTGGGACCCAAGTAATGTATAAAGCTTACCTGATAGATTGACATTTTTGAAGTATAAACGTTTGAGGTGAGAGTTGTCTGATAGGAAATCACAAGCAATCTCCAGAGGTTTGTCTTTTCAATAACATATTGGGCTGATGACCTGGTGCAAGGACAGAATCAACTTCACAAAGTTGTCCTCTGACCTCCATATGCACGCCATGACAAGCGCCCTCAACACACACACATACATACGTTATACATACAATAATAATCAATAGAATTAATGTGTACTTATGTCTGTCTTTAATTAACTAATTTATTACAGTGATTATTCTGGTTTAGTTGGGAAACCTGCTTTTTTGACGTTCTTGGTTGACTAGTTTGCTCTATTGAGAATTTAAGAGCAGGTCTAGCTGAGATAAAGGTTTCTGGGTATCTGGAAAAAATGATTGTGCACAGATGCAATGCACCCAGTGTTCTGTGGATATCTTCCATGCCCATCCTAAGCCAGGCAACTGCTTATCGAGAGTGGAGACAGCAGGTCTGTGATCATGTTATTATCTGTTGCTTGGCTGGTGTGTCTGAAAGGCATAGAATGCCTTGGTCAGCCACTCTGAGCCCTGTAGAGGGAGGAGGGCTGGGCTAGTGTAGGGATGGCTGCTGAGGCCTGCGGACGGGTCTTTCATTGGGCAGGGCTTGTGTATCATAAAGGGACTGTGCTGGAAGAAGAAAACAAAGAGAAAGAAAACCTGTAGGAGGGAATTATTTCTGACTCAGGATAAACTTGGACGAAGGCACCCGTTTGTGACAGTGATGCCTTCCTCTCGGCCACCTTCAGCTTCATTAAGATTTTTTTGATTGGGTACCCGACTGCTTTGAGTTCCTGGGCATCTGTACGAAGCAGAGCTATTTCCTCCTCTTCCTCCTCCTCCTCCTCTTTCTTCTGTGCTAAGCCTGCTGGATGAGGCTCTTGGGATAGTCTGGAGCACAGGCTAAGGTTTAAACATGTGCTCTTGATTCATGGCCTCTGATCATCACTTTTTTTTTTTTTTTTTTTTGGTGAGTCATTTACATTCTCCTCCAAACCTTAAGTGGGCTGAAAAGATAACTAAATACAAGAATTTGTTTGGTTCCTATAAATACAAGGGAGAGAAGAAAGGGGATTATAATAGAAAATAGTGTGTGGGGGCGTCTATATTGGGAACATAAGAAAACTGGGTTGAGGGATGCAAAGCAAAGCAACTGATGGAAAGACAACGTGTCTGCAATTCAACCTCAGAGCACTGAGGCTCGGTCACTTGGTCACTCGAGAGAGCTCAGAACGAGTCTTGAGGTCTGGAGATGTGAGGTCAGATGATCCTGGTTGGCTGTATGCCAGCCTGGGACTCCGCAGCTGGAAAGCTTCTTAGTGTACAGGGTAACTAAGAAGCCTGCTGGTATCTTTCAGGGATCTCTTACGCTCATTTGACATGTTGTCGACAGAGCTGTGTGTGTTGGCAATTTGTGATGTTGCTGGGAGGAGGGAATATAATCACCTTCCCCACCCTTTCTGTTTTCTTTTTCTTGTGCGTGTGTTCTATATGTGTAGGCACATTGTGTGCAGATGCACATGCATGTGAGTGTGTGTATGTATGTGGAAGCCCAAGACTGACATCAGGACTCATGCTTGGTTGTTCATCTACTTTATTCCTTTGAGACTGGTTGTTAATTATACCCAGAGATCACCTATAGGAAGATAGTCTGACTCTGCTGATTCCCAGGCTCAGAAATTACAGGTGGGTTTCTACTCCCATCTGGCATTTTGTGTGGGATCTGGGGCCCCCCAACCTCCAGTCTTTTTGCTTGCAAAGCAAGTACTTCAACTGCTGATCTGTCTCCCCAGTCAAGAAAGTAATCTGCCATAATTGTGTTGCTATAACAAAATACTCAAGTGTGGGTGGCTTTCAAAGAACAGAATCTAATTAATTGCAGTCCTGGGTCTGCAAAGTCCTTCAAAATCAGGTACCATAGGTTGGTTCAGCTGTCTGGCAAGGGCTGCTTGCCATTTCCAGGTTGATATTGCATGGCGGTCTGTCTTCCCTTCTGGCGGAAAGAATGCTAGAGGGAGAACACTGTCCACTCATTGGACAGAAGGCCCAAGGTGAAGGAAAAGGGTTTGAAGGTAGGGTGAAGCCTCTTTCATAAGGGACTTAATCCCATGAATGGTGGAAGAATCTATACACCCAAGTCAGCTCTTAAGGCCCTACCTTCTGATAGCATCACCTTGAAGTTAAGTTCCAGCACCTGACTATCCCCTTAGCAACAGGTGGATGGGGAAACTTTGCCTTCTGGGAGAGCTGGACTGGGAAATGGTTCAACATGGAGGTGGGGGAGACCATGGGGGAGTGGGCAGTCCTGGATGAGTGTAGACTGAGACAGACAGAGCCTCAAATGGCCCCTGATAAACAAGGAAGAGGCCCGGAGTGGGACTGAGTCTAGAACAAGCCAGAAGGGAGGGAATTAAAAACTGGGCAAGCATTGGCAGTTGGTAACTCACGTTTGCTTGAGATCCTAACATGGGTGTGTTGTCAGGAGTTTGAGGCTAGACTGGGCCACACAGTGAGTTCAGGGGTATGTACTGAGACCTTAAAAACAAAATGAAACTTTAAAAAAAAAAAAAAAAACTAAGGAAGAGCACTTCCTAGTAACTAAGAAGAAAAGACATTTCACAGAGAGTGATAATAAATCAGATCAGTTAAGATAAAGACCCAAAAGTGACCAGTGGATCTTAGCACCTGTGAGGTCACAGACTGGGGTGATTTAGAAGCAGACGGAGGGGAGGAGGGCAGGCAACAGGAAAAGAACAGCTGACTTTAGAAAGACTTTGAAAAGGAGGAAGAGGACACCAGTGACAGGAAGCGGAATCAAAGTTATTTTTCCTTATTATTTTTTTTAGCAATTTTAAAACTTCAGTGTGCACGTGTGTGTGTGTGTGTGTGTGTGTGTGTGTGTGTGTGTGTGTATGTGTGTGTGTCAGAGGGCACTGTATGTCCCTGTGGAGTCACCAAGGGTGACTTCGGGAATCATCCTGGATTGTTTCTACCTCCCTTTTGCTTTGCTCTGACATTTTCCAGGCTCTGCCCACTGGGACCAGAAGTACAGGCTGCCATCATTTCTGCCTGGAATTTTTACATCAGACCTGGGATCCAAGCTCAGGACCTTCTGCTTGCAAGAGCCATCCCTCCAGCACCTTATTATTTATTATCGTTATTATTTAAAATCTCCAAATCTTGAATATGGATAGAGGCTGGTGGAAGGAAGTTAGGAAAGACCAGGGAGAAGGTTCAGGACTTACATGAAGACTCAAATGAACAGTGCTGGGGCAAAGACCCTGCCATGTGGGCCACATGGGATGGGATGGGGTACAGAACCCACAAGTGGGTGGTTGGGTTTTGTGGAGAGCAACTGAAATGAAGACGGCAAAGCCATGTCATAAACAGATCCTTAACTGGCAAAGCCAGTGTGAGCTTATGGCCTTGGGCAAAGCTAGCCTGCCTCAAAGCTGGAGTGAGGATGAGGACACGATCTATGGAGAAAAACCCCTTCTGCCTTGTTTCTCCAGATAAGGTTGTTGTGCTTGGTTTTTGACCTCCCTTCAGAATGCATCGCAAGCCGCGCATTCCCATGTCCTTACATCCTGCGGATGCAGTGTTTTCATTATATAAACATGACTGGGTCAAGTGGCTGCTACTGGTGTCCATCTGAGCAGGAGACCACCTGCTCCCAGCTTTTCTGCATATGTTCTGTCTTTTTCTTCATTCTTTCAATGCCCTGCAGTCCACCACAGGATTTGTCCTTGCAGGAGCCAAGGATATCTCGTTCTTGGGGAGGAAGCAGGAGGTTAAGGTAAGTATAGTCTTGTTTATCAGCGGACAGACTGACCCTTGAGGTCATTCATTGAAGGAAGGAACGGTAGTTACCTGTTAAAGCAGATCCGGTCAGGTGGGAAGGGTGATTGCTAAGGAGAATGATGTGGACTGATGTGATGTCGCATTGACCTTATGCTCGTAGCAGAAGTGTCTTGCTTGGGTCTTCTCACAGAGGAAGACCCCGTGGGTACATGCTTCTGCCATCCAGGTTCCTCTTCCTGGTATCCCAGGTCCAGATCCCACCCACATACCCACCCCTCTGCAGAAGCAGCACCAGGCAGAAAGGGATCTATGCATGTGCATGTGCGTGTGTGATGTAAGTCCTACTAATACTCCGTTGCCTTGTTGCAGGGAAAACGGCCTCAACCGTCCCAATGTCGTAGGGTTCTTGTGTTCCAGAGTCGAAGATTGAAACTAGGACACGTGTAGAGAATTAAGGTAGAGTTTATTAGAAAAGAGAAAGGTTGGAACTCACAGACTCCAGACGTGGAGTGCCATGAGGAGCTAGGGCGCCTCCATGAGAAGCAGAAATAAACAGAGCTCATGGCACTAGGGAGCCCATGAGAACTCACAGTGCCTAGGCATGGAATTCATGAGGAGCAAGGAACAAGAAACAGACTCATGGTTGCCAGGGCTAGGTATATTTATACACCTAGACAAGCCCAGGGAAACTGGCTTTTTCCCATTGGTTAATTCTCATCGGGACCCAACCCAGTTGCTCTTGGGCCCATGTGGGCTAGAGATCAAGTTGTTTGATATGGAGAGCTGATCTCCATACTCTCTTCATGGGGAAGTTGGCCATCTTATCTCTGGGAGGATTGGAGTCAGTTCCTCAGCAGGAGTGTTCCCTCAGGGTGATTCCAGCAGTGGGGAATGGCCTTCAGGAATTCCAAAGACCTTCAAAGACCTTGAGAGACCCATCCCAGCATGGCTGCTCTAATTCTGCCTCAGCCTGAAATTAGCTCCCTCATGTATGAAAGTTCTCATCATGTTGACACAATCCCACCTCCAGTCAGTTTGTGTTACAGAATCCCAGTCTCATCCACTAAACTCTGTATGTGGTTGTGACAGAATTCCTGACAAGCAACCCGAAACAAAGTAAAAGATTCATTTGGCTCATGGTGGAGCAGTTCCCATCATACTCTACAGGCAGGGGTCAGAGCAAGAGAGACCCTTTCAAAGACATGTTCCCTGTGACCAACTTTCTCCAACCAAGCCCCACCTCTACCACCTCCCAATAGACTAAGCTTGGAAAATATTCACTTCACGTATTAAGCAAGATTAGGGCAGAGTCCTTGTGACCTAATTGTCTCCACAAACCCCCTCCCAGACACACCCACAAGTATGCTTCAGTCTCCCAGGCTCTTAGTCCTATCAAGTTGACAAGACTAAGCATCACAGTGTTCTGGTTCTGCCTTCCCAATTCAGATCAATCTGAGTTCAAATCCTGTTTGTGCCCCTTACTAACTATACATCCTGGGGCCGAGTCTTACCTAGCTTGTCTCTAGCTCGGTTTCCTAAACCGGGGAGTCCGAATGGTAATACTGCCTTTGGAGCTTGCTGAATCAGAAGGGGCTTGCTGAATTCAGAAAGGGTGCAAATCGTTTTGCTCGGAGTATGAGATCATGCGTGACCACAATAATAACATGGTAAAGGTTTGCAATGCCTGAACTTGATCTTGTCAATGCTAACAAGAATTATAGGCACAGTGTTTTGATATTTGAAGTCCACCATGTCATTGCTCTTTGTTCCAGTTTAAAGCTCCTCAGTTCTTTTCACATGCTCTGCTGGGGCAGGTTTCACACAGCGGCCATTCTAAGGAAGTAAGTTCCATGTCCCCTAAGGAGTTCAAGGACACTCGGGCGGCTCTACAGTGTTCTGTGGAGGGATCTGAACATTTTTTATTTTATTCTATTTTATTTACTCTGTGTATATGTGTGTGTGTGTGTGTGTGTGTGTGTGTGTGTGTGTCAGAGGGCACTGTATGTCCCTGTAGAGGACCAAAGTGACTTTGGGAATCATCCTGGATTGCTTCTACCTCCTTCTTGCTTCCCTCTCGATTTCCCAGGCTCCACTCACTAAAACTAGAAGTGCAGGCCTCTGCTGTTTCTGCCTGGAGTTTTTTTTTTTTTTTTTATGTGGGACCTGGGATCTGAACTCAGGACCTTCTGTTTTTGAGGCAGAGTCTTAACCCCTCAGCCATCTCTCCAGCCCCGAACTTGAACTCTGCTTGATTGGAAAACCCCAAGGGTCCTTTTCAACCGTACGTCCTTCCACCTTCCCATGCAAAAACAAGATTGGAGAACAAGTGTGTGAAGAACACCACTCAGTGCTCTGTAGCATGCATTGTAAAGGTTGGGTTTGGTAGGGACATCTGCCCACTCATTCCTAGCACTGGCAGCGGGGGAGTCTTACTAAGTCACAGAATCTGGAGACCATCGTGCTGGATTCTTAGGCTCAGCAGCAAGCCGCCCCAGCTCTGTGTGTAGCTGGACAAGGGTGTTTGATGCCATACTGTAAGTCCACCCGCATCTTCTGGAATAGGACAGGGGGACTCAGGTGAGCGTGGGGCTCTGCTGGGAGCCAGGCCCCTGTTCTCAGCAGCAGCTCATCCACCCACCACGCTGTCCTACCACGTCTCTTCATGGCCACTGGCTCCCCAGTCCTAATGGGCACTGTAGTTTCTTCTGCTTGGGGGATGGATGCTGGCTGAGATTGGGGGCACAGAGACAGGTGTTTCTGGGCTACAGGTTTATCAGAGGCTTTTTAATTTTTTTTTAAATTGTGTGCTTCTGTGTGTGTGTGCGTGTCTATCTGTCTGTCTGTTTATGTTTGTGTGTATCAGAGGGCACTGTGTGTCCCTATGGAGAACCGAGGGTGACTTTGGGAGTCATTCTGAATTGCTTCTACCTCCTTTTTGCTTTGCTCTGGAATTTCTCAGGCTCCGCCCCTAGGGCCAGACATGCAGATCAAGGTCATTTCTCAAGAAAACTTGAGACCCAACATATGTTAAGTCACAGTGCTTTAGAGGCTCAGGGGATAGGCTGGGGAATTGAACATAGAGATGGCCGTGGGAACCGCCACCATTTCTTCCTGGTGTTTTATGTGGGATCCAGGATCCAAACTCAATTCCTTCTGCTTGTGAGTCAGAATCTTAACCCCTGAGTCACCTCTCCAGCCCCTAGTTAGAGGCTTTTGAAAGTGATGAATTTAGACTCTCAAAATGGCTCAGCAGGTAAAGGAGCTAGCTACCAAGCTTGGTGACCTAAGTTCTAGTTCTAGGAATCCATATGACAGAAAAAGAGAACTGACTCCCATGAATTGTCCTTTGACCTTCACATAAATGTAGTTGTACATGTTCACACACACACCAGATAAATAAATTTCAAGAATATTGTGTCATGGTTAGGCACAGGTATCAACTTGACAGTTGAGGGTTTAAGCTCTGGGCACATTTGTGGAGAATTAGTGGTTGGGTTAAGCCCAGAGCAAATCTGCAGCAGATTGTCTGGCTGATGGGGAAGGCCCAGGTGGGTGGGATTAAGTCCTGGAATACAATACAGAGAGCTGGTTGAGAGAGTTGGCATCCTTGTGTACACTTGGCCACACATGCTGGTCTTGCAACTAAGGATCGTCCCTCTCTCAGCCATTACATAGAAATGATGTGGCTAATTCCCTTGGGCCTAGTGTTGGGGCATGCTCTCCCATCAAGCTAGACTACAGACTGTAACCAGACTACCAGTAAGAAAATAAACCCCTTGTTCCCTTAAGCCGTTTGATGGTCATTTATCAGCAACTATGCAGGCTGACTGCAACATATAGGCGTAAACTTGATTGCTTCCATCCAGAGAAAATCCTCTAACTAGATTCTACATCCTATAATCAGCCTTCTGCTCCAGACCCAAAGGCCTCTTCCCAAACCTCCCTGCCCCCATCTGTTTGTGCTGAAATCAAATAAACAACTTCCCATTAGGAGAGGGTTAGGAGCAAACTGGGAATTCTTTATCAGAGGCACAACTTGATTGGGAACAATTCCGGATGACTAATTATGACTTCGAGGGGAATTCATAGAGACAATGCAGTTTTGAAAGAGGGACTTTGCGTGTAAACTGGGCCATCTCACAGCTTTGTGTCTAATAATTTAATTAGCTCCGTAGATAGTTAACCGTTATCAAAGTCAGCGCAGCATGGCAAATAGACGGTTCTGCAATCAGTGCGCGGGCAACTTGGCAGTCTATGCGAGTGAGTAGCATTCTGCACATGCGTCTATGCAAAGGCTGGGTGCAGCCAGAGCTCCCCAGGGCCACTGCCAGCAAATCCTCTTAGAATTCACCAGGTACTTACTTTCCATTTGATTCAAACGCAGAAAACTCTTTGGTTCAGCTCAAGATTGTGCATGTGTGTGTGTGTGTGTTGTGTGCACTCACACGCTAGTGTGTGAAGGTGTATGTGTGTGTCAGGAGCATGCATGTGCATGTGAAGGACAGAGGACAACCTCAGGCGTCAATTCTCAGGCATGGCCTACATTTTTTTCTTACTTTGAGACAGGACCTGTCACTGACTTGGAGTCCTTTACAGAAAGAGGCTTGACTGGCTGGTCTTTGAGCCCCAGGGTTCTGCCTATCTCTGCCTGTTTGGCACGTGGAATTGCAAGCATGCACTATTGCCCCTGATTTTCAGCTCAAAATTTTAAGCAACACCATTTTTCACCTTTGTATATACATTCCCCCACTCCACCATTGCTGTTTAATTTTTTTTTCTAATTTTACAAGGATATTGAGTACTTATCCCTGCTTTCCTCCATCCCCCAACTCCCTCCCATCCCCCTTCTTTCCCTTCATCAATCCATCCCACTCCTCCCACCCTCCTACCTGTTTGCTTCTATGGACCCTCAGGGTCCTTCTGGCTTGTCTACTTTTGTCGGGGTTCAGGACGCTGTGGCATACTGAGTTGCCCCTCTTCGGGCCATCCCACTGACACGGGCATTTCCTTTCACTCATCCAGCTTTAGTCCCCAAGGTTTCCACTGTGTGCTCTTATCTCTCTTGAGTTCCTCAATAGTCTGTGGGGGCATGTTGGTATGTCAGTCATTGTGCAAGTCTGGTAAGGACAAGTCTCACTGCCCTTTGCTGCTGTTTTATTGAGCTTTCTCTACTACAAACAATTCTATTTAATTAATTGTTTGTGATGGTGTATTTTAATGTGAATTCCCGATGTTACATCATTTCATAAATATTTCAGGATTTATCTCTGACAAGTAACTGCTTTCATAAAAATATAAATAACAGGACATGACACTGTCATTACACCACACCTTACCAAGAATTCCTAAACATCATTTAATAGCTTGTCTGGATTCAAGCTTCTCTAAACATCTGTTTAAAAAAAAATAATGGCTTGTTTTCACTGGTTTATTTGAATAACAACTGCACCTCTTAAATCCCATTAAATCTCAAGCATTTCTCTTCTCTAACTGTGCTGGTTAATTTTGATTGTCAACTAATTGAATGGAGAAGCAGTTAGTGGATTAGTAAAGCTCTGGGTGGGTTTGAGGAAGTTTCTAGAAAGGATTGGCTAAGGGAGGAAACCTGCCCCGACAATGGGTAGCACCACCACATAGGCTGAAGGAAAAAGAATAAAAGGGAAGGAAATCTCCCTCCCTCGGACATGTCTGCCACTCTGCTTCTTGTCCACCACTGTGTGAGCTACTTTGCTCCACCATGTGATGATGGATGGAAAGTTCTTTTATTTATCCATCCATCCATCCATCCATCCATCCATTCTTTTGTGCGTGTGTGTGTGTGTGTGTGTGTGTGTGTGTGTGTGTGTGTGTATGTGTGTATCAGAGGGCACTTTGTGTCCTCGTGGAGGACCAAAAGTGACTTTGGGAATCATACTGACTTGCTTCTTCCTCCTTTTTGCTTCATGTTGGAATTTCCCAGGCTCCACCTACCAGCCCAGAAGTGCAGGCCATCGCTGTTTCCGCCTGGCATTTTTACATGAAACCTGGGATCCGAACTCAGGACTTTCTGCTTTTGGGGCAGAGTCTTAACCCCCCAGCCATCTTTCCAGCCCGTATGTTGTTTCATATATGTGTGTGTATTTACATGTGTGTAGACACACAAGGGTTTGAAGGCATATATAGGCATATATATATATTTGGAGACTCAAGATTGCTACTTACTGGGAATCATCACCCTTTTTCCACCTTATTCTTTTTGAGGCTGAATCTCTAGTCAAATCCAGGGCTCATTCATAAAGCTACTTTTGATTGCCAATTTGCTCTGAAATTCCCAATCTTTGCCTTCAAAGGCTGAATTACAGGTGTTCTGTCACAACAATCTGTATTTAACATGGGATCTGGAGATTTGAATTCTGGTCCTTTTGTTTGCTTAGCCACTGGTCTATTTCCTCTCTCCTTTACCACATGCGAAGTACACATATACACATGCATGTATCCCATGCACACAGAAAAAGAAATCTCACATACATACATGCCCATAGCCTGTACACATGAAAATACATACATACATCCACATGCCCCATAGACATGAAAACAAGCATATACACATGCACGTACCCCCACATGCATGCAAGTGAAAATATGCACAAACACATGGAATTGAAAAAAGAAGAAACTCAAGCTCCTATTTGTTGTGATTTCCCATTCCTGCAATTTCTTTTGCCTTTTAATTTTAAATGCCATTCTGACTTTTCTGTGGTCCTGTCCAGAAATAAATGGTCCTCTCAAGGAGCAAAGCTGGTCCACTGACTTCTTCCGGAACTGGTGAGCTGGCTTGTTGTACTGTAGAGTTTTGTTTCCAGTGTTTTTATTTTATTCTGGTTAGTTTATCGAGACAGGGTCTTGTCATGTAGTGCTGGCTGGCCTTAACTCTCCTTCCTCAGAGCTTACAGCTTGGCTTTGGAGCCGTTCACTACATTGAACCTAGATTCCTGGCACCATTGTGGGCCAGAATCCTTTTGTTCAATATACAGAATATCAATCACTGAAGTGACGAGTTTTGCAAAAGAATATTTCTTCACGGGCCAAACATGTAGAAAGGGAGAGTGTGTCTCAAAACTACCTCCCCAAGGATGGAGTTTGTGGCTATTTCTGGGCTGCAGCGTGCTGGAGGTGACTGAGGTTAACCAAGAGCAGGTGAAACGGGTTGTATAAATGGCTTATCCAGGTTCTTATTGCTTCAGTGCCATAAACTTGGTATGTTCCGAGGGATTCCCGCAACTTTCTTGGCTTCGTGTAATGCATAGTTTTCTCATAGCTCCCAGTTTTCAAATGGAAAAGCTTGCGTGGGTCTCAGACCCCAGAGCGCATACTATGCCAGCCACTAGGTCACATTCATTATCCAGGCTATGCTGGGAGCTCTGCCGAGCTTCGTTGGCCTGTTTCCTAGAAATGTCCCCACAATTATAGGTCCCTAATCGGTAGGTCATCAAAGATCCGGACAGCCCTGTACTTTGGCTCTTAAGAATTGGAATGTGTTGAATGAATGAACCCAATGATTTAGATGCTGCGATCCTGAAATTTGCTATTCTTGAAAGTGGAGAGGGGGAAAAGACCTTTTTTGCAGATTATCAGATTCAAGGAGATGCTAGCACTATAGCTGGTACAGAACAGGCATTTCATACCTGGAAGTTACTGTCACGGGAATGGGCTGGAAAAGATAGTTCCAGTCTCTCCTGTAGTTAGTGTGCGGGAAGGTCTGCTGCAGTGTGAATGTCAGCGTTCAAACTCCCATGTTGAAATCTTCATCACCAAGGCCAGGGTATCATGGGTGAGGTATTGCGAAAAGAAAGCCACTTAGAAGTGGGTCCTTTCTAGACGCCAGATCTTGCTGAGCTGTGATCTCAGAATTCCCGACCTTCAGAACTCTAGGCTGCCAATTTAGGCTGCTTTGTACAGCAGCCGCAGAGACTTAGACACATGTTTTTAGATATAGGCTGTCATCATGCCATTCACGTTTTCAGCTGGTACCACTGAAAGCCTGGCCTGTGGGCCACTCGATAGGATCAGCAAGTGCATAGGTTCTAGCTAAAGCAAATAAAGGCACCTGAGAGCAGGGCATGGTAGCACATGCCTGCAACTCCAGTCTTGGGAGGCCCAAGCAGGAGAGCATCAGATAGATACAAAGAGGCCAACCTGGGCTACCTGACACCTTGTCAAAAGAAGCAACTTCCTAACTCACACTCCCCTGCTTCCCTAGCAACTCCTTAGCAATGTCTGAAGTCCATAGAAGGTTGGGGGTGGAGGGCTGTAGGAACCCCCACCACACACACACACACACACACACACACACACACACACACACACACACACACTTCCTACTCCCAGCCTGGGGCTGTCTTCAGGCTTCCTCCCTCCCTCAATGCTGTCTGTGGTATCAATCTCCCTCTCTTCTCCGGACTTCAAGCTATCACTTCTATTCTAATACCCTTCTACCTTAAGATTAAGCTGTGCTTCCTTAGTTGCAGGCTCTCAGCTCCAATACATTTGTATTTCTTAAGTTAAAAAAAAAGAGGGGGAGGAGAAACACTGCCTGTAATCCCAGCACTTGCAAGGTAGAGACAGGAGGATCAGGAATTCAAGGCCAGTCTCAATTATACAAAACAAAACAACTCCAGAAGACCAATACTAACAGCACTGAATTCAAAGTGGCCCATGGAAACTGTTTTCAAATCCTACTCACTGACTCACTGAAGTCCTTCAGAACTACTCTCTAGAGGCCGCCCTGCGAATGCTGCTTTAGGCAAATATTAAAGATGGTTTGGGTCCCCTTCTTATCTGTCCTAAGGATGCCATAGGCCCATGACCGGCTGTAGGAGATAGCGCTGGTGACTGAGTGCCAGTTCACAGCTCCTAAAGCAGATAAGATGAGCGAGCTGGATGCACAGAGAAGCCCAACCAAGGGGAAAAGAGATGGCGCACTTGGGAACCTGGGCCATCTTCCGAGCTGTCCCCCTTCCCGCTAGCTGCACGCCTAATGTTCCAGCTCTGCCTGGCTTTAATTATTTCAATTTATCTGTTTGGAATTAGCTTTTTCTCTGTGGGATGCCGATTTCCTGACTTCTAGCTACAAGATATGAGCTAAAAAAAAAATAAGAGAATATCACGAAAGACAGCTGCAGTCGGCTCTGGAGGCAGGCGGCGCTGTGTATGCTGCTCCCGTGGAGGGTCTTGTCCACAGTGATTTTCTGTTATGGAGAAGCTCCACAGATGGTGCCTCGCTGCGAGGATGCAACCACCCAGAGGCCTCCTGGACCAGTTTTGCTAGACTGCCTTAGCGCCCAGGTTGGTATTTCCACACATCTCATCTCTTTTAATGCAAACATATATTCAAATGGATTTTTCAGTACTTCATAAGTAGAAAGTCTTTATTATTCACCATAAAGAAGAAAATTAAAATTGCAATAAAAATAAGTGTGCTAAATTTAAAAGTTAAAACAAATAATGAAAAGCAAATAATACATTCAATAATTTTTTTCCAAAAATGCACATCTGAGGAGCCCAAGGCGCAGGGGGGGTGGGGATAGCTCAGCTAGTGAAGTGCTTGCCACACAGGTATGAGGGCCTCAGTTCAAATCCATGACGTCCACGTAAAAGGCTTTGTGTGGAGCAGGTCTATAATTTCAGCGCTGAGGGGGTAGAAAGGACAGATCCCTGGAGCCTTCTGGCTTAGCAGAGTGAACTCCGGGTTCAAAAAAACAAGGTGGTGGAGAGTGGTTGAGGAAGACACCCAAATGTTGACCTCTACCTTTCACATGCACACATTTACACACACATGCATGACCACACAAAGCATGTACACACATATACCACACACAAAAATGTACATCTAAGAAAATTGGGGCAGAGCGTTCACTGAAAATTAAAGGCCAGCCTGGGTTACAGAGCGAGACCATATCTCAAAAAAAGAAAAATAAATAAATAAAGAGAAGGAAGACCCTCTGTGACCCTCCCCCAATCTGCCTTGAGGGGCCAGTGGGCTTCAATCTGTTGTGCTTTACAACTTGGCAGTGAGAATGTGAAACAGGCAGGAAATATGATCTTGGAAGACCTGAATCTCCAGGCATTGATGCTTGTGATCTCCAGGATGTATTTTATAAATGAAAGAGAGAGGGGGAGAGAGAGAAAGAGGGGGAGAGATGTAAAGACTATATGTGCAGTGAAGGGTTTTAAAAAGTAGAAACAAAATAAAACTAAGCATATACATTTGCAGTTATGTGCATAAAATAAATCTCGAAGGACAAAAATGATGGTATGAGTTGTTCCTAGGGTGTAGACTGGAGCCGCGTGGAAGCATGCCTGGAAAGAAGAGTCTTCAGAACTGCTGAGATGGCTCAGTAGAGACCTGAGACCTGAGTTCGATTCCAAATCCACATGGTAGATTAAAAAACCAGTTTCCAAAGCTTGTCCTCTGACCTCTGCTCATGTCTTCACTCTCAAAATAAAAATAACAAATAAATACATATAAAAAGGAATGGGGGGGAATGCTTCACCAAATACCTTTTGTTTGCTGATTTTCCACTTTTGCATTAGATATATGGTGGAAGGTTGACATGGTAGTCTTACAAAGACACCCATGTGAGGATTCTCAGATCACAAGAAGGAATTAAGCTCCTAGATGGGATAAGCGCTGCTCCTCAATTGACCTTCTGGGTGAGCCCAGCACAATCCACAGGCTTTCTTACAAGAGCAAGAGGGAGGAGATAGGGCAGCCAGCTTCAGAGGGTCTTGAGGACCCATTGCCTCTGAAGATGGAAGATTTGGACAAGAGCCAAGAAATACAGGCCCCTTTAGAAACCAGAGAGAGTTGGGGAGCAGCCTCTCAAAGGAACATAGACAGCCCTGCACACACTTTGCTCTTAGCCCATGGAGACCTGCTTCAGCCTGCTGACTTTTGGAATTTGAGAATAAAGCAGTGTTTCAAATCACTACATTTGTAGTAATCTGCTTCAGCCTCAATAAGCATCTTATACACAGGTATATACACACATTTGTGTGTACACACATTTATGCCTTAAAAATATGTAAGCTAGGGGGCTGGAGAGGTGGCTCAGGGGTTAAGCCTCTGCCTTGCAGGCGGAAGGTCCTGAGTTCGGATCCTAGACCCCACTTATAGACACCGGGCAGAAGCGGGGGCAGCCTGCGCTTCTGGTCCTGGTAGGGCGGAGCCTGTGAACCCCGGGGCAGAGTAAAGGAGGAGGTGAAGGAGGTCCATGGTGGTTCCCGAATTCGTCCGTGGTTGTACACACACACACACACACACATATATACACATACATGCACACACGTGCACAAACGCATACACGCACAATTGAATAAATAATAAATAAATTTTTTTTTAAAAATTTAAAAAAATATGTAAGCTAATGATTAAAAACTTCACCTCAAAGGCTGGAATTGTCTTATTTTAATCCTGGCTTTCCCAGCTGTGCAGCTGAAGGCTTAGCTGTGTTTGTCTAAGCTTCATCAATAAAATGGAGATAACATTTATCTATTTAGCAGGAAATACCTTCCTCACCACGTGGTTGAGAGGATTAGTGATTTAATTTGTGTGCTTCCAAAAGTGTCAACCAGGGGCCAGTGGCTGGCGAGATAGCTCAGCAGAAAAAGTATCTGTTTGCAAACCTGGAGATCTGAGTTCAATCCCCAAAAGTTTACACAGTAGAAGGAAAGAACTAACTTCTGAAAGATGTCTTCTGGCCTTCAGCCATGCATAATGGCATGCATAAGCATGCTCTCCTCTCTCTCTCTCTCTCTCTCTCTCTCTCTCAAATGTAAGTATCAAACAAAGACAGTGCTGGTTAAGTATTGACTTCTGCTAAATCACACCATCTTTCCTGGTAGGTCCAGGGACTGATAGATAATCCCCATTTAAAATGTTGTAAACTAAAGCCTGGTGTGGTAGGTGTTGTATGACTGTTTCCTGGGGAGACCCCACACAACCGTCCATCTACTCCAGAGAGAATTTCTTTTTTAAAAATATATAATTTTTAAAAATTTACTGTGTGTGTGTATATATATATATCAGAGGGCACATGTGTCCCTGTGGAGGCCCAAAGGTGACTTCAGGAATCATCCTGAATGGCCTCTACCTCCTTTTTGCTTCGCTCTGGGATTTCCCAGGCTCTGCACACCAGGGCCGGAAGTGCAGTCTGCCCACCATTTCCACTTGGTGTTTTTTTGTGTGTGTGTGTGACCTGGGATACGAACTCAGGACCTTCTGCTTGTGAGGCAGAGTCTTAACATCTGAGCCATTCTTCAGCACACACACACACACAGCCACACACACCCCGCAAGAGAGAATTTCTACAGAGTAACAAGTATGCCAAAATCCAATTTGAGGAACCAACAAGTTTATTGGGGGTTACCTGCAGGAGTAGGGGTGAGGGTTACTTACAGAAGCAGGGACCATTCAAAGGCAACTCCATCACCAGAAAGCCCACCCTAGCTAGGGTGAGACTCAGAAGCTGCATCCCTGGAGCTCGCTGAGAATCTTCTCTGAGTCTCCTTCAGGCTGCTGGCTGCTGGCTGCTGGCAGGGTCACCTCCCCCAGCCCTTTACTGATTTTCTTCACTTTGAGGAGCACCTCCTCCCCACCCCTCTCTCATCTTTTAGTTTTAGGAACCCCCTGAGCCTAGAGTCTCCCTCTAAGATGAAATGTTACAAATCTACTGCAGAACCAAAAAGAACCTAGCAGAGTCTCCCAGGTCAAACTGAGGGCAAAGTCCCAAATGGCCTCAGGCTACGCCCAGAGGAAAAGCTGCAAGCAAGCAAACAAGCAAGCAAACAAACAAAAAACAGTGGGACAGGGGTTGGGGATTTAGCTCAGTGGTAAGGCCCTGGGTTCTGTCCCCAGTACCAGAAAAAAAAAAAAAAAAACAACAAAAACAGTGGGACAGGTCTGAGACCCCAATATTGGGAGGGTAAAGATAGGAGGATCTGGAGTTCACACCATCCTTGGCTCCATAGCAAGTCCCAGTTCAAGGACAGAGTGGGCTTCAACCTTGTGTCAAAATATATACACAGACAGATAGATGATACATCCGATAGATTGAAATGAAATACAATGAAATTATGTAAGCAGAGTGTGATGTTCCACACTGTAACAGTTATTCTCAACTATTGCTGTGAGAGAACACCCAAAGTCAAACAATAAGGGAGAAAGGGAGATCTATTTAACTTACAGTTCCAGAGGGGAAAACAGATTTTCACAGCAGAGACGGCATGGCTGGCCATTAGAGGATCTCATAGTTAGGCACAGGTGTCAACTTGACAGTTGAGGGTTTGAGCTCTGGGCACATTTGTAGAGAATTAATGGTTGAGTTAAACCCAGAGCAAACCTGCAAGGGATTGTCTAGCTGATGGGGAAGGCCCAGCCCATGGTGGGTGGGACTAGGCCCTGAACAGGTGAATAAAATACTGAGAGCTGGTTGAGGAAGTTGGCATCCTTCTGTACACCTGGCCAGACATGGTGATCTAGCAAGTAAGGATTGTCCATCTCTCAGCCATTGCATAGAGATGGTATGGCTGGTTCTCTTGGCCCTGGTGTTGGTGCATGCTCTCCCATCAAGCTGGACTGAGAACTGTAACAGGATTGTTGTAAGGAAATAAACCCCTTGTTCTCTTAAGCCGTTTGATGGTATCAGCAACCATGCAGCCCAAACTGCAACAGCTACATATAGGGAGACCATGTCTGCATAACTAATTAATTAACTAAAAATTATTTATGTAGGACAAAATGGTGTAATGACCAAATTAAATACAAAACAAATATTCCAAAAAACATTCCAAGAGCCAATCTTGACTGCTCTGAAAGGGATGGAACTTACCTGGTGGGATGAAACTTTCCTTGATGATACTAAATCTCTGCCAGTTGGGGAGAGTACTGAAGAAGAGTTTGGGGATGTTGGTTGATTGGTTGGCTGTTGCTTATGTGATGGCGAGTGAACCCAGGGCCTTGTCATGTTATAACTCTTTCAAAGCTCCCATTACCACATCTTTAGCTGAGTTAAAACTCTTATCTCCCTAATCAAAGTGTCTGCCTCATAGTGCCAGAATTGCTATTGTTGCAATCTCTTGGTGAGCACTAACACTTGCGTTTGTCTCTGGCAGTGTATGTAGGGGCTGAGGACGAGCATATTAATTCCTAAAGCCAT
Organism: Typhlomys cinereus; assembly: GCA_023101885.1. NCBI lineage: Eukaryota > Metazoa > Chordata > Mammalia > Rodentia > Platacanthomyidae > Typhlomys > Typhlomys cinereus. The sequence continues at coordinate 2,022,406 of JALPQD010000167.1, forward strand.
GCTGGTAATATTGTATAAGGGGGAATTTCCATAGGACAAACAATGTTTGGATGGTTTAAATGAACAGATCTCCTGGCAAGGAACTTCTACTGAGCTATGGAAAGTTGTACTCATTGCCCATTTTGTCACACAACCAAGAATAAAGGTCAGCTTCTTGAGACATGATTGATCATTTCATGGGCTCGGTAAGTGTTGTCTTAAACCTTCATAGACCTGCTGTGGTTTTCTGGTGATTAATGGCTCTGAGAAGGTATAGCTTTGGTTTAACACCCTGGATATGGGGACAGGACTTCTCTAGGTAGCAACGATAGCCTTGGGCCATGTATGCTTAGTCCAGATCTTCTCTTCTGGTCCATCCTGGATTGCTGAACTGCCCCTCCAAGTTACAAAGGCTAGCGTCAAAGAATATCCTCAGGCCTTCCCCACACAGCTCACACCTGAAAGAACACAGCATCAGGACATCATTAGATGTGCCATTTTGCAGGTGACTTATTTTACTTTGTCCTGCTGATAAAAAAAAAAAAAAGACTGCATTTTATCAACAGCACAGTAAATAAACTCTATCTGTGTTTATCAGTACTAAAACTTCTCACTGGACACAGGCATCTTGTCAATCATTGCTTACTGTGCTCTGAGCATCCCTTGCCACATGTCTGTGAGGATGGAACTGACAACTTGTTGATAAACTTGGCAATTCTGTGATCCGTGATTAAAAGGATCATGCACATTTGGCTTCCATAGATTTTTGCATTTTTATCTCCTAGCAGTATGTTCTTCTTCTAACGTCTGACAGTTTTCATATGGCACTGTAAGTACAATTGAATGTGAGTCCTGGGATTGTATAAAGTTGCCCCAGAATTTTGGAGCATCTCAGAAATGAGCAATACAAGATGAATCAGGTTCATTTTCATCGCCTTCTGACGGCCATCCAGATATCAAACATTGTCACTTCACTTGTGTGTGCTTTATTCTGTCATTCTTTGGTTTGTTAGCATTGGATGTTTTTACTACACTAAAGAGTGCTTTGTGATATTCATTAGTTTGGTTATCACACATGTCCAAAGACAAATGCTTTTCAAAATCATAATGTCATCATGTGTGGTGGTTCTCACTTGTAATCCCAGAGCTGGGGAAGTGGAGGAGGAGAACCCAGAATGCCAGAAGCATGGGCCACAACATATTACCTCATTCATATGTGTTTAATGTATTGTTCTTTTTATAATTAATTAATTAATGTGTGTGTGTGTATCAGAAGGCACTGTGTGTTCCTGTAGAGGACCAACGGTGACTTCAGGAATCATCCTAAATCACTTCTACTTCTTTTTTGCATTGCTCTGAGGTTTCCCAACCACCAGGACAGAAAGTGCAGTTTCCGTCTGGCATGTTTTTTTTTCGAGATTTCTTTTTTTATTCAATTGTGCGTGTATGCATGTGTGCGCGTGTGTGTATGTATGTGTGTGTGTGTAGAACCACGGACGAATTCGGGAACCACCATGGACGCCTCCACCTCCTCCTTGTTTACTCTGCCCCGGGATTCACAGGCTCCGCCCTACCAGAACCGGAAATGCAGGCCTCCCCTACTTCCGCCCGACATCTATACTTGGGGTCTAGGATCTGAACTCAGGACCCCTGGCATTTTTACTTGGCACCTGGAATCCAAACTCAGGTCCTCTGCTTTTGAAGCAGAGTCTTAACCCCTGAATCATCTTTCCAGCCCCTTTTATGTGTGTGTTTTTTAAATACAATTAAACTTTTAAGGGATTTGATGTGGGTTCCTAAAACTTAATGAAATATTAGCATCATAATAAATAATGTTTGTTACCAAACACTAAGGTATTTCAATTCTAAATCTTTCTTGCAATTACCCTGCATGTTGCCAATAAATTCACAACCAAAAAGCTGAAAGGAGCAAGGGGTTTTATCCTCACTTGCTATTTATTGTCTGGTTACAGTTCCTTGTCTAGCTTGGTAGGAGAGCCCACACCAACACTAAGAGCCAAGGGAACTGTCCACACCAAATCCACAGGACTGACTGCTGACAGGGACAATCTTATTTGCCAGACCAGCATGTCTGACCAAATATACAGAAGGATGCCAACTTCATTAACCATTTCCCTCCATCTTATCCACCTGCCTAGGACCTAGTCCCACCCACTATGGTCTGTGCCTTCTTAATCAATCAGACAGTCTCCTGCAGACTTGCCCAGCGCTCAGTTCAACTACCAATTCTTCACAACTGTGCCCAAAGCTCCAGCCTTCAACTGTCAAGTTGACACCTGTACCTAACTATAACAAGCTTCATTTACTCTGGGTGGAGGTTGAAAGGACTATAATAAAGTCCACACGCTGAACATGGCTGTGCATCGATCCTCCTCTCCGATCCTCTCTTCAGGGTGTCAGTCAGCAGCCATCTCAAGTCTGCCCAGGCAAAAGAAGCCCCCACTCCGGGCTTGTGTTCTGCTCTCCTTTGGGCTGTGCCTCCACTTTGAGTGGCAGGTCTGCAGGGTGAAGGGGTCAGATGCCACCATGTTCTTGCCTTAGATCCCATGCCCTGCCCAAACGGTTCCAACCAGGAACTGTACGGTGCTTCATTTCTGGAATAGTCTTCTGTCGGGTCACCGTAGCACTGAGCTTACACGAGGTACCATGGGGAGCTTATAGATGGAATTGGTCCTGAATACTGGCCATCCACATAGGTCTCATGAGGTCTCGCATGCACAACTAGTGGATACAGGGGAAGATGGTACGTGAGGGTTCTGAAATTGATCTTGACCTTCCAGGGTATTGTGAAGTTATCTGTCGATCTAGGCAAGCAAAATATGTTCTTTTGACCAGTCTGTGAGTTTTATGCTTTGTCAATATGCAGACATTTGGAATAGGAACCTTCATTTGTACAAATGTTAAAGGCAAACCAGTAGATCCTCCTTGGCTACATAATGAGTTCAAAGACAGCTTGCAATGTGTGAAACCCTGTCTCAGAAAGCGAACAACACTCACAAAAGTAATATGGTGAGATATGATTGAATTTATTGAGACAGTCAAATGTTTCTCAACCTATTCTTTGATGACAACATTACACTTCCTTAGTGTGTATACAGTGTGGGCGTGTGAGTCTATCAAGAACCGAAATCTATTAAGGGAAGACTCTGGGGAGCTTTTCTTGTTTCACATTTATGAGAAAACTTCTAGAGTGTTCTGGCGAGCATTGTCCTTCAAAAACAACTGCTCCAAATAACACTGACCACCTGTCAGCTCCAGGGCTCTCTGGCTAAGCCTACAGTGCTGGACCTCCCCCAAGAGGGGCCTTCCTTGACTCGGATCAGCATCCCTCTGACCTCTGCCTGCATCTTTGCGTGGCCTTCTTCACTTGCAAGCCTCCCTTTCAGAAGAGGTGGCTTTAGGGCCATCCTAAATCCAGGTGATCTCTTCTCAAGATCCTCAATTCCATTTCTGCAGAGACTTCCTCTCACCTAATGTGTGTCACTTAACAAGCCGCTTAAGGAAGGAAGGAAGGGTTGATTATGGCTCGTGGTTTAAGGTATAGTCTATCTTATATATTAGTATGTGAGTTTCATCTTCCCGTTGCTGAATGCCTGCAGGACCGAAGCAGCTATGGGGAACAAGGGGTTTGTTCCAGGTGACAGATCATCACCGTGGCAGGACACAAGCACGGCAGGTCACCAGCATGGCTATAACAGCATCAGGATTCAAGAAAGTCTCAGGAATTGCTGAGAGAAGGGCATGCTTTCCAGTTTGCCAGTCTGCCAAGATAATAAGCCGGTTCTCTCCGCCTTATTTACCTGCTCAGGAAACGCTCCACCCACGATGCATCGGGTCTACTATATCCATTAGCTAATCTCTCATGGCTTACCTGAACTAAATAACTTTCCACAGATGTGCCCAAAGGCTCCATCTTCAATTCTCAGGTTGGCATCTGCAGCTAACCTGCCATAGAAAGCACGGCGACAGGAGCGAGATGACTGGTCACACTGCATCGGCAGTCAGGAAGCAGAGAGAGATGAATGCTCATGCTCCAGCTGCTTTCTTCTTTTTCTTCAGTCTGGGATCCCAGATCATGGGATGGTGCCACTGATGCTCAGGGAGGTGCTTCCCATTGCACCAAATAAGGTTAATTCACAAGTTCTATGTACCACCGAATCACAACCCCTGTCTCCATGTGTTCTTTTTGCTCTTTGTGTGTAGTCATGTTAATTGCTTTCTCTCCTTGGTTGTGTAGAGAAGCTCTACATCACTGTTGTCTAGTGTACTAGTTAGTTTCAGCTGTCAACTTGACGCTTGAGTAATGGACTCGTGGGCACACCTATACGGAATTATTTGATTAAGGTAAACCTTTGGACAAGCCTGTAAGAGACTCTCTTAGTTATGTGATGGATGGAAGGAACCAGCCATAGTGAGGTGGAACCATCTCTGGGCAGATGGATAAAGATGCAGTGTCATTAATTTGTTTTCTTTCTTTCTTTCTTTCTTTCTTTCTTTCTTTCTTTCTTTCTTTCTTTCTTTCTTTCTTTCTTTCTTTCTTTTCTTTCTTTTTCTTTCTTTCTTCTTCTTCCTTCCTTTCCTTCTTCCTTCCTTCTTCCTTCCTTCCTTCCTTCCTTCCTTTCCTTCTTCCTTCCTTCCTTCCTTCCTTCCTTCCTTCCTTCCTTCCTCTCTCTCTCTTCTCTCTTTCCTTCCTTCACAAACAGGCTTATCAGAAAGCAAGCGTGCAGCATTGGTCCTTCCCTGTGCTCTGGATGTGAGTGCCGAGTGCTGTTTCTTCCGCCTCTGCTGATATGATTTCTCCTGCCACTGTGGGCTGTAACTCGGGATTCTGAACATGACTGAACCTCTCGTTCCCTTAAATTATTGGGATTAGGCATGTATTACAACAAGCAGCTGTGAAACTAAAACATCTGACAACTCTAGATCTACCACCGCAGACCTGCCACGGTCCTGCTGGCCTGGCCCTCAGCATCGCTGTCCAGAGAAGGCCCAGCTGGGGATAGTGGGTGACAAGCACCTGTTCCCACGAGCTGTTCCCACGGCTACTTGATGTTGTGCGCCAGAGCCCTTGGCACTGAATCAAGGGCTCCTGTCTATTCTTCTGGACCTATCTTCTAGAACTGTTTTTCCAGATTCAGACTCACTAAGTGTATTAGTCAGGGTTCTCTAGGGTCACAGAATCAACAGAATGAATATATAAAAAGGGAATTTATTGAGTTGGCTTACGAGATATGGCCGAGATAGTCCAACCATAGCTGCTAGTAGCTGCTCAGTCCCATAGTGTAGTGGGTGATGGCTGAAGGCTGGTGGATTCCTAGAGAGTCTTCAGTCACATTGAAGACTTGGAGAGCTGGAGAGCTGGAGGGTTGAAGAAATGAAGGAGCCCGGTGGCAGGAGGGAAAGGCATTTTCTAGCACAGCTTCAGAGAGTCTCTCCTCTTCCCAGTCTTCTGTGATTCCTTTTATCTGGTCTGCTACTAGGAGGTTCCAATGAGATCTAGGGAGGTTCCAATCAGACTAGGGCTGGTCTTCGTATTGTGAAGGTATCAATCCAGATAATCTCTTCAGGTGGTCTCAGCTGATCTTAGTTAATGCCAGGTGTGGTCACTATCACACTGAGGCAACCAAAACCCCCTGCATTTAAGTGGGCATTTAAGTAGTCACAAGTTCTGCCATTTCCAAGCTCTTGCCAGCTGTCCTGAATCTGCTGCCAGGGGCTCCCTTTCATGCAGTGAGGAGAGCCCAGGGCACTGAATCAGAGGGGCAGAGAGGTAAAGGCCCCAGAGAATATTGGCAAGGTTTCACTTTGACCTGGGGCAGAGACCAGAAGTAGAAGGAGGAAACTTGGCCCTACAGACATGGAGGTGGAGAAGAGGCTGTGACAGAGCAGAAAGTAGTGAGGCTGGAAGAACAGGGCTCTTGGTTGACTGACCAGCTTCTCCTGGACCTCCTGTCCCTCCCCTGCTGTCTCCCAGCCACCAGCATCTATATCCTTGGTATAGACACAGTTTCTCAGCTTTGCCCTCATGGAATTTTGGGTAGGTTGGTTCTTTGTTGAGCTGGGATTAGGACGAGCTCTGACCTGTGCATTTTAAGGTGCTTAGTAACATCCTTGGCTTCTGCCTACTAAATGCCAGTAGAGAAATGCCCTCAGGTATTTCCAAGTGTTCCCTGCTTTGAATGTGTGGGAAACACTTGGGGAAACATGTGCAGGAGTGAGTGCAAGTGCCTAGGGAATTAGGAGCTCCCCCTCCCCGGTGGCCCCAGACCTGTGGTTGACGGGCACCATGCAGATATGAGTGATGGTCTCACCTTGGCTGGGGTAAAATGGCTGTCTGTCAGAGAGTTGGTTAGGCATTTCTGGGTGTGTCTGTGAGAGTATCTCATTTTTCATATTTATGAGAACATTTTTATAAAGATCACACTCCCAAGTGGGTAGCTGTCATCTATCCTTTGAGGACCTGCTTAAAACAAGAGGTGCAGAGAAAGTGAACCACTCTTTCTCTCCACTTCCACCTTCATCCTCTTCCGCCCTTGAAGATTGGCGCTCCTGGCTCTTGGGTCTTTGGATTAAATCTGAATGATGCCAACTGCCCGCTCGGATCTCTAGTTTCCAGATGGCAGATTGTGCCACTTCTCAGCCCCCGTAATCACATGAGATTTCTACTTCTCTCTCTCTCTCTCTCTCTCTCTCCATTTCCTCCTCCCTCCCCTTTTCTCTCTCCTCTGCTGTCTTTCTCACCTCCTATTGATCTTTCTCTGGAGAGCCCTGACTAACACAGGAACCCCCCACCTCCCCCTGCATTCGCAAGAACACTTCCCAGGTATGTACTAGGGATGCTTCCACTCTTGCCTCGTGGGCGTCAGCTCACAGCCAAGACTGTGCTTATCTTAGGTGTGACTGTTACACCTCTGCTCCCCCTTCACATCCCCTGTTCCTTGTCCCTCCTCATGAGGGGTTTTGTGCATAGTGGGGAGTCCAAACAGAAGATGAGTACCACCGAGAGCAGAGGAGTGGGGAAAGAGGAAGAGGGAGATGAGCACGGAGCAGGACACACAGGGTGAGCAGCACAAGGACGTGCCCGCTGGGCAGGTGGTGGGTTCAGGTGCTGGAGGGGTCCTCGGCCTTGGCCTGAGGAGTATCAGGACCAGGTCAGCGGCTGAGGGGAGGGGACGGAGCTCTGGGTTCCCTACTCCCTTTCAAAACCAGTCCCCGTTCTCCAGGAGGCACTAGCCCATGGTTGATGAAAGGCTTCTATGCACAAGCATGTTCCGGAAATTTGAATATCTTTGGGTGCTTTGTGCTATTTATCAGTGAACTCAAAATTTTAATAAGATATTCGTCAAGAGACCTGTTTAATTTTCTTTGCTTGCTTGCTTGCTTGCTTCGAGGCACCAGCTCTAGCTGTTATGTAGCTGAGGCTGTCTTGAACCCCCATTCCTCTGTCTCCAAATCCTGAGGGCTAAAATTACAGACTTGGCTGCCACAACTGGCATCCAGCTAACTCTGTGTGTGTGTGTGAGAGAGAGAGAGAGAAAGAGAGAGAGAGAGAGAGAGCACTGTGTGTCCCTGTGGAGAACCAAGGGTGACTTTGGGAATCATCCTGGATTGCTTCTACCTCTTTGCTCCATTCTGAGATTTCCCAAGCTCTACCCACCAGGGCTGGAAGCACACAGGTCACCACTATTTCTGCCTGGTGTTTTTATGTAGGACCTGGGATCTGAACTCGGTTTTTCTTTATTGCCTAAAATACACTTAATTTTGTTGACTATTCCCCGAGGCACTTATATTCTTTATTTTTAGGGGAAAAATACATAAACAAGTTCTATCGTGTTATTTATATGTTCAGTGAGTCTTTCGTGGTTTGCCCATTCAAGTCTCTCATGGACTAGAAATCTCCTACTAAATTCTTGTATCACTAATGAAGTTTTTACTGTTTCTTCTTACACCCTTGCTGGTTTCTTTTTTCCTTTAAAAATTGTTTTTTATTTGTGCTGTTTGTTTGCTTTTCATAGGGTCTTGCCACATTGGCTTGGAGCTCACCTAGTTCAGGCTGGACTTGAACCTGTGGTAGCCCCCCAAGCTCGGCCTCCTGGTCCTATGTCACGAGGCCTGGCTTCCCCTCCCTCCCCCACCCCCAGCAGTTTTAAATTGTGAGACTCGCATGATCTTGTTTGTGTGGAAGAAGGTCAGGATGGAGACAGAGTAAGCTAATCAAGGGGCCCGGAGGAAGTCTTGGAGGAAGAGTTGGAGAAGGAACCCAAGCTGCAGCTTGCACCCAGACGCGTGGGTGTGAAGGGAAGGGTGGCGCGATGGGATGCGGGACTCTGGAGGCTTGCACTGCTGGATCATGATGCTGCTGTTAACTGATGCTTGGAGGTGGCTGGTGTCCTTGAGCTTTGTCATGATAAAACTGCCACTCACTTTAGCTATCTCCCTCCACAACAGGGCGGGGATGGTGTCTGCTTGCAGGTGATTGGCCTGCTTGGTCTGGGGCAGCAGTTCATATGGTCAAAAGAAAATTTTTATTTTTATTTTTATTTTGCCTTCCAGGACCAGAATTACAGCCCACTACCATTTCTACATGGCTTTTTTTTTTTTTTTAAACATGGGGTCTGAGGATCAAAACTCAGGTTCTTTAATTCGCAAGGCAAAGACTTTAACACCTGATCCATCTCCCTGGCTCCCCTGTATGCCTTTCTTAAACAAAATTACACCATAACCACCAGTTTACTTACATCCTCCTTCTCCTTCTCCTTTTCCTCTCCCTCCTCCTCTCCTTTTCTCTCCCTCCTCTTCCTCTTCTTCCTTGTCCTTCTCTTCCTCCTTCCCTCCCTCCTTCCTCCTCCTCCTCCTCCTCCTCCTCCTCTTTTGCTTTTACACAAGCCTCTATTTCTATGGACATAAATCTGCTGTCTAATCGCAGCAAAGTTGTCATCATCTCAATCCGAATCTCTGTAGAGTCTCATCTGGGAAGACCTCTAAATGCGTCCAATTCCTTAGACTTATCTGAGAAGAAGCTTTATTTATTGGCAGTTTTGACCTTCCAAAGATCCTTGAGTGTGGGGGAGTAAGACCTCCGACCTAGGTACTTCTGGTGGCAGATGACTAACACTGGTTGAATCAGTGTGTGGAAGCTCCTCCCTACCTCACAGATGTACATTAGTGACAACATAAGAAGCACAAAACTCTATCATGTTGGATATGAGTTTGTATGAGTTACTGTTGTATTGTGACCACATACCCAACAGAGGCCACTTAAGGGAAGAAAGAGTGATTTAGGCTCACAGTTTCGGGGGGCGGGGGTTTCAGTCCTTGACGGTGAGGGAAGGCATGTGACCAAGCAGCTCAGATCATGGTAATGGCGCTGTGCCGCGGGAGCTGTTCTCTTTGTTCACCTCAAAGCAGGAGAGGAAGCAGAGAGCAGGGGACAGGTTTAGTCTTCAAAGGCCTCTCCTAGTGAGCTGCTCCCCTCATCTAGCTCCCACCTCCTGAATGTTCACAGTCTTTCCAAATAGTGCATTCAAAACAAGCAAGCATTCAAAACATGCGCTTGTGAGGGACATCTCGGGTCACACCACACCAGAAGTGAAGGAACCTCTTAAACATGGGCCCTGAGCTGGGAGGCTGGCTTGACTGTTGCCTCACAAGCAAAAGGACCTGAGTTCGGATCCCCAGATCTCATGTAAAAAATGCCAGGTGAGACAGCAGGAGTCTGCACTTCTGGCACTGGAAGGTGGAGCCTGGGAAACCCCAGAGCAAAGCAATAAGGAGTTAGAACAATCCAGGATGATTCCTGATGTCACCCTTGTGTATATCAAGTGCCCTCTGATATACACAAACATGCAAGAGAGAGGGGGAGAGAGAGAGAAGAGAGAGAGAGACACACACACACACACACAGAATCCCTGAGGTGGATACTCAGTACCCAAAGTCTACAAGGCCTTGTATGGGGGAGGCCTGAATGAGTGTCCCCAGGCACCATGCTAAGGGATCAAAGAACTCTCCCAGGAGGTATCTGGAAACAGTTCATTTCAAACATAATTTGTAAATTTGGAAGTTATAACATGCTGTGAAAGTTTTAAATATTTTATTTATTTAGTGTGTGTGTGTGTGTGTATGTGTGTGTCAGAGGGCACAGTGTGTCCCTATGGAGGACCCAGGTTGACTCTGGGAATCATCCTGGATTGCTTCCTTCTAGGATTTCCCAAGCTGCGTCCACCAGGGCCAGAAGTGTAGGCTGCTGCCAGTTCCTGTGTGGCGTTTGTTACGTGGGGCCTGGAATCCAAACTCAGGACCTTCTGCTTGTGAGACAGTCTTAACTCCTGAGCCATCTCTCCAGCCCACTATGAAGTTTTAAACAATGGAAAAGTGTGGTCTTACCAACTGTTGTAAATAAGTGTTCTGGTCATCTTGAGAGAGTCAGAGCAGATTTCAGAGTAAGGGCAGTGTTCCAGGACACCCTTGAAGTGTCAGGGAGTTTTGAACAGGAGAGCAGAATTATGTATCTGTAGACCAATGGGGCTTTCATCATATCCACGACCCGAGAAAACTACCATCTTGGCATGGTTTATCCCAACTTTTCCTAAATTTCCAGCTTCCTGTGTTCTGTGTACTTCCTGCTTATCTAGATTGCTGTACTCCCCTGACTCTCTCAACACCTTGATCATCACAGTGTCCCCAGTATAATTTCCCCGTCAATTTCTTCGTCAAGTCTGGACATGCTAAAATCCCTTCCAAGCTGAGTGGCTGACCCCTGAGTCTAGATTTCTGTGCTCCAAGTACCAACCCATTGACCTAAGGGAAGCTTGTACCTGGCTGTACTGGAGATAAGACAAGTCTCCATCTATAACCAAATGCCCGTCCAGCTCCTGTGCCTGTCCATTTACTCCCAGCCAGGCTAATGAAAGATTTTTGTACATTCATTCTGCTCCTGTTCAGACTTCAGCATAATCCACTGTTTTCCACTTTTCCCTCAGGAGTCCTCCCTCCACAGTCCTCCTTCTTGATGCTCCCTCTGTGGTCATCCATCTGCCACCTCCCATTCTAGTGGACCTCCCTGTCCTTTCTGTGCTGCTTCTGCCTAAATTCCTTCCTCCCTGAGGCTTTTCTTCTCCTTGACCCTCTAAATAGAGTGAGCACGTAATTTATCATCTCAACTGCTCACTGTTTAACACAAAGGGGACACTAATTAATAATTAGGCCAAACTCACCCTCTGCCAACCAAGAATCTCTCAGGTGAACTGGGATATGTGGTCACCCTCCCTTCAAGTTCCCTGTTCTTTTCTGTAGCTGCTCATCTTAATTCATTTAGGGATCCTCTTCTTCTATCTTCTCCTTGCACGTACCCCAAGCTCGCGACTCTCATGCACTCCCATTTCTCTATGTAAACTTATCAGTCCATGGCCTCTGCCTGCTCTATGAGTACAATGTCATGAATTATTATTATTATCCTTATTGCAGATGTTGGGCTATGGTGTGCATCAGAAGTCTGAAGGCAACCTTGTGGAGTTGTTTCTTTCCGTCCAGGCATTAATCATTCCAGGCATTAAACTCAGGTCATCAAGCTTGCATGACAAGTGCTTTCTCTCACTACACCATCTTGCTGACCCCTAAGTCTAGATTTCTGTGCTCCAATCTAGCTCATTGACCGAAAGGAAGCCTGCACGTAGCTGTTGTGGAGATAAGACAAGTCTCCATCTATAAGCAAACTCTTTCTGTTCATCCTAGACTGTGCTTTTTCCTGCTGAAGAGTGGGGAAGGCAGATGAAGTAGTTCTGGGCTGTTGCATCCTTTGGTACATGTTAGCTATGCATCTTAAAATGGCTAATGAACCCGCCCAGCCTTCCTATGATGGAGATAAAATCATACCTTGTACCTAGGGTTACATGGGGTTTACAAGGGCACTTTAAGAAGCAGGCATGCCTGTGTGGAGTAAGCTAGTGGTTTTGTCTAATCCATACAACAGCCCACAGAGGTGAGTGTAGTTGTAATGCCTTGTTTTGGAAGAGCACCCTGAGGTACCAGGAGATTATAGCACTTACCCCGGGGCAGTGGCAGGATTAAGGGTCACGTTCAGGAAGCTTGGATCCAGAGACAACTGTGAAGCAGCTCTGTGCAAGGTTTTGAGCAATATGCAGAGGTGACAGCTTGTTGAACTGTGGGGCCCTCTGTCCAGGGCACTAAAGCAGACACCATGAAGAGTCCAGTTTCCCTCCTCCTTCCTCAACCTGTCAACCTGTAAGTCCTGTCAATCATACCTGAGAACATCAGGTGCTTTTGTGGAAGTTACCTACTTGTAACGGTTATTCTTTTTTTTTTTTTATTCAGTTGTGCGTGTATGCATGTGTGCGCACGTGTGTGTATGTATGTGTGTGTGTGTGTGCAGAACCACGGACGAATTCGGGAACCATCCATGGACTGCCTCCACCTCCTCCTCGTTTACTCTGCCCCAGGATTCACAGGCTCCGCCCTACCAGGACCAGAAACACAGGCTGCCCCCGCTTCCGCCCAGCGTCTATACGTGGGGTCTAGGATCTGAACTCAGGACCTTCCCACCTGCAAGGTAGAGGCTTAACCCCTGAGCCACCTCTCCAGTCCCTTGTAATGGTTATTCTTAACTATTGCTGTGAGAGGACACCCAAAGTCAAATAACTTTAAGAGAGAAAAGGAAATTTATTCATCTTATGGTTCCAGAGGGCAGATAGTCTTTCAGGGTAGAAGCAGCATGGCTGCCTGGCTGGCCGAAGCTGAAGACAGGCTACGTCACACCCATCTGAGAGGCTAAGAGCTGCAAGACTGAAGAGTCTTTTCTTCTCAGTCTTCTGTTCTGTGGTTCCTTTTATCTGGTCCACTACTGGCAGGTTCCAACGAGATCTAGGGAGGTTCTGATCAGCTCTGGGGCTGATCTTTGTATTATCCAGATAATCTCTTCAGGTGGTCTCAGCTGATCTTAATAAATGCCAGGTATGTCAAGTTGATGCCCAGGATTAACTATCACACTACCCAATTCCATCACATATTCCTAGTTCTCATCCAAGGTGTCTGATCCTATAAAAGTCACCTGTCAGAGGACCAAAGGTGATGGGACGTCCCGCCTCCACCTACTTCCACCCGCCTTGCTTGTTTCCTTGGTACCTTGCTCCATTACCTCAAAGGGCCCCGACTCCCCGCAGGAGGACGAGCAGAGTCCAGAGCAGAGATGAGCCATCCCAGCTCAGACTACCAGCCAGTGCCAAGCCAGCCCAGCAGCTGACCACAGCCACACAAGTGAGCCGGTCAAGACCAGGAGAATCCATGAGCCGACTCTGGTTAACTGCCAACACAAAGATGAATTAGAAAACTGGCTTTTACTTCATCTCTAAACTTTGGGATAGTCTGTTATACAGCAGAAGCTGATAGACACACTTGGAAATTATATTAGCCAGCTCAGACTGCCATCACAAAATAAAACAAAACAAAAACCCCACCGGCACCGAGTAACTTAAATCACCAAATAGTATATCTATATCATAGCTCTGGAAGTGAGAAGTCCAGTATGCAGTCTTAGCTGGTTTCTGAGAAGGCCTCTCTTCTTGATTTGTAGACTTTCTTCACATGGCCTTTGTTTGTGGAAATGGAGGGAGGGGGAGGGGATCTGCTGTCCCTTCTTTTTATATGGATACTTTAAAAATTGTTTTTATGGAGGGGGAATCAGGCACACAGGTGGAGACCAAAGGACAGCTTTTGGAAGTTGGGTCTCTCTTTCCACCTTTACCTGGTCTCTAGGGATCTAAGGTAGGTTTTCCTGCCTTTATTCCTCAAACCATTTCACCGGCCTCTGTACATCTGTCATCAGATCAGTCTCTTCCCATCACCTTGTTACCCTCTCCCACTAGGAAATCCACATGTAAATTGGGAGTAGAGGAAATGGGGGATTCGGCCCATAGCCAGTGTGATGTATAGCAAACTATGCCCCCTGAAACAGAACAAGAGATGCCCTGGGAGCTGCTAAGATGACTTGAAAGGGACAGGAAGGTACACCCTGAGTTGAGGACAACTCAAGGACCAAGAACATTCCTGGGGCCAGCCAAGGTAGACGGGGTGGGGCACACATGGATGATGGACAAGCAAACCAGGCAAATGATAAGGAAGCAATGCTAGAGTGATGCCACTCACCATTCCAAAAAGTGGGCGGCGACCACCAGAGCCAAAGGTAGCAGGCCGGAAGTCAGGGGCTAACAGGTGCTTCCTTCTTTTCCTTTTTAAAGGATATTTATTTAGAGTGTGTGTGTATCAGAGGACACTGTGTGTTCCTGTGGAGACCCAAAAGTGACTTCAAGAATCATCATTGATTGCTTCTACCCCCTTTCAGTTTCACTGTGGGATTTCCCAGGCTCTGCCTTCCAGAGCTGAAATTGCAGACTGTCACCATTTCTATCTGGCATTTTTTTTTATGTGGGATCTGGGATCCGAACTCAGGTCCTTCTGCTTTTCAGACAGAGTCTTAACTCCTGAGTCATTTCTCTTCCTTTTTTCCTCTCTCCTCTCCTCTCCTCTCCTCTCCTCTCCTCTCTTCTCCTCTCCTCTCCTCTCCTCTCTTCTCCTTTCCTCTCCTCTCCTCTCCTCTCCTTTCCTCTCCTCTCCTCTCCTCTCCTCTCTCCTCTCTCCTCTCCTCTCCTCTCTCTCTTTCCTTTCCTTTCCTTTCCTTTCCTTTCCTTTCCTTTCCTTTCCTTTCCTTTCCTTTCCTTTCCTTTCCTTTCCTTTCCTTTCCTTTCCTTTCCTTTCCTTTCCTTTTTCCTTTCCTTGCCCTTCCTTTTTCCTTTCCTTGCCCTTCCCCTTTCTTTTTCCCTTCCCTTTCCTTTGGTAATATTGGTGATTGAGCCCAGGATCTTGCTCTTGCTAGGCAATTGTCCAGTGTTCTATCACTGAGCTACACTTCCAGCTCTTCTTCACTTTACTTTGAGACAGGGTCTTTAAATAACCCAGACTGACCTTCAACTTTCACCGTAGCCTCAGCCTCCTGTAACATCATAGGCGTGTGATACCACACCCATCCCCCTTTTATTTCTTGACCTTTCCAAGAATCTGGATAACCCTGGCAAATGTCAGTACTGTGGTGGGACCAGAGGCCAGAGCACAAGGAAGAAGCTAAGTGATAGCAAAGGCTTTCAAAACATTTGGATTAGACAGGACAAGACAAATTGGAAATCCGACCAAGAACAGATTCCTAGAGCAGAAGGAACTAGTACTGTTTCAGAAGTGGAGAGAAATGAGCCAGAAGTGTGAGAGAGGTTTCATAGTGATAGAAGGTTTAGAGGAGTGGACAAGAGATGACAATAACTAACCATCCTTAGCAATTGCTATGAGTCTCATTTGTGTTCATTTTTCGAGTGGTTTATCCCATTCTATCCTGCATCAACTCCAAGGGGGAAAGACAAGTGAAATCACAGGTAGCTTAAAGACAGGACGTGCTCTGAGAAGCACATTAAGCTTGTCATTGTGCAAACATCATAGAGTGAACTTAACACAAACTAAGATGGCTGCAATGTCAGTAGGTGATATAATCCTGTGGGACCCACTAATACATGCTTAACTCAACGCTGACTGAGAAAGGACTTGATAAGGCCTGTGACTTTTATCTCCTTCAACTGATGAGGAAACAAAGGTACTGAGAGATGAAATCTACCCAGGATCACACAGTGATGGAAGTGGGATTTGAACTCTGGCAACCTGGCTCCATAAGCTGGGGAGATTTGACCTGGATTTTGGCTTACTTCTAAAATTAATGGGAAAGGGGAGAGGCATAGAGGGAGCGGGTAGGCGAATCAGCAGGAAGCAAGAATCTGATAAAGATCATGTGATCGCCATAGCCTTGATTTATTTTTATTCCCCTAAGTAGGAGACCAGGTACTAAGCTAGGAGGGCATAGGAGAATGAAGAAGGTCCAGGATGCAGATGGTTGAGGGTTTAGTAACTGGTAGTGTGGACACTGGGGGACTGAGGCAGGTAAGCATAGGGGATAGCTGAGGGACCCCCCCATATACCTCTCTCTGAGATGCATTTAGCAACTCCGACCCCTACCTGCATCAGGCTGGCTGCACCAGGCTATGCATATACCCCTCTCTTTGTGTTCGTGTGTGTGTGTGTGTGTGTGTGTGTGTGTGTGTGTGTGTGTGTGTGTCTGTGTCTGTGTCTGTGTGTCTGTAGGAATCAAAGGGCACTATGGGTGCCTATAGAGGCCCAAGGGTGATTTTCATTCTGGATTGTTTTACCTACTCTGTGTTTTGCCCTGGAGTTTGCCAGGCTCTGCCTTCCAGAGGTGGAAATGTAGGCTGCCACTGTTTCCTGGCATTTTTTTTTTCAAATGTGGGATCTGGGATCTGAACTCAGGATCTTCTACTTGCAAGACAGAGGTTCAACCCCTGAACCATCTCTCCAGCCCAATGTACACCCCTCTCTAAACAACGAATTAGGCCTTGTCTCCCTCTGGAAACCATCAAATTTAGACACTTTCCAAAGATACATCTAGCACATTCTGGTAAGAGAGAGAGAGTTGACCTATCATAGATTAGTTTTGCATGCACGTGCAGTAGGACAAACTATGTCTTTCAAGTGAACTTTTAAGAGAAATCCCCTATTTACCATCTCATGCCTATGCATAACTGGGCATACATATGATTAAAATCAGATGCATTTTGGGAAGGTTCATGTGTAGTAGAAAAAGTGATTCCAGTCAAAGCAGAGCAACCCAGTACACCCTTTAGCAACTAACCTCTCCTCCCTTTAGACTCATCACAAGAGACCCCATGGAATGACCCGGGACCCTTGAGTCTCTGCTCGTGTGACCTGCTCCTCCCTCGAAATGGATCCTGACTTTACTATCACTTTGCTCTGAGTAAAAGTTTTCTTTGCTACTTTTGCAACTCTGTGCCTGAGTACTTCAAAGAATGCCAACTTACTTCACCAGCTCCCTCCATTTTAACCACCGGCTTAACTCAACTACTCATTCTTTGCAAATGTCCCCAAAGCTGAAGCCTTCGAAGGCCAAGTTAACACCAGTAGCCATCCACCACAAGTCCCTTCTATAAAATTATATATTTTGTATGTAACCCACATTCACTTCCATGTACCTTCAATGAGGTATCCAGAGTACCTAGAATACTTAAGCCAGAGCTGGAGAGATGGCTCAGTTTAAGACTCTGCCTTACAAGCAGAAAGATCTGAGTTCTGATCTCAGATCCTATATTAAAACCCCAGGGGGGAATGGTGGTAGCCTATATTTCTGGCCCCAGGCAGAGCCTAGAAAATCCCAGAACAGCTCAAATAGGAGGAGGAGCAATCCAGGATAATTCCTGAAGTCAGCCCTGGGCCTCCACAGGCACACACAGTGCCCTCTGATACACACACACACACACACACACACACACACACACACACACTAGAATAGAATAAAATAAAATAAATGTAAAATTAAGCCAATATAAATGTCATGTAAGCACTTGTTATATACTTCAATGCTGAGGGAATGATGACAAGAAAAAGTGTCTTAACTTACTTAGCAAAGACAAAGTTTTTTCCCCCCCAAATATTTTTTTTTTGAAGCTGAATATTCCACTGGAGACGCTGTGGACATGGAAGGTGACTGTGCTTCTAAGCATGCTTGGCCACAGGTCACTTTTATTCCCTACAGACCTTGAGGAATGAACAGTCCATAGAATATGCTTTGAGAAGTGTCACATGGTGCATAGAGCTCAGCTCTGAGGTCACAAGACGTGACTTCCAGCACAGGCTCTGGACCTAGTCAGTAGCTGTGTGACCTCAGGCCAAGTGCTAATATCTATTTCACATCTGCAAAATAAGGGCTGGTAGCGCACCTGCCTAGCCAGCTCCATACCCAGCAGGAGGGTGTGTGTGGGAGGGGGTGAGGAGTAGACGCTTCGCATAGAGATCGTTTGCAAAATAGGGCTAAATAATAGTCCAGACTCCCGTGCAGTTGTCAAAGTTAATTATGTCTTTGGAATGCTGAGGACCAGCAGAGCCCGCACCAGGATGCCCCCATTAAAAGCCTGGGTTGGGACATTGCTGTATCTGTTGTAAAGTTCAGTGACATACATGTTGACCAGAGCCCTGTCTTCTAGAAACAAGGCTCAAATGGCGATCGGATCAGAGCCTTTGACAGGAAGAGTGAGCACACGAGGCGGATGGGTCAGGGCCGTGGCATTGCGGTGGGGTTGGTGGGTGGGGTTGACAGTCTGGCTTCCCTTGTGGTTACCGCTGCAGAGAGAGGCGTAGAAAACTGGGGTTTGGACGCATACCCCGAGAGTGCTCAGGCAGCCCGCCCTGCCTCCCCACCTGGGATCGCGACAGACAGCGTGGGTGGGCAACCAGGAAAGCTCCCTGGCCCTGCAGGCGCGTGACAGCTGCGGCCTTGGCTGGGGGCCCGGGCCTGGCGGCCTCAGCTTCGAGGAAGAGCCTGGAAAAGCTGCAGGGGGTGCCTCGGCTGACGTCAGCGCCTCTGATCTTGCTGAGGATCTGCGCGCCCGAGAAAGATGCGTGTCCCGCCTGGGTCTTGGCGGCCTCAGGGGGCCACAGAGCAAAAGCCACGCCTACGCTGGGAGGGGACCACTGACTGCAGTGCCTTGAGCTTCATGACACCATGGAGGGGGGGGGCGGCGGCAGTGTCTACCTTCCCTTCCATTGATTGTGCCCCCATTGATTGACGGGCTCAAGTCACTGCACCGTGGCACGGGCCATCCAGCCAAGACAACCCAGAATTGAACCCCCATAAAGCTCAGAGTCAAAGGTCTCTCCCCAGCTGAAAGGGAAATTCAGAGTCTCCATTTAAAGTCGTGCTTTCTATTTATTTATTTAGATAGGATCTGACCCCAGTCAAACTCACTATCTTCGTGGTTGTCAAAGTGAGCCACCAGCCAAGCTTTGCATTTTGCCTTTCCTTAAGTGGTTGGGGTCTGCATATGTTCGGGTTTCTGTGGGGACCGAGGGTCACACCACCTGACAAACGAGACAGAGCCCTCTCCCTTCTTAGCTTCTGAACCTCCCCAGCCTCTTCCAGTCTGTTTTTCCTGCCGGGTGGGGCCTCCTCGGGCTTGTGGCCTCCGGCCACGTCCCACCCTCCTTCTTGGCAGCTGTTAGATGTCTCCACAGCTCCTGGCCCAGTAAAACCTTTTCCTTGCCTGCCCAAGGGAGAGTTTTGATTGGCTTTGACTGGGGTGACCTCAGTCTCTCCAGAATTTAGGGGTGTTCCCATCTTTCACAGCCCCACCTTCAGCCCAAGGAGTTCCCTTCTGGCCCTCTTTTCCCAACCTCGCAGGGTGGGTGGGCCTGGAATTCCCCCATCCCATCAGGAAAGCCAAGTGTGTGTTCTCTCCTCCCAACACACCCGGGGCACCGAGTCACTTTGCCCATGCTGCACAGTCCCTACACTACAATTTGGCCCCCATCCCTCCCCGTCTCTACTGGATTATTTAACACAGTCCTAACTGCATCGGGGTAGTCCTTCCTTGACACTTGCTCGTTACATCCTCACAGACAGATCATTCCCAGATCAGACCAAGAAGTGAAGACTTGGGGAGGCTGTAAGTCTGTTCATGTAAGCCAACATGAACCACTGAGGAGCTTCCTCCTGGGTCCAGGGGTCTGGCTCCAAGGCCAGAAGGCGGCGTTCTCACACAGGTGTGCACCTGGCTCTGTGTGTGTGTGTGTGTCCATCCCACATAAATGTCTGTCCCAAAAGGAATAAGGACAAATCCCATTATCCCTGCTTTAGAAATGTCCCCCAAAACAGACCACTGCCACTCCAGTCCCCAGCGAAACTATCTCCACCGTCCACTGAGTTACCACAACAGTCCATGCGAGCTGGAGACTGCCTCTACCCTCTGGTCATTCTCCAAACAGTGGCCAAACTGACTTTTAAAAATGTTCAGTGCAATCAGGTTTCTCCTGTGTTCACAGCCTTCCAGTGATGCCTGTCACTCAGAGACAAAGCCAAAGTCTGTAGGAGCCTGGAAGTTCCTCCACTACTGCTACCGCCTGGTCAGTGATGAGTGCTTCTTATCTTGCTCCCCTTCAAGATCCGGGGCTAATCCTTGAACACACACACACACACACACACACACACACACACACACACACACACACCCTGGCAAAACTTCAGCCTCAGGACATCTGCATTTGCCTTTCCTGCTGCTGGGAAATCTAAGTAACTTAATGATTTAGTCCCTTAGCTCCTTCAGGATTCACCCAAATGTCATATTTCAGGAAATCTTTCCCTGTTTACTCTATCCCCGCATTCTTCTCCCAAACCTTCTCCACTTCTCCTTTCTCCCCCTCCCCTCATATACTTATCACAACCACATGACACTATGCGGGTTATTTACAGTTTTTTTCTCCATTTTCTGACACTTCCCACCCCCCCATTTGAATGGACACTCAGGAAGGTAAGAATTGTTCTGCTTATGCGCGTGTTCCCCACTGCTGTATTTACAGGGGGCGTCATACTACTTGCCATGGAATAGAATACTCAACAGCTGTTTGCGGAGGAGGCGGAAAGATAGCAGCCAGATCATTTGAGGTGATGCTCAACAGAGGTGGTCTGGACAGGCCTCTGAGGCCCCTCAGCCTTGGGGAAGCTAAAGCTTAGATCCACGCCTCAGCTCAAGGAGGCCCTTGGCTTGGTGTGTGGCTTTGTGGCTTCAGGACCAAGTTTTTACTGAGGGGTCTGTAGAGGAGTAGTGGCTGCTCTAATGGAGTCAGAGCTCAGGAGGTCTTTATGGGACCATGCTCTTTGGAGTTGTTTTTGCTCTTGTTGTGAGACACGGTTTCACATTGAAGTCCAGGCCGGCCTGGAACTTGTTATGCAGCCTACATTGTCCTCAAATGTATAGGATTCCATCGCCTCTTGAGTGTTGGGCTTGCAGGTATGAGATGAGCCACTATGTCTGGCAGGGTTGCTAAGCCACACCTAAGGGTTAGGTGGAAAGAGATAGTGGTGGGCGGAGCAGATGTCAGTTGTGACTCAGCCCAAGATAACCTCAGGTGACCCCACAGGGAACTCAGGAAACAAATGACCACTCAGTATTGCTCTAAAAGGCCTGTATATGCCACACTCAATGGGTCACCCCATCTCTGGTGTGTTGAGGTACTCCCATGGCTAGCAGCAAGCTGTTCCTGGAAGGAGCTCCACAAAGTCCGCCTTGTTTCACAGTGGCCACCCTCTCCCACGGGACTGCAAGATGCCAAGAACAGATGCGCTAGATCTTGTGTCATCGTAATCGTGATGGACCCCTTCTAGATCAGAGTTAGCTATGTCCTGCAAGAGAACTGAGGCACAGCCTGGCTCATTTAGAGAAGTCACAGCCATGCTTTTGAAATGGAATAAACAGGTAATTAAATGAGAAAGAACAAAGGTGCAGATCTCAAGTCACAACTTCTGCTGAGCCTGTCGCTGGCCATCTTGTCTTCAACCTTCACATACTCTCCTCTCTGTGGGTTCTGCAGCTCCCACACCCCCATAGGAAAGGTGGAGGATGTAGATAGGCATCTCAAGAAGAAAATTCTGCAAAGTAACAGGTGGCCTGCAGCCTTGGGCCTCCAGGGCCCCGTCTCCCTGTGAAAGCCAGGAGGCCAGGAGCAAGCCCTCCAGAATCAGGCTGGGGCCGCCCGTCACACGCTGGGGAGTTAGGCTCACTCTGCCTCCCTGTTCCCATATGTAAAATGTTGGTGATTTTGCTGACCTACTACAGCTGTGACAATGATATGAAATCATCCCTTTCTGCAGCATGCCAGGCACAGAAAGTATGCTCTCTCTAGAGGTGTGGCGGAGGTGTGGTAGAGGTGGAGGTAGGTGATGATGGTGGCTGCAGCTATGGTGGTGGAGGTGGTGGTAGTGAAGGTGGTTGCTGTGGTGATAGCTATAGTGGTGGTAGCTATGGTGGTACTGCTATAGTGGTGGCTATAGTGGAGGTCATGATAGTGAAGGTGGTAGCCATGGAGATTGAACTCTGGTCATCAGATTTGCACATAGAAGCCTTTACCTACTGAGCCATCTCAAATTAAATGAATGAATGAATGAATGAATAATAAAGAAATCATTCTTTCTTTTAGTTTTCTTTTAACAAGTGGTTTCTTTTTTTTATTCAAGAGAGAGCATGCATACATGGAACACAGGTGGAGGTCAGAAAACAACTTTTAGAAATAGGTTCTATCCTTTTATCATGTGGGCTCTGGGGATCGAACTCAGGCTGCTAGACCTTCAAGGAGGTACCTTACCCACTTAGGCATCTCTCTGGTCCCTGTTTATCTCAGGTACTTTGTCATAATGACAGAAATCCAGCTAATACAACCAAAAGAATAATGGAAATTTATAGTGTGGCTTTGGAGTTATGGTATATTCTTTGCTAGCCCAGTGATTAATTTGTTCAAAAATCATCAGCGATGGCATTACTCCTTTTTATAGTTTTTTTTTTTTTTTTTTTTTTGCTTGTGTGTATGTGGGGGGGACAACACCATGTGCCCCTGTGGAGGCTCAAGGGTGACTTTAGTAATCATCCTGGATTGCTTTTCCTTCCTTTTGGCTTTTCTCTAGAATTTCCAGGCTCCACCTTCCAGGACCAGAAATACAGGCTGCTGCCATTTCTACCTGCAGTTTTTAATGTGGGATCCAGGATCCAAACTCAGATTCTTCTGCCTTCAAGACAGAGTCTCAACCCTTGAGACATCTCTCTACCCCACCAGCATTACTCCTTATATGAAGTTTTCTACTTCGCCCTGTTATACCCTAGAGTTGATTCCTTCTTTCTCTTAACTTCCATAGTTCATGTTATTGATTTTGTATGTTAACGACATCTACTGCAGCTAAAGTTTTTTAGAATAGTGATACTAATTTTAGCAGTTGCTTTTCTCGTTGCTGAGACCAAATCCCTGTCTGAAGTCACTTATGGGAGGTATGACTTATTTGGAATTTTGGTTTCACTCCATCATGCCGCGAAGGCACAGCAGAGTTCATGGAGGCAGAAACATGTGAAGAAGGCTCCTCACATGATACTAACCAGGCAACAGAGCGCTTCTGTCAGAAGGGAGGCCTGCCCCCAGCAGCCCACCTCCACAAGCTGTGTGTTCAGTCCTAAAGGTTCCAGATCTCCCCAAACAGTGTCCCCAGCTAAGGGACCAAGTGTTTAAATACATGAGCCTGGGGGAGAGAGAGATTTCCAGTACAAAACAAAACAAAGATAAAAGCTTGTTGTTTTTTAATTTTGAAAAAAAGATAAAGGATTAAAAAAAAAAATACTAAAATCTTCCAGAATCAAAGCCTGTTGGAGTCTTTCACTTTTGACTGTTTTTTCAGTGGAAGCACAGATACAACATGTATACGAGGAGCTGCTGGGATGAGGGAGTCATGTTTATGGTCACGCTGGAATGAGTCCAGGTGTGTCTAAGGATGCGGTGGAGGAAGCCCGACAGGAGCCGACTGCAGAATTGTGTGTGTTGTAAGGAGTGAAAACAGATGACAAGGAGATACTCTACAGAATGGGGGCGAAGATTCTTAGCCATTGCTTCTATTACCAGTAGGGCAGGGAGGATATGGGGAAGTAGAATGGTGGCTGGGGACTCCCATGTTTCTGCAGCAGTCCGGTTCAGCTGAGCGAGCGTTTATCAAGCATTTGTACCTGGTGGCAGATGCATGGGCTCTACCTCCTAGCAACTGTCGAGCAAATAGCAATTATGTTAAAGCAGAGGCACTGATGACCATCAGAGGAGGTCACTGGGTCTGGAAGCACAAATAGTAGAGAAATCCCATCCTGAAGGTGCATCTCAGCTGAGATTTGGTGCAGTGTGTCATGGCTGAATGTGAGTCGTCCCCCATAGGCTCATGTGTTTGCATCCTTAGCTGTCGCTGATGTCCGAGAAAGTCGTGACAACTTTGGGAACTAGAGACTTGCAGAGGACAGGCTCTCAAGGGGTGGGCCCTGAGGTTTGGTGGCCCAGCCCTGCTTTCTCCACTTCCTCTTGCTCTGCAGTGACCTGAACCAGCCTTCTGCTTCTGTCTCCAAGCCACGCCTTCTGCTACGAGATTCCTGCCATAATGGACTATGTGTTCCCGGCTGGAACCGTAAGCCAAATAAATCTCCCTTTCTCTCTGAAATTGTGTCTGAGTATTGTCTCACAGCAGCAGAAAGAGTAATTCCAACAGACCACAATTAAGCGTCAAGAAGGAGGCAGAAGGATGTTTGGCACATCTGGAGGGGCAGTCATCCTGTTTAGTTCTGTGAGTGTGCAGGTTATAAAATGGAGAGAGAAGGAGCAGCTCCTAAAGGACTGTGATGGTTAATCCTCGGTGTCAACTTGACACACCTGGCATTAACTAAAATCAGCTGAGACCACCTGAAGACATTATCTGGGTCAATACATTTACAATACAAAGACCAGCCCTAAATCTGTTGAAACCTCCCTAAATCTTATTGGAACCTCCCAGAAGTGGACCAGATAAAAGGA
The DNA here is from genome assembly GCA_023101885.1 of Typhlomys cinereus. Classification (NCBI taxonomy): domain Eukaryota; kingdom Metazoa; phylum Chordata; class Mammalia; order Rodentia; family Platacanthomyidae; genus Typhlomys; species Typhlomys cinereus. Next base: position 2,046,898 of record JALPQD010000167.1, read on the forward strand.
ATCATAGAACAGTCCTTCCCTGTGGACACCAAGGAGGGAGGTGCTGGTGGGTAGGACTTGGATTTGGCAGCTAGCCCTGGTTTCTTTTTGTTGTGATTAGTTTTGTTTCGATTTTTGCAACAGGGTCTTTCTGTGTATCCCTGTCTGGCCTGGAACTTGGGCAGCCCTGAGCTGGCCTTGAACTCACAGTCTTCTTGCCAAAGTTTCCTTAGTGCTGGGTTTGTGGTAGTGCACCACCACGCTGAGGCCCAGACCAGGGCTTTTTTACCAGGAAGAACCCAAGCAAGTGAGGCTTTTGAGCTTTATCATAGCTAAGCAACCTTTTCATCAAACAGGATCTTGAGCAAAAACCACATCCATCTATCAATAATTCTAGCTCTGCTCTAATCAGGGGCAGAACTCACCCCCTACCCCTGTTGACCTTCCCCTTCCTCTTCAGCAGCCCCAGAGGAGGCCTCGAAGAATACCTGGGTTCTGTGGAATCCAATCAGGAGACTGAGCCCTTAGTAGGACTTGTCAGCAATTGAGCTATTGCTGAGAGCTATATCTCCTTTGCTTATCTCAACAACAGATGAAGCCATCATTTCACAGAGGAATGGGAGGCTCAGAGGGATTGATGATATTGCACTGTCTGAAATATGTCCCTCACAGTCTCATGTGTTTGGGAAGGTCATGGCATCTTTGAGGCAGAGCCTTGCTGGAGGAAGGCAGTCACAGGAGGTGGCCTTGAGGTGGTTTAGTCCCTCCTTAGCTCCTGGAGAAGTCTGTTTTTGCAGCTAGCAGTTTGCAGCTCTCAGCTTCCAAGATGTTTGTCTAGGCCTCCTCCAGCTTCTGCCAGCCAGCCATGCCACGTCCACCATGAAAGACTTTATCTCCCCTCTGGACCTATAAGCTGAATAAACCTCCCTTTCTCCCTTAAGTTGCTTGGCTTTGGATGGTCTCTCACAGCAACAAAGAAGAGTAACTAGTACATGATGCAACAGATAGGTGCTGGAAACCTGCTTGGCAGTGCTAGGGATTGAACCCAGGACCTTGTGCATGCTAGGCGTGCACTTTACCATATAGCTGTATCTCCAATCTCAGCTTGAAACTTGTTGATGGAAAAAAAAGAAAGTCCAGCTCCTGTCCACCTGCCCAGCCTCATCACACTAACCTACACACACATACATAGCCACACCATCTTTATGATGTACATACATACCCATCATATGCTTGTCCATATGACATATCACCCACGTGTGATAGTTAATCTTGAGTGTCAGCTTGACCATACCTGGCATTAAGATGATCTGAGACCATCTGGAGAGATTATCCAGATCAATTTACATTTACATTTACAATACAAAGACCAGCCCTAGATCTGATTGAAACCTCCCAGTAGCAGACCAGATAAAAGCAGACAGAATGGAAGACTTGCAAGTAGAGAGACTCTCCAGGAATCCCCCAGCCTTCAGCCGTCACCCACTAGCCTAGTGGATGTTTGCAGTGACAGCCTGCCTCCAGCTTCAGCCACCGGCCATGTCGCCTCCACTATGAAAGATTGTTTCTCTCCTCTGGAACCATAAGTTGAATAAATCTCCCTTCCTCCCTTAAGTTGTTTGACTTTGGGTGCTGTCCGTCTCACAGCAATAGTTAGGAGTAACCATTACGGCATGTCCTGTGCTTGCCCAGTCTTATATGCATCAGCTCTCTGTTGCTGCTGTAACAAATTACCACAGATCAAGTAACTTAAGACAACATAGATTTTTCTCTGTAGCTCTCTGTGTAGCCCATAGAGCTGCTTTCCTTCTAGAAGCTTTAGGGGAGAATCCATTCCCTTGCCCTTTCCAGCTTCTAGAGCCTTCCTTGGCTTACAGCACCCTCTCCACAGTGACACCACTCTGGCTTGGGCTTCTACTATCTCTGACCCTCCTGTCTCCTTAGAAGGAAACTTCAACAAGGGGGTCACCCAAATGTTCTAAGATTCTTAATTCATTCATATCCCTTCCCCCCACATGAGGTACATAGATATCTTCAGGGGTTTAACTCAGCCTGCCTCTCCTCTTGACAAGATCTGTGTTTAAAGTTCATGCTCTGGCCTGAAAACAGTGGTTTGTGATAGGTCCTCATGGGGTCTTGTCCAGCCCTGGCTTGTCACATGTTCGTTTAGGGAGTGGTGTGAGTAATGTCAAGTTTGGGGGCTCCTTTGCTTTCCATTTGTACTTTCTGCCCAGAGCAGAGTCTGTCACGGAGTAGGAACTCAGGGCACATCTGCTGCACAAAGGGAGGAATGAGTGAACAAGTCGGGTTCAAGGCAGGCTCTGAACATGGGCAATGGGGGCCCCAGGACCCTTCTCTCTCTCTCTCTGACTTCCGGCTTGTGGCTCTGCTAGGAAGGGAGCATATTTAAACCCCCCTGTGACATCCCATGAGGGATGCGGCAGGCTGTCAAGGTTCCAACACCTTCAGGGTTCAACAGTCTCAAAACCGGCTCGGTGCACCATTCCTTGACAGGGGTGGGTGGAAGGTTCTGGCAATGCTGGCGATGCAGGGTTGGGAGGGTGGGCGGAAGAGCAGCTGCAGTGGAGGTGGAGGGCAGGCAGGGGAGCAGTGGGCACGCACACACAGGAAGAGAACTCCGAGGGCAGCCCTTGGGCACACCCACGGGGAGAAGCTGGGAGAAGCCGTGCCAGGAAAGAAACGAGCTGTCAGAACCCAGAGGCGAGGAGGAGGTGTGGGAAAGTGCAGTGTCATGGAAACCGGGGAGCAGGCGCCCGCCCCAGTCCATCCTCCCGGAAGAGGCAGCCGCAGGGCTCCCGGGTGGGATGGAGCAGGAGGTGGGAGGCCCAGGCCACCTGTCCTGCTGGGAAGACCAGGACGTGACCTTTGGCAACTGGATTTCAGTAAACTGCTTGGGAGTTGGAGGCCGAGGGGGAGGCTGTGGAGCTACGAGGTTTCGGGAGGAAACGCAGAGACCACACATTTCCGGATCTGGCAGAGAAAGAAGAGAGGGGGGGGGTGCACGGCGAGGTGCGTGGGCTTGCAGGCGCCGGGGAAGCGCCTGGGAGGAAGCCACGGAGAATCAGAAGGAGGGCATGCCGTGGGCGTGGACCAGGCCCGACAGCAGAGTGGCTGATGAGTCAGCTTTCAGCAACTCAGTCTGAGGGAGATGGGAGGTGCCCCAGGGGGCGGGGGCTGGAGATAGGCTTCTGTTCTCCAAGTTCACACTGGGGTTGCCTTGGAGTGGGGAGAACCACCCTGTTGCTGGGACTCGCGCTATGTGGTGCAAAAACCACCATCGGCCTCCACCAGAGGCACCTTTACTAGGGCCTTGTGTGCTCTCTGGGCTCTGAGAGACCTCCGAGTCCTAGAACCGTGGACTTAGTCCAGTGGGAAGCCACCAGGGAGGGACTCCACTGGATTCTCAAAAGTTCTAGAATTTTCCCTCCCCAAAGGATCATGCAAGCTTTGGGCCTCTCCAGCACGCTCATAAAAATCTATGGCCTTTTCTGGGTTTTTTGTTTGTTTTTTGGGTGGTGAGCATAAAATAGGAGCTGGGGTATATCTCAAGGAATAGAGGACATGCCTAGCATGCATAGAGCACAGAATAAACCAGATGTGCTGACATACACCTATGATTCCTGAACTCAGGAGATGGAGGCAGGATGATCAGAAGTTTAAGGTGACATCCTTAGCTACATGCAAGTACTGGCCAACCTGGGCTACATGAGACCCTGTCTCAAAAGAAATATTTGGAAAAAAAAGGAAGGGTTTTAGTTGTTGCTGCTGGGTTTTGTTGTTGCTATTTGGTAAGGCTTATACAAGAGAAGGTATCAAACTATATTATGTACAAGTATAAGAATGCCCTAATGAAACCCTTTGTAAGGTATAATTTACATATTCTAGAAAAAAAAAACATTTAAAAGAAACATAAAATAAACCATCCAAGATTTCCAGAAGAACCCATGACCCTGAAGACAAATTCTCTCTCTGTCATGTGTGGTCCTCACCAGTTTTGGTCGTGATCCAAGACCATGCGGTGACAACTGTAAGCAGCATCTAGAGATATGTGCAGAGCTCCAACATGACATGCAAGCATCACGCTGCCTTACAACTGCATGCTTCCTTCACTTACAGGGTCAGGAATGCTCTGTTTTGACTTTTACTCATACTGTTTCTTGGATCCTTGAATTTATTTCATGACCTTGAAAATGTTAAGAAACCATGTTGATTTTAAACCGTTGCACAAATGGACAGTCATTTGTTAAATGTCCAAAGGAAAGTGTAAGGCAATTCTCTGATTCATCCAAACAATGGCCATTCTGGAAGAGCTGAAGGATAGCCAGTTTTTTTGGTTTGTGGTTTTTTTTTTTCTCCTTTAAAAGATTTGGTTGTATAGATTTAAGAGGGAAAAAGGGAGAAGCCAGAGGCCAGAGGATATCAGCAGCTTTTGTTTGGTACCTGCTGTTCAGCCCCAGTCCTGGGGTTCGATTCTGATTTTCAAAGCCAAGGAACGCTTTGCGACACTTGACACTCAGGAAGGTTCTCTGGGGCTGGGTTGTTATGGAACCCAGGAAATGAGACCAGAGGAGAATCCAGCAGCACACTGACATGTCCCAATCTTTATTTAAAAAAAGAAAAAAGAACACCCTATAGGGATTCTGTGGGCATTTTCTGGGTAATTGCTTCAATGGGCAGAGGGACCAGCTGCCTGGGATGAAGGTCAAGGAGCACCAGTCTCCCTGAAAAGTGGTTCATGAAGGGGTGAGGGTTCTGTGGAGATGGAGATTCCTGAGGAACGAGTCAGCGTGTGTCACTGAGGAAAATTAAGAGCCATCATATGGAAAGAAGACTTCCACTTGTGTGGCTTTGAGGCTTTGCACAGACTTGTAGATCTAATGAATTAATATAGAATGTCTCAGAGTGCCACATCACAAGAGGTTCACCAATGGTAGTTCTTCTGTCCAGCCACAAGCATCTCCTACAGTACCTGAAGAATAATGGAGTATAATGGGAATGTTCCAGGACATTCTGGCAGACATCTGTGCTCTGTGTATCTATAAAGACTAGTTCAAATGATGCCTCTTCTGAGAAATCCCTTTTGCTTGTCACTCATCATGAAGTGGCTTCGTGCCAGTGTTACTCCGAGTACCTCACCCACGTCCATGAGAGGGCAGGATCGGATTTTGTGGGGCCTGGTATGGCAGAGAAGGCATGGTGGGCATGCCTTCTCTGAGTGCCCCCCTGGATGTGGTAGCATATCCGCCATCAAAGAAGCAGAGAGAGGTGGAGGGTGGTGCTCGACTTGCTTTTTCCTGGAACTCTAGGCTACGTTCAGTTCAGCGTGGGTCTCCCCTCGTCCGCTAAACACACTCACAGGCACACTCAGAAGTGCGTCTCCAAGGCGATTCTAAATCCAGCCTAGCTGATAATGAAGAACAAAACAGTCTGACATCCGTGGAACTTGCGAACAGTAATTGACCTCGTGAGCACATGCCAGGGATCTGGAAGGGTTTAGAAAGTGACTCACCTTCCTTCTGGCAGCACTGAGGATTGAACCTACAGCCTCTGTGGCTAGGCAAGCACTATACCACCAAGGTACTGCTCCAGCCAAGTAAGGGCTCTAGGTGCTTCAGGCTTTATCAGATTCATGGTATACACAGCCCAGCAAGTTGGGAAGAAGGAACCCGAATAGTGCTTTTGACATCCACATGACATTGGGGTCCCTCAGCCTCTGACAGGTAGAGAGTCGGCAGGCTTTTTCTTCCATGTAGGATCTCCCTGCAATCATAGCTTACCCACTGTGCTCCACAATGCTGTCAGTTTCTTTGGGGCTCGGGGATTGGTCTCATTCACCTTTCCATCTGGAATGGCACACAGCAGGCGCTACAACAGTGCATGGTGACTGAACGCGCATGTCTGTCTTCGCCGCTAAGCGCCTGCAGTCATTCTGCTTGCTCTTGCCCTGTTTGTGGGATCCCAGCCTGGCTTCATGTTCTGGGAAGAACTGCCAGGATATATAAGTAAAAGACAAACGAAACTGTCCTATGGAATCTAAATGTAGTTGCAGAGGAGCATGATCGAATTATACTCCAGCAAATATTTACCTGATATAGTCATGCTTCACACATCAGTGGTCACAGCCTGAGACGGGGACCATTAGCCACTTTCTTTGTTGTGTGAATACCATGTAGTGCACTTTATATAAAAATCACACATGGGGGGTATGGGCCAGTTGTTCCACATTGTCTCTTGATGAAGGAGTGGGGGATAAGCATGAGCTGCCTCCAGCCATAGGACACTAGCTCACAGGAAACTTCTTTTATAGGTAAGAGGATATTCTAAAATAACAATGAAAAGCACGGGGCTGCAAATATGTGAACTGATAATACAGCTGTTTGTTATAGAGCACATCTGGTGTGACTTAGGCACTGTGCTGCTCTATGACGGGCAGGTCGCTGGTCTGTTTGCACTAGTGTCAGCACACACATCTGTGCTTTGTTGATGGACAGGAATGTTTCAGCTCCATTACAATATCGTAGGATCATTGCCTTATGATGTGTGGTTATCTACAGTACTGCTATGTAATATGCTTGACTATAGTAGGAACCAGAAAGAGGAAAATATACTTATATCTGCCCCCTAAGGAGCCTAAGCACTGCTGAGGGGAAATGTACCATGGGAAGGTAAGTTCTAATGGTGAGACTTAGGTGGTAGTGCCACAGAGGAAAGTATGGAAAGGAGGCTCAGATCTGGGGTGTGGTGGGAGACAAACCCACGGAGAAGGAGGTGTTTGAGCAAGCTTTGAAAGAAGGTGAGGGAATCTGGGATAGGGCCTCCTTAGCAGAAGAAACCTCAACGTTCTGAAGCAGGAGGGGGCAGGCAGAATGGAGCGAGTGTGGCTCTGGGGCTTCTGGTTTGAAACACTGGAAAGACGGGAAAGCCTAGCGCATACTTGTGTGGGGCAGGGTCAGACTCTTGAGTTCGGGTGGGTTTAGCTTGACAGTTTCTCAAACAAGCTTAAAACTGGATACAGGAGGCTGGGCTTGCAGAGAGAGAGAGGTGATGGAGAGGCATGGAAAAAGAGGGGGTGGTTCAAGGTCAGTGGGTAACGGAACTGTCGGATGGCAGCCCAAAGACTCTGCTCCTGTGGCAATAGCTAGCATCTTGCTGAGCACAACTCTGCCAAGTAAAGACCACATTTCCCAGCCTTTCTTACCATGGGCTGTAGCCATGTGACCATGTAGACAAGTTCCAAGCCAAAAGTACAAAAGAAATTTGTTTATCCGCCACCCATACCCTTCCATCACCCCAGAATGTCACCATGCGATGTCCCATCTCTAAACGATCAAGCGACGTACAGGCCAGAGCTACTTGGCTCTTTTGGGAGTGGGGAGGGCCTGCAGTTGTCTTGTGAAGTTCAGGACTCTTCCTCAGAATACTGTCCTTAAATTCATGAGACAAAATAAGAAGAAAGTAAAAGCAAAAGAAAGGAAAAATGAGTACATTGAGACGTGTGGAGGAATTGTGACCTCATAGTAAAACTGCACCCTTCCTTCTTAGCACATTTAAAAAGCAGCCCGGCAGTGCATCTGATAACTGCCCTGAGTATAAGCAATGTTCTGTGGCATCCACAACACTAGCTGTGGTAAGGAGATATCTGTGATTTCTGTTGGAGCCGAGATGGCATGTCTTGTCAGTGCCCCTGTTAGTGCTCCGATGTCAGTGCTACTCCGTCATCAGTGCTCCTGTCAGTCAGTGCTCCTCTGCTGTGGCCAGCTGCCCTGCCCATCCTTGATGCTGCTAGAACCATGGGGTGGAAGAAAACAATGTTCCCAAATAACCTTGGGGCGGGGCTCCCCACTGTCTGAAGCAGCAGGGCTGCCGCTGCGGGACAGCGAGTTAAAGTCCTGCATTTCATCCTCTTTCTGGCTCTTGTTTTTGGCACCTTCCCATCACAGTAGCTTGTCCAGTAGCCTCACCGAGGTGCACGGTGGGGGAGACAGTCAATCAGCATGCCCCGCAGAAACCCCAAACCCTGCTCCAGACTCACAAGGGCAGCGCCTGCTCCCACTGCTTCCAGCCCCCACAGCCTCCTGCCACCCTGTCCACGCCCCGCTCCATCTGGGCCTCAGCAGAACCACCTGTTTCCTGTCCTTGGCCTGGGCAAGCTGTGCCCTGGCCTCACCCACGTAGTGACTGGCTGACAGAGGCACAGCTGCTGCTCCCTCCCTCCTCCCTCCTCCGTCTCTCTGTCCTCCTTCCCTCCCTGCCCAGCCACACCCCAACGCCAACCAGGCACATGTCTGACTACAGGAACAGGAATGCCACCGGAGGACTCACAGGACTCCACAGGGTGTGAAGCCGGAGCCACTGCAGCCTGCAGTTGCTGAACCCTGGAAAAGAGAAAGGCCAGGCCAGGGGCGGGCAGGAGGAAAAAGCCAGTAGGGGCACCGGTTGTCACTGCCCAGCGCTTGAACCCTCCATAGCTCTGTGAGTTAAGTTCTACCATTGTGACAACCCTGCAAACTGAGGTTCAGAGAACCAACTGTGTAATGTCGCACAGCCAATGAGTTACTAAGAAGAGTCCAGACCTCCTCTTAATTACAGGGTCCCCTACAGGGACCGGAGCTTAACATGCAGGGCCTCTTCTGGGATTGGGAAAGAGGAGGCCAGCTCTTCCTTTAGGGAGGTCTTGCAATACTGTCTCTTGCTGACCGGGACAGAAAAGGGCAAGGTTAGAATCTTTGGGAAAACCGCTCTGTGCTCTGCTGGTAGAGGAGGGACCACAGATAGGATGGGGTGGGGTGGGGGGCTCAGCCGGCTTCTACCAAGGTCAGCTTATCTGATCGCCCGTCCTTTCTCCCGGGGCGCAGGAATGCTGCAGAGGTCCTGAATGCACAGACAAGCTCTGGTCAGGCTGGGCAGGCAAAATTCTCAGAACGAACTGTTGAAGAGGGGACAGGATCAGTCCTAGATTGACCGAGAGCCCTGATTTCTGGTGAAGGCAACACCAGGCCGTGAAAAGAACGAGTAAGGCGTCATCATAGACAACAGACGTGTCCCATAGCACGGCCCTGAATGAGCGCTGTCTGTAAGAGAACTCCTGATCTCTACGGCAGCAGCCAGCAGCTTCATGTATGACAACATATGAACATCATAGTGGTGAGTCAAGAGCACTGCTGGGCACACGACGCCCACCTCAGGGTCGCCCTAGAATGTCAGGATGGGATGTGGGAACCAAGGACTACAAGGAGCACATGGATCTCAGAGGAGGCTGAGCTGACCCTGGGCCTCCTGGCCAGAACTTTCACTTCACTCCTGAGGCTCTGCCGGGTGCTGGGTGGGCACAGCCCCTGCTCTATGACTTCAGGGAGTGGTAAAGTCAAGCCCCAGAATCTTCTGATGGAAAAGACACCTTTTTTTAAAGTTTTTTTTTTTTAATTTATTTATCTGTGGGGTGTGTGTGTGTCAGAGGGCACTTGTGTGTCCCTGTGGAAGGCCAAGGGTGACTTTGGGAATCATCTTGGATTGCTTTTACCTCCTTTTTGCTTCACTCTGGGATTTTCCAGGTTCTGTCCACCAGAGAGGGAAGTACAGTCTGCCACTATTTCCTGCCTGGGTTTTTTGTTTTGTTTTGTTTTGTTTTTTTAATGTGGGAGCTGGGATCTGAACTCAGGACCTTCTGCTTGTGAGGTAGAGTCTTAACCCCTGAGCCATCTCTCCAGTATGGAAAAGGTGCCTTTTGAAATTAAAAAACCTAAAGCCAAAAGCATGAACAGATCCATTTGTCTGCCTGGTTGAGCGGCATGGCAGAGCCACAAACTTTCTGAAGAACAAACATGTTCACTTTATCATTTTGGGGGTGTCCTTGTCAGGGAGTCACCGTCTGATAACATAACTGTCAGACCTGGCATGTTGTCATGTCCCAGGTTGGCTATATTTGGATTTGTAATCCTCTAACAAGAGACAAATATGGGAAGTGCTTTTCTGAAAGGATTAGCAGTTTAACTGAAAGAAGCAAGCCTCTCTCTGTCCAGCCAGCAGTCCTGCGGCAGCTGCCAGCTCTGGAGACTTCTCATGTGGAACAGACACCAGGTGACCCTCAGGTAGGAACCACCAGGACACTACCTCTGCCTGATCTGAGTGGGCACCTAGACCCAGAGGATGCCTGCAGGGAGCCCTGCTGGCTTCCTAGAGGTGAGGGGAGCTGTACGGTCACTGCCCTCTTCTGAAGACATTTGGGCCTAGGAGTGGCGGCAGAGACCAGAAGGGAAAAAGGTCAGGCGGCCAGGGGAGGGAGAGACACACAGTGAGGTCCTCCTAGCAAAACTTCAAGTGACAGTCCCTACTCCATTCATTTAGAGCTTCGAGAGTTCAGATCAGCATGCAGCTGATCAGAAAAGAGGAATGGCGGGCCTCAGAAGACAGCATCCCATCAAGTCTTTGTCCCTTTTCAAGGGCCAGAAGCAGAGACCCGGAGAGGAGGCAACAGGATAGTTAGGACTCCCAGGTCTGTGTCTCTGCTCTCCTCATCCTGTAGCCCTCCTCCCACCCCAAGGTGACAGCATCATAGACATCACAGATGTCAGGTGTCCCACCAGGCACTGGCACCAAGGGAGGGGGATGCCCAATTGTCACTCTCACACATGTGTAGACAATGAGTTGCAGCACAAGACTTAGGTCTATTTACTGCTGAGCACAAGAGTTCTGACTTCCCCAGCTAGCTGTCCCCATCCAATGAGAAAGCGCTGCGTGTCTTTAGCCCAAGACCTCAAGAGAATGTTTCATATCTCAAAAGCTAAGCTTTTGGTTGGAGAACTCTTCATGTCCACAAAGGATCACACGCTATCTCAGCGGACCCTTTTACGGCCACCCTATAAGCAGATGAGCAAAAGTGAGCGTTAAGTCATGAACACAGAGGAGACTAAAGCCAAATGCTTTGCCCAAAGTCACAGAGCAGGAGCTGGCTCAGGAAGAGCAGAAACCAGCACTTGCTTCCTGTCTCGTTCCTAGATCAGAGCTCAGGTAGACTAGTACTGATTTAAAAAAATAATAATAAAATAAAATAAAGTAATAAATAAAATTTACCAGCTCAGCAAGGCAGAAGAAAGAGCTTCCCATGGTAGTACAATATACTTAGGAAAATTCAGGTATATAAGGACTGATATAAGGGTTGGTTGTTAGGATTATTTATTCATTCATTTATTTTGTGGTACTAAGAAAGGATTGAACCTATCAAGTTTGTGGGACAAGCATCCCATCATTTAAATTACTGGGTTTCTTCCCCAATCATTTGTTTGTTTGTTTGTTTGTTTGTTTGTTTATTGAGATAGAATCTCAGACTAGTGAGATAGTTCATTCCGAAAGGTACCTGCTTGCAAACCTGGCAACCTGAGTTCCTTCCCCAAAACCCATATGGTGGAAGAGAACTGGCTTTTGAAAGTTATTCTCTACTTCCACTTGTATATTAAGGCCTGGAAAATCTCAGAGTGAAGCAAAAAAGGAGGTAGAAGCAATCCTGAATGACTCCTGAAGTCACCTTTGGACACCACAGGCACACACAGTACCCTCTTATACATATAGACACACACAAAAACACAGAGACACAAGTTTAAAAAAAAAAAAGTTTTACATGTCCTGATAATCCAAAAATCAAGAAACACCATCTAACAAGTCCAAATATAGTGGGAAGAAATCTTTCTTTTCTTTCCTTTTTCCTTCTTCTCTTCCTCCTTCCTTCCTTCTTTCCTCTCTCTCTCTTTCTCTCTCTCTCTCTTTCTTTCTTTCTTTCTTTCTTTCTTTCTTTCTTTCTTTCTTTCTTTCTTTCTTTCTTTCTTTCTTCCTTTCTTTCTCTTTTTCCCCTCTTTCTCTCTTTCTTAAAGTCATGGTAGACCTTAAAACAATCTGGCTGCATTTTACTAAGCAGCACTCTCAAGCAAACCCCAGCCAGTCACCTGGGGTGCCAGCACCCAGGATCCCAGAGGGTCCATAAGTGCAGATGAACGCATGGACTTGCCCTCTGACCTCGGTGATGGAGTCTATCCAGCTGGAAGCAGGTGTGGTTGGAAACTAGCTTGAGACCTCAGGAGAGAGGGCTGCCAGGCACATGATTCAGGGCGTAATTGCTGCTTGCCCCAGGCCCTCGGGGACTTTTGACTCACTTGTCTTGGCTACATGGGATCAAGAGGCTTGAGAAAGAGGAAATGGAAAGAGAACAGAGCTGCAAAGGCAGGAGGCAGATTCCCAGGCTATCAGTGGCCCACCTAAGCCTCCCCTCCCCAGTGGGAAGTTTGAACTCTAGAAAAGGTTCCAGAGGAGCACGGTTGGTCTCAACACAGCTGTCAATCCTCCAGTAGGTCCACTGGGCTCCATGTCCACTGAGGACACGGGAGAAGGACCCGGACTTGGAGGTGGCAAGGGCCCCCGCGCCCAGCCTCTCCCACTTTCTCCCCAGCCTCAGGCCCTTCCGCGGTTCTGCAGTGCCTCGGCTTGTTGAGCGTTTTTGCTGACTCACACTTTCCCAGCTTAAGAGTGAGTATGGCCCCGAGGGAATTGGACTCAACCTCTGAATTCATTTAATAAGCACTGATTGAGGGACTGTGAGCTTCCTCCAGGGTAGAAGGCAGAGGTGTGAAGCAGTCTATGATTACTGCAAAAGAGAGCAAGCTGTCCACCTCACATGACCCTCTCCCATCTTCTCCCTCTGTATGTCCCCTCCCCACCCTGCTATCCGCCTACCGAAGATGCCTTTGAAAACTGTTCCCACTTCTTAGATGTTCTTTCTCCCTCCCCCACTCCTGTCCTCCAAAAATACCAACTTTCAAAACAGCATCTTGAATGACAGGTTCTTTTTTTTTTTTTTGAGACAAGGATTCCACATAGCCAAGGCTGGCCTCCTATTTGCTGTGTAGCTGACGCTGGCTTTGAACTCCTAATCCTTCTGCCTTCCTAGTGCTAGAATGGCAGACATGTGTCACTGCATCTGATTTTGACCCATGTGTACTGAGAGCCTAAGTACTAGGTGTTAAGTGCTAGACTAAGTATTTTGTGCTAAGTATTCTATGTTTCCAGATGGCCCAAGTGACCTAATTAATGGGTTTACTACTGTTAGCACCCTACTTTACAGACTAGGTAACCAAAGAGAGTGCATATCAAATAACCTTAAGTGGAAGAGTTGAGTTTAAAACCAGGACTGTTGGACTCCATATATATATATACATCATTACCAGAGACAGCCTCTGACCTATGAAGAGGTTCAGGTTCACTGTAATAAATGGACCCAGGCCCAGAGTCCCTACTTTCTTTACATTGTGACATAGCCGGCCCACCCTGAATTCCAGTGTGCATGTTACTGTAAACCTGGTTCCAGCGCTTCAACAGAGTCAGCATTCTGTGAGAATTTGGGATTCCCAGGGCCAGCAGAGAACCCAACATGAAGAATGAACTCTGTCAGCATTGACTGACACTGAGCGCATGGATGGAGATACTTAGAGAATTTCCCACTAGACACACAATGACAACACTAAAGAGGGATCCCAGCAAGTGTAGCAGGCTGTGGGCACATCTGGGTGGGACTCGGCAGAGCTTTTCTGCCGAGAGAGGAGGTGGCATTTGGTGCAGATACCAGGCCTCGCTGGGTTATAGCACATAGTCTGGGAGGAAGGAAGAAGGGAAGCTGCTGAGGGAACAGACCAGCATAGGTTCAGAGGCCAAGCACAGGAGACAGTTCATTGCGGGTTGAGGAGACCCGGCAGCATGCCAAGGGACAGAGGGAGGAGAGGGGTGGTGGAGTGCTCTAGAGTGATGGATGGAATTGCGTCCATCAAGATGGGGAAGTCTTAGTCTCTAAGACTGGTGACTGTGACCTGAGAAGCAGGGTCTTTGCAGATGATCAAGTTAAGATGAGGTCCTCAAGGTGGGACCTAATCTAGTATGACTGGGTCCTTATAGAAAGGAGAGACTGGGACAGAGAGACAGATCTAAACTTCTGGAAGATCCAATAGAAGACAAGGCAGCGATGAAGTAATGAAAAAAAAAAAAGCAGTAAAACAAGAGAAGCTTCAAGAGACGTGAGAAGCGAGCCTGCCTCTGAGCCCTCTAGAGGAGCCGGGTTCACAGACAGGTACCTCACTTCCAGCCTCCAGAAATGTGAGATGGGAATTTTTGCCGATTAAACTACCCTGTTGGTTATTCCTTTTTACAACAGCCCTAAAATCTGAGGCAGGCGGGAAAGTCCCTGCTGACAGCAGTAGGACGGAAGGCCTGGACCTAGGCATTAATCCAGGAAGGCAAGAACTCCCCCATTCAGATATACGTCCCTCTAGCTCACCCTGTAAATGCAGAGGGTGTCTGAGCAGGTCAATCAGCAACAGTCAGCCATGACAGAGGCAGAGGGAAGGAAAACTGTTTGGCCAATCAGTGAACAGTTTGTCCTGGGCATGATTCTCTCCAGGTGCCATGGTAGGATGCCCCCTCCTGCCTTCCACTCGGGTTGGAGGGGAAGGGAGGACTCAGTTGTGGGGCAGGAGTGAGTGCACCGCTAAACGTAGCCTCGGTCACCTAACAAGCCAAAATACACACACACACCTGACTTATTAGACAAAGGTAATCAGGGTTTGAATAATGGTGTGTAACAAAGGCTGAAAGAATGGAGATAAATCAACCACCATAGAGAAGTCAGAAAGTGACACATACCGAAATGCTGTAAGGCAGGAAGTATCAGGTCTGACTGGCGACTGTGGACTGATCTCTTGAAGGAAGTTCATGAAATGGAAGGAATGACTGAGTCCGATCTGAGGAAATGCCTAGAAGGCGGCATGGAAGTAACAACTCTTGAGGGAAGAATTCTCAGGCAGAGAATTGATTGACAGCTCTCGTGGACCAGGACTCACTACCCAAAGGAAAAGGAAAGGTAACCATTCACTTGAACAGGAGCAGCAGCAAGGGATTCTGGGTAGGCAAAGCAGCTGATCCGGGAAAGGAAAAGGCTTGGAGTTGGGGAGCTATCTGCCTAAGGAGAGTTGGGATGAGTCATGTGTGAGACTCCCAGCAGGGCAGAACAGGTCTGGTCAGAGCTCAGGCCAGGTGTCAGGGTAGTGGACAAGAATTATTTCATCTTCCTGGAAGCCACACCCATACCTCTCCCCTCCTTTTGGGAATCTACCATCTCCTTCCCTGCTCCCATGGACACCTCTGTGGTTACCATGGAAACTGCTCTGATGGCCTGTCTTAATGAACCAATCAATCCAGGAGTGACATCAGATCTAGACTGAGCCAACTGTGATACTCAGTCCTTCACACAGAACCCTTCCCAAGATGCAATCAAAGCTAGAGCCAGACAAATGAAATCAAACCTTTTCATGCCAGACAAGTGTTGTACTACTGAGCTACACTGCCACACAAACAAATTTAACTTGCATTTGTCCATCGAAGTTGTCTACATGTAAGGCCCTGTGATGAAATGAAACAAGGGAGAGAACAAGTACAAAGCTAGCTAGAAAATGTGAGAATCCACTAAGGCCATATTTGAATTTGCTTCTTTATGTGCATACACAAACACACAGGTAAACACAGTCATGGACAAGTCATCTTCATGCACTTATGTAATAAGTGTTTTAGTTTCATTACACATTGCTACAGCAGAATAACCGGCCAGTACTCAATTGAAGAGAGCCAAGGTTTAATTGGCTTACAGGTCCAGGTTATAGTCCATCATTGTGGGGAAGTTACAGCTGCAGGACCTCAAAGCAGCTGGTCACAGCACATCCACAGCAAGAGCAGAGAATAGTGTATCAGTGCCTGCCTGCCTGCCTGCCTGCATGCTTGCTACTGTTCAGGTGACATTTGCTATCTTCATACAGTCCTGGACAGCCTTGGACCGGTTTTGCACCTTGTGGACTGGGTATTCCAAGATCAGCTAATACTGATAATTCCCTCACAGGTATGCCCACAGGCCAATCTTAATCTAGAGAATCCCTTTCAGGTGGGTCCCAAGACCTCCTGGGTATCAGGCTGACAATTAATACTCAGTATCACAGTAAGATATTGGAATCTTGCTGGGCATGCCGGCTCCCTCCTCTAACCGCAGAACTCTAGAGGCAGAGGTAAAAGAATCACCACAAATTAGAAGTCAGCTTGGTCGACATAGCTGGTGCTACCTAGTAAGGCCCTGTCTAAAAGAAAAAGTAGAATGAGCTTGGAAAATGGTTTAGTAGTTAAAGCACTTGCCACACAAGCAAAAGGATCAGAGTTTGGATCCCCAAATCCCACACAAAATACCAGATAGATGTGGCAGTCCATCTATAATTCCAACCTCATAAGGGAATTTCTAGATCAAGCTAGCTAGCCAAACTAGCCCTCTTGGTGAGCTCTGGATTTGATTAAAGATCCTGTCTCAAAAAAAAGAATAAAATAGAATAATGGTTGAGGATGATTCCCTATATCAATCTTGAGACTCCATACACGGTCACAATCATATGCACTATCTGCATGTGCCTGCACATATACACACATACACACACATATACATATATGTATGTACACCCACACACATGCACACGAAAAGGAAAAAGGAAAAGAAGAAGTAAAGGAGGAGGAGAGAGGAGGAGACGCAGAAGATACTGGAATCACAGATTATACCTTATAAGGAAGAAGAGCATTCCAGGACAGAGGAGAGTTGAGCAATGAAAGGACATGGCATGGAAAAGCACTTGACTGTCTCACAGACTGTTGCCAGTGGTGGAAGGGCAGCATGCTTGGCAGGGAGCTCTGAAGGTGATGGAGGAAAGTGTTGGAGACGTCATTCCCAGGCCTGGAGAGAAGGGGAAAGCACCCAGATGGGTGGTGGGGAGAGAGCTGTGCTTTGTGAATGGCAGGTGACAGTGACCTGCAGATACGAACAAAATTGTGATGACCAACCCCAGTCATGGGGACCAGCAAACCGCATGACGGCCCCAGTACATGCGCACAGGACAGTATCTCCACAACTGCAGCCTGAGATTCAGCTCCGGAACTGTGTCAATAGTCCCAATGGCTGGCGAAGGAGGCTGTCAAAGAGTGGAGGTCCAATAGGGAGGATGAGGCTGTAAGGAAGTGTGTGCAGCAGGGGGGGTGGGGGGAATGAGGGTGGGCGAGCTGAACATAAGGAGCTGCAGAGTTAGCAGATAAGACGTGAGCAGAGAGAATCCCAGAGCAAGATTGGACTCATGGGTTCTGTGTCCCTTGAAGGGAGTCATTCGAAGGCATTTGAATATATGTGCAAGTACATGTGCAAGAATATGCAGTAGTATATAGTAGTAGATAGTACCTAAGCCCTTTCCAAAAAGGATGTTCTAGTTTACAATGCCAACAGCAGTATCTAAAGGACCCAGATAGCACGGGAAACATTGTGCTGTCTGTCACAATAGAGACAGGTCGGCTAAGGTGGTCAGGGCCTCTGCTCAGACCTTTGCTAAGCAGGTGATTTAGAGATCTCGGGGTCCATGTAAGCAGTTCCCTGTGGGATGGTGAGGTGAAGTGGTGTGGGGAAAGACGGGCAGTTCAGGAGGGATGGGAGTCAGGAAGATATCAGATCTGAAATGCCCAAGGTTGACCGAGGATGGAGGAGAGACAGAAGGTCCTGCAGCAGCCGAAGACACTGGTGCCAGAAGTGAGGACTTCAAGGTGAGGTGAGGAACTCCTGGCCCTGTGGCCAGTCCCTGCCGTGGAGCTTCGCTGTGGCTCCCCTGGATGCTTCTCTTGTTCATCCTGCTGTGCGATGGAGGTGGAGGACTGTTGACTAACAGGAGCCACGTTGCCTGCCCCCTCCTTGCTCAGGCGACGTCAGAGGCACCTGTGTAAGTCACGCGTGGTAAATCATGGTCTCGGAGACTCTCTTTGCAAAAGCTGGCAATGGAAGATGTGGGTGGCCCCCCAAAGGATGAGTCTCTATGGATGGACGGGCTCTGAAGTGCGTGAGCTAGACTGGTTGGGGGGTGAGAGGCCTGTTGGGGATTCAGACCTGACGGGGAGCAGGGAGCAGTCCGTGATGTACTGAAGGAGCGAGACTAAAAAAGGACTGGGGAGATGACTCACCAGTGCCTGCTCATACCTGGAGACCTGAGCCCTGTCCCCAAATGCCCACATGGTAGAAGGACAGAACTGACTTCCACATGGCCTCTGCCCTCCTTTGGTGTGCCATAGTATGCACTCCCCCCTACACACACAAATAAAATAAAATATTTTTTAAAAGGGGCAAATTTAGGGCAAATAATCTGCCAGATAGTATCAGGCAATGCAAGCAAATGGATGTCCAGTGGTTGCTTTGGGGGTTATTCAACTAACAAGCATTTCCTGGGAGTAATTGCATATGGGGTGTTTGGCATAAGCATGGAGATAGAGAGGGCCCAATAAAAGATGGGAGGAGGATCAAGAAAGGCTTCCCTGGGAAGCTAGGTGACAAGCCTCCAGCAGAACTCAGAACACCTCTCCCAGGCAGCCACCATACTCAGCTCCTGACATAAGTACGATCCACCAGACTGCCTTGATTCAAGTCTTCGCCCAAATGAAGAATGGTAGTTACTAGACCTAAAGTTAAAATATGCAGCAGTGGAGAGAAATGAGGGTGATTGTGAGCAGGATCTAATGATGTATATGTCTGAAATGTCATAATGAAACCCATTATTTTGTACACCGACTAAAAGAATTAATAAGGAAAAAAAACTTGGAAGAGAAAAAAACACGCAGGGTTCGAAGCCAGGAGCCTCTCCCCGAGCACATTAGCTTTCAGATCTTCACTGTCAAGCCTGCCCGCTTTTCTGAGCTTTAAACCAAAAGCCTAATTTTTCCTTCCTTCTTTGAATAGTGGCCCAAACCCTAAGCAAACTGTCTGTGACACTCTGAGATTTCCACTCTAATTATCTGAAGACCCACCCCCGCCACTACCACACACCCTTCTACAGCTGCCTGCAGATCTCCACTACTGACTGTAACCCAAAGAGCATGACCTTCTCTCTTCCTCCTCTCCATCTCCCTTCTCCTGGTGGCTACTAAGATTTATAGCTTGCCTGCCCAGCTGCTTTTCTCTCTAACTCTAATAAAATAGTCTTTAAGCTTAAAAAATTAACACAGAGTTCAAAGCTGTGTGGAGTGCTTGTTGTCTTGGCTACTCGGATGAGGTGGGAGGATTGCTTGAGCCCAGTAGATAGAGGCTATAGCAACATCCCATTTAAAACACTTTTTCAAGCATTCAGAGATGGGCATGCTAACACACAGCTTTAATTTCAGAGACTGAGGAAAGAGGGTCATGAGTTCAAAATCAGCCTGGCTACATGTGAATTGAAGGCTAGCCTGGACTACATAGAAAAACTGCCTCCAACCAACAAACAAACAAAAAAGGAATTTGAAACAATGTCTAGAGCATAATAACACAAGACATTCAAGGTTCCTATTATTTTCCAATCAGGGTGTGTGTGTGTGTGTGTGTGTGTGTGTGTGTGTGTGTGTGTGTGTGTGTGTTTAATCTCTTGGTATAGATGAGGACGAAACGGGATAGTTCATATAAAATACAAAGAATGGTATCCAGTTTAAAAAAAAGTCTTTGAAAATACCAATGGTTGCTGTGGCTCTCATTAATGCAGCTGTGAACTAGTGAACAATCAGGGAGATCACAGCCTAGCACTTCTGCCTATGCTGGTCATTTCTGGATATGTGTCGAACTGATAATAAATGA
Source organism: Typhlomys cinereus (assembly GCA_023101885.1). Lineage (NCBI taxonomy): Eukaryota > Metazoa > Chordata > Mammalia > Rodentia > Platacanthomyidae > Typhlomys > Typhlomys cinereus. The sequence continues at coordinate 2,066,588 of JALPQD010000167.1, forward strand.
GCAAGCAAACAAATGCCTTGCCTTATCATCTCTCACGAGCTGAACTACTTTTTTTTTTTAAGAAGAAGTGGGGAAAGAAAGAACTCCTTGGTAACTCTAAACCACTTCTCACCTGTGTGTTTTCTTTACTGTGAAGGCTGAATGCAAAAGAACTACAAATCCCAGAATTCCCTGCTAGCAGATCCTGGTTATATTCCACCTATTGACAGTCCTGTAAACTCTGGCAAAAGGAAGAGAAGAGCAGGTGTGAGGTCTAGTAGAAACTTCAAGGAGTTTGCTTAGAAATCCTCTGGTTTGACCTACAGAGAGCTCAGATCACCACGGCTGGTTCTTAAAGTTTCAGTAGCTTTCTTGTGGTGATGCTGAGTGTTACGATAATGTCTTAAATTTTTGTTCCTCTACTAGTAGTCTCAGCAATGTTGTGACCACTTCCCTGTATTAAACTCCCTCCTGCATGTGAAATATCTACCATCCTTGGTATCTACCATCCTGGCTGTACCAAAACTAAACCGTTTCCTTGTATCAAGAAAGGAGCAAGTCTTCCCAGGAATCCACCATCAGATTATCACTCATAACTATTCCATTAGAAATCCTCATGTGTCTGCCACAAAACCAAGTCAGCAGCATTACCTTAACAAATTTAAACCATGCATGACTCCTTTTCTTGGATTGAGCATACTGTTTGCTATCTTCTGCTTACAAAGAAGGCTTCGGAGTTCTCTGTCTAGTTGTAAGGGTTCTAGCAAGCGAGTGGAACTGGATGGATATGGCTATGGATTTTGTCCAGATCAGGGTTGATGGTTGAAACAGGCTTCATAACCAGGCTGAGAGTCATTAGAAAGGAATCCATATGGAGGCTGAAGAGATGGCTCAGGGATTAAGACTTTGCCTCCCAAGCAGAAGAAACTGAGTTAGGATCCCCAGATCCCAAGTAAAGACTCCAGGCAGAAATCGAAACGGCCTACACTACTAGCTCTGGAAGACAGAGCCTGGGAACTCCCAGAGCAAAGCAAAAAAGGAGATAGAGGCAAAAGAGGATGATTCCTAAAGTTATCCTTGGACTTCCATAGGCATACACAGTGCCCTCTGATACACACAAAACACACACGTGTACACACACACAAACAGTAAAGAATCCATGTATTTCTATTAATTGATGTAACTAACTGCAGGATCCTGGATCCAGCTTCAGGACTTACTGCTTGCAAGGCAGAAAATTAACCCCTGAGCCATCTTTCCATCCCCTTAGAATATACTAGAAGATAGAAGTGCAGTAGAACACAGCAGGACTAAAAACCACATATGCACTGTTTATTGAATGGACTAGTCATGTATCTCTACTAAAAAAAAAACATGTTATGGGAGTAATTCTGTAATAATTTCTCAGATACCAATTAGGGTGGAGAAGAGGAGTTTAATTTACAAGCACTCTGGAGTCAAGCTCTCTTTTCTAGGACTCTAGCAGGAGTTTAGCTTGTGCTGCTGTTTTATACTAAAGCAGGACAGCGGGTAGAGCAAAAGCAGGACTTTACAGAGCAAATGCAATAGCTAATAATATCAGTAAGCAGATGGAATACAGACACATGGCCTTGACTATTATCTGACAGAAGCTAAGGTCGCAGGCCATGGGGGGTGGGCTAGTGTCCTGAAATATTCTTACTTGATTGCCTTTGGGATTTCAGTAATTTTCCATCTTATGTTAGCAGTAACTTACCAGTTTACATTTTTCTATTGCAAACAGGATCAGCAACGTGGATCAGCAGGTAAAGGTGATCTGAACTGGAACCCCAGAATCCACACAGTGGAAGGAAAGAACCTACTCCTTCAAGTTGTCTTCTGACTCCATATGAACGCACACTCACACATGCATATCCCCCGTGTACATCAGGTAAATAAATGAATGCAAGAAAAACTAAATCATCACAATCAAACAATCACATGCATAGAATTTATAACATGCTGGATATTTCTCCACAGGGCTTTGTCACGTTAAACCATTTAACAGTCATTCCCAACAATACAATGCAGGTATTATCATAGTCCCTATTCATGGTGAAAATAGAGAGGCCTGGAGTCATACGCTTTAAGTGAGAGAGCTCAAATTTGGACCCAATTACCCTGGGTCCAAGACCATGCTCAGATAATGAATTAAAGTGGCTGCTTGTCACTGTGTCCACCCATCAGTATATGTAAAACAATCACCCAGGGAACACATCTGTTCATATCTATTCCTTTTCTGATGTTCTGTGGCAAGTAACTGCAGCCCTGTGACTTTAAACGACTTAAAGCTACATTTTGGCAGTTCTGCAGGTCACAAATCTAAAACCAGCTGGGCCGTGTGCCTTCCAGAAGCCCAGGGGCAGAATCTGTCTCCCTGCTTTTTCCAGCTGCCACGGGCTGCCCACATTCCTTGGCTCACTGCCCTTCTTCTGTCTGTATCCAAAGCCAGCAGCATCGGATCTGTTCCCTTGTCTGACCTCTTGCCTTCTTTTGTAAAAAAACTGTGTGCTTATATTAGTTTCATCAAGTAATCTAAGAAAATTTTCCCATTTCAAGGTCCTGAATTGCAACTGAAAAGTCCTTTTAGCCACATAAAGTTCTAGAGATCTGGACACCAGCATTGTTGAGGGGCTGTTACTCAAACCACCTCAATGTTCTAACGAAATCTCACCTCCTGAGAAGGATGGAAAGAGGGTGCTACTGCAGGCAAAGGAACTTCATCTGTTGTATAGATAGAAGGGGTCTGAGATCTTTTTTCCCCCTTTTCTCAGTTTCGCGCGCGCGTGTGTGTGTGTGTGTGTGTGTGTGTGTGTGTGTGTGTGTATGCAATGTTTGCATTTGTGTGTGCAAACATGCATGCAGATATGTGCATACTTGTGTTCTCATGTATATGGAAGCTCAAATTGATATTGGGAATCATCCTTGACTGTTCTTCCATTTGCTTTTGAGAAAGGGTCTTTAATCAAGCCCAGGGCTCCCTGAAAATGCTAGTCTAGCTAGCCAGCTTACTATGGCCTTTCAGGGCTGGAATTATAGGCAGGCCACCAAACCCACCAGCATTTTTATGCGGGATCTAGGGACCTGAACTTAGGTCTTTTGGCTTTTGTGGCAAGCGTTTTAAATGTTGAACCATCTTCCCAGTCCCAGGATTCATTTTTCAAAGGTCCAGGCCAGCTGGTCCTGAGCTGATGTCTAACACCTTCCCGTGCCAGAGCCTGGTAGTGTGTTCTGTGGAAAAAAGCAGCTCCTCTCCAGGGCAAGGCTTCCCCACCCCTAGCTGGGAATAACTGGCTGGTTACTATTCCAGGAGGGTTCTGTTTTCCCACAAGAAAGTGGACAGAAGGACAGTCACCCCCAAACAAGAACGGGGGGGGGGGGAGAGAAGGAGGAGGAGAAAAGAAAGAGAAAAGCACTTCCTGACCCTCCCAGAAGCCCTCTCTCATTGATCATTTGGGCCACCGGAAGCAGGTATGTTCCAGGCAGCCTCCTCTCTGTGTCCCCTGCTATAGAGTATTTTGGGAGTCTTGAATGTCTGTGTGTCAAAGACTTGATACCTGGGTAAAATTTTGTCACAGAGATGGAAAGATTCCACACACACCCCTGTGGTGGTCGCTAGGGAAGAGTTTGGTGCTGTGGAGGGTGTGGGGAGCTTTGTGGCCTGTAGGTCAAGCTCTGGAGCTCAGCTTCTCACATGGTCATGCCCCGGCTCCTCCCTTCCTGCCTGCCCTACACAGCAGCTTTCACATGAGGTCCTGAGACTGTGAGTCAGGTCACGGGTTGGGGTGGGAGAGGCCAGGGAAGCTGCTGGGGGTGTGGTCTGGGCTTCCTGCCCCAGGGCTTTCTGTCCTTTGGGAACAGGCATAGTCGTGGGGATGGAGAACACACCATGGAAATAGTGATTTTTGCCTTCTTGAGTTTGGTGGCTTATTTTTTGTTGTTGTTGTTCATATGGTGTTTGAGAACGACCTCAGAACCTCATGCATGCTGGGCAGGCACACTCCTGTTGACTTCACATTTGGGCATGGGAACTCTGCAGGGAGAAGCGAGTGCTTCTCTCTCTCTCTCTCTCTCTCTCTCTCTCTCTCTCTCTCTCCCCAGAGCTTACCCAATCCACCAGCACATCCCACATGCTATGCAGTCACAACTACACGCTATGCCGCTGAAAGAAGCGCTTCACCATGGCACCCCTTCTCCAAGGGAGAAGTCTTCTGCCCACCAGGAAGCTCCTCCCTCAGGGTCCTGACAAGAACAAACTTTGTCACATACAAGTTCAGGTCTCAGGTCCCCCAGAACAGAGCTGGAGGCAAGTTCACATGGCAGCCGGCTGCAGAGGGCTTATGTCCATAGCAACCCTCCTCCTCTCTTGACAACAGCTGAGCTCCAGGGGGACAGGTACTGGCTGTGCTTTGCCCCAGTGGCCTTTGTTCCAACTCCCGGGGATGCCATGGGTCCTACAAGAGCCCGAGGTGAGTTGGTCCCCACACCATGACCCGCTCAATTGGACCTCCTCCAGAACAGGCCTTGTTTCAAACTGAAGACCTTGCATATGCTAAGCAGGAGCCCAGGGAAAGCAACACTTTCCTCAAGAGACACAGCGACCAAGTGGAGGAAGGGGAATGCCAGGCAGGGGCTGAGAAAAGCCGAGGGAGAGCCCATCGCTACCATGCCAAGGAGCAGGGGTGACCCCAGGTCCCAAGAAAGTGGTTTCCTTCCCCAAAGGCCACAGCCGTGAGCGACACACATCCAGCTCACTCTCCTGAGGCAAAGTTCATTCAGCACGGAGAGGCCCAGAGATGACCAAGACCAATCCTGACATCTTCTAGATGAGGAAACTGAGACTTAGTGTTGCTCAATGGCATTCTTTCTGAGGGCGGGGGAGGAGAGACAGAGAGAGAGAGAACACAAATGAGCATCAGGCATATGTGTGCTACAGAATAAGTGTAGAGGTCAGAGGATGACTTTCAGAAGTCAGTTCTCTTCTTTCACCATGTAGACTTCTGGGAATCGAACTTAAATCACTAGGTTTGCACACAGGCAGCTTTAGCCACTGAGCCATCTTGCCAGTTCCCTGGTGACATTTTTGAAATCAGGAAGCAAGTGAGCAGTCAAAGCCAGGCAGTCAATGATAGACTGACCTTCGATATCCACCCCCAGCACGGCCTCAACGCATACAGGCTGCAAATGACTCTCATGCTCTTAGCAAGAGTGTGCATCGACCCAAGTATATATCTGCATGCCTATGTGGGCTCCAAGGGTGCCTGGAGTCAGCTTGGTGACTATTACCATGGAACTCCTTCTGCTGCTTAGCTCTGGGTCAGGCTCAAGCCAAGCGCCCACCATATTAGCTCCTCAACGGGTCATGAGCATCCCCGGTTTACAGAGTTGCTTTTGGTCTTGGGAGCATGCCACTTTCCCAATTACCAAGCCGGCTGGAGAAGCAGCCAGGATTTGCATCCAGGGCTACTAAGTGCTTACCCATGCTTTTAGCTGTGTGGGATTCGCTATTATTTAGATAGGACCTACTTCAGTTCTGCCTTCTCTGGTTCTTTTCTTGGACCTCCACACATCTATATAGATATCTCAAAGAAAAAGGTCAAAGGCTATATCGTTTGAAAAGTATCAACCCCCATGGGAGTGTGTAGGAAGCCCATGCATCAACATGGGAGCCACAGAGATTCTTCGAGATTGTCTGAACTCAGACAGGTGACTTGGTGGAAATGAGGGGGCACTGGATGTGGGGTCTGGGGCCAGGGCCAACAAGGAGACTCACTTCGTAATGTATAACATTTAATATCCTTTCAATCTAGTACTGTGCTCTAATCTTGCTGTTTCAAAAATAAAACATGCCATTTAAAAAATTATTCAGACCCTTAGGCATGGTGGTGGTGCGTGCTTAGAATCCCAGCACTTGGGAGACCAAGGCAGGAATTACAAATTCAAAAGTATCCTGGGATTCACAGTGAGTTCTAGATCAGCCTGGGCTACAGAGTAAGACCCCACCTCAAAAAACCAACCAATAGAAACCAACCAATCCAAACAAGCCAACTCCAGTTAACCAGGCATGCTCAGAAGAGATGATGATCCAAAATTAACCACAGTGCATGCTTTCAGTAGCACAGCCCCATGTCACCTGCCAACCAAGTGCTCCATGCCTTGGGGATAGAAAATAACCTGCCACCACCCTGACAGAGTGGCACAGTGGGTGTTCGTACATCCAGGCCCAGGTGACACTTGGGCTGGCTGAAAGTTCTCCTCAGAAGAGCCCCAGGTGTCCCGTCTGCTTCCCACTCACCCAGGAAGATGGTCAGAGCACAAAGATGTGGTTACCATCACCTTGTCCCACTCTTCACGGTGGCACGTCCTCACAGCACTTTCTTTAGCACACGTGATACTAACCGATGTGAGCTCACTTATGCATGTGTTCCCAGACCGCTTCTCGCTCCAGTTAGCAAGCACCCCTTGAACAAGGGGGCTTGGTCCTGTCCCCAGCACCTAGGATGGTGCCTGACATGGAGAAGACACCCGAGAAGCCCTTTGAGCAAGTGAGCAGCAGACCCATTGGTGTCACAGAAGAATCAATGACCTACCTTACAGAACTACGGGGGCTTAGTTGAGGGGGCCACCGGGGCTTGGGAAGCTCTCCTGAATGAAAGTATGGGCCGCGAAGCATACGGACACAGCTTGAGAGAGAGGAAACGGAGGGCGAGAGTGACAAATCAAGGGTCATAGTAAGTGGACAAGGATGGAAGGACCACTAGGCACCAACAAGTCCAATTCAAATATGCAGGCAAAAGAAGTAAAGAACACGGTCCCTTTGTGTGCTTACAAGAGGTCTAAGCGAGCTTACAAGGTCGAGCTGATCAGCTACCTTCAAGAGTACTTAGAACCACCTTACTCCTCCATGGGGAACACTGAAACATCAAAGCAGAGGATGAGTTACTCTGCCCATTAGCCAACATGGTTTGGAAAACCAGTTTGTTAGTTTGTTAAGACAGGGCCTTACTATGGAGTCCTGGGTGGTCTAGAACTCCATGTAGACCCAGCTGGCCTTAAATATGTTGGGATTCTCCTGTCTCACTTTCCTAAGGACTGATTGCAGACATGGGCCACCATTCTCTGATGGGAAGTTTGCTCTAAAAAAGAAAACCATAATGAGATATCTATTATTGGGGACATGCTTGTCACAGTGCATGTGTAGAAACCAGAGCACAACTTTGTGGAATCTCTTCTCTCCTTCATAAATATATATATATAATTGTGTGTGTGTGTGTGTGTGTGTGTGTGTGTGTGTGTGTGTGTGTATGTGTATGTGTGTGTGTGAGAGAGAGAGAGAAAGAGCACTGCATGTCCCGTGGAGAACCAAGGGTGACTTCAGGAATCATCTTGGATTGCCTCTACCTCCTTCTTACTTTGCACTGGGATTTCCCAGGCTCCACACCTGGCATTTTTTTACATGGGACCTGGGATCCATACTCAGGACCTTCTGTTTGTGAGACAGAGTCTTAACCTCTAAATCAACTCTCCAGCCCTCTCCTTCCTTCTTTACATGAGTTTAAGGATTAAACTCAGGTTACCAGGCTTGTGCGTTGAATGCTTTTGCCCACTTAGTCATCTCAACAGCCCAAGCTTTCCTTTTGAACTTCTGGGTTCAACAGTTATGGTGTCTGTCTACATTTTGAAGCATTCCAGAATATTTTGGGGTGAGCCAGGCTACCCTGCTGGGCCTTCTCAGGCTCCTTCCTGCCCTCTGAGAATGGCTTCTAAGGTGGTCTGCTGACCCTCACACCCTCTCTGCTCTGGCCTCATCTCGCTCCTTCAAACTAGACCCACACACCTGCCCACTGTCTGAAACTCCCCAGTCATAGTCTGGGCTTGAGTGCAGCTGTCTGACCTTTCTGGGACTGCCACTCTGGCCTTGGCATTTGTGCTTTAGATTTGCTCACTCCTCCAACGCTGTCCCTGATCCCCTTCCCTCCCAGTATGTCCCCAGCCCAGAAGAATACTCCCAAGCCCAGCTGGAAGGTGAAAGGCTTGGAGGTGCATCACCAGTGGCAGGAAGCAGCCCCAAGGGGGTTATCAGCCACTGTCCCCCAGAGCGGCATGCGCTCCCTAGTAAATCCCTCGTGGAACTGGATTTCCTTTCCGTTCCTTGTTTTTCTTTCCAGAAGTTCTTTACTTTTGCTAATTCAGTTACTCAGCTGTGACTGGACACCGACATTTAACAGAGCCCAAGTAACCAGATCAATGGACAGAGTTAGGAAGAAACTGGAGCATTCTAAGAGACTGTTTTCTGTTTGCTACCTGCTAAGCCAGCCTCACATTTGCTTCCTGAGAGTACAGAGACCCAGGCCGGGCCAGGTGCTGCTGCCCAGGCCAGTGACCCAGGAAGGAGGAGGTCTGGTTTCCAAAGCACAGGACAGAAGGCTCTACCAGCCCAGTAGGCCAAAGGGCAGGGAGAGGAGCCACGAAGCCTGAACCCTTTCATGTGGGAAGAGGGACCATGTGCCAGAGGTGAGTGGCAGAGATCTTCTGAGGGACATTGGCTAGGCCACTGAGTGCTTTGGTAATGCCCTGTTTTGGGGATGTATGCGTCCTGGGGTGCGCTTGAATCCAGAAGCAAACAGAAAAGTTTTATGTTGCTCAGGCCTGTTTCAACTGACAGAAAACCCAACTCAGGTAAAAGTCCTTGTAGGGAATGTTCAGTATAGTAGTTGCCACACAGCACCGCCCCATCTAAGTCCTCTTGTATCAGCTATTTAGTCCTTACAACAACCCGAGGGGAGGCACTGGTGTGGGTCTCAGTGACAGAAATCATTTAATCCCTTGCACTGCAAGTAAAAAGCAAAACCAAGCAAAAACAAAACCCACGAGGAAGGAGTCTCTGTGTGTGTATGTGTGTCTGTGTCTGTGTATCTGTGTCTCTGTGTCTGTATGTACATATGTCTATGTGTGTATGCATGTGTGTGTGTGTATGTGAGTGTAGGAAAGATTTGTGCAGAGGCACACATGCCATGGCGCCCTCGTACAAGGCTCTGTGGAGTCTGTTTTCTACTTCCACTTGTGCGTGAGTTCTGGGAATTGAACTCAAATCATTAGGCTTGAGCAGCAAGTGCCTTTACGGACCAAACCTGCCCAGGAATTAGTATTCTCATTCCCATTTTATCAAGTCACTGAGTCACACAGCTTGGGAGGCTCAGACGAAACCCAGCAGGATAGCTTTCCTACCTCCCATCTTCTGGCCTCTTGAGATGTAAAAGCAAGCAGAAGACTGTGTTGAGCAAGAACCCCTGAGGCTAAGTCATGGAAGGTGATTGCAGGTGCCCCCCTCCCACCTTCCCTGCTGTGTTCTAGATGATGTGTTTGCTCAGCCCTACTGCACCCTGCTCTCCTCCACACTGGACGGGAAACCTAGCTTCCTCTCAGCTCCCAAGCTGCCTTCAGCCTCAATCACATGCTGCTGTATCTGTGCTTCAGTGAGAAGCCTCATGGCCAGTTGAGTCCATGTCACCCTTAGCCAGCTGTGATTGTTAGCTATGGGTGTCAACCTAACAACTGAAGGCTTGTCTCTGGGCACATTTGTTGAGAGACTTAGTAGTTAAGGCCTGAGCAAGCCTACAGGAGATTTTCTAATCTATGGGAAAGACCCAATCCATAGTGGGCAGGATTTTCCTTCGGGCAGGTGGAGGAAGCTCTTTTAGCAAGTTGGTATTGTTCAGCACACTTAGACGGATACACTGTCTGACAAGTGAAGTTTGTCCCTCTCTCAGCAGTCCTGTGGTTATGGTATGGTCAGTTCCCTTGGTCCTGGTATTGGTATGAGCTCTCCTGCCAAGCTGGACTGAGAAATGGAACTGGACAATTAAAGAGAAAAATAAAACCTCTTGTTCCCCCTTAATCTGATGGGTTGTGAATTTATCACAACATACAGAGTAAGTGCATCACCAGCCTATGGTAGACAAAGGAGAGCAATCTGCTAAGTGGCTCAGTTCTCCGTAAGGGTGGCAAGAGGTACAGTCAGAAGGTACGGATGCCACGTTGGACATCCAGGGCTCTGGGCCCACAGCACAGCTGTGACTGAAAACAGGGTCCCTGTCCAGGCCTCTTAGATAATTGGGCGGGATCCCTCTGGGGGATTACAGGGTGGCAGGGTGAGAGGAAGTGGGAAGACTTGGCAAATCACTCTGAAAAGAAGGAGGATGGACAAGAAAAGGAAGTCAGAACAGACCCCCACAATTGGGGTCCCTACAGCAGACTGGAGAGGATAAGTGAATGTGGGGCTACAAAGCCCCTAGATTCCCAGGACAGGAGCAAGACATCAATGGGGATCACTGCTCTGCTCTGTCTCTCCTAGAATGACACTGTTGAGGGCTTGGTGGCTGTTATGGTTGCATTTTAGTGTCAACTTGACAGTTGCAGATTGTTTGGGGCACAGTTGTGGAGGGTTAATAGTTGGAGCAGGCCTCTGAACATGTCTGCAGGTACTTGATTGATTGCTGTGGAGAACCCAGCCCATAGCGGGTGGTACTTTCCAGTGGTGGACCAGATAACAGGAAGTGTAAGGAGGAGGGACTTGCTTTTCCCCTATCTTGTGTCGACTTGCTGTGGAGTTCACTCTGCGAGCGTCGTTCACTTTTAGAGCATCTTCACCTTTTTTGTTGCTGCTACTGCTGCTGCCTCTGTCCTTGGCTGACTTGGAGCTTCATCCTTTCCACGTTGCTGCTATTCCTGCCGCCTCTGGAGCCTGGTCTCTAGGCCTTGCTGCTGTTTGCTGTTCATCGCTGACATCAGAGCCCAGCTGTTCTTCACCGACGTCAGAACCAGCGTCTTTGACCCTCCAGCGAAATAAGGTTTGAGGCCTTCTTGGGATCTTTGGCTTTGTGGGACATTACAGTCAAGAGCAAAGCAGCTACAGGCAGCTACTTTGAAGAACACTTTTTTATTGCAAGTAAATAAATAAATAAATAAATAAATAAATAAAACCTTCTAGAGATTTTATTGTAAGTTTATGTATATACATATAACATTCTAGAGATTCTGTTCTTCAGAGAACCCGGACTAATACAGTGGCATCTGTCTGTAATCCTGGTGTTGGGAAGGCCAACCCAGGAGGATTGCTTGAGCTTAAGGCCAGCTTGGGCTACCTAGTGAGTTTGACACTAGTCTGAGTTGTATAAGACTTTCCTTTAAAAAAAAAATGCAAACAAATAAATGAAATGACAGTGACCATAAAAGTTCAGGATTCCTATTAGAAATTAGTCTTCATACTTGCTCCAAGCTTGCATTGGTCCCCTTTCTGAGAAGCAGAGCATCCTAAAACTCACTGCCATAAGAATGATGTTTATTATTTCTCACAGGTTGTAACTCTGCATAGCATCTGGGGTGTTCTGGGCAGTGGCAGCTGGGAGTCTCTCCTGGCCTTCAGTCCCTTGGGTCTGGTACAGGGTCACCTGGAAGACCTCTGCACTCATCTGCGTTGACTGGTGGGGGCCCACACTGCCAGGACCCCTGGACATCTCTCTCCAGCATTGTGGAGCCTGTCCACGTGATCTTCACCTCATATAGCGGCTTTGGGAATGCAGACTTCTTCCCTGTTGGCTCAGGGCTCTGATGACGTATGTGCTGAGAGACAAATGGAAGCCATATTGCAGGTTAGGATTTTTGTCTCAGAAGTTACACTTCACATTCACGGCACTGCACTTGATTGATGGTGGCAATTTTGGAGGCTTACTCGGGCTCAGGGCTGCTATGGTTTGGCTGCTAAATGTCCCCCAAAGGCGCATGTGTTAAATGCTTGGTCTCAGGGTGGCACTGATAGAAGAAGGCGAATCCATAGGAGGTAGGGTCCAGTGGGCAACCCTTAGATCATTGGGGTTATGCCCCCAAAGGGAATTGTGGGACCTAGCCTCTTCCTCTTCTACTTTTTTCTTTCTCTGTCCATGTCTTTTTTATAGTTGTCAACTTCCGGTCATGTTGCCATACAGAGCCAGTCTCCTCCCTTAGGCTCTGAGTGCCCCAGGCTGGTCCCAGTTTGCACATCCTAGAGCATTTGTTCTTTCTTGTCCCGGGTAGATGCTCAGCCCTCAGGTCTGGTGGGCAGAGCCGTAGAAGCAGGAGGGTTGGCCCCTCTAGCTTCACAGCATTCAGATGTACTGGGAGGTGTGTTGGGAGTTATGGATAGAGGGAGATCTCGGCTCATGCCCTGACCGAAATCAGCCTGCACATCTGGACCATCCGGAGCTTCCACTTCTCTTTCAGCTACAGAGGCAGCAGGATAGTGATGGGCGGGGTGAAGACCGGCTGGCGCAAGCTGACACTCAGCAGGAAGCACAGTGGCACACCGAGCAGGTGTCAGGTCTGGCCTTGCTGCACTCATGCAGGTGGGTGTGCAGCAGGAAGTGCATCCTGAAGGCCTCGCAACACTGCTCTCATGAAAGTCTGGGCCTCTGGTGCCATGAAGCCAGGTGGAAGCTCAGGGCAGAGGCCAGGCTGGGGCAGCACTCAGAATCAGGACTTGGCTTCAGCCCTCTGGTACTTTCTCTTCTACTTTTGCTTCTTTACCACAAAATGAGCAGTTTGTTCTGCCACATACCCGCCTATGATTACCAAACCAGAGGCCTATAAGCAATAGGTCTGCTTCAACATGGATTGAAACCTCTAAGCTCTGAGTCAAAAATAAATCTTCCAGGGGTAGGGAGAGGCTGGGAGATAGCTCAGCGGTTACAACACTCATGCAAGCAAAAGGATTAAGTTCAGATCCCCAGATCTCATATCAAAGTACCACACAGGTATGGCAGGCTGCCTGCAATGTCAGTCCCTGAAGGCAGAGCCTGGGACTCCACAGAGCAGGTGGCTAACCAAACTAGACCTATGGGTGAGCTCTGAGCTTAATTAGAGACCCAGCCTCAAAGAATAAAGTGCAAGAATGACTGAGGATGATTCCTAATGTCTACTTTTGGCTTCCATGCACATATAAACACCCACACATGCAAACATATATACATACATGCACTATCACCAACACACATAGACACATGAAAATGGAAAAAGTAAAAAAAAAAAAATTTTTTTTCTTTGTAAGAACACAAAGGGAAAGGACTAGATTTTATCTGGTCACAGAGCAGCATGACATGGCACCTCGTGTTGGTGCCGCCATCTCTGAACATATCAGCCAACAGATCCTCCACTGTGGCATGATTCAGAAGCAGGAAAGGAACCAGGATGTCAGCGCCTGTCTCAAGCTGTGTGTCTTGGTTTGAAATGTGGCCCCCACAGTCTCATGTGTTTGGCAAGGTCATGGCACCGTGAGAGGTAGAGCCCTGCTGGAGGAAGGCAGTCACAAGGGGTAGGCCTTGAGGTGGATTAGTCACACTCTGCCTGCAGGAGAAGTCTGCCTTATGCAGCAAGCAGTCTTGCAGCTCTCAGCCTCCAAGATGTCTGCAGTGACATAGCCTCCTCCAGCTTTGGCCAGCCAGCCATGCTACCTGCTCTTTGAAAGACTGTATCTCCCCTCTGGAACCGTGAACTGAATAAATCTCCCCTTCTCCCTTAAGTTGCTTGACTTTGGGTGCTCTCTCACAGGAATAGTTAAGAGTAACTGTTACAGAAACTGGTACCAGGAGTAGGGTATTGCTGTGAGATTAAGAACAGCTGATACCACAACGTGAAGTTGTTTGTGAAGCTCAGAAAAGTTGGTACCCAGAAGTATGGCCAATGCTGTGATGTGGCTAGTGTGCCTTTGGAACTGTTTGTTGGGAGAAATATGGAGAGATGCAGGTAGTGGAAGCCTAGCTTGTTGTGATGGTCCAGAGGGGAACAGAGACTGTGTTTGCAACTGGACAAGTGACAGATAGAGCCATGTGTTGGCAGAGAGTTTAGTGAAGTTTTTGCCTTTGTCCTGAAAGCTTGTCTAAAGTTAAACTGGAATGTTTGCCAGAGGAAATTTCAAAGCAATGTGGTCTTGATAATGTGATATGGCTGCTTTTTAGCTGTCTTCAGAGTTATGAAAAAGAGCAAAGAATCATGCAGGAAGAAGCAAAAACCTGTAAGATCTAATGATGAAAAATACAATGTCATACTTAAAGAGTTGAACTAGGAAGAAGCAGAGAACAAAATGGCTTCATTTGTAAATCAAAACCTGCTCTCAATTTGAATAATAGGACAGGCACTTGCTTGAGGGCAAGATCCTCAGTGAAGGCTCCCACCCATAAGAATGCAGATCCTTTTGGAAGAAATGAGCTAAAGGATGGAGTACCAAAGCAAGGATCCACTTCTATAAAGCAACTGTCCAGGTGTGAAAGAGTTTTTTCCCATGGCCTTCAGCATAGAAAAGCAGAATCAGCTGTGATCAGTTTTGGCGAAGTCCGACCCGTGGTTCTGGTTTTAAAGGCATCAAGGATGCAAGAAGGAGGAGATCTTGGAGTCCTCTTTCAAGATTTCAAAAAAAAATGATGGAAGCCAGGCAGCATGTGGCAGAAAATCTGCAGTTTAGAGGCTCAAGAAGGGCAGTTTGTGCTGTGGAGTTAAAGCTTGGTTTGCCATTGAGAAGTAAAGATGTTAAAGATGCCAAAGACAATGTGGTACATCTGTCAAGGAGAGCTGTATACCCTGGGAGGAGTCAGCCCAAGAGAGTGATGTGTTCTACAGGCAGCTGCATTGGAGAGGTGAAACCAAAGCCCTTTGGAACTGAGGTGATTTCCAGGAGAGGCTCACCTGCTGGTCTTGAAGCTACAAGATTTGAGTTTGTCCTGCTGGTTTTTGGTCTTGTTATGGACTGATCTTTCCTGGATATGCCCCCATTCCTTCCTTTTGGAATGGAAATGTATATTCTGTGCCATTGTATATCGGAAGTATGTAACTTATGTTTTGATTTTACAGAAGGCTTTGGACTTTGGACTTTTGGATTGTGTTGAGGCTACTGATGTAATCTATGAAGACTTTTAAAGTTGGATTGAGTGTGGTTTGCATAATGAGCCTGTGGGGGCCAGGGGTAGAGTGTCATGGTTTGAAATATGGCCCCCACAGTCTCATGTGTTTGGCAAGGTCATGGAACCTTGAGAGGCGGAGCCTTGCTGGAGGAAGACAGTTACAAGGGGTGGGTCTTGAGGTGGATTAGTCACACTCTGCCTGCAGAAGTCTGCATTTGCATCAAGCAGTCTTGCAGCTCTCAACCTCCAAGATGTCTGCAGTGACATAGCCTCTTCCAGCTTTGGCCAGCCAGCCATGCTACCTCCTCTTTGAAAGACTGTATCTCCCCTCTGGAACCGTGAACTGAATAAATCTCCCCTTCTCCCTTAAGTTGCTTGACTTTGGGTGCTCTCTCACAGGAATGGTTAAGAGTAACTGTTACACTGTGTTTCTTTGTTGCGATGCAAACAACAGAGCGCAGAATGAAAAGCAACAGTCTCTTTCTTACCTGCTCATCAGTTTGTTTGGCCTTTCAGATCCTTTCTTAAACACTCACAAGTGGGTACCTGAGTGCTGATGGACTGGAAATTTTCTGCTTATCCCCCACCCCAGGCCCTCTGTCACCCAAACACCCTGTGTCTGGGAAGACTGACCTGCATTCCATTGCATTCCAGGCTGGTTGGGGAAACATGGGGAGCATCATAAAGATGGGAAGGAGGAAGGGAAGAAGAGAAGGAGGGAGGGTGAAAGTATAGGTTCCCCATTCCATTCCCTGGCAGGGCAATTGTGTGTTCCTCTACTGAAAGATTCAACCCCTGTGATGTGCGCATCTAACTCCACTCCTGCAGTTCTCTCTGCTCCTGGGTTTAACAGCTAGTGATGGAGTCTCATGGTATTGCATTGTGCCTGTGGGTTCTCTACACCCAGACCACATACCTATAAATATTCCTTTTATTAAATTTTCCTCCAGTTGCCCAGTAAAAGCGTACCCCCTGGGTATTGTGATGTAACATACACCCATCGTTTTCATTTATTGTTTTGCTTATTGTCCTTGCAGTGCTGGGGAATGAATGTAGGCTCTGTGCATGTCAGGCAAATGCTCCAACGCTGCAGCTCATCTATAGATTTAAAGCATGTTACAGTGTGCATCTGCTTTCTCACTGTATCATGTACATCTTTCTACAGAAGCAAAAGCAAGATGCAACTTGCACCTTTAATATTTAACATTTATATGTGCCATCTAGAATGTATATATACTCTGACCTTTATGACTTTCTCCTACTGATGGACTCATAGGTGTTACTAACATGTACTCTCTGTACAAACACTGACAAGGCATGTATCTGTCAGGATTGGGTTTCTGGAGCCATATCTCTGGGTTTAAATCTTACCTCCTGGAGCTAATGGGATGACTAACAGGGTAAAGGCATCTGTGCCCAAACCTGGTTACTAAGTTTGATCCCCAGATCTTACATAGTGAAAGAACTGACTTCAAAAAGTTATTTTCTAATCTCTACCTATGCATTGTGATATAGCTATATATTCACCTTTTTTCTCTTCCTCTCTCTCTTTCTCTGTCTCCCAGATAAAAATAAAATAAATTCTATCTCCTTACTGGGTATGATAACACACATCTATAATCATAACACTTGGGAGGTGGAAAAAGGAAGATCAAGGAGTTGTTTGTTTGTTTTAGATCAGCTACACAGTGAGTTTGAGGCAAACTTGGGCTGAGAACCTGTCTTTAAACACACAAACAAATGAATCCTGTCTCCTCTATGATCCTGGCTATACTTAACCTCTGACCCTTCCACGTCCTCATCTACCAAAGGGTGACAAAAAACTTCTTCAGGGCAGTTGAGAGGGGCAGTTACCGGAGTCAGTGGTATAAGTCACATGATATCTCTGACCTCTCTCAGACTCAGTTTCCCTACCTGCAAAATGGTGATATTACTCCCCAAGCTAAGTGGTTTTCAGGGTGAGATCTCCTGGGGTTGTAAAGATTAAGTGAGATAGTCTGAGAAAGCACTCAGCACCTTGCTGGGCCATCATAAGCACCCCATAAACATTAACTCTTGAGATTATTGGCCCTAATCTCTACCAAGTTTCCTATTTTATTACAGGTATTAAGATGACTAGAAGCTCTACCGCTATTATATTTTATGTTGATAATGGTTCTCAACAACTGAAATTATTTGTTCAGAGTAATCTAAGCAGAAGACTTCAATTAAATGGACCCTTTAGGCAGAGACATGTACATAGAAACAGCTGTAAATTTGGTTCCTTGTTATTTCCTGTTGGGGGGATAGCCAAAGTTCTTCCTCCAGTTGTAATGTTCAGAGACTTGAGGAAGGATGGTATAGGTCCTTTGGAAGATTATTCCCATAAAGATGAGCTCCTGCTTTCTCTTTCTTGTCTTTTACGTGACCGTCCTGGCCAACGCATACATGAGGGAAGGAACCCATCTGGAGTCTTGAGCCATAGGAACAGTATATAATGCGTTGGAGTTGACGCCATGTGGCATTTTGGGCTGTCAGGTGAGTCAAACACAGTGTCTGCTGTGGAGAGTTCAGGGAACACACCAAGGCTGTGAGAAAGGATTCTACAGGTTCTCAGAACTGACCTTGTGCTAGACAGACCTGCTACTTTTCACCATATCTGTGACACTAAAGCAAGAGACCTGCAGACATATTGCTCAACACCATCTGTCGGTACCCTGGCTGTCCACAGACCTGTTCATAGAACTTGAATCTGTCTGGCTGTCTTCCTAGCTCAGGGTTTCCATCCAGACGAGGTTCACCAGGAAGCCGCAAGCATGCAAATGGCAGTTCTCTGCCCACTAGGGTAAAAGCCACTGGGCCGGGCATCTCACCACGTGGATTGTGGTGGAGTAGAGCAAGGCCCAGGGCTGGGCACTCTCTACCCCACCCTGTCCCTGGCACACAGGGGCATGTACTCTGCGAGGCCATTTGCCCTGAGAAACTGGGACCGGGCCCAGGGACACACAGGCCAGCGCAAACAGGGAACTGGATCCTGCCTGCTCAGCCATCCGGTGGTGAGAAGTTGCTTCCTTCCAGCTGGGGTTAGTGGTTCCCAAGCTCCAACATGTATCAACACACCCAAGAGGAAGGGAAGCTGGCAGCTGGTGAGAAGTCAAGTTCCCAGACCTGCATCTGGGATTCTGACCCCATGGATAGACCTCCACATCTGAAAAGGATCAGTCCAGTCAGAATCACATGCTAGTGGCCAGTTCATCAAAACTGACCCGTCCCCCAACACAGTTAGACCTCTGTCTGCATTATCCTGAGATAGCAAGAAACCATCTTCAAGGATCACCTGCCTCTTGAGGCAGGGCTGGTTCCCCGCTCTACACACACACACACACACACACTGCATGGCTGCCTTCTAATAGTCTTGGAGTTTTCAGCCTTGGCTTCCCACCTCCCTAATCAAGGAACAACAGAAGTCCAGTAGGCTCTGTCTTCTGCTTCCTTAGCTGTGAACTAGTGGCACAAGGGTCCCTGATCCCTAGCATCATAATGCCACCCTCCTGCGTCGCCCTCCACTGGGATGGAACTTCCGTAAAAGCAGGACCTTTGTCTGCTGTGTTCTCTGCAGTTCTGCAGTGCCTGGCATGGTGCCCAGCACACGGCATGATGTCACTTACACCCACTAATGTAACTAATAACAGAGGGCCAGATCTGAACAATGAGGGAGCCGAGCTCAGAAATAGAGCATTTGTCTAGCATATGCCAGGTACTGGGTTTGACCCCAGCATTACAAATAGTAAAAGAAAGAACGAGCAAATGTTGGTGAGGATGTGGAGGAATTGCAACCCTGTGCATTGCTGCTGGAATTCAGTGGTGTGGATTTGGGAAACTGGCAATTTCTCATTTTGTAAAAAAAAAAAATTAATTAATTTAATATTATTGTAGTGATGTCCATTTGATATGCATATGTGTGAGTGCAGGCTCGTGGGCCAGGGCACTCACGTGGATGTCACAGGACAATTTGGCAAACTCAGTTCTCTCCATCTACCTTTACGTGGATACCTGGGATCAAACTCAGGTCATCAGGTTTGTGTAGCAAGAGCGTTTACCTATCGAGCAATTCTGCTCCTACAGAGTCATAAGAAATGAAAGCAAGTGTTTCAAGAAAAAAAAAAAAAAAAAAACCTGCACATAAAAGTCCACAGCAGCACTACTTGGGACAGCCAAAAGGTGGAAACAGCACAAATGTCCATCAACTGATTAGCAAGCAAACAAGCATATAACGAGAATTCAGTCATCAAAAAGAATGAAGTACCAACTCAGGATATATCAAGGATTATGTTAAGTGGAAAAAGTCAGACACAGATGTCCACACATTTTCTGATAAATTAAAAATACCCAGAAGAGGCAATTCCATAAAGATATTGCAAATTAGTGGTTACAGATCCAGTGAATAGGGACAAATTAGTAGCAACTACTTTGAAGATATGGTATTTCCTTTGGGGATTGATGACTATATTCTGGACCTACAGGTTACTGACGTGTGCCCTGCAGAGCATTCCACTGGAGCCAAGTCTTTCCTCAGAGGATGGTTAAGTGCTGGAAATGTTGCTCCACCCCCACTCAGCAAATCAAGTCAGGTGACCAAAGGCCCACATGGGCAGAAAGGAGGCATTGATAGCTGTTTTGATTTGGTTAGTTGGTTCTGTTTGTTTCTTTGTGACAAGGTCGCTCCATCTAACCCAGTCTAGCCTGAGACTTGTGATTTTCTAACCTCAGCGCCTGAGCAGTTGGGTGGGATGACAGGCTTGTGCCACCGTAGCCTGGCAACCAAGAAATTTTAAGCGGGACATTGTAAGATCAGAATTGCAGGTGTCATGTCCTTTGAGCCTACCAATGGTCCCTGACCTCCCCACCCCATCTGACTGTCAATATAATCCTGTCACTCTCCAGGCCTGTTTATTCTTTACCTGTGCACATCCTGGAAACAAGTGCCCTGTGTGATCTGCTGAGTGGGTGTGGCTGACAGGGAGGTGGCTGAGCAACACCTATAGGGAGGGAAGGAAGCAGGGCGGGTTGGCACCCAGTTTCGAAGCTGAGGAAGCAAGGGCTCCGCTTGAGTGCGATGCTCTGCCACAGCAGGAGGGCAGTTCTTTTACCAGCCCTGCTGGGGGACTTACACCCAAAACCATAACTCTCCATTCCAGCTACCTAGGAAAATTCCCAGATGAACTTTAAAATATCCATGCCTGGGCCCCGGGCCCTAACTGAGGTTGAGACCCAGGCAACAAGGAGCTCCCCTGGGGGTGCTAGTATGTAGTCCAGGCACAGCACCCGTGACCCCGGTTTTTCTTTATGAAAGAAGTTCATTCAGGAATGTGGAGGAGAGAGCTGATCAGCTGGAGGGCTGACGCCGGTCTGGTCTAAGAGACAGTCAGTGACTGAGAGGAAGGGGGTGATACGGAAGAATGATCAAGAGTACAACCAAAGTGGGGTGGCACAGGAAATGCTCACCCACCACCAACCACCACCCCATCAAAGCCAGGAATCCTGATTTGACCACTCCAGATGGCCCCGTGCAGGAGGTCATCAAAAGGAGTCAGGTGATTCCCATGGGAGGACAAGGCTGCGGACCAAGCTCTAGGCCATGCCTTAGCCCTCTGCCTGGGAGCCCCACCAAGCAGGTGTCCCAGGTGGCCTCCCACCCAGTGTCACGAGACAGCCATGTGTCTCACCACCTGGTCCCCAGGGTGAGGTCTTGAGCAACACCAAGCTCCACCCAATCCAAACACACTTGGTCAGGCCCAGCCTCCTCCACCAGAAGGGCTCAAGTCTAGGAAGCACAGAGTGAGTGAACCTTGCCACTCTGGTCCCTGGAGACTCAGCGTGCTGGGCTGTCTGCCCCACCCACCAAGCCGCAGCGGCACATGACTACCCCTGTTGGCAATAGGAAAAGAAAAGGCACCCTTGCAGAAGGTGTCTGGGCTCTCCGTGCTGGGCCGGGGACCTGCTGAGCACAAATAAACACTGAGCACCAGCATTAGGCAAGGCCCGCTGTGACTGTGAAGAGCAATGCAATGACTAGACCGCTTAAGGGTCATGTCTGACCTCAGTCAAAGACAAGACTGGGGTGTAGCTTAGTGGTAGAGCATTTGTCTGGCATGTCTACAGTTCTGGGTTCTATCCCCAACACCAAAGGAAAAGCATAAGACACACACACACACACACACTAATAATAAAATAAGATAAAATAAAACCCACTAGTTTTCTTGTGTTCTGGCTCCTGGGGCACTGTCTCTCTGTTTTTTTTAAATTTTTTTATTATTTATTATTTATTCAATTGTGCATGTATACGCGTGTGTGTATGTATGTGTGTGTATGTATGTGTGTGTACGTATGTGTGTGTAGAACCACTGTGTGTGTACGTGTGTGTGTAGAACCACGGACGGACACCTCCACCTCCTCCTTGTTTACTCTGCCCCAGGATTCACAGGCTCCGCCCTACCAGGACCAGAAACGCAGGCCGCCCTTGCTTCCGCCTGGTGTCTATACGTGGGATCTGGGATCTGAACTCAGAACCTTCCACCTGCAAGGCAGAGGCTTAACCGTTGAGCCACCTCTCCAGCCCCAGTCTCTCTTTGTTTTTATGGTCATTCTTCCTGTAGTCTTCTTGTTAGTCTTGATAAGAAGCACCAAGATAGCCAGCCACAGAATCCTGGCTGTATTCACCTGGGAGCAGGGTCTCACTGCCTCAAACTTGGCTCTTGCAAGTTTGCAAGACCCTTGCAAGACCATAGTGTGGGCTGTTCCTTTCTCACATCCTCTTTCTGAGGTGCCCCCATTTCCCATTGTGCGTGTTATCTCTCCTTGAAGCAAACGAAACCAACTCCACATCATCTTGACCTAGGCCCAGGAGCACATTGGAATAGATCCTCGCAGGTAGCATTTTCTTTTCTTTCTCTCTTTTTTGTGCACAGGAGGGCACTTGACTGTGTGTTCTGTGGAGGTTTAAGGGTGACATCGGGAATCACTCTGAACTGCTCTGCTTCCTTATTGCTTTGCTCTGGGGTTTTCCAGTCTCCATCTCCCAAGCCCACAATTGTAGGCCACTGGCCACATCCACCAGACATTTCTTTACGTGAGATCTGGGGATTGGAACTCAGGTCTTTTGCTTGTGTGGCAAAGGTTTTTAACCACTAAGTCATCTCCCCAACCTAACATTTTCTTTTCTTTTTTTTTTTTAATTTTTTTTTATTATTTATTTATTCAATTGTGTGTGTGTGTGTGTGTGTGTGTGTGTGTGTGTGTGTGTGTGTGTAGAACCACGGGCAAATTCGGGAACCACCATGGACGCCTCCACCTCCTCCTTGTTTACTCTGCCCCGGGATTCACAGGCTCCGCCCTACCAGGACCAGAAATGCAGGCCACCCCCTGCTTCCGCCTGGTGTCTATACATGGGATCTGGGATCCGAACTCAGGACCTTCTGCCTCCAAGGCAGAGGCTTAACCCGTGAGCCACCTCTCCAGCCCCTAACATTTTCTTTTCTATGTACATGTATTTTTATTTTTAAAATGAAGACAATATAATTCTATTTTGCACTCTTAAAATTGGCAATCTCTTTGGAATATTGTCATTTTATTTACTTAACTTTTGTTATTTTAATTAGTATGCAAAATAACTCGTTCATTACGATATTGCAAATCCATACACTGTTACGGTTAATCGTGTTGCTGATATGACTACAGGACCCAAATAGCTTATGGGACCCAGGGACTTACTCTTGCTTATAATTCTTTGTTACGCTTCATCAGCATGCAGGAGCTGAGGAAACTGATCACATCATGTCTGCAGAAAGAGCTGAGAGAGGGACATCCTTTCTCACTTGCCAGCACGCCTGTCCTGAGTATGCCAAAATATTGAACCAAATCTCTCCTTTATCCATGTGCCTAGGGAATGGTCCTACCATTCTGTGAGCCCATGCCAATTAGATGGTCTACTACTGACTTGCTCAGGGCTTACTTTAATTAAATTATTCTTTATTGGTGAGCCTAGAGGCCGAGCTCTCAATTGTCAAGTTAACCCTGCATCCAACTGGCCCATGCACCATAGTAGTTTGCCCTTAGCCCCAAGGTGTACTGTCACTTTAAACACACCTGTAGGGTTTTTTTTTTAAACTTTATTTAATGTGTGTGTGTGTGTGTGTGTGTGTGTGTGTGTGTGTATGTCCCTGTGGAGAGCCAGGGGTGACTTCAGGAATCATTCTGGATTGCTTCTACCTCCTTTTTGCTTCACTCTAGGATTTCTCAGGCTCTGCCCACCAAGATCAAGTGTTGGCTGCCACCGTTTCTGCCTGGCATTTTTATGTGGGACCTGAGATCAAACTCAGGACCTTCTGTTTGTGAGACAGAGTCTTAACCCTGGAGCCATCTCTCCAACCCATATTTGCATTTTTGCCTTCACATTGTAGGCCCACTAATACCACTTTCTAGTCGATGATGGCATGGTTGGCTTCCTGGCGTGGTGTGGAGATGCAGCCCAGCCCCAGGTGCTTCTTGTAAACTCCGAGGGCAGATTCTTAATCCTCTGGTATCCCCCTGAGGCTGCTGGGTGTCTTCAGCAAGTTTCCACACTTGGGTGTGGGGAAGCCTCGGGCCAGAGTGTCTCCACTACCCAAGGGGGAGGGCACAGGCCGCTCAAGTGTGGCAGGAAAGCAGGGCCGCTTGCCCAGCTGCAGAGCTGGCCTTGAAAGGAAATTTTTGCTCCCAGCCCGAAGAGCAGGGATGGAGCCGCGTGTGCGCTCCTCTTGGCTTCTGGAACATTCTCCACAGGGAGAGGCTTCTAAGGGAGGGGGATGAAGGGCTTAAGCTCTTTGGGAGGGATTTATACTCAGGGGAAGATCCTCCCCTGTAGTGAAGCCAACAGCATTCACAAACGGCAAGGTCACTTCGACTCTTAATTAATTCAACACAACGGTGGCCTTGGTCCAGCTCAGCCATGTACCAGGTTACCTGAGATCTGGTTACAGAGAATCTTGATTCCACTGATCTGGGTGGATCCGAAATTGCACATTGCTTTTTTGAATGTGTGTGTGTGTGTGTGTGTGTGTGTGTTCCTTTACGTGCTGGTGCATTTGTACTTATGGGCATATGCATGTAGAGGCCAAAAACTGTTACAGTTTAAATATAAGTTGCTACCTATAGGCTCATGCGTTTGAACCCTGAGCTGGTATTAAAGTTTGGAAAAGTTGTGGCACCTTAAGAGGTAGAGGGCCTTGCTGGAGGAAGGCACATCACAGGGAACTGACCTTAGGTTTTGTAGTCTGCTCCTGCTTCTTGTTCTTACTCTGTTTGCCTCTTGATGGCTGTGGTGACCCGAACCAGCCTCCTGTTTCTGCCTCTACCGGTGCCTTCTGCTCTATGAATCCTGCCATAAATGGACGGTATTCTCTCTGGAAACATACCAAATTAATAATCTTTACTCCCTAGACCTGGTTACATCAGAATGCTGTCTCACAACGAAAGAAAATTGACTGCAATGTCAGCCTCGAATGTTATTTCTCAACATGCTTGTTCACCTTATTTTTTGAGATCAGGGTCTATCGCTGGGATCTGATGCTTGCAGATTAGGCTAGGCTGACTAGCCAATGAACTTCCAGGGATCCTCCTGTCTTTGCCTCAATGGTGCTGGGATTGCAAGAGCATGACACAATGCCTGGCTTTTAAACATGGGTTCTCAAATTCGAACTCAGGTCCTTGTGCTAGCACAGAGAGCACTTTAGAAATGAGCGTTTCTTTTTTGAGGTGGACTCTTGCCCTGTAGCCAAGGCTAACCCGGAACTATCAGTCTTTCAGCCTTAGCAACCTACATGCTGGGATTACAGCCGTGCACTTACCAGGCATCTAACAAGTTGGTAGGTGGAATTCACACCAGGGCGGAAATAGACTGCCATATCTGGCCTGGAATGTCAACTCGCAGGGACAGACACAGTGATGACCCATGACACTGAGCCCTCGCTTCCCACATCACTGAAGTCTTATAGGTTCCTTCAAGGGATTATGCCACAGAGGGTCAAAAGCCCTGTTCTCAGAGCCAGTGAAACAGCTCAACAGGAAGGCACTTGCTCAAAAACCTTGAGACCTGGGACCGGAGAGATGGCTCAGGGGTTAAGACTCTGTCTCACAAGCAGAAGGTCCTGAGTATGGATCCCAGGTCCTGCATAATAACACCAGATGGAAATGGTAGCAGCCTACACTTCAGGCCCTTGTGGGTGGAGCATGGGCTGATCCCAGAGCAAAGCAAGAAGGAGGCAGAAGCAGTATAGGATGATTCTTGAAGTCACCCTTGGTCCTCCACAGGGACACACAGTACACTCTCTTTCTCTCTTTCTCTCTCTCTCTCTCACTCACACACACACACACATACACTACACAGAAATAAATATTTTTAAGTTTTTAAAACATCCTGTCGTCTAGCAGTTCTACCAACAGCTTTAAGCTGAGCATAATGGCACATGCCTATAGTCTCAGCACTTGGAGGGCTGAGGCAGGAGAATTGCCAAGAGCTCAAGGCCATCTTGTGCTATGTGAGATCCTGGTTCCAAAGAGCAGCAACCTCTGCGATGTCACGTCCTCCTCACACGGCAACACTCAATTGGTGTGCAGTGGCACCCTCCCACTTTCCTGTTAGCGGACTTAACCGGGAGCATCAGGGAGCCCACAGCCTGCTACTTCTTGCTTGTGTCTCATCGGGACCCTGTAGAATGCCATCATTCCAAACAGAGATAACCATAGATACAGCCAACTTCCCGCCTGTGGATTTAGACAGGGTTTCTAAGGTGGGAAACCCATGGTGGGATGGGGGGATAGGACATGCCTTCCTCCCCAGTTCCAGTCCACCTGGGCATCCCTCAGGCTCTCTGACAGTCTCACAGCCCAGGCCAGCAATCCATCACCTTGGGTCCCTGTCCTGCCCGCTTGCACCTAACAAGGAGTGCAGCTGCAAAGGAGCCTCTGGGACTCGGTTCACCCCACGTTCAGGTGACTGTGTCCCTGTTATACAACATGAGCTCCCATTTTCTTGTCTTAGAGTTGTGTGCTCAGTGTAGCAGTCAGCAGCCCCAAGTGGCTATTCATATATATTCATTGAAATTAAATTTTAAAAGGCAACCTCTCAGTAACACAAGCATTACAAGCATTATTATTATTATTACTGTTTTATTATCTTATTGTATTTTGGAAACAGCATCTTGCTATGTTATCCATTGACCTCAGACTTGTGGACTTAAGTGATCCCACAGCCTCAGTCTCTCAGGTGACCAATACGGCACTCACACAACATTCTAAGTACTTGTGGGCCACATGCAGCTATGGTGCTGCCTTGGACAGTACAGAAAACATTGCATTTCCATCCTTGCAGGAAGCTCTGCTGAATGGTGCAATCTTGATATTTCTCACCCAAACCCAACAAGGTCAAAGTACCTATGTGTATTTCAGAAGTAGCCTCCCGCCACACACACACACACACACTACACTGAACCCTTCAAGAACACAGTGACAGCTATGTGATTGTATGATGTAACTGGCACCCCTGTGGCTGTGAGGGCACAATCTGCCTGTTATCTATAGCAACGTTGACAAAAGTTCTTCATCGATGTTTGAGTTTTATATTTGTGTTACCCCCTTTTCAGACCACAGCCTCTACTATGAATGGAATGTGTTCCTCCAAATTCATAGTTTTCAGTCCTTTCCACCTCTATGATGACCCTCAGAAGTGGGCTCTTTGAGCAGTGGTTAGTTTGGGTGAACCCATGTGGGATCATTAGGGTCCCCGTAAGAACAGGACGAGCATGGCTGTACAGGTTGTGCAGGCTCAGGAAGTTCAATGCCAACCTGGGCTACATAACAAGACTCAAGGAAGTAAAAACAAAAATAGACCTGAACAAACCGAAAGCCTTAAAGTGCCTACTGTGTGCCTGCATGGAGGAAAGACCATGTGAGAACAACCCGGAAGAGGCTCTCTGATTGTGAGGCCACACTGACAGCTTGACCTTAGACTTCCATCCTCCAGAACTATGAGACGGGTTTGTTGTGAAAACCACCAGCCTACGGTAGTTTGGTTATAATACCTGAGCTATGGCAGAGCCTTGTCTTTTCCTTTCTTAGGGATTCAGCAATTAATCTTTGCATTAGCTTCTGGAAGCTATTGTCAGAACAGACCACAGCCTGGGTGGTTTGCAACAACACAGATTTCTTCTCTCCTCTTCTAGGAAGTTGGGAGTCCAGATTCTGAGTATCTGTAGTTTCTGGCCTCTCACTTAACTCAAACTGCTCGGCTCTGATTTCTGTCTGTCTTCACAAATAATTGCCTTGTGTGAAGTCTCCAATGCTGCCCTTGTAAGGACTCAGGAGCCACATGTAGAAGCCAGGATGATCTCGGTATGAGGTTCTTTTTTTTTTTTAATTTTTTTATTATTTGTTTATTCAACTGTGCGTGCATGCATGTGTGCGCATGTGTGTATGTATGTATGTGTGTGTGTGTGTGTGTGTGTGTGTGTAGAACCACAGATGATTCGGGAACCACCATGGACCGCCTCCACGTTCTCCTTGTTTACTCTGCCCCGGGATTCACAGGCTCCGCCCTACCAGGACCAGAAACGCAGGCCGCCCCCGCTTCTGCCCGGCGTCTATACGTGGGGTCTAGGATCCGAACTCAAGACCTTCTGCCTGCAAGGCAGAGGCTTAACCGCTGAGCCACTTCTCCAGCCCCAGTATGAGGTTCTTAATTCTAACTGCAGAGACTCTTTTCCAAAATAAGGCCATAGCCACAGGTCTGGGGGAGTCAGGACAAAGGAGGAAACACCCGTGAACTGTCCTGTTAGCTCTGCTCCATGTAAACACAGCTGCCTTTCTCTGAATGGTTTGTACTTAGCACAACGTGACCGGACAGAGACCCTCCCAACCAAGAGGTCAGGTCCCTGTGTTCCAGCCATTAGAGGCAGACATGTTCCGTCCTTCCTCAGAGTCACCCGGAAGGCCACCCACAAGCTCAGAAGCCAGGCTTGGGTTTATTTCCACGTGAGCATTTGCAGTCTTTTAACCATCCAAATCTTCCTTAGTCACCTGACCTTGCATGGGGTGGATCTGCTCATCCAGCCCACCATGGAGGAACAGTGGTTGTCAGAGATTGGATGGAAGGTAGGGAGGAAAGGGAAGGGAGAGAGAATGGTCCCTACTTCACATGAGTATGTAGCTACAAACACTAGTGTGGAACCTACCACCCACCACAATGGGTCATAAAATCAGCAACCGGAGCAGCTGATGAGCTCTTAGCATCCTCCCAAGGCAAGGAATCTCAGGCAGAGAGAAGCGGAGAAGCGAGCCCGGGACGCAAGTGTGGCAAGCCTCAGAGCCCAGATTTGAACCCTAGTGATTTAGTTCCAAATGTTACCCTCAATGAACAACGACGTGTGGGCTGGGTGTTTTGAGAGATAGGCAGCTGCTGTAAGACGTGAGAAGTACTGCTAGATGTGCCTCTGAGTTGGCGTGGCCTGTGCTGCTTCGGATAGACTCAGAGCAAAAGTGGGGCTGAGCGGCCCTTGAAAACGAGAACAACTCTGAGGCCGTGGTTAGAAGAGCCCAGCTCTGTGTTTCTCTCCCCCATTTTCTTCGCACCACATAGACAAGCTTCTTGCCATCTTATTGCCATGAAATGGAGGAGGCCTTATAATGACCAGAGGGGGCAGGAAAGCCAAAAGCATGCCCAAGACCAAGAAGATAGGACTGAGCCTGCCTGATCCCTCGGTGAGGTGAGGAGGACATGGGGCAAGGCCAACTTTCCAACCTTTGGCCTCCCCGTCAGAAGAGATGCCACGAGATCCAACGCCCACCCATACTGTGACCAGACCCAACAGACACAGGCCAGACCTACATGGTTGGTCTCTAGCACATTGGGATTTCCCAAATGAGACACCTAAGGACAGGGATGGGGGGAGGCAGTTGTCAACATACCAGACCCCTGTGGCCTGGCCCACATGGTGCACCAAACTCTGTGAAAGAGGGCTAAGAGCCAAAAGACGAGCTGCTGATATAGATGAGTGAATACAGCTGTTTCCTTTCAGCATGATTTTCTAGTAGAAATATCACAGCCACAAACCAGCCCTGGAGTGCTGGGAACATGACAATCCACGCAGACTAACAAAGCTAATAGTGGGTCTTTCTTCCTGAGTGAAGCCAGGATTTTCCTAGGCAGCAAAGATAAATAAACAGACTACTTCTAAGTGTCCCAGTAACCTGGGTGGGGTTTCCAACCCCACTGTGTGTTAGCTGGGGAAAGCTCTCCAACTTCTGTGGGTCTCTGCTTTGTCTTCTGTTAAAGTTGGGTCAATCTACGAGTTATCTGCTTTCCTCCTCTCCTTCCCAGGGTCCCACTGAAGCCTCTCAGGCCTAACCGCCTGCCCCTTGACTCCCTTCCTCTCCTCCCTGTTGGCCAGAAAGGATCTGGAGAAATTCCCCACAGCACAGTGGGAGCAAGAAGGTCTGTCCATCCCGGCCCCACTCCACCCCACCACACCCCACCACACCCCACAGAGCTGGAATAGCAAAGTCCTCAGGCACGCTCCACCCCTATAGCCTCTCTTCCAGACCCCTGGGGGCAAGTATGCACACATCCTCTTTGCAAAGTACCTTTGGTGATGCACACGTGACCAGTCACCCCCGCTAACCCCCCTGCACTGGCCCTTAAGTCGAGCAGGCCCCAGGAGCGTTCAGTGTGACCTCAGCTCCAGAGAATGTGGGGGAATTTGGTAAGGGGAAGGGCTGACAGCTGGGCCTGGGGGGAAGGGCAGGCCAGGCTGGGAGTTTACAGGACCAGCTGGGTCGTGGATCAGTGTGACTATACCTCCCTGGTGACAAGGAGGGTGGGCAGGGGTTGGGGGGAGGTACCTCAAATTCTGGGGAGCCAGGCGGTCTGCGGTCAAGGGCCTGGCCTAACTGTATGCCACATAGAGCCTGGCCTCTCGCATGCTGGCCACGGCCCCAGAAGCTAGACTTGTTTGCTGGTTGTTTTCAAGGCTCCCTGTTGCTTGCCCTCTCCCTCCAGGGAGTCCTTAGCATGGGAGGAAGTCCCAGGTGGCAGCCTTCGAGCCAGCCTCAGAGGCGGGAGGGGGGCGTCCCTGGAGGTTCCTTACCAGCTGCTTCAGCTCCCTCTCCTCTGCACCCCCTCTCGGGGGCATGAGAGGGCAGAGACCTAAGGTCTCCAGTTGAAGCAAATAAAAATCCAGGGTAGCTGGTTCAATAAGAATGTCAGATTCAATTTTTTAGTATCCGCATATCCGTGCAGTATTGGAGACCGCATGTTAAAAAGGAATTGTTCATTATCTGGAATTCAAATTTCATAGGGTGTCTGGCAGTTCTGGCCCTATCTTTAATTCTTTGTATGTCCCTCCCCCACCTTCTTTTCTTCCTCTTCCTTCTCTTTCTGCTGTTCTTCTTCTTCAAGCAAAGTTGGGCTCAATAAAGATATTTTAATATGGGGATGGAGAGGTGTCTCAGGGGTTAACCCTCTGCCTTGCAGGCAGAAGGTCCTGAGTTCGGATCCTAGACCCCACGTGGGCGGAAGCAGGGGCGGCCTGCGTTTTTGGTCCTGGTAGGGCGGAGCCTGTGAATTCCCAGGAGGAGGTGGAGGTGGTCCATGGTGATTCCCGAATCCACCAGTGGTTCTACACACACACACACACACACACACACACATACACTTGCGCACACATGCACAATTGAATAAAAATAATAATAAAATTTAAAAAAAGACATTTTAATATGCATTTAAGAATAAGGATTAGGGGTTGGAGAGATGGCTCAGGGGTTAAGACTGCCTCACAAGCAGAAAGTCCTGAGTTCCCATCCCAGGTCTGGGAAATCCCAGGGGGAAGCAAAAAAGGTAGAAGCAATCCAGATGTTTCTTGAAGTCACCCTTGGTACTCCACAGGAACATACTATGCCTTCTGTTACACACACACACACCAAATAAATAAATAAAATTTTTTAAAGAGAAAGAGAAGTACTGAGATGAAAGCAAGACACATTTGGGGCTGGAGAGGTGGCTCAGGGGTTAAGCCTCCGCCTTGCAGGCAGAAGGTCCTGAGATCGGATCCCAGATCCCACGTATAGACGCCAGTCGAAAGCCGGGGCGGCCTGCGCTTCTGGTCCTGGTAGGGCGGAGCCTGTGAATCCCAGGGCAGAAGGAGGTGGAGGCGTCCATGGTGGTTCGCGAATTCGTCCGTGGTTCTACACATACACACACAGACACGCACACGTGCGCACACATACACACGCACATGAGCACAGTTGAATAAATAATAATGATAAAAAAAAGAAAGCAAGACACATGTGAAAGGTGGGGGCGGGCTTCTCAGAGAATCATTCCTTTCCTCTCCTCTTCTTCCTCCTCCTCCTCTTTTTCCTTTTTGTAACTATTATTAAATTATATTGTTTGTTCGTGTGTGTGTGTGTACAGGCGTGTGCCATGGTACAAGTGTGGTCAGAGGACAACTTTCAGAAGTCAGTTCTCTCCTTCCCCCATGCAGGGATTAAGCGCTGGTCACCAGCTTTCAAGCAATCACCTTACCTGCTGAGCTACCTTCCTGGCTCAGTCCTCTGTGTTGCCGAGGCTGGCATCGTGAACAGAAGAGACTAAAGGGCTACAGACACCTGTCACCATACTCGGCCTTTTTAATTTTCTCTCCTGTTCCTTCTGAGAACTCACAGACTGGAGGCGTAGCTCGTTGAGGTGTGACCCTGAACTGCCACAACAGAACAAAATGACCTACAAGATGCCAACATGCACCCCACATCCTGCGGAAGGTGATTGCTAGAATGGGAACTCCCTGTAAGGTGGATTCCCCCCACGCACCCGCCCGCCCGGGGCAGACATCGTCTTGAAAGCTCACACTGTACCTTGTTGGGTGAGTTAGTTCTAAACCCAATTCTACAGGCCATACCCATAGAATGTGACGATGTGCGTCAACGTCTAGGGCTACAGGAGGAGCCTCTTTAGAACAGGCGCCCCGGTCTCAGCCCCCCGACACGTGAGAGCCGCCTGGATTCCTAGTTCTGTTCAGCTCGGGAAGGTCTGCTCGGGCCTCTCCTTAGGTCCCTGGGGAGAAGCTTGGGAACAGCCCAGCCCTGCTGGCAGCAGCATCCTGGCAAGGGACCAACTGGGGGCCCACCCTGCCTCGCAGGGAGCCGGCCTGTGAACACCCAGCTCGGTCGCAAGTTCAGAAGTCCTGTGACGTCGTCGCTCCTCAGCCGCCTACGCAGGCAGGCGGAGCCCGGGCCGGCGCGCCCCGCCCCAGCTGCGGTCCTCCCCGCCCCGGCTGCGGTCCTCCCCGCCCCTGCCGGCCTCCGCCCTCGCGGATTCCCAGGCTCTCTGTGCCTGCCGGAGGCAAGCGGCATTCCGTCCGCAGCACGACCATCTGGACCCGGGAGGGCACAGCAGAAGCGCCACCAGGGGCGGCTCTGCGGAGCGCCTGGGTTGGCAGCAGAGTACTCGCTTTGTAGTACTCGCCTTCCTTCCATCCACAGCGGCTGGGAAACTTCCATCATCTTCATCTGCCCCTGAGCACGGCTCAGTGACACGACTCGAGACTTGACTCTAACGTGCCTCTCCCACCTGTTAGTTGAAGTTCCTTATCGTCTCTGTGCCTCAGTTTACTCACCTGTAAAAGTGAATAAGAATCCCCCCGTCTTATGTGATTGCAGGGGTTAAATGAGGCTCGAGCTTAGCAAATTGTCTGGCAGATGAGAAGTGGTTCTTCAATGTGAGATGTTCACTCTTTATATCAATTTATATTCCTTTAAAACTTTTTAAATTTAGTGTGTGTGTGTGTGTGTGAGAGAGAGAGAGAGAGAGAGAGAAAGAGAGAGAGAGGTCACTGTGTGTCCCTGTAGAGGACCAAGGGTGACTTCTGGAATCATCCTGGATTGCTTCTACCTCCTTTTTGCTTCTTTCTGGGATTTCCCAGACTCCACCCACCAAGGCTGGAAGTGCAAACTGCTCCCATTTTTTGCCTGGCGACTTTACATGGGACCTGGGATCCAAACTCAGGACCTTCTGCTTAAGAGGAAGAATCTTAACTCCTGAGCCATCCCTCCAGCCCTCCTTTAAGACTTTACACATGAGTTTGTGTCATTTTCACCCTTATTACCTCATCCCAATTCCCAACTTTCTCTCGCTGCAAACTTTCTTCTTCTTCCACCAGTCTTCCTCCCGTTCTCAAGTCCTTTTGTGTGTGTGGCTTACTAAATCCCATCTGAGTTACTGTTAATGACATGTGTCTGGGCATTTACTGGGGAAAAGATCATATACCATTGGACAAATCACTGGGAAAAGTGGCTCCCCTTCTCCCTCAACCAGTTTTAACCTTCATTAGTCTCTGAAACCTGTAGTGGCTCTTGAGCTCTTTTCTCTTTTAATGGTATAATATTGATATGTGAAATCTTGTGCAGGGCTTGTGGAAGGAGATATGGCTGTGGGTCTGTGGATGCTGTGGTTCTCCCACATCTGAAAGATACAGCTGGCTGAACCCCCATCTCTATCAATACCACCACCACCACCACCACCACCACCTCCAGCCTCTTATATTCTCACCACCCCCTCTTCTACAATGTTCCCCGAGTCCTGGGTTAGATGATGACTTGGATGCCTTGTTTAGTGCTGAACAGCCACAGTCACTTATTGTCTGAACGTTGGTTAGTTGTGATCTCTATGTCATGATGTAATTACCTGCTACAAAGGGAAGATTCTAGATGGAGTGCAGAGAGTTCCTCTAATCTATAAAGATAAGTATTTAGAAGGCAGATCAATATCTAGTCCTCATAGCTAAACCTTAGTAGATTATTCCTCCCCTTCTGCAAATTTTAATCTGGTTCACAGTACTAAGAATGTGTTTTCTGCTAAAGAGTGGGCCTTAGGTCCGATCAGAGAACAGATGGTTGCCCCCATAACCTTCATGCCACTGTTGCAACGGTGGTTGCCTCTTGCCAGGGTAATTGTGTCTGTAGCTTTCGGCTATCAGAGGGAGAAAGGTCTACACATTATATTTGGCTGGTCTAGGTGTGGTTTGATGAAGAGCTTGTCTTAGTCGGATTTTGAATGTGTGAATGCACATATGTGGATGAGAGAGAAACAGAGAGAGAAAAAGAGAGAATAATGAATTTAGAGGACATGGGGGGGTGGAGAAAGGACCCACACAGAAAGGACCGCCAGTTCAGGGGCCAATAGAACAGTCCTGTAAGGGAAGGCTGACTGCCAGGCCTCACCCCATCTTCCTGTGTTCCTCCTAGTTAGGATCCAAACCATCCAGATGGGTCACCGGGAGTACACAGCCTGGCCCACCAGGGTTCAATCCCCAGGACACACCCGGCCAGTCTGGGAATGGGCGTTCTTTGTGTTGAGAAACGTGAGTCTCCAGGATTTCACGTGGGTTTGGGTGTGTCCACACAGAGAGCCCTTTGTGCCTGGGAGGAGGCCAGCCCCATTTATTCTGGCAGACGTCCAACCACCACCCACATGAAGCCATCCCCCCCCCCCCCGCCCCCACCTTTCCTCTCCTGCTGTACCTCCCTTCCTCCCAGGGCACAGCCTCCTTACTGAAGACCGGGAACTCGGGAGGAAGCCTGGCTGTCCTGGAATTGTGACCCCTGTAGTCCCAGGCTGGGGGCTATCTGACGACTGTCACAAGAGGGGCTCTGGGGACAGCCACAGGCTGGGAGAAAGCAGGTACTGTGGTCGGCTCAGGGTGGGCCAAGCCTGGGCTGGAATGGGGGGGGGTCTGTTCGGTAACAGCCAAGCCCTTAAAGCTCATCTTGCCTTGGGAGAGGGTGGGATGCATGATCTGGCTCGTTGCTGGGAGACACCATTACTGAAGGTCCAAGATTATAATTGCAACTGTTCATGTTTCTTTTAAAAATTAAATTAAAAAAAAAAAAAAACACAAGAACCTCATGCTCGTCAGTCTTCCTCCCCCGCTGTCGGCTCCTATTATGAATCTGTGGCATCTTCTGCTGAGAGTTAATTACAGGGTGTGCGAAAGATGCAGGCCTTCCTTTAACAATTATTCCTTCTGGATGGGTTCTAACCCTGCAGCTCCCTTCCTCTGCCTTCCCCTGTATAGGAAAGAAGGACGGGCCTGGACTCCTCACCCCTGCTGGCTGGAGCCTCTGAGCTAGAGACTGTCTCCCCACCACAGACCTCCCTTCCCACAGCGGGGAGAGCCTGCCCTGCCGGCGCTGGACCGTGACACAGCACAAACCGGGACATTGCTTAAAGCACCCAGCACTTGGTCCCACTGGAGCCCGACCCTCAGGCTCTCAGGGGGAGGGAGGGGTGCTGATGGCTTCCTGAAGGTCCAGGAAGCCTTCCAGAAGGCTCCATGCTGCTTCACAGTTGCTGTTCTTCCCAGATATTTATTTAGTTATTTAGTGTGTGTGTGTGTGTGTGTCAGAGGGCACTGTATGTCCCTGTGGAGGACCCAGGGTGACTTCAGGAATCATCTGGATTGCTTCTACCTCCTTCTTGCTTTGCTCAGGCTCCGCCCACCAGGGGTCCACTGTTTCTGCCTGGTGGTTTCTATGTGACACCTGGAATCTGAACTCAATACCTTCTGCTTGCAAGACAGTCCTAACCCCTGAGCCATCTCTCCAGCCCCTTCTTTTGTTAATCATTCCGCACAGACACAGACACTGCCAGTCTCAGGGTGGCTCATCCTCTCTCCACAGATTCTTAGGACAGACAACCCTGGAAGCAACAAGTGTGGACTAACACCTTGAATGATCGCCTGTCTGCCGTGTTGAGTTTCACTGATTTAGGTGACTGGCTAATGGCAAGGCGTTGGGGACATCGCAGAGCATGTTACAGCTGCCCTGGCTGGGTGTTTTGAAAAGTCACAGCATCTCAGAGCTGGAAGGTCCTTTTGGGCTACCCATGCCCTGAAGCAGGGTACAGCTGACAGTGGAAAATCTTCTGTCCCTCCCCAAGGCTAGTTAATAAAGGACAGCTCAAAGTTGAGAGTTGAAAGTAATCATGGCTTGCCTTCCATCTCAGAGGTGGGTGGCTGAGGCCAGCTTAGGGTTACTTAACAAGACTTTCACTATGCAAGCCATACGTAATGGTATATGTCTAAAGTAGCAGCCTTCAGGAGGCAGGATTGCAGTGAGTTCGAAGCCAGTCTACACAACATGGCCCCGTCTGAAGGAAATTTAAAAAGTAATAGTCATGTCTATAATTATGATTCTCAGCTCCCCACATATAGTAGGCTCATTTACTAAGTGATTCGAACCTAACTATTGGCTGGTGCCCTATGCAGCTATCTTTTCCCCACAGGGTACCTAAGTTGAGGGTGCTACTTTATTTTAATTATTAGCCTAGCACAAACCAAAGAGAGCAACTCATTTTGGATTCCAAAATAAAATATAATCAGATTTTCCTTAATTTTTAATAATTGCTTTGAAGTTTCCCATCCCCTTTACCTTCGATCAAGAATTGGCTTTGTAGAAAGAATAACTTCTTTGCTTTAGTCTTCAAAGTACAGCGCTGGGTATTAAAAGGACACAAGAGAGTACTAGGAATAGTGGGCCTCCCTCACATGTGTAGGGCCCCGAGTTTGCTCCCCAGCATGGGAGATGAACAAAGTACATGAGGGAAGTGTAAGATCCTAGCCGTAGGACTTCTGGAAAGGGCAAAGAGGGTACAAATAGTATAAGGCATTCAGCATAAGTTTATCTTTTGAACTTTATTTATTTTGCATGTGTGTGTGGGGGGGGTACTATGTGTCCCTGTGGAGGATCAAGGGTGACTTCCAGATTCATCCTGGATTGCTTCTACCTCCTTCTTGCTTAATTCTGGGATTTCCTGGGTACCAGGGCCGGAAGTCCAGGCCACTGCCATTTCCACCTGGCGTTTTTATGTGGGACATGGTATCCGAACTCAGGACCTTCTGCTTACGAGATAGAGTCTTAACCCCTGAGCCATCTCTCCAGCCCTTGTTTGTTTTGAGACAGGTCTTGCTTTGTATCCTTGTCTGGCCTGGAATTTACTGTCTGCTCCTTGATGGCTCTTGAACTTGTAGTGATCCCCGGTCTCTGCCTACGCCTGCCAAGTGCAGGGATTACAGGTGAACACTACCATGCCTGACCCAGGTGGAGAGGAGATTCAAGCTCAAATATTCAGAATCTGTTAAAATGCTGATTTTTCTTTTTTAACTAGGATCCCGGGCACAGGCCTGTAATCCTAGCATTTGGGAGGTAGAGGCAGGGGCATCAAGAGTTTAAGATTAGTTCGGGCTGCAAGGCTAGTTCAAGGTCAGTCTGGGCTAGGAGAAACCAGAGCAAAAAAGTAAATAAATAAATGAATAAATATAGGCCTTGGGCAGAGAGATTTTAATTTAGTTGACTTGGGGAGAATACCTAGAACTCTATTTTTTAATTTTTGTTATATTTAGAGCCAATGAAAGAAAAAGCCAACCTCTGAAAGTTATCTTCTGCTCTCCACATGTGCACATTCGTATGTGTTCTCTCTCTTAAAAATATTTAAATAAATAAATAAATTTTATTTATTTCTTTTTCTTTTTTATTTTTTCCACTCATACAAAGTTGATAAGTAGCCCATTCCTCTTCCTCCATCCTCCCCTCCTTGGACCCCCCTCCCTCCTCCTTTCCCTCTCCCTCCCCTTCTCCCAGTGCCTTCCCTCCCTCCCCCCATTCCTGGAGCATCCTTAGAGTGTCAAACTTCCCTCTGGGTCCTCCTCTCTGATGAGGTGTAAGGACTCAATGGCATTGCCTAGAGCTCTTTTTTGTGTTCCCCTTTAGTATAGGAACACTATTGTGGCTGTTAATCCCTACTTCTAAGGATCCTAGTGCCTGTGATCCATGCTAGACTTTGTGGGTTCAATGATATGTTGGTCATTGCGCAGGTCATGCAAAGTCCTATTTTGATTACTTCGGCCCTGACTTGTATGGAGTATCTTGAATATCGTTGCTCCTCCCCATCTTTCATTTATTTATTTATTTTTTTTTTATTTATTCAATTGTGTGTGTGTGTGTGTGTGTGTGTGTGTGTGTGTGTGTGTAGAACCACAGATGAACTCGGGAATCACCATAGACCGCCTCCACCTCCTCCTTGTTAACTCTGCCCCGGGATTCACAGGCTCTGCCCTACCAGGACCAGAAACGCAGGTCGCCCCCACTTCCGCCCAGCGTCTATACGTGGGATCTGGGATCCGAACTCAGGACCTTCCGCCTGCAAGGCAGAGGCTCAACCCCTGAGCCACCTCTCCAGCCCCTATTTATTTTTTTAAAAAGCAGCCCTGCCTGGCCTTTTGAGGGTTCCATCTAGGGATGGAACTCAGGGCATCAGGTTTGTGTGGCAAGCATTTTTTACTCACTGAGCCATTTCACTCATTTGAATTCTGTATTTTTTTTTTAACGAGTGTCATGGACCATTGTGAGAGAATGGCCATATCACTCCTGGGGGAGAAACTTCACAAGGATTCACACTGTGGTTTCTAAACCGGAATCAACCGGACAAATGGCGGCTGCCGCCTCCCTCTCGGCAGAAGCTTTCCTGGAAGGCTGTGTTGTAGGACATTATTTATGTTTCTGTTTTTAAAATAACATTGACTTCTCCTGCCTTGGTTACAAAGTTTATTATGCTGCCATAATAAAAACAAGTTATAAAACACTCATATCCCTCCATGGGAAGAAAAGAGGAGGGGTTGTTATTGTTACGTTGTTTCTTTTTAATAGTTGACAACATACTGATATATGATTTGATTTCAGCTTCTCTCATGTTATGTCTTTAATTATTCGAAGGACTGCATAATATCTTCTTATGTGGATTATGCCTGATTTAGAACCAGGTCTAACTGTTGGGATATCAAAGTTTTTCCTATTAACTAGTTAAATAAACAACATAGAGTATCATTCTTTATTCCGTAACATTATATCAATGTCTTCTTGGTATATTCCTTTGTTTTCTTTTATGTAGTCCCAGTGGCCTAGAACTAAGTAGGACAGGAGGACTTTGATTTCTGATCCTTCTCCTCTTCCTCCTCAGAGCTGGGATATAGACTTGTACACTCGTGCCTAGTTTATACTGTGCAGGATTGAACCCAGCATTTCATACGCCCTAGGCAAGTACTCTTCTAATAGAACTATATCCCTGGTTCTGTTTTTTTGTTTTGAGACAGGGTCTCAGGTAGCTAGGGGTAGCCTTGAGCTCACTGTGTGCACGAGTCTGTGGGTGTCAGAGAGCACTTTGTGTGCCTGTGGAGGCCCAAGGGTGACTTCAGGAATCATACAGTTTTGCTTCTACCTCCTCTTTGCTTTACTGTGGTCTTTCCAAGGCTGTGCTTTGTTACACGGTCCTACCACTCAGAGGGACATACCCTCTCCTTCTCGGCAGCTGAGCAGAAAAGAGCCGGGGTACAAAGGACAGTATTTACTTCCTCCCAGGAGAGCATCAAATCCAGCCTGGAACCAGACACAGGAGAACAGGGACTAGCACCAGGCTCTCGGTCCTGCCATCACAGGCTGGCCTCAAATGCTCTATATAACCAAAGATGACCTGCTCCTCTATCTGCTGAGTCTTGTAATTAAAGGCATGTGCCACCGTGCTTGGTTTACACCGATCTGGAAACTGAACCCAGGACTTGATGCAAACTAAGTAAGCAGTCTACCAACTAAGCCATATCCACTGCTCCATAGGTGGATCTTAAGCCATTCTTTACTCAGTGTCTATTCCATACACCTTAATTCCTTTGGTCCTTGCAAGAGCCCTTAAATATAGGTTGGTTTAACACAGTATGAAGTTCATATTGGGCCTTTGCCCTGCTTCCTGGCACAGATCTCCCACAAGCTCCCATAACTTCCTACATGGAAGGTGTCGATTCCGTACTTCCTTTTCGAATCTCCTTTCCTAATCCTGGGAATGCTCTGAGTGATAAGACTGTCTTTTGCTTTAAGGAGACACTGTTACTGTCCCCCTAAAGAGACCAAGCTGTGATTAGAAACTGGGCTCTCCCAGCCCCAGTTGAAAATGGAGATGGCAATGTTGTGTGCCTTCCTGATGAAGACTCCTCCAATATCCTGGGAAATAGGGGGTTCCCAGGACTGAAGGCTTTGAAGGGCCAGCCCACGGGGAAGGTATGGACAGTGAGCTCTCTAGTCCCTTTCCCCATACCATGTCTTATTTATGAGTCCTGTCATAGTTAGGCACAGGTGTCAATTTGACAGTTGAGGGTTTGATCTCTGGGCACATTTGAAGAATTAGTGGTTGGGTTAAGCCCAGAGCGAGTGAACCTGCAGGAGATTGTCTAGCTGATGTGGAAGGCCCAGCTTATGGTGGGTGAGACTAGGCCTTGAACAGGTGAATAAAATACCGAGAGCCAGTTGAGGAAGTTGGCATCCTTCTGTATACTTGGCCGGACATGCTGGTCTTGCAAATAAAGATTGTCCCTCTCTCAGCTGTTATGTGGTAATGGTGTGGCCAGTTCCCTCGGCCCTAGTGTTGGTGCATGCTCTCCCGTCAAACTGGACTGAGAACTGTAACTAGACTGTTGTAAGGAAATAAACCCCTTGTTCCCTGAAGCCATCTGATGGTGATCAGCAACCATGCACGCAAACTGCAACAATTCCCACCTGCTACTCATCTGTATTGGTTGTAGTGTTCTATATGAGATGCTATACAGGTAAGTCAAGCCTTTCCTGAGCCCCATGAACTACTCCAGCAAATGATTAAGCCACAGAAGGGGTTGATGGGGACCTTCAATTGTAGTTGTCAGAAGTTCTAGAAGTAGGGTTCCTGTTGGCATCTGAAGGGGCATGCAATCTTACAGCACCGAGCTTGATTGACTTCCCTCCAGGTAGATGGTGTAGGAACTGAACTGAACTGTAGAGATTCCAACTGGTGTCTGAGAATTGGCTGCTGTGGAAAATCTCTATGCTCCATAGAACCGATGCTGGGTGTGAACAGAAAGAACTATTTTTTCCCTTTACCTGGATGCCACAGTCTCTATTTCAGAGATTTTAAAAAGAAAGTGAGGCTCAGAAAGGTCATCAGGTGAAGCTCAGAAAGGTCATCACTAACCAGGGATGCCAGGTGTTCTGAAGATTTATGCCAGATCTTTTGATCCTGGTTCCCCTCAGTTTCATTACTTTTCTGGCACCTGTAGTAATTCAGAATTCTGTCACCAAAGCCTACTGAAAATTCTAGTTTTTTGGGGGGGGGGGTTCAGGGGTTAAACCATTGTTTTACAATCAAAGAACCTGAGTTCAGATCCCAGATCACACGTAAAAATACAAGGCAGAAATGGTGGCAGCCTACACTTCTGACCCTGGAGGGCAGAACCTGGGAAACACCAAAGTAAAGCGGAAGTTGGAGACAAGTCCTGTAAGTGGTAGGACTGTGTAACAAAGCACAGCCTTGGAAAGACCAGAGTGAAGTAAAGAGGAGGTAGAAGCAAAACTGTATGATTCCTGAAGTCACCCCCGGGCCTCCATAGGCACACACAGTGCTCTCTGACACCCATAGACTCGTGCACACAGTGAGCTCACGGCTACACACACACACACGCACACACGCACGCATGCACACTTACAATGTAAAAGATAAATACATGAATAAATTCCAGTTTGGGCTGGTGAGACAAATCCGCAAGTTAAGGCTCCTGCACACAAACCTGTCGACCTAAGTTCAATCCTTGGAGACCATATGGTGGAAGAAGAAACTTCTGAAAGTTTTCCTGACCTTCACATATGTGCTGTGACAAGTGTCCCCTCACCAAAAAAAAAAAAAAAAAAAAAAAGAATTTTTTTCAAAGAAAGTTTCTAAATTTATAATACTCCCTGTTAATTTCTCCTGACTTTATATCATTTTGAAACCTCTTTTGTCAAAAGCTTGTGAGGAAAGTAAGCTTTCAAATGAAAGTTAGGAATCTTTTACTTTGGTTGTAATTTTATGTTGTGCCAGCAATGGAGCCCAGAGTCTTGTACGTGCTAAGCACATGATTTACCACTGAGCTACAGCCCAGCCCTGGGAATCTTCTATTTCTAAAAGATGTTATTTTGTTATGAGAGAGAGCAAACATGCTCCACATGCCACAATACACATGTGGCGAGGTCAGAAGATATAACCATTACTCTTGGCTATTGCTTTGTGAGAACACCCAAAGTCACATAACTTAGGGAGAAAAGAAAATTTATCTACCTTAGGGTTCCAGAGGGGAGATACAGTCTCTCACAGTGGAATCAGCATAGCTGTCTGACCAGCCGAAGTTGGAGACAGGCTGTGTCACGCCCAAGACAGAAGACCGGAAGATTCCTGGAGAATCTTTCTTCTTCTTCTGTAGTTCCTTTTATCTGATCCTCTACTGAGATTTGGGGAGGTTCTGATGGGATCTAGGGCTGATCTTGTATTATAAAGATAATATCTTAGCTGGTCTCAGCTGATTTTAGTTAATGCTAAGTATATCAAGTTGACACCCAGGATTAACTATCACAGAAGACATCATTCAGAGTCCTACTATGTGGTCTCTAAGCACAGACATTTCTACCCATTGAACCATCTTAATGGCCCTAGAATCTTACACTTAATAACCCTTGGAAAAAGATTTTGTGATGGGAAATGGCCTTTGTCTGGTTTTTGTATAAACTCATACCTATCCTGACATTTAACCAGGCTAGTGAGGGGCTTTTGCTTTATTGAGGCGCATATGCCTTTCACTGCTCCCCAACCCTGGTTCTCACTGCTATGGAAAGGTACCGAAGCTCTTCCTTTCTGACTGGCTGTTGAGAGTGCACACAGAATACTGGACTGTTTGCTCAGGCAAGAGCAGGCAGGGTCAAAACCCAAGATAAGGCTTTCTTGTAGGCGGTCATAGCAAACAGGAAACTCTAACAGACACAAAGGACGGCTCCGAGGAGTCAAGAGGGCACCGCTGACAGCCAACTTGCTTCTCTGAGAGCAAGGGAGTTACACACATGCACTTTTCCTTTCCCAGAAGCTTCTGGCTAGAAGGGGAGACTCAATAGAGCAGAGCAAGAAGTTGGGCATAGTAAGGGTCACAGTGGGAGAAAGCTTTACAGTATGTAGGTGGCAACTGAGACGGACTCAAGGTGGAAACAGGAGCAACCAGAATTTGAAACGGAGGTTGTGGCAACGCCTATCAAGGGATCTCCAGCTCTCCGCCTCCAGAATGTAGGAAGTTGCAGGGTCTGTGGCTTTGACATCGGGCTACACCTGCCCTCTGCTCCCAGGCTGACTCCCTCTGGCTCAGCCCAC
Source organism: Typhlomys cinereus (assembly GCA_023101885.1). Classification (NCBI taxonomy): domain Eukaryota; kingdom Metazoa; phylum Chordata; class Mammalia; order Rodentia; family Platacanthomyidae; genus Typhlomys; species Typhlomys cinereus. Next base: position 2,109,812 of record JALPQD010000167.1, read on the forward strand.
GAACTTCCCAGAAGGGCGCAAGGCCTCCTTCACCATGACCACTTTCCAGACCCATCCCTGGCCACTGTTTGTTCCCTCTGATGTCACGTGGGCTTTGCATCTTGTCCCAGCTCGGCAAATTAGAACCTTTGGTTTCCCAACAACTGTTGTTTTTTAACTCTTTTCTGCAGGAAAAAAAAAAAATCGTACAGGGCTTCCCAGAAGTCTGGCTGGAGGCTATTTTGAGCTGGGTTGGACTGGCAGAAAGGAAACCGCCTGCCCTTGGAAAAAGCCAGGCCTGGGGGAAAGGTGGCCCAAACGAGAAAGAGTACTAGGAGCCTCTGCTGCCTGAGTCTGGATGACAGGCAGAAGTGACAACTACCCTGACACGTAGTTCAGACAGATCAGGGCAGATTCTAAAAAAACAGCTGCTGTACTACTTGTGCCTGCAGGACCAGCCGCAGACACCCTCTCTCTCCAGGTTGGCGTCACTTGCTGAGCGTTGAGTTTTGGAAAGAACAGCAAGTCTAAGCCCAGAAAAGGGCCCAGAATGAACTCTTTCTGGAGACCCACCAATAACAGTCCTGTCTTACTCATACTGGGGGGGGGGTCATGGATGGGTCACAGAGGTGCCACTGTGTGGGAGAGGAGAGTACCCAGGCAGCTGCCGACAGCTGCTTCTTTCTGTATGCTTCTGATTCCCCCTTACCTTGCCTTCCTGTCTGACCTGGTCAGGGGAAACCTTTGGATAAGAGGCTAATTTAACCCACTGAAGGTAGAAGTTTTCTCATGATTTTTGTTGTTGCTGTTCTTACTGTTGCGTTTGTGCGCGGGCACCAGAGCGCTGTGCATGGGAGGTACCATCTGAGCAGAGGGCATCAGTGCAGAGACAGAAGCTTTAGGGTGTTTAGCTCTTCGTGGCATCTAGAAACAGAACAGCCTCCCCAAGTGGTTACTAGGCATAGACTAAAGGCTGGTGTTCAGCACCTGGCCTAGTCCTTTTTAATGGCAGGACAGGTTCCTTCACCACAAGTTCTGACTGTAATCAATCTACTGTATTTTCCCTTCACCATACATGCTTAGGCAACTGTTCTACATCCCCTGACTCTGGAAACCTGGGTTTGCAAGGGGAGTTAGGTCCTCCAGATATAGTCTCCAAATTCTTTGCTTCCTTTTTATCTTTCTCTGCAGCATTTCCCCAAGCTTCACAAGAAGGCCACCAACCTTCAGTTTGTTGGGGCTCTTGCACTTCTTCATCCCCAACAGAAGTCCTCTTTAGCCGACGGAGATCTGTCCCCCCCCCACCCCATGTCACGTCGACAGCAGGGTGTGGAGCTCGTTGTGAGGCCAGAGGAGGGCTTAGCCAGAGCCTCTCTCAGATAAGGACCTGTAGTTGGGATCTCAGAACGTTCCTGGGTACCCTGGGCTGAGAAAGATCTAGAGTGGTTGATTCCTTTCCTCCCTTAGAAACTTGGTGGTGGTGTTGGGGGTGGAGGGGCTTTCCCAGCAAAGACCCAGCCCTTCCTGTCCTCGTGCTTTTGGGGCGGGTCCAGCCAGACACCCAGCCTGGAGTAAAGCACGTGGCTGGGGGGGGGAAGGGGAAGGAGGCAGCCCTCTAGGGTGGGTTTCGCTCTCCCTGCTGCCCCGGCCTCGTGACTTCGGGGAAAGCTCCGTGCACCCCATCCTCCTCCACCCTCCGCGGCCACCAGACCGGTGCGGGTCGAGCCTCCCCCGGAAGACCGTGCTTTCTCCCTCCTCTGGCAGCCCGTTGCGCTGCGGAAACTGTTGACTTAGAGAGGGTGGCCGGGCGGCCAGCGTGTGATGTCAGCGGGGAGCCGGGCGGGGCGGAGCGGGGCTCGCGGAGGAGGGGCGCGGCGTGCGGATGCGGGGGTCTGCGGGTGGCCTGCGGCGGAGGGCGGCTTGTGGGTGCGGGCGCCCGGCCGGGTGGGCGCCGGCGGCTGAGGCTGCCCGGACGCCCGTGACTCACGGTGCGTCACCGAGCAGATGCCCGTGGCGGCCCGAGGCTCCCGGCTGCAGCTGACTCATCAGAACGCCCGGGGCGGAGACCGGCGGCGGCCCAGGTGGTTTGGGGTGCGCGAAGCCGGAAAACCCCTAAGAAGCGGCTGCGGCGCGGGGCGGGGAGCCTCGGATGGCTGGCGGCTGAGCGAGTCACCTGCAAGCGCCAGCGGCCTGCGGGCGACCGAAAGCTGGCCCAGCCCCCGCCCCATCCACCCTCTGTGGTTCTAATGCGCCCCGCGGGCCCCCAGAGTCAGCCCAGGAGTCGCCCTCCCCAGCCCGCTGCTCCGCAGATCCCCGCAGAAAGGAGGCTCCTGAGTGTTCACGCGGATTGCGGTGTCACCCGAGGTCGTTGGGGCTTTGCCCCCCTCTCCTTAAGGCTCTGTCTGGGAAGATCGCGAGCGTGCAATCGAGCCGAGTCTGGATTCTTTCCGTCCTGGCCTCTCTTTACCCCAGCCCTCTCCGGGGGGAAGATAGTCTGCGGCTGTGGACACCACGCGTTGGCCAGAAGCCTGACTGCTCCAGATCTTTCCTGTCACTGATGTCTAACCGCAAGGCACCATGGCACTCAGGAAATGCAGCCCAGGGGTCAGAGAATTCTCAGAAAGGGATGTGGACCCGGAGGGGCTCTCTGGGTGAGGTCTAAACTGCCTCGGGACAGAACAGATTCCCTAACGGGATAGATGAAGCTCCTCACTGCAAGGCTTCCCACCCTCGGGGACAGGTGGAACAACACTGGGGGAGGGGGAGAAGGGTCTGGTAGGTCTTCCCAAACCTCCATTTAAAGTATAGCCTTCACACAACCCTGAATGGGTACACAGGGAACAGTGATGGGGGAACAGATGCCCTAGTGGGGCTGGCATCAGGGCAAGGACCTTGGGAAGAATGGTTTGAACAGATGGGGAAAGGGCACTCCAGACAGAAACAAACACCTACTTCCAAAACCTAGACACAGTGGGAAAGAGCAGGCTGAACGCTGGAACAAGCAGTCTTATTTGACTGGAGAACCCAGTTCTGAAGAGCATTAGCTGTGAACAGGGCAAATGTGGCTGTCAGAAGCAGGCACAGTGGCCCAGAAAGACCTGGAATCATGGTTCTGCCCACTGCCCGGGGCATGGAGCCTGTGCCAGTTTCCAGACAGATGGATTCCTTCCAAGGATTCCTCAGTTCTGCTCAGTCACAGCTGCGGAAACCTTAGCCTTGAATAGCTTTTTATGACTTTCGCCTAATGCAGAGCCTTTTTTGTCCAGATCTCAAATACTTTTCCTATTCTGTTCTTCCATCATTGTCTGCTTATTTTGCTCTAAGCCAGCACGTCTCAGCCTCAGAACATGTTGGAATTACCTAGAGGTGCTTTCAAAAAAAAAAAAAAAAAAAAACCATAAAGGTTGATGTAAGGAATCCTTTCCAGAAACGTTTTTACAGGTTGTGTGTGTGTGTGTGTGTGTGTGTGTGTGTGTGTGTGTGTGTGTGTGTGTGAAGGGGTGGGACTGGAGGGCTGGCTCAGGAGACTGCAGAGCCACTGATAGGTCTGGGGCAGGACCTGCTGGCTGCAGATGCCTCGTGTCTGACACCTTGGTAACAACACTGGCAGGCTGCCAAGGGCATATGGACTCCCCAAGAACGAGAGCTCTGTGGTGTCTTTCCCTGCATCCACCCTGCAGTCCAGGCCAAAGGTTAGGCCAGAAGGGAGGGCAAGGGCTCTGTTTCAGAGTCATATGACCTTTCTCGATAGTGATAACCATGGATCTTCCCACGAGTTTAACTAGACCCCATGGACCACTGCAGTCATGTCCCAAGTCCACATGCACACCCGAACGAAAGCACAGTTAAAGACAGATGGGAGGGCCTAGATGATGAGCTCTACCCCAAAGGTTCTCAGAGAGGTGGAGGCTGGGCTCTCCATAAATCCCCCAACCGTGTTCAGGACAAGATAATTTCCCGTTGATTATTATTTTGTTAGTAATTCATAAATTTAGGAAGACTCCCAGTCTGGGCAAGAATCCTGTCTCAGTCCCCACAACCTCTTAATCCACGTGGTTCGAAAAGGATCCTGCAGGGACACGAGGCCCTGTTGTATAGTCAAGCTCAGGAATGTGGAAGGGACCTCCCTGCCGCAAGGAAAATTCGGCCTGTGACCTAGGGAGGATCCAGGCACCATAGAAAGAACTTCCTGACACTCAGTAATATGGAAAGGAGTCACGAGGGTCTGCAGAAGAGATTCCCGGTGAGCCCTGGGGCCCCATCACGGCCAAGCAGCCTGTGTTCCCATTTGACACCTGAGAAAACTGAGGCTGGGAAATAGTTGAGGAATTTACTGGAGTAGAAATGACTAGTAGCCGGGTAGACCTCCCAGACCTTTGACTGTAAAGTTTTTTGTTTTTTTGTTTTCTGTCGAAGCCTGGACATGGGTCCCTAAACCTAGGGGTTTGGGCATAACCCTAGGAGGCAGCACATTGTCGAAATGTAGCCAGCGAGTAGTGGAGAGTGTTTCCAGATAAAACCGAGGGCAAGCGAATGGGAGGGGCTTTGGGGAAATGCAGAAGCGTCACCAGATTCCTTGCTGAAGCCGGCGATGGCGCTCCCTTGGAAACTAGTGGCAGAGACACGCCCTGGTAATTTTGCTGTGGGGATTGCTCTGGCACCCTTGACGCAAGCTCCTCTGTGGTAAGGCTTGCAGGCACTCGGGGTGAAGCGTGGAGTGTGTGATTCATTTTCCCACTTTGCAGATTAGGAAACTAAGGCCGGACTGAACCTCCACTGTCATTGACTTGTGGTACTCCAATGCAGAAATTCTTTCCTATCCTGGAACGGGGCTCAGACGGAACGGTGCCCTGGCCACCAACCCAGGCCAGACTTTCCCCAGGACCAGGCAAGCAGGGCAAGGGAACGGTCTCCGCGCGCGTGCACATCCTCAGGGCGGGGAGCTGAAGCACCCGTTTCCCTTTCCCCTCCCGGGAAACCTGGCGCTGCCCCCACATCCGCCCTGGCCGCCAGGTGCCCCGAAGCCCGGCTTCCCCCTCCGCCCCCGCCTCTGTTCCCGGAGTCTCGGCGGTCACGTCTCCCCATCCGGCTCCAAAGTGCAAGCCAGCCGAGGTCGGGCCAGCCGGCGGGAGGCGGGGCAGGAAGGCGGCGCCGGGGCGGGGCGCAGGGGCGTGGTCCCCGTCCTTCGCGCCCTAGTCTTCTGGGGCGAGGCGCGGGCGAGGGCCGCGGGCTGCAGCCACCGCCCCTGCCAGGCTCCCGGCGGGTGGGGCGGGGTGAGGCCGGGGAAGCCGCCAGGCCGCGCCCCCAAGCGCCGCGCGGGCCGGTGTTGCTGGGGAGAAAAACGCGCCGCGGCCCCGCCCCGAGCCTGCGGGCGCAGCGCCCTCTGCTGGTGCGTTCTCCGAAACCTCACCCGGACCCGAGAGGAAGACCCGCTGCTGAGCGCCTGGGTCCTGTCTGGTCTGGTCAGAAGTGACTCGTTAATGTCGCTCTCTTCTTAGGAAGAAGAAAAAATAATCAGAAGACGAGTCGTGCACATTAAAGTGCATTTTGAAATGTGAAGAAAAAGTAATGCCTCTATTTAGAAAGAAACTGCAAACTTATCTTTTTTTTGGATAGAGAGTCTAGTTGTGTAGACCAGACTGGACTTAGTGAATTTTCTTTATAAAGGCAGAGGGACCCTGTTCTAGTGATTTGGCAGCTAAAAGACAATTTGTTGATTTTTGTCGAAGTAGATACATGCCTTATGTGAAGTGGACCACCATCTTTAGCAGATTTACACATTTCCTGTATAATTCTCAGGCCCCTATGAAGACTCACGAAACTGATAATAAAATGGCCCTATTGACTACAATCTGGAGACCAGAAGGGTTTGGAATGGGCAACGCCCTGTAATCAAAACACACCGAATTACTGCAACTGAATGTGTAACTAGTCCCACCAAGCCGACACATACAGGCTGCCAAGAGAGCTACCAGTCGTTTCAGCCAGGAGTTCAGGCCACAGGAATTTTCAAGCTGAAGTTTCTGTGTGTCCAGAACGTTGTTTGCATTTTTGATCTGAAGATACTGCGGATCTACAGTAACCTCCATGCACTCCAGGGAGAAGGGACACACTTGATGACGTGGGTCACTCTCGTCTGCCAGCTGTGTCTTTCCAACTTACCTCTCACTCCTTCGGATTAGATGTTACTGAAGGGCGGGGTTAGGCTTTGGGATGTGCCTTCTCTACTCTCAGCGCATCAGCCACCTTCAAGCCAACAGGACAATACTGAGTGGTTTTTGCTTCTTGCTGGATTACCTTCCACAGCTGCCTTGACTCAAGAGAACTCACTTAACTGGGATTACTTACAGGAACGTGGGTAGTTTAAGGGCAGCTACATATGGAGTTACAGTCTCTCTGCCGTGTTCCCATCCCTGCTATCAATAATGGCGTGTATAAGCTAGGGGAGGGGCCTGGCACCTCTCCTGCGTCCACCAGGGACTCTTAGTGCACCTAACCTTGTAGCAAGCACATTTTAGTGGGTCTAATCCTGTGAGTGTCCTGTACAAGTGATCTCTGTTGCTCTGATTTCAAAACAGCAACGGCCACGTCATCAGCATTCTACAGCATGGAATTCCACCCCTTCCCCTCCCTGCTGGGATCTTCTCTGAGTCTTAACCGTCCTGCCACTGCCTGGGACAGGAAGCACATCTTTGCCTGGCAGGCTGAGAATATTCAGACTGTTCATAGCTGAGCAAGACTTTGGTGACGATTCTCTCCAGCAGTGTGCAGACAGCACTTTCCAGTACATGAATGCCGGTTAGCGGTGCTTCCAGCCCAGTCTTCAGGAATAAGTCTTACCATCTAGTGTGCAGTCAGCAGTAGTAGCATGGAGAGAGAGAGAGAGAGAGAGAGAGAGAGAGAGAGAGAGAGAGAGACAGAGAGCGAGCAAGCAAGCTTGTATCACTTGTGTGCCTGTTGTATGTCATTTTCTTCCAAACAGTGCCATCTTTGTCTGAGACTATTAAGGTCACTCCTGTTGATAGTTATGTTCCCTCAAAGTCAGAGGGGGTGGGAAGGAACTAGAATACTAGTGCCCATGCCCGGGTACCTCCAAGTCTGGGGAAGGCCCCTAGGGTATGTAGGCTGAGGAAGGTTAATTGAAAGGGATTCCGCATATGTGGAGAAAGCCATCAGTCATGTTAGCACGGGCTTTCTGGTGATGTAGCTGCCTTTGGGTGGTCCTGTTCCTGCAGGTAACTCCAGTAAACTCCTTGGTGCATCAAGGGGAACCTTGGTATAATCATTATTTTGGTCTGTCATCCAACTCTTATCTAGGATGGAAAGACAGGTTTGTGGTGTCTCCCTAGGAAAAGTGTCCGTCCACAAGGCAGTGCTTTAGGGCCTCCCCAGAATTCTCATGCCAGGGCCTTAGCACGTGCAGCCTTTGGGCACGGCATTCCTCCTCTGCTTGTCACGCTGCAAATCTTGCTCTTCACTCTCATCTATCTCAATGTAACTTATTTCCCAGGAAACCTTCTGACCAGGCCAAAGGTCAATACTCAATTGTTTTCTTTTTCTTTTTTAAGAGTGGTAGCATCTTGTGTACCTTGAACCTCTTGACCCTCCTGTCTTCACTCCAGAGTGCTGGGTTACAGGTGTGCACCACCACACCTGGTGTCTGTGGTACTGTGCATGATAGGCAAGCATCCTTTCCCGAGCTGTATAACCAGATCCCCCCCCCCCCGCTTTTAACATTTTATCCAGTGTGTGTGTATCAGAGGGCACTGTATGTCTCCATGGAGGACCAAGAGTGACTTCGGGAATCATCCTAGATTGCTTTTACCTCCTTCTTGCTTTGCTCTGGGACTTCCCAGGCTCCGCCCACCAGGGTCAGCTGCGGCTGGTTCTGCTTAGTGGAACCTGGGATCTGAGTTCAGGACCTTATGCTTGGAAGAGAGTCTTAACCCCTGAGCTATCTCTCCAGCTCTAACCAAAGCTTCTTAAAAGCATCTTTTTGATCCAGGTGTGTGGGCACACATCTGTAATCCTAGCACATGGGAGGTACAGGCAGGGTGATTAGAAGCTTAAGGCATCTTTACCTCCAACCTGGGCTAGCTATAAAAAGTAAATAAACTTTTTTTTAAAAAGCCTTTTGAGATGAGATCTCACCAAATTTCTTAGGTTGGCTCTAAGCCAGTTTTGTAGCTTATGCAGGCCTTGAACTTGTGATCTTGAAGCAAGTCCCTCAGTACCTGAGATTATAGGCCTGCAGCAGCAAGCTAGACTCACTTTGTGGCTCTGAGTGCCATTTCCTTCAGAAAACCATCGTGTCTGGCCTGCCCTCCACAGTGCTCCTAGAACTTGGTGTGAAATTGGGAGAGGTAAGGTTAATATGTAAAAGAATGAAATCTGTTGTTACCTTTTTGACAAGTCTCATGTGTAGCCCTGACTGGCTTGAATTCACTATGTAAGGCAGGTGGGCCTTGAATTTGCAGTGATCCTCCTGTTTCTGCCCACTGGGACGACAGATGTGTGTTACTAGGCCCAGCTGTTTTGTTTGCTTGTCCCCACAATAATGTGTGGTGCTCAGACATCTTAGGACAAACAGGAAAACCAGCATTACGGAAACAAGGTACCTGTGTTTGTTCGTCCATCCATCACACTGTGCTATGTGCCAGGATCTATATGAGGGTCTAGAGATAAGAAAGATGTGGCTCATGATCCCAAGGACTACAGAGAAATGGCAGACTAGAAGGACCTAACAGTCAGAGAAGAGTGGGGAGCAGGTGTGTTACAGTCATTCTTAACTGTTGCTGTGAGACAGCACTCAAAGTCAAGCAACTTAGGGAGAAAAGGAAATTTACTCCTCTTATGGTTTCAGAGGGGAGAAACAGTCTTTCATGGAGGCAGCGATATGGCTCGTGGTTGAAGCTGAAGGCTAAGTCACTGCAAACATCCAGTAGGCTGGTGGGTGATGGCTGAAGGCTGAAGGATTCCTGGAGAATCTCTCTTCTCAGTCTCCTGTTCTATGTTTCCTTTTATCTGGTCTGCTACTGGAAGGCTCCAATCAAATCTAGGAAGGTTCCAATGGGATCTAGGGCTGGTCTTTGTACTGTAAATGTATTGATCTGGATAATCTCTTCAGATGGTCTCAGCTGATCTTAGTTAATGCCAGGTATGTCAAGTTGACACCCAGGATTAACTGTCACAAGGTGGAACTCAGACTGGAACATTTCATTAGTTTTTCATATGGGGACAGTTCATGGACAGAGCATAGGAAAACCTGGTAAGTAGAGGGACAGGGAAAAGGAGGAAATAAACCAGACCCTCTGAGACAGCAGTTGGGCTATGGCGTACTGTCAGAAGCCCGGACTTGGCTGAGTGGTCCAGTAAGTCATGGGTAACCGGGTAGTGAGCTTGCTCAGAAGTGACCACAGGGGCTTTTCGATCCTCTTTGCTTGACTCCCTCATATGCCAGGGGAGGGACACCTGCTAATGCAATGCCCGTTCCCCCCCACCCCCAGCAGAGTGTAAACATCACTATTTAGCTGGTCTACCTGGGTCTGGGCTCATAGACAGGGATCATGTTCAATGGGGGAGGGGAGAGCATGGTGGGCCTGGGACAGATTAAGCTGAAGCCAAAAATCCAGAGAACAGAGAAAGGGTAGTGCAACTTCACCAACACCTCAAAAAAAAAGGGGGGGGGGGCTGGAAATGTGACTCCACGATAAAGTGTTAGTTTAGCATGTGCAAGGCCTTCGGGTCCATTGATCCCCGGGCACCACTTTTGATCAAAAGTGAAAAAATAAAAGTCAAACATGCTGATTGATGTACACCTGTAGTCTCAGCAGACCAAGGCAAGAAGAATCACTTCAGTGCAAGAGTTCAAGGTTAGCTTTAGCTACACAGACCTCTCCCAACCAGAACAAAAGGACAACGGCAGACTGTGCTAAGGGGTAAAGTTTAATGAGAAAGTTCATCAATATAAATCGCAAAAGTACTAAGAGCAAGGCATCCTGGGAAGGTGGAGGACAGCGAATCATTGCCCACACTGGTGAATCTGTGTCTTAGGTGTAAAGTCATAGAGCTGCTTGGGCGTCTAAAGTCTGTTTACAAAATTGGGCAGGACCATGTTGTGGGATACAATGATGTGGCACACTGGTCTCCAGAACACCTCTGACTGTCTCCCTGTACCAATGAGCCAGACTCCCCCACCTCTCAGCAAACCAATCCCAAATACTCCTTGTTATGTCTGTCAGACCTCCACCTCCAGACCCCACAAAAGCCCTTCTTCATCCTCGCAATGAAGACAAAGGAACCACAAGTGACTCTGAAATGTCAACTGACTTGGCTTTGTGTGGCTGGGTGCAAGTATCCTTACTAGATTATTGCCCACCTGAAAAGCCAGGAGTCCAACTCAGCATGTAGCCATTTTCCTTTTGGCTTAATGCTTAAGCTATTGTTTCAGACACAGGACTATTTCACAAATGCCCACTGTAGTTCAGTTCTGACTTTGCTGCTGCTTCCCGAGGTGTGTGCTGCGATGGGGGGAAGAGGGGAGCAGGCAGGAGTCCTCCTCCTGGCTCAACCCTTCAGAAGGCACAGCCTTGTAAAAGATAGGGAGGCGGGGTACTTGTTTCAGGAATGTGACAGAACAGAGAAGTTTAATGTTCTATGAAACCACACGTGGCGCCCAATTCTTAAGAGTTGTGTGTAAAAGTGGTCCACAGGCGCCATCTGGTGGCACTGTGTCTGCTACTGCTATCCTGTCCCACATTTTCTCTGAATCGTGGCCTATAGCTTGATACAGGCACCCTTTGTCCACAAACGTCTGCTTGTTGACGAAATAGAGCTTGTAATGGGAACTCTGCACTGTACGGACCAAAGATTCATTTGCATCCTATGGGTTTTGAATTTTGTTAATTTTTTAAGTGAGTTTTTCCCTTTTAATCTAGGCCTCAATACTAAGTCATTTTCTTCATCCAGTTGTCCAAGTCAAAACTTTACCAAGTCATTTTCCTTACCAGGTGTTTTTGTTTTGTTTTAAAGACAATTTCACTATGTAGCTAAGTCTGAGTTGGAACTTGCTATATAACTGAGATTGGTCTCGAACTCAGGATGTTTTTCTTTAGCTTCTGGGAGCTGGGATAGTAGGCATGCACTATAGTACTCCCATGCCCTTTCCTAGTTTTTACTTTAAGCGATGAGCCTCACCCACCCACACAGTGGCAGTGTGCTGCATGCAACTTTCTATCCAACTCCATGTTACTCCCCTTCTTCCACCTAACAACTTAACCCTTTTCCTTTTCTAGAGTAAGGTGCTACGCCAATCACTGGGCTTCTATATCCATCCTATCCTACTTACCTACCTACCTACCTACCTACCTACCTACCTACCTACCTATCTATCTACCTACCTACCTACCTACCTACCTATCTCTATCTATGTGTGTGTCCCTGTGGAGGACCAAGGGTGACTTCGGGAATCATCTGCTTCTACCTCCTCCTTGCTTTGCTCTGGGACTTTCCAGGCTCCGCCCACCAGGGCCTCTGCTGGTTCCATCTGGTGATTTTTTTTTTTAAACTTGGGACCTTGCTAAATTTAAAAATAATTTCTGAAAAGTGCAGAAATTAAAACCCTTAGTTCTGTACAACATAAGTGATAAGTGGTTTTACTTATCAGCAGTATGCAAAAAGTTTTTTTTAATATTTTAGTTATTAGAACTCTATTTTTTTTTAATATTTTAGTTATTAGAACTCTATTTTTTTTTTTTTTTTAGAGAATTAAGGTAGAGTTTATTAGAGAGAAGGAACAGAACTCAATGACTCCAGGCATGGTATCTACGAGGACATGCAGCTGGAAAAGAACTCATGGATTCCAGACATGAAGCACCATGAGAGGCTAGGGCACCCTGGAAAATTCATGGACTCCAGGCATGGAATTCATGAGGGGCAAGGAGCTGGGAAAAAAAAAAAATTCATAGACTCCACATGTGAGTGCCATGAGGGGCAGGTGCCAAAGATGGCTGCCAAGTCTGGGGAAAAATGGCTTTTCCTAGAACTCTGTTTTTAATAGACAAATTCTTCTCAAAGCACGCTTGGTGGTATGCACCTGTAATCCCTGTATGGAGGAAACAAGTGGCTCAGGGCTTAAGGTATCCTTGGCTACATAAAAGCTCCAGGCCAGCTTGGGCTACAGAAGACCGTATCTCAAAAAAAAAAATTCTTGCAAAAGGCCGACTGGAAGAAAGCTCTGCCTTTTGTGTATTTTTTAGGGTATCTGATTTACATGTCTGTGTGTGTGCATGTGGGCACGCGTGTTTGTGTGTGTGGTGTGTATGTACATACATCTTTGGATGTGGAGGCAAGTGGTTCATGGTGGATGCACTGGCCCATATCTTCATCTGATCTCCACCTTTTTCTTTCTTAAATTTGTTCTTTGACAATTTCAGCCCTGCATACAATGCATCCTGACTCGAGACAGGGTCTCTCACTGAGCTTATCTATTAAGCTGGCCTGTCTCAGCGCTACAGCACTGGGGCTGATAGACACACACCAGATACAAACTCTGGTCCTCATGGTTGTGCAGCAAGTCATCCCTCAGCCCACCATTTAGCTAGGTTTTTTTTGTGTAGTGCCTGGCCATATCCTGAAGTCCTAAAAACCCTTTGAGAAGTGCCTATTCCAAGTAGGTTGGAAATGCGCAGTTCTTCCTTTGTGAACTAGAGAGCAAAGTGCACAAGGCTGGGGAAATTAAAGATGGAAGTTGGAAGCAGATTCGTAAGTAACTTAGAAACATCAGAAGTGGCAGTGAAATTTTCATTCTTTTTAGATTTGTGTAGTCATGACCTCCAAAGGAGTTACACTAAGGAGTAACAAAGTCCAAGCACTCAGCTTTCTGCTCTCCACTGCATCACACAAAAGCCTATAGACCTGAGTCTGTGGAATGGGGGCAGGCAAGGGTGTCTTAATGACAGTAACAGCAGAAGTCCAACTCTCAAAGGGCTTCCAGAATGGTGGCAGGTGCACCAACACCCTCTAGGCAAGGACTAAGAAGACTTCTGATAATTAGCACACTTGAAAATTACGACACACTGTTTCCCAATCAATCTGCTAGAACAGATTCATTCCAGTTGACGAACTGTTCTCACAGCTGCTTATTAGCTCTTTAGCACCCACTCAGGCATAGGACTATCAGCTACTCAAAGACTGCCTTTAACATAAGAGATCAGATTATTTCAAGGCTGAATACAATGGAAAAATTAATTAACTATCAGGGGATGGCAAAGGAAACTTCCAAAACCAGACATTCTTAGAGATAAAAGATACTGCTTCAGCCAGGCCTGTAATCCCAGTAATTCAGAAAACTAAGAGTTCAAGGCTAGCGTGGGCAATTTACTGAGACTGTGTTGAATATTTTTTAATTATTTATTCAATTGTGCGCGTGTATGTGTGTGTGTGCGTGCGTGTATGTGTGTGTAGAACCACGGACAATTCGGGAACCACCACGGACTGCCTCCTCCTTGTTTATTTACTCTGCCCCGGGATTCACAGGCTCCGCCCTTTCCAGGACCAGAAGCGCAGGCTGCCCCCGCTTTCGCCTGGCACCTATACGTGGGGTCTAGGATCTGAACCCAGGACCGTCTGCCTGCAAGGCAGAGGCTTAACCCCTGAGCCACCTCTCCAGCCCCATGTGACTGTGTTGAATTTAAAGATAAAGGAAATGAGTTTCAATGACAGCGTTGTCCCATCATGCACAAGACCCTAAATTTAATCCCAATATTGGGACAGGGTATGTGTGATCACATTCCTGAGACCTTAGTCTGGAAATTTAAAAGTGCCGAGATGAAACAAACTGGGTGTGGTGAACATCTGTAATCCCAGCATTCAGCAAGCTGAGTTCTGAGTTCCAAACCAATAGGGTAGGGTAGGATAGGGGAATAGTTTGAAATAGAGCTGAGAAAACCTCCCAGGGAGTAAGGCATTAATTTAATAGCAGAAAATAGATGTGAAATCCAACTAAAATTCCTAAACTTTAGTTAGGTATGCTCTCCTCTGCATACTGTTAAAAATCTTAAGCAACAGGGCTGGAGAGATGGCTTAGGGGTTAAGACTCTGCCTTGGAAGCAGAACGTCCTGAATTTGGATCCCCGGTCCCACTTAAAAATGCCAGGTGGAAACAGCAAGGGCTTGTACTTCTGGCCCTAGTGGGCAGGGCTTGGGAAATCCCAGAGTGGACCAAAGAGGTAGAAACAATCCAGGATGATTCCTGAAATCATTCTTGGTCCTCCACAGGGACACAGTACCTTCTGATACACACAAATATTTAAAAACAAAACAAAACAAAAACTAAGTGGTGACAAAGTTCTAGGCACAACTGCACATCAGACAGAACTTTGCATGTTACTCAGGAAAAGATAACTGGACTTAGTGTTAGCCTAATCAAAAAAAAAAAAAAAAAAAAAGCCTCTACCTGCTTATTTCAAAATCACATTGAATTCTTTTCCTCTACATTTGAACTACTGTGACTGATGGAATAGTAATCTTCTCAGGCCATTAACAAAACCCATCTGTCAAGGGTTTGGAGAAGCATGTAAAATAGTGCTTGAAAGATCGTAACCATGAAACTGCTATGACGTATATATATCAAATGCAAATCTACAGACCAAGGAATTCAGGAGTAAGGAAGTTGGTTCCTATTTGTTCTATGTGGTACACCAAGACAAAACAATACTGACTGGGAACTGACATTTAAATTTCATTTAGCCAGTACTAGTTTCTGAAAGGAACCCTCAGCTGCAAAACAATGCTTTCTTCCCGCCCAGTGATAGGGATTGAATCTCAGGCTTCAATCATACTAGAAAGTCCATCTAATCTTTTTTTTTTTTTTAAGGTTTACTTTATTTTCTCTGTATGTGTGCCTACAGAGGCCCAATGAGAGACCAGGAATCATCTTTGATTTCCTACTGCCCCCTCCCCCGAGCCGGAAGTGTAGGAAACCTAATTTTTGGGGGGCAGGAGTGGGGGCGATGGGGGAGGTGACAGGAATGGACGGGATGATGAATTCAGGTCCAAATTCATGTCTTTTTGCTTACAAGAGCCTTAACTCATGAGCCATCTTTCCAGCCCCCAATTTGCTTTTTGTCCCCCCCTCCATTTTACAATCATATTGAGTACTCATCCCTGCTTCCTTCCATCCTCTCCCTTCCCTTCCTCAATCCTCCTCACCCTCCTCCCTGTCTGCTTCTATGGATCCCAGGGTTCCCCTTCTGGCTTATTTGTGGGGGTTCAACCTCTGTGGCATATCAAATTGCCTCTCTTCAGGCCACCTCACTAATAGAGGCATTTCCCTTCACTCATTCAGCTTTAACCCCCAAGATTTCTACCGTGTGTTATCTCCAGTTCTTAGGTAGCCTATGGGGGCATGTTCGTATGTCAGTCATTGTGCGGGTCTGATTAAGCCAAGTCTCACTGCTGTGAGTCCCTGGATGTAGTAGTCCTGCCTCGAGTGGAATGTCTTATCTTGTCCAACAGTGAAGCCTCCCATCTTTAGGTTCTTAAAATCTCACCACCCCTTTCCTCAAGGTTCCCAAAGCCTTAGGATGGGGAGATTCAATTGGCCCGACTCTGGGTACTCTGCATTATGGTTGGCCTTTGCTGTTCACTTCACTGCTCTGTCCTAGGTTGCGACCAATCTTTTTTTTTTTTAATTTTTTTATTATTTATTCAACTGTGTGCATATGCGTGTGTACGTGCCCGCGCGCGCGCGCGTGCGTGTGTGTATGTGTAGAACCACGGAGGAATTCGCGAACCACCATGGACGCCTCCACCTCCTTCTGCCCCGGGATTCACAGGCTCCGCCCTACCAGGACCAGAAGCGCAGGCCGCCCCTGCTCCCCCCCCCCCCCCCCCGCGTCTATACGTGGGATCTGGGATCCGAACTCAGGACCTTCCGCCTGCAAGGCGGAGGCTGAACCTCTGAGCCACCTCTCCAGCCCCCAATCTGCTTTTTAAAATGTGGTTCTGAGGAGTGTCTGAATTGCCGAAGCTCATCTTAAACTTGCCTTTCTCCTACCTCAGCCTAATACTGAGATTAGATTCTACCATATATTCAGCTCAGTTCCTTTTTTAAAAAAAAAAGTGTATTTATTATTTTTATTTGAGGGTGTGTGGGTGTAACTTTGGAAAGTCAGTTCTCTCCTGCCCCCAGGGGATGAGGGATGGAAATTAAGGTGCTAGGTTTGTGAGCAAGGGTTATCTTGCTGGCCCATTTCTGTTAAGCCTTGTTCCTTTGTGATCATGTATCTACATCCCCCCCCCCAGTGAACCTTCATACTGATTCACAAGACACATCCATAAATTAAGAACAATTCTTCTGTTGAAAGGAGGAAATGTGACAAAAAGTTAACAGAAACCTTTCAGGTTAGCCCTAATTTACACAAATTAGTCCTTTTATATAGTGCCAGAACTTGTTCAAGTGTCTCCCCCCCCCACTTAAATTAGCCAAAAGAAAAAAATGAGTGTGTATCTTTGTTATTAAATCACAACTCTCCTTCAACAATGGGTGAACCCAAGGCTGGTAAAGCAGAACATTGCCTTGGTTTGTTGGAGGCGGAGAAGTATGGCTCAGCTCAAGAGTTCAGTGTGGTTACAGAACTATAGGCATGAATTTCCTACAACCCATGGGCAGTTAAGTTGCTACAGAAGGTGGGCCTTTAGCCTTGTTTCTCCAGTAAACTACTTAAGTTGGAAGAAAACAGCCAACCTTGAAAGTCAGCTCACACTTGGGACAAGAGTTTTACTCACATATCTACAATCCCCAGCCCTCAGGTAGATGTGCCAGGAGGCCCAAGTCCACTTTGGACAGTCTCAAATAAAAAGTGGGGTAGGGATGTAGCTTGTAATGATTTCTATCTAGACAGCTTTGGCTATAGGGCCAGACCATGTCTCAAAATAGAAATAAAAACAAAACTATCTTTTTTTCATTCTCCACTATGAAAGCCTACATCTGTAAATACTTATGCAGTGTATTTCCTTTTGGCCTTAGATAAATGCTCTAACTCATAATGTCAGAAGACTAATTTTTGATTTCATATCCTAACTGATTCTGCATTTTTAGACAACACTACAAGTTAATGTTAATTTAATGACAGCAGCAATGAATAACCTTTGATGTCATTAACCTGAGGCAACTAGGCCAAAGCACAAGGGCCGAGTATATGCTAGATTTGGTAAAGATAACATTCCTCATGTGCATCATTTCACCAGGCACCACAGCTACAATGCTAGTCTCCTTTAACTCCAGTGACCTGGCAAGGACAGGCCATCACCCTTCTACAGATTAGGAAACAGGCCCAGATCAACCTAGACAAAAGAATGTGTCAGTTCTAAGCACTTTACTGTTAGATCCCTTAATAACAGTTCAATTTTTAAGTTCAAAGATATTTGGTATCTAGACATGTTCATATAGGAAGTGCCAGGGGCAAAGTATGAAGTTGGTCTACCTACTTTACCTACCAGTACATGCAAATGCCTAAATAAGGTGTCTTTAAAACTATTGTACTTCCTAGAATTTCCTATTAAGTTACCCAATTAACCAAGTGTTTCAGCTTGCACTGAATGGTACCAATATCCACTTTGTGGAATATCCAGTTTATACAGTCATTTTACTTAGTCCAAATTGGGAATGTGTCTAGAAAGGAACATTATTTGCTCATTAAAACCTTCATTGTGTGTACGTAACTCACAGCATTGCTTTACTTTGTAGCACTTTCTGAAAAAACTCAGGAAATATATATGACACTAATTCATAAAATTTCACATCTATTTCATGATAAAATCCATCAAGGTAAATCGTGAGGAATAAAAACATTTTATCTGTGTATTCAGAACCACACACAAGTTACCTTTACAGCTCAATTTACTATATATAGAAATCATTTGGGTTTATATTTTCAGTTAAATTTTGAAGTGAGGTTACAGTATTATATAAAAAAGATTTTACATTAATTATTTTGAAGCATACCAAATTGAAAAACATAGGTTTACACTTCAGATTTATGGCAAACAGTCTTCAAATACAATACAGACATTTCTTAAAGTTACCTTATTATTACATGTGATATTTGCAACTCTGGGCTGTTTGGCATGAAACAGCTCTCCTATGTAGACAGCAAAACTGATAAGCCACAAAGCTCAAGCCTGTATGTCAAGTCAAAGACTCAAAGTTGTACCATCTTTAAAAAGGTTTGGCATTCTGGACCACAACGCACAACACAAAGAAGGTAAGGAACAATTCCTTCTCCTTGTTAACAATTTTAAAAAGTTACATGGTAGCTTGGAATTTTGCATAAAACCCCTATTATACCCTGGAAAAGTCCAAGGGCAATCAGGTGACAGCAGACTGGGGTCTTAAGTACTTTTTGTAATTCATAGAACCCATAATATTCAAATGGGTGATAATCAAATAAAAAATATTAAGCACCTACTGGTTTGAGATTGAAATTAGAGATTCATGATCAATTTCTCTCCACCTTGAAATTAAGGTGTGAAAACCAGCTGTTGAAGTGCATTCCAAACTTCTCCTATGTAGTACAGGTAGAATTTTCTGTCCATTGGCACCAAAGTGAAGTCACATTTCCTCTTGGAAGACAGAAATTCTACATGTGAACATAGAGTAAGTTAGGAGAAAATGACCCCTGTAGAGTTTATTACTATTGTGATTCTGAGATCTAGGATTACTAATATACTAGCAGTGAACAAAGCAAATCCCTGGCAAAACTGTCAGGTTAGTGACGCTAACTCCCTTCCCCAACCACAACAAAACTTTAGTAAAAGAATTCAAAGTAATCACTAAGATGAACAAATGGGAAAGAAATTAGGAACTAAGGGACTAGTTCAAACAAATAACCAAAAAAATCCTAACTTGATATCACTACAATTGAGAAATTGAAGAAAGTGTGTTTCACCTTCATATTCTGCCCTCTGAATGTTGCCCTTCTTTAAATTTTAGTGCTCTGCAGTTTTCTCCAATTTCATTTCCCTCCCCACACCAAGTTCATTCAATGCATTTAATAGAATCTTCCATATCAGCTGAAAAATTTGAGATTCAGAGATTTACTAAGGTACTCTATGCATCCTATCTATAAAGAGACACTATTAATTATTACAGTTGGCGTATGCAAGATTAACATTTTGGTGTTCAAATTGTTAAACATCATGCTGACTGCACATCGACTCTCCATAATGAATCTGAACTTCACAATGATTACCAAACACTTTACTTAAATTACTAATTAAATAACTGAAAAAAATGTATTATGAGCCAAACCAAACTCAATGGGCTTTAAAGAAAACTCTCAATACAGACCATATACACATCTATTTCAAAACTACCAATGCTAACTAACTAGCCCCTTTCCCAAAGTTTTAGCCTGAAAAACAGTAAAATCTACACAAAAATTTATTGCAATCATACAAGGGTTACATTAGGTCAAATACAACAAATACTATGATGCAATTTTACATTTATTAAACTACAGTTCAAAGCACAAATTTACACATTCTAAATACACTAAACGTATCTAATGAAGTCACACTGGTCTTCCACTGACATGTGATCTATCTGGGTGAAAGACATCAACTTTACAAGACTTTTAACAGGAATCCTTAGTATAAAAACTGTGAACTTGTATGTAAACGATTTAATGGGGAACCCAATTAGTGGGCTTCCATCTCCACTAAGTCATCCATTTTGTTGCATATTTTATTTTAAACGCTTAAGGGGTAGGTTAAACTGGTACGTTTAAATCTGGATACATTATTTAAATCTCCTATTACCCCCAATGAATTATAGATGAAAGTTGATTTTTTGTCTGGTCCCAAATAGCTATTACTATGAATTTGTTTCCAAGAGAATTAGCAGAATAAAGATTAACTGAATTTTTTTCTTCCCACACTGGAATGTAGACCAGACAAGCGTAACCTGCAACTTCAGATCTAAAGAAGCGTTAATGCCTGTTTAAGCTTCAGTGGAAAAGCTGTCTTCTTGGCTCAGCTGAATGCAAGAAGGTGCAAAAAAGTAGTTTTTCATCATTGTGTCTGAAGTAACTCCCGCATCTTGCATCTCATACCTACATGAGAAAAACAAAAATCAGGAGCTATGTCTTCACAAAGATCACACAATCAAGACAGTAAAATAAAGTAACTAGTCTTCTAATAACTGTATGTGTCTGGAGGCCAGAGAGTGACATGAGGTTGTCCTCCTTAATGGGTTTCTATTAAGCAGGTGTCTCACTGAGCCCAAGGCATCAGTGGAATAGGAAGGCTGGTCAGGGAGCTCCAGGGATTCTTAGTCCCCTGCGCAATAGAGGTCCTAAGGTCTGAGAGGCAGCCACTTTACTCACTAAGCCATCTCTCTACCTCGAAAAATTACCAATGTTAAATGCACATGCTGAATGCATCAGAAGGAAATTTTGTTTACATTAAAATTTTGTTTGAAGCATTCTTTTTCTCTAGGACTGAAGAGACAGCTCAGGAGTTAAAGCCTTTGCCTTGCAAACTAAAAGATCTGAGTTCAGATCCCAGAACACCAGCAGCAGGAACCAGGGAAACCCCAAAACAAAGCAATAATGAGGTAGAGCAATTTAGGATGAAAAATGAAGTCACCTTTGGGACTCCACAGCACACACACACACACAGTGCCCTCTTCTATACTGCCCCCTCCAAAAACCTCAACTTTTCCTTATTATTTCAAGTTATACGTGTCTGTTTTGAAGTTATTAGCAAATTTTAAATGTCACTTTAAATATCCCATCCGCTTTAAAATAAAATCACCGTACCAATCACTGAATGACATCATGTAATAAATAGCTGGCCTCTGAAAATCACTGAAAGCAGATGGTTCATGGAAAGAATCTGCTCCCATGTTATCAAAGATAAGCCAATCTCCCACATTCAGCTCAGGAAGAAGACAGCGTTCCACAATTTGATCAAGCTCATCACAGGATGGACCCCAAAGGCTGCTTGTAAACAGAGGCTCGTCTTCCTTGTGTTTCTGTAGAAAAAGAAAAGGTGTGTGTTTTTGAAATTTTTTAATTCAAATTGTAGATGATATTGAATCTATAGGGGGATAAAAATGTTAATTTCAGTTTTTCAAATCCCGTATCTATAGAAAAAAAACCAAGGGCCAAGCAAAAGGAAAGACAGTACCACCAAGCCTCTACTGTTGTCATCAACTACAAACCAAGGCAATGAACTAGAAGGTGCTAGAAGTATATGAACTGGGAAAAACAAAACAAACAACCCCCATGAAATCAGGGCATTTGTTGAGTTATATAACAGGGTTTAGAAAGGAAGGGTTCCAGGGCCTTAAAGATCATGAGGAGACTGACTACCAGTGAACTGCACCCAAAGTTCCTACAGGTAGATGTATTTGCTTTTTTTTTTTCCTTTCAAACTGTCAAGTAAGTTTTAAAAGAAAACTTGCCTTGTGAACCTCTGGAATGGTATTTACGTCCTCAGAAAGTTTACTTGCAAAAGAACCATAAACACCATCATTCATGTAATACACGAAGGCTGGTTCATCGCTCCCGTTTTTTTCTACTGAAATGAAACAGGAAAGGTGAAGATGAACTTAGGATAAAAATGCCTAATAGTTACTATAGAAGGCATTATTAAGTAGATCTATAAATCTACTTAATGTAACTTGTGCATTAACTTAAAATGAAACCCAACACACTTCATTCTACGTCCACCAATCTTCCTTTCAATCTCATTTCTTAGGTTTCAAATACTATATTCCACAAAAACAAAACAAAACAAAACAGGACTCCATGGAGAAAATAACTGATTATAGTACCAAAGCAGGGAAAAGACAGACAAAATGATCTAACAAATCCTGATGTGTCAGAAGCTAAACTCAGAGGCCAGGATGGTGGCTTATGCCCAAAACCACAACACATTAGGGGCTGAGATGGAGGCCCCTAAGCTAGCTACAGTGAGTTCCAGACCAGCATAAACTACAGGAGAACTGTCTCGAACAAACAAATTCCATACACAAATAAGCCCACGGACTAATCACTTAGTACAAAACCCTTTATCACTAACTTTAGAACAGAGCAATGTCATGTGCTTCCTCATGTGACACAAAGAATTAAACTGTGTTAGACTCTCTGTTAAAAATGCATTGTGTGAACCAAACTATGTAGAAGCATTAAACAAATCTTAGAGAACACTTACAAAACTATTTTTCAACAGTTTCATAGTAAACAAAGACATGGTATATAAATAACACATGCTTCTGGATTGGATTCTAATTAGGAAAACCATAAAGAATATTGGAGAAACAATTTTCCACTACTCCAGTGGAAAAAAAATTAGTCATACTGATTTTCAACAGTACACTGGATAATACAGACTAGTTGCCTTTTGTTTGATTTGAAAAAGCACTTAAAAGAACATGGTTGGTGGCTCTTACTGCGGCCACAACCCTGAGACCAAGTGGAAAGGAACAGAAACCACAATAAAATACTAGCTTTCAACAGAGATAAGAAATTTATCTAAAATATGTAAGAGAGGGGAAAAAAAATTTGGTCCTAGCTTCCAACATGACCAAGAAAAGAAGGAACAATAGGACAGCCAAAAAGGGCCTCGGCCATGTGCAGCCTATGTGCTGCACAAATTGCACCCGATACATGTCAAAGGACAAGGCCATAAAAAAATTCGTTATTCCAAACATCCTGGAGGCTGACACTGCTCAGAGACATTTTTGAAGCCAGTGTCTTTGAGGCTTACACTCTCCCCAAACTCTGGGTGAAGCTGCATCACTATGTGAGCTGTGCCACTGGTAGCAATATGGTCAGGAACCAATCTCATGAAGGTGGGAAGGACTGACCACCCCACCCCCACCCTGATTTAGACCTCCGGGTACTGCCCCACAACCTCCAAAGCCCACGTAAAGAGCTGGATTCTTGAAAATGAAAGACAAAACAGTCTTCTAGGAAAAATAATAAAGTGGAAATTAACATTAAAAAAAAAACAACACTTCATAACTTACCTCCAGAGGAAAATTTATCGTTTTCAACAACTTTCTTAGCAATAATGTTAACTGCAAGTGTGAATGCAGATGACACATAATAGCTTCCAGGTTCTGAAATTATCTTAATGCCAGAGCCTTCAGGAAAGTAGACATCCAGCAGTGGGCTGATAACATGATTAACCTATGGATTTAAAAATTTTTATTATGGCTTCAATCCTGGATTAAGGAATTCCACATAGTAAAAGATTAATAGCTATTAATTACATTTCCTGGAACATTACGTAGGTCCAATTATAGAACATGAAGTTTAACTAATTTAGCAGGCAATTGAAGCAATCAGGTAGGCCTAAGTTAGAATTTATTTGGTAATGATTACAATGGCAATTTTACAAGTCCACAACTAATACAGCATTTGAATGCTAGAAACAAGGGAGCAAAAACTCAGTCCACAGTTTAAAAAAATTTTTTTTTAATTATTTTTGCGTATTTGTGTGTGTCTGGGTCTATGTGTATCAGAGGGCAGTGTGCCTGTAGAGGCCCAAATGTGACTTTGGCAATCACCCTAGATTGTGCTCCTTCATCTTTGCTTTCTCTGGAGTTTGCCAGGCTGTCTTTCAGGGCCTAAGGTACAGGCTGCCACCATTTCCATCTTTACGTGAGATCCAGGATAAGAACTTAGGACTTTTCTGCTTGTGAGGCAGAGATTTAACCCCTCTCCAGCCCTCAGTCCATAGTTTCTAGAATGGACAGCAGGAATGTGTATCTAGCTATTTCAGCTCTAGTTGTCTGAGCTATGCACTCACTACCTTGGTGACATTATGAGTATAAGCACAACAAACAATACTTACAGTGGGTATAGCTCAGTGGCAGATAGCCTGCTTACACCCTGTTAATGTGCAGCACAGTAATAAATGAAATGAATAATCTTTGTGTGATGTGAGAGAGTTCAGAGAATTGTTTTCTTAGACTGACATTTTAAGACTGATGCCATAAACTTTAGTTTTTGTTACTGTAAAAAGCCTTGTTTATGCATACATCAATTAACAAAAAAAGATAATTCCAGTAATATCTCCTCTGAAGAAATTTTACCTCTTCCAATTGAAATTTGGATCCTGTGAAGCCTCCTCCAATGTCTAACATGTTCATAGTAAAGCCAAACTCTCCCTAGAAACAAAAATGTGTTATTTCTAAATTACAAAGCATATGAGAACACTTAAAAGGTAAATATCTTGCTCTGGCTTTTGGTTTCTCAGGTTTTGCTTTGGTCACCGTAACTAGCTTCGTTTAATTTTTGGAGAAAAAAAGTCTTCCTATGAAACATAAGCTGATCTCCAATGTAATCCTCTTGCTTCAGGCCCCTGAATGCTGAGGTTACTAGATAGTTAAGTGCTACAATTTGGGTTCTTTGGTTTTAATTAAAAGAAAAAGATTAAGTCAATGTTGTATGTATTTGTCTCCCTCATCTTGCCTATCTTCCTTTTAATTGTATATCAAGAACGTTTTCTTTCTATTGTTTTACCCACAAAGTATAGAGCCAACAAGATGGCTCAATAATAAAAGTACCTGGTCATAGGCCTGGAAAACTGAGTTCACTCCTCAGAGCCCACATGGTAGAAAGAGAGAACTAACCTGAAAAGTTGATTTCTTTCTTTCTCTCCCTCTCCAAAGTAAATATTTAAAAACAAAACAAAACAAAGAAACAAACCATGACTATTATGTAACTCTGAATCTTTCCCATTAAAAAAAAAATCAGGTATGTGTTATACTAGATGTAAAGAAAGCAATTAACACTGACAGTACTAAAAATAATACTGAGTCCCAGTCTTAAATAATAATCAGCTAAGAACTTACGGCCATGTCAAACACACATCGAGCATCAGACAGAGCATGGACATACACTTGAGATTCTTTGCAAGCACTTGAAACATGAAATCTGAAATAAAGAAAAGGAGTAAATTTAAAGAGTATGTTTTTGAAGTATTTCCCACAATTCCTTTCAATACTCATTCACAATAATGCCATGAGCACATGTAATAACTTCATCAGATATTTAATACAAGAGTAGCAAAGAAATAACCAAATTTCAATGTTAGCTTTTTAGAAACAGCAATGTTTGAACAATACTACCATGCTAAAAACAAATTTTTAAAAAGTAAGTCAGGTACCAGTCTCCTTTCATGGATATAAACATGACACAGTAAGATGATATCATAAAATCTTTCATTTGGAACATCCAACTAACATATAATGATTTCAAGCCTAGCCTGGGCCAAGCACTCCAGGATGATTCCTGAAGTCATCCTTGATCCTCCACAGGCACACACAGCACCCTTTGACTGACACACACACACACAAGTTTAAAAATAATAAAATAAATGTTCTCTAAAAGAAATTAAAAGAAAAACAAATAAATCTCAATCCCTTGCCTCCTTAAAATTTTAAGTTTTTTTTTTTTTTTTTTTAAAGTTAGAGGAAAAAGGGGGAGAGGGAGAGCAAGTTGTTGCAGCATGTGAAAGTAAAGAGAACAACTTTCGGAAGTCAGTTGTCACCTTCCACCATGAAGGCTGCAGGAACTGAACTCAGGTCACTAAATTTATACAAAGACACTTTTACCCACTGAATCTTGCAGCTTGCCCAAATGATTAAACGATTTTTTTTTTTTTTTCTGGCAGCATTGGAATTGAACTGATGACCTCAGTGCTAAACAAATCCCCACCATTGAGACATCCACCTCAGGTCTGTTTTGTTTGTCAGATAAGGTCTCATATTGCTGACTTTGGTAAACTAAAATCTCTTTTCTCTAGCTCCAGAGTGGTGAGATTACAGGCAGGTCCACCATACCTAGTTTCAAAGTTTAGTAATTGAAGTGCTTAGGAGATTAAGAGGATAATCAATGTCAGCAAGCCTGACAACCTGAGTTCCATTCCCAGAACCATGTAAAAGTCTAAGAACAGAGAAGACGCCATAAATTTGTCCTCTGACCTTCATACACCTGACCTGATATGAACGTACACATACACATTGTAGATTAATTTAAAAAGAGTAAAATTAGGTAAGAAACAAACGATAGCTACACTTTCGAGGCTGAATGTCATCTTAATATGCACTGGAACTATAGGAAATTCATTCCTTTCAAAAGGTGATTTAGTGTATAGGTGTGTTATCACCAATAATCCTAACAGGCAGCAAGAAAATCTATGGCCTTTAACCTGCACTTGTGGCCCTGGTGGGCAAAGCCTGGAAATCCCAGAGCAAGAAGGTAGAAGCAATCCAGAATGATTCCCAAAGTCACCCTTGGTCCTTCACAGGGACACACACACACTTAATTAATCATAAAAAGAAAAAATAATACAAATACTCACTTAACTCCAATTATTTGGACATCAAGTTCCTTAGCACATTCCAAAAGATGCCTACAATTCTTCAGTGTAGTGCCGAACTTCATGTTCCCATCTTCACCTCCAATATTATCTTCTGTTGCAATATGTAGTAAGACCCTAAGAGAAGGGGAAGATGATTGGGGCAGAGTTGGTTTACATCATCATCAGCACATGTGAAGCCTGAAGACTGTAGGAAGTGTGTTGATTATGTTGTCAGTGCTCCCAGTCCAGCGATGGATGAATCAAGTGAACCTAGTGAAAAACAATCCTGTATAGAGAAAAAACTAGCCATTAGGGCCTAAGGCATGAAGCTTGCAAGGATGGGATTTTGGAAAATGCAGCAAGTTAAGACTTGTAGCAGCAAGAGAGTCAGTTGGGCTCTGTAATGAAAGACGACATTACTTTCGAATGAAGTCCATCAGTCTGTGAATCTAGCAAAAACTAAATTGTACAGCAATGCCATCAATATTTTTTCAAAAAAAAAACCCCAGTATTTCTAAACATCTTCAAAATTCCTAGATTTTTCTAGCTAGCTAACCCTTTATAAACACACTAATCTTTTAAATCCTAACAAGTTTCTAACTGGAAAAGACTGGAATGCTTTGTTACTTTATATGTCTCAATAGACTACTTGATTCCAATCTATTATCTTCTAACTGAGACAAAATGACTATGATGATTAAAAGCTCCATTAATAGTTAGGTAGTGAGTGATAAATTGTTAAAATACTACAAATACACACATGCTATTTATAAAACTTTTCAAGAAGTCCTGCATGACTAAAGATCAGAAGGCAAGACTAATAAAAGCAAGGGTAAAAGCAGCTCTTCTAAAGATCACAGAATACATTCAGAAAAAAAAATGATTCCGTGTAATTTTCCCTAAAAGCCTCTCTCTATGTTTATGTTCCCAGGGTAATCAATGCCTTAAGAACACCAATAAAATTAATAAGGAAAACATAGAAGATCTAGACAACCTGTAAGTCATAATACAACTATGCCCTTATTTTGATGATCACATCAAATTTTTTTTCCTCGAATGACTGCAAGGTCACATCCCAAATTGCCTTCAGAATCTCATTACAATTTTCTACAAAAGATCAAAAGCAGGCAGTAAATAAAACACTGCTAGCATTTTTTTCATCCTAAGTTACAATATTCACCACTGCTCTCCGTAAATGCTCCTTCTCAGGCCAGACAAACAAATCTTTAAAGAGTCAAGATGACTTTCTCAAGTATTTAGTTTTAACTTACTTGGCATTTGGGTGGTTCCGTGCAATTTTCTTCAATTCAATTTCACTGTCGCATGTCATGGTATTTACTCCAATTTTTGCTGCATACTTTATCTGAGCAACTTGCTTACAAGGACTTACATAAATAATGTTTTCTGGAGATACACCCAATTCTTGCACTAAAACCATTTCATTCTGTGAAAAAAATGTTTTTAATGTTTAAAAGGCAAGGTTTTATTATTACTTTTTATTTTTATTATGACTTTTTAACCTCGGGGTTCACAGGCTCTGCCCTACCAGGACCAGAAACGCAGGCTGCCCCCGCTTCCGTCCGGTGTCTATACGTGGGGTCTAGGATCCGAACTCAGGACCTACCACCTGCAAGGCAGAGGCTTAACCCCTGAGCCACCTCTCCAGTCCCCTTATTTTATTATCTTATACTTTTTCCTCCTCTAATGCTGGGAACTGAATCCAGGACCATGTACGTGTTATGCTAAGCTATGATATTAGTCTCTTAAGTTATGCTTTGGTTAAACTAGAATTATAATGTCAGAGTTCACATTTTGATAAAGCTTCCCTACTCTACTATAAAAAACAATAACCTAAAGGAGAATTCTCATAATCTATAAATAGTTAAAAGTATCTTGATCTAGGGCTGAGGACATAGCTCAGTTGACAAAGCACTTGCCAAGCATACATGGCCCTAGGTATGATTCCCAGCACCATACAAATCTATCCTGGTAGCCTGTACCTACAATCCTAGTAGGTAGGTGGTAGAGACAAGAGGAATCACTCTCAGCTAATATCCAGGCCAGCCTGGGCTAGAGATCCTGGCTCAAAACAGAAGAGTATCTTCTCCACACAAGTTAGGGCCAAAGCAACCATAATAGGACTTTGCATGACCTGCGCAATGACCAACACATTACTGACCCCTCAAAGTCTAGCATGGACTAAAGGCACTAAAATCCTTAGAAGCTAGGGATTAACAGCCACAAGTGTTCCTATACTTAAGGGGAACACAAGAAAGAGTTCTAGAAAATGCCACTGAGTCCTTACACTTCATCAGAGAGGAGGACCCAG
Source organism: Typhlomys cinereus (assembly GCA_023101885.1). Taxonomy (NCBI): domain Eukaryota; kingdom Metazoa; phylum Chordata; class Mammalia; order Rodentia; family Platacanthomyidae; genus Typhlomys; species Typhlomys cinereus. Next base: position 2,138,502 of record JALPQD010000167.1, read on the forward strand.
AGGAAAGTTTGACATACATATTAAAGGATGCTCCAGGGATGGGGGGAGGGGAGGCACTGGGAGAAAGGGAGGCAGGGGGGAAAAGGAGGAAAAAGGGGGGAGGGAATAAGGGGGTCCAAGAAGGGGTAGAGGGAGGGAGGAGATTGGTGTACTTACTAAGTTTGGATGAGCAGAAATAAAAAAAAAAAAAATTAAATAAATTTAAAATAAAAGTAAAAAAACAAACAAACAAAAGATTATCTTGATCTAGTTTGTAGCTAGACTCCAAGAAAAGGTTGTTCACAAACTCACTATGTTGCTGAGACAAACCTTCAAACTCCAAAATGCTGGCTGGGATTGTAGGCATTACCACCATGGGTAACTATACAGAACTTCTTTACTTACTAAGAGTGTTTCTTTACGGCTCATACAATAAAAACTTCCTTTTCATTAATACATTTGAAAAGGTAAACCTTGGGGCTGGAGAGGTGGCTCAGGGGTTAAGCCTCCGCCTTGCAGGCAGAACGTCCTGAGTTCGGATCCCAGATCCCACGTATAGAGGCCAGGCGGAAGCGGGGGCGGCTTGCGCTTCTGGTCCTGGTAGGGCGGAGCCTGTGAATCCCAGGGCAGAAGGAGGTGGAGGTGTCCATGGTGGTTTGCGAATTCTTCCGTGGTTCTACACATACATACACACACACACACACAGACGCGCGCGCACATACACACGCATATGCACACAGTTGAATAAATAATAATAATAAAAAAATTAAAAAAAAAAAAAAGGTAAACCTTGAACTTCTTACCATTTGATCTATTAGTAAGGGACAGGCAACTAGACATTAAAGTGAACTTTCAGATGTTGTCATTAGTAAACAAACAACAAAACAACTTACTTTGTTGGAACAAGCAAACCCAGTTCCAAGAGCTGCCAAAATCTCAAGTACAGCTGGAGCAGAGTTGCATTTCACTGTGTAAAAGGGCTTGATCTGAGCCACCACATTCTGCCACTGACTGTGTTTCTTCACAATCTTTCCAAGATCCCCCACAAAAAATGCATTTTTTCCTGTCTATAAAAAAAAAAGACAGGCAAAGAATCATTGAATAGAACTCACTTTTTTCTTCTATGAAGGTTTAAAGTTTAAGAAGACTCTAAAACACATTTATTCTTCTTTAAACTGTTGACTTTTGACATGCTAAACTGACATAAATACTACTTGAGGTTTTTGTTTTAACTAAGATGCTCATTATAGTAGGCCTTAAACTTGCTAATCTCCTAGGTTACAGGCATGCCACCACACCCAGCAGATTGCTGTGACTTTGTTATTTCAGAATCTATTACCTCAATTTAACTTAGTAGTTGGGCAAAAAAAGATCTACTTCCTAGTATGAAAAAATGGATCTCAGACACTGACTAAAATATAATATACACCTCCACCAAAACTAACACTGAACCAGCCCTGCCATGGTGCTGTGATGCCTGTAATTCTCATACCCATAGGCCAGAATAGGCTACATAGTGAGATCCTGTTCCTCCCTAAAACAAACAGTAAGACAAGCTAGTGAAATAAAGTAGTTTTACTAGGAAACAATTTCTATGTAGATAAAGCCTGTGTCTACAAATATGGCAAACTTAGATTTATTAAAAAAAAAAAATCCAAGAGATGGATGTGGTAGTAGTTGACCCCTCCAACAGTATAGCACAAACCATTTAGTGTAAATAATGACATTCTATCAGCATACATTTGCAAATAATACTAAAGTAAACGAAAATGAATTCAAGACTGAAGAAGAGTGACTGCATATGCAAGATTTTCTAGCAATATTATACAACTCTCAGGTGCTAAAAGGCATATTATATAGCACCATACTCTTTCATAAAGAGGATTTATACAGGAATTGAAATATCAATATTAAATTAAGATAAACAGAAGGTTAGCATCTAAGAAATAGAACGATGATACTTTCAAATTTTGAAAACCACAAACACCATTATTTACAAAATGTGAAATGACACTTACCAGGGTATGTTCATAAACATAGTTATCAATAACATTTCCAAGGTTTGTTCCTTCATCCAACAGGCCAACGGAGTAGTTTGCATCGTCGATAAATCCTTTCATCTCAGCCGTATTCCACAAAGCCGAAAGTCATAAACCAGGAAAAACAAGAGACGGGCCACCAAGCCTATGTTTGGGTCCTCAGAATATGCAACAAACTGTCAAGATAAAGTTAGATCAAAGTCTACATTACTTCAATATTAAACATTATGAATGAGTTGCCAATGAAACTGTGAAGTGCTTGGGTTTTGTGAGGAATTAAAGTGATCACTAACATTTGTAGAAAATACTGGACCTGAGAATTGCAATAGGGCAAAGTACAAAAGTAAATTGTCTGCAGACAGCTCAATCCTATCAGGACATCTAAATCACCTCCCATCTTAAAGCTCAGGAAACCTTTCAGAAGAGGAGGCATTAACAATGTAAGAGCTGGAAGATAGGAAGAAGTAATGCCAGACAGTAGCCACTATCAAGACTGTTATACCCAAGAACTTAAAGTGCAATGCTGTCTACTTACACTAAACCTCTACAATAGCTGGCCCAGAAACACTTTGCCATGGAACAGAGAAGATCCCCTGAGATATGATACTACCTCAAGAGACTGTACGGAATTGGAAGAGACAAAAGAGAGGGGAGCCTCTATACTCTATGGTTTACCACCCCCCCACCCCCCTGTGGATCACTCACACCTTGGTAAGTGTCCAGACAGTAACTTGTGGCAGGCACCCTAAATGGGACCCAATGGTTGGCACATGGAGACAAGAGGGAAGGATAGAAACAGGATGGAGGAGAGGTAGGATGGGAGGTAGTAGATGATGAAAATACACCAACCCATTACTAATATAAATAAAAAATAACACACACACACACACACATGCACACGCACATACATAAGCACACACACACAATTGAATAAAAAAAATATATAAAAAATGTATAATAAAAAATAAAGTTCATTGAAAGAAAAAAAAAAAAAACCCTACTGACTTTCATTACCCATATATAAATAAAAGACAGGATAGGGAGATGGTTAGGTGCCTGCTATTGAAGCATGAGGATCCCTGGAACATGCTGACCAGTCAGTCAGGCCAATCAGTAAGTTCTGAGTTCTGTAGGACACCCTGCCTCAAAGAATATAATTGAAAGCAATTACATACAAGAATTGTAACAAAAATTTTAGATAGCTAGGCACAGTGGCTCATCCCTATCAGGACTTGAGAAGCAAGAGTCTGGACTACCTAGTGAGCTTCAAGCATAGCAGACTATACAATATTAAAAAAACAACTAAATAAGTAAACTCAAAAACACTTCTTGAGTAAGTAAAAGGAATAGAACTGTGGAGCTGAGCATAGCTTTGATATAAACTGACCAAGTCTTTCTCAAAGTTAAAGAGATACCCTTATCAATGGACCCATGTAAATTCTGTAAAGTTATTTATTAGAACAGGCCTCAGTGGCCTGCAGTGCTAGTAATGTGTGAAACTTTCATAAATTTCATGAATTTCTGCAATCCTGCTTGTTTGTTTGCTTGTTTTAGTTACTTGTTCAAACAGTATTTGTAGCTAGTACTGTGATAGCACTTATAGGCCCATCACTCAGTGGGTGAGAACAGGCAGGGACACACAATAAAAAGTAATACATTAATAAAAGATTGAAAGGAGAGACGCAGAACATCAAGTAACTGCTTAAGAGTTGAAACAGTGTTTGCCAATCATGTTCCATGTTTGGGGCTTTAGGTTCAATTCCCAGTACATCAAAAAGAAGTGAAGAAGGGAGGAGGAAGAGGAGGAGGAGGAGGAGAAAAATTATGTTGAGAACTAAAACTAGGGGGCTACAGATGTTTGGTTGATAGATTGTTTGCCAAGTATGCACAAGCCCTGAATTGGACCCCCAGCAGCATGCAAGTGGATGGTAGATGGAGCAAAACTGTAATCCCAACACTGAAAGTCATCCTTAGCTACACAGAGTTTGAGACCAGCCTAATAAACCTGTCTCAATGGGGAAAAAAGCATATAAAAAAAACACAGTACTCAATTGCCAAAAATGCTAAAAATGTCTATTTGGGTAAATTGATACTCACCTATAATCCCTTCACTTGAGAGACTGGGGCAATAAGATTCCTGCAAATCTGAGGTTTGGCTAGGCTGGTAAGTCAATTCTAGCCAGAAATACATAGTGAGATACTATTTTTCTTTTTTAAAATAGTCTAGTTGGTGAGATGGCTAATGGCGCTTGTGAGATCCCAGAGCCCTTAAGATGAAAGAAAAAAAAAAGCTGTTCTTGTCCCTCAATAGTTCAGCTAATAGAGCAGAGGACTGTAGTTGATTCCCAAACGTTGTCCTCTAACTTCTACATGCATGCCATAGCATGCGCATGACGGTTCTCAAATTAAAATATATTTATTTTTTAAAAGCCATCATGGTATAAGCCAGATATTTATACATAAACCAGCATTTTTTTTAGCTCAGGATGGCCCCAATTTTTAGGGATTTTAGGCTAAATTATTCTGCCCTTCAATCAATAAAATAAATCTTTCCTCCCTCTCTAGGCCATTGATTCTTTCCTGGGGCAGCACATTCTGACATTAATGGCTTCAACTTCTTTACTGAATTTAGTGATCCTTAAGAAATGATAAAATAAAACATGTTTCCACACAGGAGACTACTCACAGTGGTACTGATTTCTGGTTGCGCACTCAGCAATCTACTTTAAAACCTGAAGAGTTCCAACTCATCAAGCCAGGGATTCAGCCACCCCCCCCTTCTCAGGTCTCTTGTTTCCTGTCATTCTGTTCTGTTTGCCTTCATTCTCCCATAGCCACCTTAACACAATCCTTTCTGAATAGGTAAAGGAGTCATATGTTTGCTATGTAGAATCTCCACTCTTTCCACGCTTTTGCTGATGCGAGGAGGTGACCTGCTTCCTAGTGGCGCCGAGAATGAGGAGGGTATCCATCAGAAGAGTAACAACAACAAAAAAAGACGTTTGCCTGCAACAGTAATGCAATCAACCATCTACACATGAGGAAGAAATTCAGCCATGTACAAGGTAGCCAGCACAAGGACCTGTGGCTGTTTCTATTAGACTAAAGATATGATCAGCTGTAGTAGATTCCTGGATTTTAAATGCTTGAAAGTCAACATAAATTTCCTTAAAAAGCAAAATTTCCCTTCTGTCTTTTTTCACAAGTTTCAAAAACACCATAGCTTATATAACAACCATTTAGGGTCTGTTTTTAAACTTGGATTAATATAAACTCCTTCAATCAAGAAATTCAATAAAGTCATTATGCCTTTTGTCCCATGCTAGAAAGAGTTCACCTTGGTTGAATTTGTCAAATTTCACGAAACATAAATAATACTTAGTTTTAACTTTGAAAACAATAACCTCTTAATTTGCAAGCCATCTATAGATTCCAACTGACCCATTAAATCTTTCATGCTATAGTGAAGACTATAGTTCAGCAAGATAATTCACCAGGAAAAGTACTTGATAACTTTAATTCAATTCCCAGAATCCACAAGATAGGAGAACCAACTCTCAAAAGTTGTTCTCTGCCACAAAACATACAGTGGTATGCATGGGTCTATGCTTATTCTCACACACTATATAAATTTTAAAATTTTAGAATACTTTTATTTTGCCAGAAGAATTGATTTAGATTTATCTGTATGACTAAAGCTGCACAGCTAAGTGAAACCACAGTGTAAACATTCTCTGAAGGAAGTTATACTAGGACTGATGTAAATTTGTGCCTAAAAAGTAGACACTTTATACTAAGGATGCAAATTTATTTTATGCGGTGAAACTCCAGTAAGAACATCCATTTTAGACCATTCAACTAGGCTGCTCATCCAATAAGATGAACAACATGGTAAACATGAAAAGAATAATAAGAGAATGTCCTGTAAAGTTCAACATCACTTTGTTTAAGCAGCCAGCTTTCACCCAATAACCATCCACAAAAATTTTTTCATCAAGAAAAATATTTCATCAAAATCTTTAGTCTACTATGTTCGATGGATATGTCTGTAATTCTAAGTTTACAGACAGGATTTAGAATGTGAAGCCAGACTGCACAAGATAGGAAGAACTTGTCTCTAAACAAAATATAACCTCATTTCAGTTTCCACATCTTGTTACATATATTTTATTTACATATGTAATATATACTTGGCTCCCTTAGGCTGATTACAGGCAATTGATGACAAATGTAAAGGTTCTGGATTTTAAAAGCATAAATTATCTTCAATTTCTTAGACTCAAGATTAATTTTCCTGTAAGTCAGATCTGAAATACTTGGAAAATCATGAAGCCCATTGGATAAATCTTACATTGATGAATGCCTGGACAAAGATATTTCTCCAAGTACTATTGAACTACATAGTCTAAGTTCAATTGATAATTACCTTAATAAATTGAACGGTGTATTTACAGTGGTATATCAGGCACTGGTCAAAAATGTTCATGACCAAACTATGTTTAAAATAAAATGGAAAACCTGATTCTTGGTTACCTCATCCCTGTAAAACCCAGGATTCAGTTTTTAGAAATCCATAGCCATGCTCAGTCTTGCTAGGATTTTTCTCCATTTGCAGACAACTCTTTGATGTTGAATGTTTATTCTTGTTGACAGAAAAATCATTCTGTTGTAACTAGTTTTTACCTCTCTCTTCACATTATTTTCAGTTTTTGGGGGGCCACAGAAATGGCTCAGGGGTTAAGTAGCTATTTTGCAAGCAGAAAATCCTGAGTTCAGATTCCAGATCCCACGTAAAAATGCCATGAGAGGAAAATGTACTCCCGATCCTCTAATACACACCCACAATAGACAGACAAGTCTGCCGTTTTCCAGTTTTCTTTGGTGCTGGGGATAGAACACAACTAGAAACTGAGATACATTGCTTAGATCCATGACTTTTCCTCTTTAAACCTTTTATCTTATTCTCAAACATGTAGGCTTCAAATGTATTTTTTTCCATTTGTATCCATCTTGCTAAGTTTACATGCACTAAGGTGCACCGGTTTTAACATGTAATTGTTAATACCACTGCCAGAAAGGTAAGTTTTTATGCCCCTTTAAGCAATCAATCTCCAACCCCATCACAAGCAATCACATGTAATCTTCATATTATCTGAAAATCAAAATAAGAGATGAATAATGGTACTGTTCACATCAAAAAATACATGTATACTAAACAAAAAGAGGCAAAACACTAGTTCTAAAGGCAAGCTCTATTTGTATTTACTCATCTCTAACACATGTTACTTCAGAAGCAATTGTAGGACTGTTAACCAAACTGGCTAACAAGAAGACTGTTAGAAGAGTGAAATAAAGTTCTGCATTGGCAGTATTTGACAAAAACAATAAAAATTATGGTACATCTGAGACCAGAAAAACAGATGCAGGACACACATAAGTTATTATTTAATTTCATTACTCACATTGAAAGCTAAGACTTAATTATTAAAAAATTTTTTGAAAAAAAAAAAAAAAGGTTCTATCTGTGTTTCCCACAAATTCTGAGCCTAGAGTAGGGCTTTCAGGAACAAGAGTAAAGGACCTCATTACTCTAACACTAAGAGTCCATAGTCCTAGCCATATGGGAAGTTCTTAAATACAAGAGATGGCAATATAACAAACTCCCTGTAAGTATACTTAAATAAATAAATAAGCAAACAAACAAATGAATGAATAAATAAATGCCAGTTTGCCTTTGAATTGAGGATATAGTCCAGGTGGTAGAGTGCTTTGTTGGGCCCGCCCAGGATTTGCCCCAGGGCATGGCCGAGTACATGGGACTAAAGATGGCACTGAGGGCTTAGTGTCTTGGGCGTAACTTGATCACATTACAGAGAGCCCTAATTGGCTTCCAGATATTGATCTGCCTTCTGTGCAGAGTGAAACTGGACTTCACCTGTGGTACCTGAAGGTTGTGTTAACCTTTGACAGAATTGGGTGCCCATTTGGCACCTTGTGGTTTTTTATCTATATAAGCTGCTTTGTCTCCCCCAATAAACTTAAGATCTGCTTCTGACAATCTCCCTGGCCACTCTGGAGGATTGAGGCGGAGGCGGGGACAGCCGGAACCTGCCTTTCTTTGTCCTCACAGCCAGAGCTGTGCAATCGTGTGAATGAGTGTGTGAGTGGGTAGAGACACACCACGCTGCTGCGGGTAGTGGGCTCTACAGTGCTTGAGTAATTCATTTATTCTACACTACACCAAAGCTGCTGAAATAATAGTTTTGTTACTAAGTAATTTCCTCTTAGAATCATCGCTGGAAAAAAGTGTAACATTATTTACACCTTTCTGCTGATGTTTTGATAATATGTTCTCCATGAAAAAGCTACTAAAACAAAGGATTCAAAGAACCACATATTGCTCCTGGAGTCTTGCATGAGACAGCTGAGTCCTCATGTTTACTGGGAAGTAGCTCCAGGAGCAGTGGCTGCAGCTGTTGGGCACTTGCCTTGTTACACACCTGCTACAAAGGCTTCTACAGGTGATGTACTTCAGAAGAAACTGTGGGCAACAGCCCACTTGACACCAACCTGGATGAATGTGAGTCTTGGATTTCTGAAGACCTCCCTGGAAGTAGAACAGGGAGAGCTGAAAGGTTGAGGTTTGTTTCAAAAACACCTATCGGGAAACCCAACCTTAATAAAGCACCAGTCACTTTTCTAATAGGACTTTTACTCATTAAAAACGAAGACATGTATGTATTTTGAAATTTACACCATTACAGTTACTCTAAAGATACCTAAAAGGCATTTCTACCTTTATTGTCACTAAGCATTGATGGCCTACAATATGCTCATCACAACTTTAAAAAGAATATCTGAGCTCCCTCCTCTTGCAGTCTAGTACAACAGAAATGTTACTTACCATACAGAATTACTTCACAACCAACTGACCAGAAAAACCACTAAAAGTAGCTTCTAAAGGATGGCTGGTACTGTAGGTGTGAGGCATAACTCACTAAACTACTGAAGCAGCACTAGGATGCTACACACTGCAGTGGGTAGCCAAGAAGCTTTAATAGGTGCTAACAAGATCATGTAACCTACTTTTGTCATAGTTAGCCAAAAACAAGTGACAAAAAAAACAACAGTCTGCTTGGAGTGCTCAGGATACAGGACAGGACTTGCTTCAACTGGCGGTATAGGAAAACTAGCAATTAGTCACAATAAACAAAACTGATGAGTCTATATATAGGAAGAATACTAAAGTTATTTTAAAAGACAACTATATAACCTGAACTGTGAGCTAAAAATAAACCCTTCTTCTTATAATGCTTATATAAGGAATTTTATAACAATAACTGAAAAGAAAATTTGAAAACTACACTTATTTGAACAGTTCTTTATAAATTGGGTAATAGATCTTTGCAGTTAAGAAAATAAATAACTTGGGAGGCACATGGATGGGTGCAACACTCAGGCACTATCATCAAAAAAACAAAAACAAAACAGATGAAACCTGGTGAGCCATACATTCAATAATATATGAAAATAGGGGGAGACTGGAAAGGAAGAAGGGTTGTAATAGAAAAGCAGGGGTTGGGGTGGAGGGGTGCTCAAGGTTGGAGACTGAAGTGTGAAGATACAATAAATTCGTTTTATTCATATATGAAATTCTAAGAAAATAAATTACATAACATTTTTATATAGTTTTTCCCTAGTTTTACAAGCATATTGAGTATTATCACTTCTCTTCCTCTTCTTCCCTTCCCTCTCTCTCTTCATCAATCCATCTCACTTCCTCTCCCCACCCTCCTGCCTATCTGCTTTTATGGGCCCCAGAGTTCCCCGTCTGTTCTAGTGAGGGTGTGGCCTCTGTGGCAAGAATAAAATATTTAAAAAGTCAAAAGAAATATGAAGAGTACCAAAAAAAAAAAAAAAAAAAAAAAAAAAAAGTTGGCAAGATAACTCAGGAGGTAAATGTGCCTACTACTCAAGCCTGGCAAACCAAGTGCTATACTTGGAACCCACATGGTGGAATGAGAAAACCAACTCCAACATTATCCTTCAATGTCCATACAAAATATTTTATTTTTAAATTTTAAATTGTTTTTTCCTGTGTGTGTTCCTTATTAAATTTACGATTGAGATTTTTTAAACATGTTTACTTATTTTGCGTGTATGTATGCACACGTGAGCACGCGTGTATCAAAGGGCACTCTGTATCCCCATGGAAGCCTAAGAGAGTGACCTTGGGAATGAATAATATTGGATTGCTTCTAACTCCTTTTTGCTTCACTCTGGGGTTTCCCAGGTTCCACTCACCAGGACTGCTGCCATTTCTACCTGCCTTCTGCTTGTGAGGTAGAGTCTTAACCCTGGAGCCATCTCTCCAGCCCCACATAAAAAACTTTTTTTAAATGAAATTAACTTAGTCAACTAAAGTGCTAAACATCTAAAGAAACCAATTAGAATATACAACCTAAAAGAATGTGATCTGTTGTGATCCTCATTAATAACTGCTTTAAGATTATGGTTATTATAGTTGTTAATGCTACTCCATTCACAATTAGTACCCTATAGTAGTGATAATCAACTTTCTTTGCAGAGTAAAATATTTTTTCCTGGTATATAAGCTCCCACATAGGGCTGGAGAAATGGCTTAAAGGTTAAGACTGTCTTGCAAGCAGAAAATCCTGAGTTCGGCTCCCAGATCCCACGTAAAAACACCAGGCAGGGGGGTTTAGAGATGGCTCATGGGTTAAGACTCTGTCTCAACAGAAGGTCCTGAGTTTGGATCCCAGGTTCCAAGTAAAAACGCCAGTCAGAAACAATAGTGATCTGCACTCCTGGCTCTGGTCGGAAATCCCAGAGCGAAGGTAGAAGCAACCCAGGATGATTCCCAAGTCACCCTTGGGTCTTTCACAGAACATGTACCCTCTGATACACACACACAGTAAATAAATAAAATAAAATAAAATAAAATAAATAAAATAAATGATAAGCTCCTACACAGCCAGCCACTTGGGTGGTGGTTGCTGTTCTCAATACTTTAGTTCTTGAGGATACTGTTCTAATAAATTTTCTGATTTCTAAAGATCAAATTCATACCATAAGTTAAAACTAAAATTCATCTTGTGCAAAGTATAAAAAAGGTCAATTTGCAAATTGGCAAAACTATAGGAGATAAAAATGTAAGCTGAATCTTGTGGTGCATCCCTTATAATCCCAATGCCCATGAGGGCAAGATAGCTGAGTTCAAGGCCGGTGTGATACTGTCTCAAATAAAAGTTGATTCATACCTGGAATCACAGCACCTAGAAGGCTTAAAGAGAGGATCACCAAGAAACTAAATCAGCCTGAACTAGAAGGTTCAATTTTATACTACAAAATGATATTGAAGGAAAAGAAAAGGGAAGGGAAAGAGAAAAGGAAAGGAGGGAAAAGAGAGAAAAGCATATGGTAGCTTCCTCTTGGAATCCTAGAGTTAGAAATTGAGCCTATCCTGAAGTAAAATCCTACCTCAAAAAAAAAAACAAAACAAAACAAAAAAAAAAAAAAACGGGAGGGGGGCTGGAGAGATGGCTTAGGGATTAAGACTGTCTTGTAAGCAGAAGGTCCTGAGTTTGCACCCCAAATTCCACATAAAAATGCTAGGAAACGGCGGCAGTTTGTACTTCTGGCCATGGTGAGTAGAACCTGGAAAATCCCAGAGCAAAGCAAGGAGGTAGAAGCGACCCAGAATGATTCTCAAAGTCATCCTCGGTCCTCCATAGGGACATACAGTGCCCCGATACACACACTAAACATTTTTTAAATGTATTAAAACTCTATAGGAAAGCCTGGATAGATTTAAAGCAGTAACTTTATAGATCATTTAATTAATTTGTTGTCTTGAACCCTGCTGTAGTCAATTGCAGACATTTAATTCAAGGACTGAGTAGAGAAAGACTGAGCAGAATGACTTGACCAGCTTAATCCCTATAATTCAGAAATACTTCCCACTCATACACTATAAAGTGAATACACTGAATTAAAAAAGAACATGACTAAAACTCAGCCTCAATTAGCATCCAACAAGCTGCTTGATTTAACTAAACACCTGGAATGGAAACACAAAATGCTGCCTGGAACTTACTTGTAATATGAGCATACCTCAATGGGAGAACCTTCTGAGGATTACCTAAATAATGAACATCATGGAACAGATCAAATTTCCCTGAGCTTACAATTTCAAATCTTGCTTATAACACAAGACCTTATTTATTATAATCAAAGATAAACCTCTAATATTTTTATTTAAGAGGAAGGGAATGGGGAAACCCCAATCACTACTAATTCGCTCTGATCATTATTACTAATAAATGCAAGACCACTTATCCCTTTGAAAACTGGAACCCAGTTAGATGTGATAGTGCATGCCTATAAATAATGTAAAAATAAACAATTTAAAAATGTTTAAAAAAACTTAGGTGCTGGACATGTAGCAAGCATGCTTATTATTTAGCCTAAGTGGCATACAAGTCATCTGTATCAATAATGCAGTAATACTAGCACTTGAGAAGCCAAGGAAGATCAAGAGTTCAAAACCAGCCTCTGCTCTGAGACTCTTATCTCAAAGGGGGGAAAAAAAGCTGTCATGGATACACAGCAAGGTCTTATTTCAAAAACCTAACCCAAAAGGTCCTGTTCTCAGAAATTGTGACGTTTTTATTTTTTGGACCTCTTCCTAGAATTTAATTTGTTCAAAGCAAAAAAATCCATAGACCCCAAAACCTTGCTCACTTATCAACATACTATTTATTCACATTTTGATTATGCAGATTGTTTTTCTGCTAAATTATATAAACACAAAGAAAGGTACCACTAAATATTTCATGTAGTTCAAGAGGTGCATTAAAAAAAAAAAAACTTAAAATCTGTTGTTACTTGAAACGAAATGGCAAGAAAGTTCTGGACATAGTTCTGGATGTAAAGGTGCATGCTTACAAACCTAGTAACCTGAATTAAATCCCCAGAAGCCTAACTGGTAGGAAAGAACAGGTTTCCACACACTCCCAGTAGCCTGTGCCTGTTTGTTCCCTTTTTCTATCTCAAATTAAAGATTTGTGTTAAAGACATCTTTTTGAAGAATCACCCACTATCAATCAAAATTATACTGATTTTGCTTATGTCACAATCATCTTTAAAATTCCAAAATAAAACCTCCCCTCCTGCTTATACTGTCAGTATCTCCCTGTCTGATAATCAAGTTAATGAGGAAGTAGCACAAGTGAATCAATAAAGAACATCTTTACTAATTATATTACTAATTTAGGTAGGGCAGATACTATTAAAAGATGTATAAATATGAATAAGACAAATTAGTACTTAAAATGTATGAACAATAAGACAAATTAGTACTTAAAATGCTAATATTCTTATGACATTTCTACAGGAAGAGTCAACTAGTAAAGCAGCTTTTTTTTTTTTCAATGTCAGTCTATGTCATGTAGCCCAAGCTAGTTTCCATCTCATTGCAATCCTCCCAGCTCAGCCTCTTCAGTGCTGAGATTACAAATGTAAGCCACTATGTTCAGTCCTAGGTAAAAATTTAAATTTGCAACAATTAGCAGAATCCTTTTGCTATATTGAATGAATAATGAATCTTCAAACTTCAATGTCTGATAATAGGCATTGTAAACAGAGAAATTGGTATTGTACTTGACATGTAAGCAGGAGGATCTAAATTCAATTCCTAACACCACATAAAAATCTGGAAGGAGGAGCTAAAGAGATGCTCAGGGGTTAAAACTCTGTCTTACAAACAGAAGATCCTGAGTTCTGATCCCAGGTCCCACATAAAAATGTCAGGTGGGGGCTGGAGAGATGGCTCAAGGGTTAAGCTTGTAAGCAGAGGGTCCTGAGTTCAGATCCCAGGTTCCACATAAAAAACACCAGGCAGAAACGGCAGCAGCCTGCACTTCCAGCCCTGGTGGATGGAGCCTGGGAAACCCCAGAGGGAAGCAAGGAGGTAGAAGTAATCCAGGATGATTCCTGAAGTCACCCTTGGTCCTCCACAGGGTCCCCTCCCTCCCTCTTCTCTCTCTGACACACACACACACACACACACACACACACACACACACACACACACACACAATTTAAAAAGAAGTGCTGCAAGTAGGCTAGAGAGATGGCTCAGGAGTTAAGTCTCTCCCTTACAAGCCAAAGGTACTGAGTTCAGATCCTGATCCAATCCCATGTAAAAACACCAGGAAGGAATGGCCCTGGAAGGCAGAGCCTAGGTAATCCCAGAGCAAAGAACAGAGGAGGCAACATAATCCAGGATAATTCCCAAAGTAACTCTTAGGTCTTCACAGGTGCACACACAATGCCCTCAGATGTGCCCACACCTAAATAAATAAATAGACAAATAATAGATAAATAAATAAATAATAAATGTTGGGGAATGGTTTGGCATATATATATATAATTCTAGCAAGAGGCAGTTTAGACAGACCCTGCCTCAAAACAAGATAGACAAAGAAACAATAACCTAGGTTAACTTCTGGCCTCCTTTCAGGATTGTTGGGGGCCGTGTGTGTGTGCACACACACACACATGCACACACACACAACAAAGGTGCCTCATAATGATTAATTCAATCTGACCTCAACAGATTCCTCACAAAAGCAATTAATTACAAAATAGATTTAAAAAAGCAAATTGAGTGAGCTTTCTAGACTGCCAAGTTATTTTCCATCAACAGCTTTACTTAAAATTGAAAATTAGCCCATTGCCCATCCCCCCAAAAGAAAGAAAGAAAAGAAAAAGAAATCTTATTTTAAGGATGTAGTTCAATGGTAGAATACTTCGAGTTTTGATTGCCTGTCTATAGCAGATTTAAAAAAAAAATCCATTTATTCCAGATGGTGACACAGAATTCCCAATTGGATGCCAGTGGTATGCATGTGTGTGCATAAAAGCCTATATTACAAATAAGACTCTGTTTCAAAACGAAGAAATTTTATATAAGAATGCTTTCAATGCTTCCATATACTTAACTAACTCAAAATAGATGATCATATCAAAACTTTATTCTGAAGCCAGGTGTGGTGGCACGAGTCTGTAGTCCTAAAACTTGGAAGGCCAAGGAAGAAGGATTATAGTTGAAGTTCAAGCTTTGGCTACAATAGCTATATCCTGCCTTCAGGAACCTATCCCTGATAGCAAATTCTAGAGCTCACATCACCTGTACAGAAATCCTATCAAATCACTGAACTATTTCATCACTGAACTATTTCAGTTAAATAGAGTTCACGTGGTTACATGTTTTATAATACTATATGTGTGAAAGTATTACTATGAAGATCAATGTTTAATTTAAGCAGCTTCTATAGTTTTCCAATAATACTGTAACTTCCCTAGAAATTTCATCCTTAGATTTCAGAGCAACCATACAAAGATACTGTATTTACTAATTCTAGAAAAAATTTGAGTTAATACCTTTCTGAATTCATGACTTGTCAAATTTCAGGAGAGTAATACAGTACGTACTATATTATGTAATATGCTCCAAGGGATGAATCAGTTCCCTGTAATCACAGTACTTTTACAGTAAAATTTAAGAGTATTACAGTAATAGGATTAAAAACAGCTGCAAATTAGCACAAATTCAGGTCGATTTTTTTCTCAAATAAGTTTAGGTCACATTTAATGAGCTATGAAAATATTTCGTAATGCTTTTTTTTTTTATTCAACTGTGCGCATGTGCGTGTGTATGTGCGCGCATGTGTGTCTGTGTATATGTAGAACCACGGACGAATTCGCGAACCACCATGGACGCCTCCACCTCCTTCTGCCCCGGAATTCACAGGCTCCGCCCTACCAGGACCAGAAGCACAGGCCGCCCCCGCTTCCACCTGGCGTCTATACGTGGGATCTGGGATCCAAACTCGGGACCTTCTGCCTGCAAGGCGGAGGCTTAACCCCTGAGCCACCTCTCCAGCCCAGTTTTCTTAATGCTTTTAAGATTTCAGAATTATATGAACAATGAATTGTGGACCCACAGCTTTGTAGTAAAAGTTAAATACTGAGGCATAGTAAACTTTAAAGTCAATCTCAATTGCTCTGCCTCCCAGAACCTGAAGTATATAATACCTCTACCACAGATCACTCATTTCCATTTCCCAAAAAAGGAGAAGAGAACACTGGACTTTTCTGGACTATAATTTAGTATTCTAAAGAGCTTCACAAGTATGCCATAGCGTGTGCATGCTTTCTCTTCCACTCCTCAAATAAACAGAATAAAATAAATCCAAGACTTACCTACTAAAGCAAGAGATTTGAGCTAAAAGACCAAGTGTTTGAGGCTGGAGAGATGGCTCAGAGGTAAAGACTCTGTCTCATAAGCAGAAGGTGCTGAATGTGCGGAAACAGCAGCAGCCTGCACTTCCAGCCCTGGTGGGGGGAGCCCAGGAAATCCCAGAGTGAAGCAAGGAGGAAGTAGAAGCAATCCAGGATGATTCCCAAAGTCACTCTTGGTCTCTTGGTCTTCCACAGAGACATACAGTGTCCTCTGATACATATATATATAAAATATATATATATTATACACACACGCACGCGCACACACACACAAACTGTTTCTTTTATTAGTTATTTCTTAAATGATTAAGCTTGTTTTTCAAATTCCATCTTACACTCTTGTCATGGTTTGAATGTGAATTGTCACCCCTACAGGCTCATGTGTTTGAATCTTTCAGTCAGTCATGGCCAACTTTAGGAAGTGGAACCTTGCTGAAGGAAGGCAAGTCACAGGGGGTGTGCCTTGAGATTGATTAGCCTAGCCCTGCCTCCACTAAAAGTTTGCACCTCTATAATGTCTGTAATGTTTTTAACTGCATTCAGCTTCTACCAGAAGCCATACCTTTCTGCCACAAGATGGTATCTCCCCTCTGGAACCATAAGCCAAGTAAATCTCCCTTTCTCCCTAAAAGTTGTATTTTGAGTGGTGGTGCTACAGCAGCACAACTGAGCACAACCTATCGATAATTAAAATGTAAACCAGACCTCACTTCAAAGATACTCATTTTTATTGTTGCTGAGGCTTTTGCTATGTGATCCATGCTGGCCTTGAACATTCTCACTTCTCTCTTCTCTCTCTGTTTTGGTGAAAGAAGACAGAACAGACATGTGTGGAACTTAAAGGACAACTTTCAGAACTCAGATGTCTTCTTCTATCATGTGGTTTACTGCATCAACCCCAGGTCTTCAGTTTTTCAGGTATCTTTACCAGCTGAGTCATCCTGCTGGGCCCCAGCCTCAAACCTGAACTTTCAATCCTGTCCAAGCTTCTTGGGCGCCAAAAGGTATTTTAAGTCTTTAAGGTAGCTTTGGGGAAAAATGCTAGATGTCAGAAGTAGAACAAAGAGATTAATAAATCTAGGAGCTGATGAGATGCCTAAGTGGGTATATGCAAACCTGATGGGCTGAGTTCAAACTCTGGAGCCCACACAGTGAAGGAAAAATTGTCTTGTGTGCAGGTGACACTTGCGTACCTCTAAATATTTTTAAAAGGTTAACAAAACTTAGATAGTTGATATATGCCAAGCATGCTTATTTAATGTGGCATAGCAGTCACCTGAGTTGGTAATGTAGATTCTGATTCAGGTTGTTGGTCAGGAATTTCTGTTTCTTAATCCAAGAATTACAATGCATGCCAAGCAACTAGCATGTATCTATATGAAAGAAATTAATGTGCTTATTTAGGAGTAAAAGTAACTGGACTAAGTCAGATATGGTGATGCAAGTCTACAATTCTGGGAGTTGGGAGATGTAGGCAAGACTGGATCTAAAATTCTTTTATAGGACTGGAGAGATGGCTCAGGGATTAAGACTGTCTTACAAACAGAAAGTCCTAAATTAAGATCCCAAGTCCCATGTAAAAATGACAAGCAGAAACAGCGTCAGCCTGCACTTCCAGCCCTTGTGGGCAGAGCTTGGGAAATCTCAAAGAGTGAAGCAAAAAGGAGCGATCCAGGATGATTCCTGACGTCACCCTTAGTCCTCCAAGGGGACACATGTACTCTCTGATACACACATATACACACAAATAATAAAGTAAAGTACAATAAAATAAAATAAAACCCTGAAGGTGCTTATGTAGCTAAGACCAACCTCAAGCTCCTGATCATCTTATTCTCATTTCTCAGATGCTAAGGTTATAACAGAATTGTTATCACTCCCCTTTACAACAAATATTTCTTTTTTATAACCTGTTTTATAGACCAAACTAAAAAAATGCTAAGTTAACATATATAACTTACCTGAGAGGTTTTTTTTTAATAGTTTTAAGATTTATTTCTTTTGTAAGGAATAGTTTTTATTGAGTATACTGCAAAGGAACAGTGATCTGGAAAGTAACCTGAGTTCTACCTCTCCTGAGATTTTTCTAGTGCTATTTTCTTCTCACCTGAACTACTCTTAGGTCTTAAAAAAAAAAGTAACACTCAGTCTATGGAATAAATTTTTAGATTCAAACAAAGGTTCCTGAGGAATAACATTTTATACAGTAGCTCAGTTCTAAAGTAATCCACACATAGATTAGAACATACTAGAATATGGCATGCTAGGAAACATGGTGTCATGTTTCAGAAAGTCCCCTAAAAAACAACTAGTTTTTCCAGGCATTGAATGGTATTTGAAGTCATTTACAAAAAAGGAATATAAACTTTCAAAAAAAATTTTTTTCTGGCAAGATGTTCCTTTTTTTTTAAAGTTTTATTTATTTTTTTATTCAATTGTGTGTGTTATGTATGTGTGCGCATGCGCTCGTGTGTGTGTGTGTGTGTGTGTGTGTGTGTGTGTGTGTGTGTGTGTGTATGTGAACCACGGACGAATTTGGGAACCACCATGAACACCTCCACCTCTTCCTTGTTTATTCTGCCCTGAGATTCACCTATATAAATGGTGAATATGTGATAAAATATATCCTTAAGCCAAAAAACATTCTTCAAACTTATATTTAAGCCTAGATTAGTGTAACTTCTTAAACCTAGACTTCTAAATACACATACATAGTAAGTACTATTTACAATATATTCAAGTATATTATAAATTATGTCATCATTGATAAACAATAAAGCCTGGACTAGTATAATTTCATAAACCTATTCTTCTAAATACACTAAATATAGTACTATTTATAACATTTTCAAGAGAAAATATTATAAATGATGCCATCATTGATAAATATATGTAATACCTTACCAGTCAAGTCTATAATCTGTATGTTAAATCTGTATTTTAGACACAATTCCAAGTTTTGGGACACTAAAGCAGTACTTCAATTATGTTAAGATCTTCTCAGAGGTAGCAGATACTTACATGGACAAGTTAGGAGATGGAACCCCCCTATCATCAGCTAGGTTCCCAAGGTGGCTCAGCGTTGAAGTCGAACTGCTCTCTATACAGCACTTCTCCTAGGCCCTCTGGGTAGTTGTATACTTGGTCAGAAAGTTCGCCCTAAAAAAAGAAGAAAATAAAGGGTGATAGATCTAGTTTAAAAAAAAAAAGTGGTACTTCAAATAGGTTTACTTAAAATTAAACTACAAATTAAGTTTTAGTTTATTTAGCAGTGTGCTTTGTTAAAGTCACATAACAGTTGGGCATGGTAGTGCATGTTTATACAGGAGGCTAAAAATGAATTGCCTCAAGGCAAGTCTCAGTTACATAGTTAGGCTGTCTCAAATTAAAAAAAATTAGTTAAATGTATAATGTACTAGCACAATCTTATACTGAGGCTATCCATAGCACCTTTTATGTCAAACAAGTTATTTTTTTCAAGTAAAGATTCCTACTACCAATTCTTATGACTTAAGCTTGGGTATAATGGTAAATTACTGTGATCTCAATGCTTGGGAATTGGAGGGAATAGGATCAGGAGGAGTTCAAGTCAGCTTTCAAAAGTTTGAAACCAAGCCTGGGCTGTATCAGAGAAAATTTAAAAAGCAAAGTAGTACCAGAAAACTCGCAAATAATTACTGAAAAACTCTCATTATACTCTTGAATCAGACAAGTAACCTAAGTGTTCTCATATCCAACCTATTATCACTAAAACAAAATGAATGTGAAGCCTGACACATTACATACGCTAAGAGCTAAATTACTTTTAGAAATGTTCCTATTACAGTTTGAATGGATGGGATGAACACTTCTAAAATAAAATGGTGTTGTAATTCAGTGGTCATTATTTTATAATGCTATGTAAACTGATAATATTCACTAGGAAGAACCAGGCAATGAGAAGGAAACCAGCTACATGAAGCTAGAAACTATACAGATTAAGGTAGGATCTAGACATAGCCTGTGTCCAATATGTGTCTTCCTCAACTTAGATGAAGGCAACTTTGAGGAGAGTTAAAATGTTCTATCTAGTATGGAAAACGAACCACTCAAAGATATTTGTGATTGATGAGGAAAAAAGAAGCCATATTCAACTTCGAATAATGGCCTAGTGTGGTGGATTATGTCTATAATTCCTGAGCACTTGAAGATAGAGGTAGAGGCAGGAAGAACAGGAACTTGGACCCAACCTCAGCTACCATGAAATTGAAGGCTAGTTTGGATTACAATCTCAACTTCTAATAATTAATAATTCCAAATAATTTACTATAAACTTTTTTGTGATATTAGAAAGATCAATCCCATGGACTCATGCATATCTATACCAACTGAAATTATATCTCTATATCTAAACCTCTAATCTACAACCATTCTAATTCTTCAAACATCTAGATAACTTTAAAACAAAAATACCAAAATGCTGGGAAGCAATTTGTTCTCTATTATCTTAAAGAATAGGGTTAATTATATTGGGTAAAAACACTCATCTTTTATCTCCTATTTTACTGACAGCTATTTTGCTGCTTATTACAACCTAAGATCAGGGCTTTGAAACATTAAAAGACTTTAGATATTCAAAAACACTGGTTAACAGAGATGTTAGCAGGAAATGGAGATTTCCAAATGAAAGATATATTTTAAGTAGACATTAAAAGAGGTATATGTGGTAAGGTTGATATTTACATCCAAGATAAATGGAATATTTATCAGAAAAAGCATAAAAAAAGTAGAGTGAGTGAATCGTGGACAAAAGTCAGTATGAAGACAATTACTATCATTTAGAATGTTTTTTTAAGTCAGCTTGGGACAGGGGATGCCACAGGGCTAGGCTGTGGCTAGGCTGGCCTTACAACGCTACAAAGTTAAGGGTGATCCTGAATACTCTCATCCTCAGTGTTAGGATTACAGGCATGCTGCTAGCTTCCATGCCTGTGTTATGGGGTGTTGAGTATCAAACCCAGAACTTTGACCATACCAGACAAATATGCTACAGAGTCCCATCTTGCCACTTTTGACAGTAACTATTTGTATCTCAAAATTATTTTATTTGCATTGTCTTAACAATTGTTACTGTCTTTGAACGACTTTTCTAAAAGCTTTAAAAAAAAAAACCAGGCAGGCATTTACATAATGGACAATAACAGAAACCTACTGAAATGTGTATTTGTATCAAAAACATACTGATTTTTTTAAAAGCCTTTTTACCCAAAAGAAGGCTTACTGACTACTTTCCACTCTGATTTTGGGAACTGGGAAACAACATGAACTGCCAGGAGAATTTCTGGTAGTGTTCGCAGTAATGTTCTTCTATCTTATTAGAGATTTGAATTTGAGTTTTTTCCTTTATTTTTTCCTTTCAGAGACAGAGTCTTGCTGGTGTACCAACGACTGGCTTCAAATGCTTTATCTTCCATAATGCTGGAAGATGTACGCAACCATGTACCATTTCAATCCTCATTAAAACTCATCATATGAAAGCAGGACATGGTGGCTCAAGGGGATACTCCCAGCACTGTGGGAATTCCAGGTCAGCCTAAGCTACAGAGCGAGCCCTTGTTTAAGAAATCAAGAATGAAACAACTCATAAACAGCATACTGAAAATAAGTGAATCTCACTGCCAATTGAAAGTTGAAATAAAGTATAAACTTGAAAGTTGCATAAAGTATAAACTCAAGTTGGGGTTGTGAAGTGTTCTGGTGTCTGACATGGAACATGACAGAGTAGTAAGAACGCAAATGCCGGCTAGCTGTGGAGAGTTCCAAGGCCAGCCTGAGCTGCATGCTAAAACTGCAGCATCCATCTCCTGTCCTAAGCAGACTTACATAGGGTGGTAACACACATTTCTGTATGTTTAAAATCATGTGATAAAACTTGGAAAAGACGAATTCATCATTTATCACTCATTTTACTTTAATCTTTCCTACTTAACGTAAGGTCCTAAGGGCTTATCAGAACCACCCGCACCGGTATCCTAGTAAAAGATTATTAGGGCTTCTCCAGGCAACCATCAGACCTCTATTCCTGCCAGGCCGGCTCACAAGGACTCAGCAAGTAGAGCATTTCCTTCCAAGGCCCTGAGTGTCTCACCCGAGCTGGGGATTCAGTGATGAAACACAACTGGGCACAGGACCGACTCTCCACACACGACACCATCGCAGGCTGGCCACAGGGACACGGTGCCCGCGACCCTTCCGCGTCCACGAAATCGAGATGTTACACTGCAGGGCTCGAAGCCCCACGCCGCCAAGACGTCCACCTGCTCACTCTTCTACCTCTTTCGGCTCCACCATCGCAGGGCCGACCAGACACCGCGCAGCCATGGTGACTAATCTACAGGCTTCAGGAGGTGACTAAGGGTGAGTGAAGGCAACTCGGCCCAATCAGGGGAACCTCGGGGGCGGAGCGGCACCGCCGAGGCTTCCAGAAAGGCCGAAGGCCTACACGCCCGCTCGCTACTTGACACCGGGGCTTCCCCGCCGCCGGGCCCCGAATGAGGTCAACTTTCCTCCGCCGGGGAGGGACCGCGCTTTCCGACCCCCCCAAGAATCCGGCCTCCTCCCAGCTGTCAGCAGCGGCCGGCGCGAGGCCCGCCCCGCTCCATTCATACCCAGCGCCCGGCCGCAGCCGCCCGCCGCGCAGCCCGTTCGCCCGGCCGCGCAGCCCCGGGCAGGGGCTTAGCCCGGGGGGGCCGCCGGACCCCAACCCCGCAGGACAGCGGCGGGCCCCCTCCCCGGAAACAGCAATGCACCACGGGAGAGAGGCGGGGGCCGCGCGCCGGCGCGAGGAGCCGGGGACCCCCGCCGGCGACCCCCCCGGGAGCCCCCGCGCGCACACGCCCCCTCGCCCCGGCCGCGGCTGCCGGCGGCCGCCCGACGTTCCGAGGCGGAGCCGCCGCCGGAGGCACCGGGGCCGCCGCACGCGCCGCCGTCCGCCATGTTCGCGGCGGCCGGCTGCGGGGCGCTGCGGGGACACGGAGGGCGGCGCGGCCCCGCGGAGCCTCCCGCCGCCCCGCGCCGGCCCCGCGCCCGGCCCCTCCCGCGCCCCCGGCCCGGTACTCACGTGAGATAACGGCCCAAAGAGTCGGGTAAAGCGTCTTCTCTTTTTCGGCGGAATTTTTAAAGAGGGATGTGGTTACCTTGAGCAGAAATACCCAAGGCGGCCTGGGCCATAGGCTGCGGGACGGCGTGGGGTGGAAAGCGCGGCGCCGACACCAGCTGAGCGGCAGTGGCGGCGGCGGCCGAGGAGAAATGGAGCTGCGCGGTGGAAGGGGAGAGCGCGGGCTGGCCGGGGAGCCGATTCAGCCTCGTCACACCGCAGAGCAGCAGAGCGGCAAGGGGTGAGAAGAGGAGAGGAGGCGACCGGCAGGAGGACAGAGAGGAAACACCGCAGCCCAGAGACCGGCCAGAGTGTGGGAAGGCGGCGCCGGCGACGCCAGTATTTATAGCCGGGGGCGGGGCCGGTGACGTCACAGGCGGCCGGGCCGCCGCGCGCGCGGGGCGGGGTCAGCCGCCGCCCGGGCTGCGGGAGGGGCGGAAGAGGAAGAGCCCAGGGGTCGGCCGGGCTCCGCAGGTGCCGGCCCGCCTCTCCCTTTCCCGCCCTCCCTTCGCCCTCAGCTCCGGGGCCGGCCGGCCGGCGCGTGGGCGGAGGCCGAGGGGTGGGCCGCCCGCCCCGCGCCCGCGTGTCCCCGCGCCGCCCGTGTCCCCGCCCCTGCGGCGTCTGCGCTGCACGCGGGCGGAGAGCCGGGCGCTTTGTGAGCTGCTGCGCGCTGGCCGCAGCTGGACGCGCGTCCTGGGTCCCGGCGCCGCGGCACCTGTGTGCACCGGAGGTCTGTGGGCGCCAGCGCCCTGCTTTCTCCCGGGGGCTCACTGCGCGTGGCGGGGACCGGGGACGACAGATTCAGGGATGGGCTTGGAAGCGAAATCCTCGTGGCCACTAAGGACTGGTCAGCTGTGGTGAAGGAGGCTTGTGGCGGTACCAGAATGTTCCTCAGTGCTCAGTATTTTGCAATATGGTGCCCTAGGAATTTTTTAAACGGTGTGGAGTTTTTGTCTCATGTTCCAACAGGATTGATACAGTCAGACCCAGTATTGGCAAGTTTACTGATGTTACAAATGCCGATGACTTTAATCTCCCATGTTTCTCTTTCCCGTCAGCTTAATTTTTCTATTCCTTCTTAGATTTTAACTGACTGGTGTAAGATGACTTATGTAGTCTTTAATTTTTTTCTCATCTTTTTATAAAGCTATTTTAGCACTAATGATCAGGGTGACTTCAAAAATGACCATGACTCGCCTTACCTCCTTTGTGCTTTGCTGTGGGGTTTCCCATTCTGCCTTCCAGTACCAGAAGTGTAGGCTGCTGCCATTTCCACCCAGCCCAGGCTCTGGGATCCGAACTGAGGTCCTTTTACTTGTAAAGCAAAGGCTTAACTCCTGAGCCATATTTCCAGCCCTAGGCAGCCTTGATTTCTGATTTCGTTTTTCCATATTTTTCTCTGACATGTCTTGGATTTCTCTTTTTTTGGGGGGGGGATAAAATGTTTATTAAAGGAGAGAAAGACAGGAATTAACGGACTCCAGTGTGGAATGCTATGAGGAGCAGGTGCTTTATGTCTTTTTATTATTTTTTTCCTAATTTTACAAGAATAACGAGGTCTTTCCCCCCTTCCTCCTCCCTCTCTCTTCCCTCTCCCTCCCCCTTCCCTCCCTCTTGCATACAGTCTAGCAGGGGAATAACTCAGTTACTCAGTTTTATGAAACAACTCAGTGACAGATAGAAAGCAAATGCTGCGAGGAGCATGGGAGGTGGAGGAAGTAGCTGCAGCTAGCAGAGAGAGAGAGGCTGGGGAACAGGACAGAGAACTTTGAGTGCTCATGTTCCTGGAAAGGGAAACAGGTGATTTTGAGAGCAGATGTTGCAGCAAAGGAAAGTGATGAAAGAAGACACAGAAGTGGGTAGGTTAGAGAGCTGTGCTCTCCTGGCCTCCTGGCTCCACTTTTGAGAAGCATTGGGTACAAAGGAAACCAAAATGATGGATTAGGGTGAGATGAAGGGAATAAAACTTAGGTTTTATTCTAGAAACCTTTGGCACATATATGGGGTGTTCATATTCTCGAATATACTCAATGATAGTCTACTCTTTTTTTTGAGGGATAGTTACCACTTTGTAGCTCAGACTGGCCTCAGGCTCCTAATCATCTTGCTTCAGCTTCCCCTTGTTAGAATGACAGGAGTACATCATCGCCACATCCAGAGGA
This sequence comes from Typhlomys cinereus, assembly GCA_023101885.1. Classification (NCBI taxonomy): domain Eukaryota; kingdom Metazoa; phylum Chordata; class Mammalia; order Rodentia; family Platacanthomyidae; genus Typhlomys; species Typhlomys cinereus. The sequence goes on from JALPQD010000167.1 coordinate 2,164,145, forward strand.
AGGGATGTCTTGAGAGATTATTCTGACTTCAGTGGGTTGAACAGATGTAGATAGCTTGGCAGAAATAAGCAACTGTTACAGCAATTTTGAAAGGTACTGCGGAGTCGGGTGTGGTGGTGCCTGCTTGTAATCCCAGCACTATGGAAGCAAAGGCAGGACTGATACAACTTCGAGGTTAGCCTGGTCTATACAGCCTGGTTCAAGCCAGCCAGGATATAATAGTTAATCTTGGTTGTCAACCTGACTGGCTCTTGAATCATCTAGGAGGCAAGTCTGAGCAGACCCATGAGGGAGTACCTAGTTTAGGTTGACCTCTAGGCATGCCAGTGGGGGGTTGTCTTGATTTGACAAGTGATAGGAAAGACACACTGCCTGGAACCTTTCTATAGGGTTGGGTCTTTTGCTGTCTAGAAAGAAGAAAGTTAGAGAAGGCTTTCTTTGCTGTCTGTTTCCTGATTGTGGATGTAATGTGATCAGCTGCTTCAGGCTCCTGCTCTTTTGACTTCCCTGCTGAGTACCTTGATCTGTGAGTCAGTATAAACCCTCTTTCCCTTAAGTTGTTTTTGTCAGGATACTTTATCTATTTTTATATTTATTTTTACTGTGCACATGGTGTATGTTTGCACACATGTGAAAGTGTGTATGCTTGTGTTCAGGCACATGCATGTCATGATGTGCATTTGGAGATCAGATGACAACTTTGTAATGTTGCTTCTGTCCTGAGGATTGAACTCAGGTCAGCAAACTTGTGCTGACCCTTGTGAGACTTATTTTATGCAGCACTGAGAAAAGAAACTAAGACAAGGTCACACAATAAGACCGGGCTATAAAACAAAAGAGCAAGGTCAGCAAGATGACTCAGAAGGAAAAGGCACCACAGCGCAGGCATGTATACAAGAGCCCACATGGTGGAAGGAGAGAACTGACTTCCAAAAGTTGTCCTAGATTTCACATGGGTCTCCATGCTCTCTCCCTCTTCACTTCCCCGTTTCTCTGTCTCTCCCCCCTCAAACAGATAAATAAAATTTAGAATCTCAATAATTAAATTTCAAAATGAGCAACGAGAAACCACATGAGTCTGTTGGTGCATACCTGAAATCCTTACATTCAGGAAGCAGAGGCAGGATGATTGCTGTGAGGTCAAGACCAGTTCCAGGCTAACCTGAACAACAAGGTGAGACCCTATCTCAAAAGAAGGATATACAAGTCCAGGAAGTCTGAAAAGAAACCCGATTATTGTGTATTCAAATTTAAAGAATAATGCTACCTTTTAATGAACACAATTGAACCTTGAAAAGAAATTGGAACGGACAACATAGAATATAGCTTTAACTGAATGATAGCTACCTAATGAGAACAGCATATTTAATTAGTTTGAGGTTTGGGGTTTAGGTTGTTTTGCCAAGTCAGGTTACTCAAACACTACACAAGTAGTGCCAGCAAAATGGTATCATCAACTAGATACAATGATATAATCACATTTGCACTTAATCATTCTAATTCATTGATTCAAACTTACTTGCTTTTGTGCCAATAGATACAAAGATTAAGTTAATTTATTGATAAAAATAAGCCACTTAGAAACAGTAAGCCCCAAATTATCAAACTTTCAGAAACCTTGTGTAGTTACATATATAAATGTGACAAATGAAATAGTCCAATAGTAATTGAGAACTTTCAATCTGTTTTATTTTTCGTGTGTGTGTCTATATGTATTAGAGGGCACGGTGACTTCAAGGCCACCTTGATTGTACTACTTCCTCTCTGCTTTGCTCTGCAGTTTCCCAGACTCTGCCTTCCAGGACCAAAAATACAGGCTGACACTATTTCCACCTAGTGGTTTTTATGTGGGATCCAGGATCTGAACCCAGGACCCTCTGCTTGTGAGGCAGAGGCTTAACCCCTGAGCTATCTCTCAGGCTCCAGTAATTAAGAATTTTTAAAAACAATTTCAGTTTAATGAGACCTGTGGTTTGACTGTATTCTCCAAAAGGCATGGTCAGGACCTTAATCTCTGATGTAAACCAAAGAGAGGTGATAAGGTCTTGAGAGCAGAGTGAATGGGTGAATGCTATTATGACAGAATTCCTTATAAGTAAGTTCAGTTCTCCCCCCTGCCTCCTTCCTCTTGTCTGTCTCATCTTTGTACCCTATATACTAAAAATTCTACACAAAAATGTCATTACCAAGGCCAACAAGATGGCTGAGCAGGTAAAGGTGTCTGCTGCCAAGCCTGAAGACCTGAGCTTAATCCCCAGAACCCACATGATAGAAGAATAGAACCAACTCCCACAAGTTGTCCTCTGACTTCCCCACTCCTAGTGAGCACTAGATATAAATACATGATTTTTTTTTTTAAGCTGAGTTAAAAATGTCCTACTTTTGGGCTGGAGAGATGGCTCAGAGATTAAGACTCTGCCTTGAAAGCAAAAGGTCCTGAGTTCCGATCCCAGGTCCCACATAAAAAATATCAGGTGGAAATGGAGGTGGCCTGCACTTCTGATCCTAGTGGGTAAAGCCTGGGAAATCCCAGAGAGAAGCAAGAAAGAAGTAGAAGCAATCCAGGATGATTCCCAAAGTCACCCTTCGGCCTCCACAGGGACTCACAGTGCCCTCTGACATACACACACACACACACACACACACACGCATGCATGCACTAAATAAAATATTGTAAAATGTCTTATTTTCATTTCAGTGGCTCTGTACATGGCTGGATGGAGCAATTTTAACTTTGCTGAATGACTTAGATGATTTCTGTGATAAGCAAGTCATAAGCAACACACTGACGTCACTGTGTTCATTGCTTCAAGAAACAGCAAATCAATCTAAGAGCTGATTTGGAAACTCACGTAAGAGGCTGAAAGGATAATCCATTTTACAAATGAAATGTAATTTGCATGACTAGAATCATCAATGAGTATGACATAAGTTTGCTCTATTATGTCTTCCTGTGTTCCGTGGAAGTTAGAAATCCTTGGAAATTAGGAAATCATTTGCATTTTGCTGCCAGGCATTGTCTGATAGCAAATATATTGTTAGGTAATACATATAATACATAGCCAGATAAATTTGCTACTCTATCTCACATGCTTGCCTGAAATATTTTGGAAACTAGGAGCTCTAAAATCAGCTTGTCCAGCTTGAACTGTGGGTTGCTCTACATTCTTCAGTAAGTAGCCAAGTCTCCGTGCTGACACAAAAACCAGTTCTGCTTCCTAACTGATTGCTAACAACGGTAGCAACAGGCTACAGTCTCTCTGAGGACACTTCTTAAATTACTTATTTAACTTGAAGTTTTGCAAACTCTCAAACTTTTATATCAGTATAGATTTGCTTTATCTGATATTTTAACTATGAGAAAAGTTCATATAGTAAAGTCTCTGAAATGCTCGTTCTTGGGGCTGGGGACATGGCTTACTTGATAGGGTGATTGCCCAGCATGCACAAAGCTAGGGTTCAATCTCTATCACTGCATAAACTAGAGTTATGACATAGTCCTGTAATCTCAGCACTTCAGAAGTAGAAGCTGGAGTATCAAAAGTTCAAGTTCATTCTCTTCTGCCAAATCAAATTTGAGGTAGATTGCTTGCCTAGTAGGCACAAATCTAAGTGACTTGTAATCACCACCATTTCCTTAGGGAAATGTATTCCCTATTCCTTTGGAATAGCTTTTCCTGCTGAGTTTTGTTAAGAGCTACCATTTCCTTAACCCCAGCCTTCTCTGCCATAGAAATTGTCAGCACTGACAATCTTATCACTCAATCTTTAGGTATGAGACAGAGTAATAACAATTGGACATGTTTGATTTACTATTCTTTCTATGGGATTTTTCTATGGACAAAAGGTAGTAGGAAGGAAGACTTGAAGAGGGAATCATTTCACCTGTGACTTGAGTTATAACAAGTGTGAACCAGGGGCTGCCAATGACTGAATTACAGAAGAAACCTTTAGGAGACAATGAATTTAGGGCTTAGCCTGACAAGGGGTCAGCCAATATTTCAGCATTTCATCCTTGCTTTCTCAGCCAGCTTCCTGCCATTGCAACCAAGAGATGAGCCCCATATAAAAAGAGATAGCAACAACAACAAAAATCATCTAGGCTCAAAAAAATTAGTTTTGAAAGTATAGGACATAAGAGATTTATAGCTAAGCATGGTGGTTCTTACCTGTAATCCTGACACTGAAGTGTCTAAGGCAGAAGAATCATAAACTCAGGACTAATCTGAGATTCATAGAGAATTCCTGACCAGTCTGGGCTACATAGGTAAACTCTGTCTCAAAAAACAAATGAATTTGAATGTAGCTCAGTTGATAGAGTGCTTCCCTAGTATGCAGGAGGCCCAGGGTTCATTCCCTAAGCACAGCATAAACCAGGCAGGTGGCATTACCTATAATTCCAGCACTTGATACAGGCAGAGAATCAGCAGTCCAAGCTTGTCCTTACTATATAGTGAGTTTGAGATCATTCTGAGCTACATGAGATTCTGTCTCAAAAAAAATAGGGGGGGGGGTGCGCCTGGAGAGAGATGGGTCAGGGTTAAAAGACTCTGCCTTCCTTGCAAGCAGAAGGTCCTGAGTTGGATCCCAAGTCCCACATAAAAACACCAGGCAGAAACAGTGGAGGCCTACACTCCAGCCATGCTAGGTGGAGCCTGGGAAATCCCAGAGGTAGAAGCAATTCAGGATGATTCCCTAAGTCATCCTTGGTCCTCCACACACACACACACACACACACACACACACACAATAAACACTTTTATTTTTGAAAAGAGGTATATTATTCAGGGTTCTCTAGAGTTGCATAATCAACTGAATAATAAATAGGGAATTTATTGAATTGGCTTACAGATATGGCCGAGGTAGTCCAAAGATATCTGCACTACCTGCTCAGTCCAGTAGGCCAATGGGTGACAGCTGAAGGCTTGAGACTTCCTAGAGCATCTCTCTAGTCAAGTTGTAGACTTGGAGGGTTGGAGAGCTGGAGGGCCGAAGAAATAAAGAAACCCAGTGGTAGGAGGGAAGAGCGTTTGCTAGCACAGCTTCAGAGAGTGTGATAGTTAATCCTGGGTGTTACCGTGACACACCTGGTATTAATTAGGGTTAGCTGAGACCACCTGAAGAGATTATCTGGATAATGCAAAGATCAGTCTTAGATCCCATCAGAAACTCCAGAGATCTCACTGGAACCTCCGAGTAGTGGACCAGATAAAAGGAACCACAGAACAGGAGACTGGGAAGAACTCTCTGAAGCTGTGCTCTTCCCTTCTGCTGCCCGGTTCCTTCAACCCTCCAGTTGTCCAACTCTCCAAGTCTTCAACTCGACTACAGACTCTCAAGGAATCCTCCAGCCTTCAGCTGTCACCCACTGGACTCCTGGAAGGAGCATCTACTAGCAGCCATGGTTGGACTACCTCAACTATATCTTGTAAGCCAACTCAATAAATTCCCCTTACATATATTTATTCTGTGACTCTACAGAACTCTTGACTAATACAGTCTCTCCTCCTCTGTCTTCTGTTCTGTGGTTCCTTTTATCTGAGATCTAGGGAGGTTCCAATCAGATCTATGGCTGATCTTTGTATTATCCATATAATCTCTTCAACTGGGGATAATGATAGAAAGAATGGAAATTGAAGCTGAGTACCGTAGCAGCTTGTAATCTTGAGCACTAGTGAGACTGAAGTGCAGGATTGAGGATTAGGGGTCATCCTAGGCAATATACTGAGATCCATATCTCACAAAAGACAGGAGCCCTCAAGATGGTTTAAGGTGTTATCAACTGAGTTCAATCCCCAGAACCTTCATGAAGGTAGAAAAACAGAACTGACTCCAGAGAGATGTTCTGTGACCTACACAGGAATGCTGGCTTTCAGGTGCCCCCTAAGCAAAACTAAAAAATAAAACAGAAAACAAAAGCTACCATGTTCAAACACCAAGTGTCCACACCATGCTGAACACTTCCATGCTAAGCGCTTTGTTATTCATTCTTCAGTGAATCTGTCAGGTGACTCTTCTACCCATTGCACAAAGGAGAAAATAATGATATAAGGAGATTATGCACCTTGTTCAAGGTCATGTGAACTTTAGACTAGCCTGAGATGCAAGTAGAACCTCAGTCTCAAAAGTTAAATAAAGGGAAGATAACTAATATACAGGGTCAGACTTTGAGCACCTCAGCTATGCTACCTCTTTGGATCATTTTAATCCACAGAATATGTGAAGGCCCAGCAGGTAAAAATGAGGAGTTATAATAGACAAAGGTAAGATCACTAAATCTTTCAGCCAGACAGGCAATATAGTCCCTCCCTCTGAATTTTCAGTAGGTTTGGTTTGTGCTTTTTCTATTGCCCTTTGAATTTCTTGTCTGATGTTATAATTATTGTCTGCACTTTGCGAACAAAGTATTTTCTTTCAGGCAAGAACTTCAATCTTTTTTTTTTTTTTTTTTTTTTTTTTAGTTGCACAGAACACTCAGTACAGTGTCTTGTGTTGAGACCCCAAATGACTTACTAGGAGAATTACTGGCAGTGCCACGGGCTATCTCATGCTGCCAAAAAAAAAAAAAAAAACCTTGATCAAGTGGCTCCCATTTATAATGCCAGCATTTGGGATACTGAGGCAGAGCTGGAGGACGGATAGACCTCAAGTGGTTTCCTGAGCTATAATATAAGATACTGTTGCAGTCCGCCTGCATGGTTGCTGATAAATGACCATCACACAGCTTAAGAGAACAAGGAGTTTACTTTCTTTTTTTAATTTTTTTTTATTATTTATACAATTGTGCACATGTATGTGTGTGTGTGTGTGTGTATGCGTGTATGTGTGTGTAGAACCACGGACGAATTCAGCAACCACCATGGACCACCACCTCCTTGTTTACTCTGCCCCGGGATTCACAGGCTCCGCCCTACCAGGACCGGAAATGCAGGCCGCCCCAGCTTCCGCCTGGCGTCTATACGTGGTCTAGGATCTGAACTCAGGACCTTCCGCCTGCAAGGCGGAGGCTTAACCCCTGAGCCACCTCTCCAGCCCCGGAGTTTACTTTCTTAACAACAGTCCGGTTACAGTTCTCAGTCCAGCTTGACGGGAGAGCATGCACCAACACCAGGGCTGAGGGAACTGGCTACATCATCACTGCATAACGGCTGAGAGACAGACAATCCTTACTTGCCAGACCAGCATGTCTGCCCAAGTGAACAGAAGGATGCCCACTCTCTCAACCAGCTCTCTGTGATTGATCCAGGGCCTAATCCCACCCACCATGGGCTGGGTCTTCCCCAGCAGCTAGACAATCTCCTGCAGGTTTGCTCTGGGCTTAACTCAATCATCAACCCCCTCAACTGTGCCCAGAGCTCAAACCATCAACAGTCAAGTTGACACCTGTGCTTAACTATGATAGATACTGTCTCAAAAGAGAAGGGGGGATGGGGTGGAGGTGGGGGATGGGAGGAGGAGACAGTTCAACAGGTAAGGTCATACGTTTTCTCTCTCTTTCGTAAATAAAATTTATTTTATTTTTTTTCTAGTTTTACAAACATATCGAGTACTTATCCCTGCTTCTCTCTATCCCTCTTCCCTTCCCTTTTGTCAATGCATTCCACTCCCTCACACTCTCCTGCTTGTCCGATTCTATAGACCCCAGGGTCCCCTCTGGCTTGTCTACTCTTGTAGAGGTTCAGGCCTCTATAGCATATCTACTTGCCTCTCTTTAGGCCACCTACTGATAGGGACATTTCTTTTCACTCATCCTGCTCTAGTGCCCAAGGTTTCCCCTGTATGTTCTTATCTCTCTTGAGTTTCTCGATAGTCTATGGGAGCATGTTGGTAAGGACAAGCCTCACTGCAGTAAATTCATAAATAAATAAATGTTTTTTAAAAAGTTGTCCTCTGGCTTCCACGTGTGCCTTTTTTCCATCTCTAAGTAAATAAATATTTTAAGAACAAAAAAAATCTAGATTTAGTTGGAGAAGAATAAATAGTATCTTAAAAAATAATTTTTAAATTTTAGCTGTGAAACAGAAGCAAACTATCCAAGCCTGGGGTGTTCATGGCTGTGGGTATAGCTTGGTAAGAAAGTTTACACTTAATAAGAGTATGGCCTTGGGTTCAATCCCCAGAACAAAAATAGAAAGAGAGAAATTGAGGGGAAAAACAGCCAAAACAAACCACTGGGTGTTTTATGTTTATTTGTGCCCTTAATTACTAAGAAAAGTGTTTGCTATTCAAAGAGGGGGAAAGAATAGAACTTGAGGGACGCTCCAGAAGTATAAAATCAAGAGTGCTTAAAAAACAGAACAGAACAAAAAACAGTCTTGGCCATTGTTCTTTGTACAGAAAAACAAAGGACTTAACAGTAAATTGGTTCCTAAATCAAGTTTGGAGCTGCCAGGGCAGTTCTGAGTGGGAGCTGTTGCAATGTAAAGGGTGTGTGTTCTAGCTCACTTCTCCTGGGCCCTGCAGCCCCTAGGAGAAAGGCTACAGGGTTGTGAAACACTCAGATCCAAAAAACCAAGAAAGCAGAGAGCTAAATCTTTTAGTTGTCAGATTACTTTGGTCAGAAAAGCAGATTCCGTATTCTTTCAAATACTAGAAGCTGGCATTCCTTAGGGTCTGCCCCCTGCTGCTTGATACTCACTTCCCCTTGCTTAGATCTTGGGGAACATGAATAGATTGGGGCAAACTAGCCTGTGTGATAGCCTAAGAGATAAGTAAGCCAGGTCCCCAAGTCAGGCTTAGTCCTCAATTTTCTTTCCCCCCTCCCCTCTCTCTTTCTCTCCTCACACCCATTTTTACTGAATCCTTTGCAAGATGATGCCTGCGACTCCCATGTGAGTCTCAAACGTTATTTGGCCATAGCCTCCTAGGACATCTCTAGCAGGATGTCCCTGTGCCCTCAAACTACATTTTCTTCCTTTTGATAGTCATTCCATGTGGCTGGAAGCTTCATTTATGTGTGTGTTTGCTTTGGGTTTTGAAACAGGGTCTCACAATGTAACCCAAGCCTTAAGCTTGCAATCCTCCTGTCTCAGCCTTCAAGTGCTAGAATTATAGGAATGTGCCATCACATCTAACCAATTTTGAAAAAGTCTAGCTTTCTTTCCTTTCCATCTCATATATAAACAAGTTCTGACATTTTCTTTTTAAATTTTTTTTTTTTAATCCACGCACTCGTATGTTGTGTGTGTATCAGAAGTCCCTGTGGAGAGCCGAGGGTGACTTTGGGAATCATCCTGGATTGCTTCTACCTCCTTCTTGCAGGGCCAGAAGTGCAGGCAGCCACTGCGTTTCCACCTGGCATTTTTACATGGGAATCCGAACTCAGGACTTCTGCTTACAGAGACAGAATCTTAACCTCTGAGTCACTTCTCCAGCCTCCAAGTTCTAGCTTTTTCTTGTGAAGTTGTCATTCCTCTTCCATCTTCACCATGCCATGTCTGACTAGTTGTAGTTCATTTTATCCTATCACTGTCCACTTTGCATGGATATGTCTCATGCTATTCTTCCTTAAATGCTGTTTTCATCCATCCCACTTTGGTAAGAAATCATAATGAGCCCCTGCTTCTTACAAATCATGCCTGGATTCCCTGCTGCCTTAGAAGATTCTCTGAATCCCAGGCCCACCCTTGGAAATGACCTTCTAATCCCCAGCACAAACGTTCTGGTTCTGTCTAGCTGATTTCCTTGTGGGCCCATCAGTTTTGTGTGCTGGCATCTCCATCTTGGAATCTATTGTTGCTCTGTTGTCTATCCAGATCCTATCATCCACAGTGTTTCAGCTACAACCCTGTATCCTGCTCAGCATCCATGAAGTCTGTTTCTCTGGTGTTCCACTTAATGTCACAAGTCCTTCTGGGTCCTTTTTTTCATCAATCTTTTCTTTTTTTTATTTCTTCCTCCATATTTCATCAATCTTTTCATGCGTATGAGTGTGTGTACACGTGCATGGGTGTGTGCTTGTAAGCGGAGGTTCTGAGTTGGTAAGGAATTATTCTCCATAACTCTTCCATTTTGGGGAGGGCAGGATCTTTAATCACACAGAGAGACAGGGCCTGTGCAAGGCAGCTTGCTGTGGGAATTCCCCTCTCTACCTTCCAAGGTTAGATTCCACCATACCTACTTGACATTTTATGTAGAATTTAGGGATCTGAACTCTGGTCTTCTTGTTTGAACCTCAGACACTTAAACCATTGAGTCATCTCCCCAGCCCCTTTCTTTCTGGGTCTTTAAGGGTCACAGTTCATTAATAAACTCCTTTGTGCCCATTCTATAGAAGCCCCTAAAATGAAAGCCCCTCTGCCTTTATCTTGTCCTGTGTGCTCCATACTGCCTCACAGTCTTCCTTTCCCTCTGCTTGCTTGCTTCTCACCCTTCTCTGATCTACCTGCTGGAATTCCCCTCACAGTCAGGCCATCCTACGTTCCCAACTCATCTCCTGCTCCATACCTTAACCAAATACTGCCGCTTCCCCTGTCTTGAACTGGGGGTGTTTAATTTACCACTTTCTCCTGTTCTGCATCTCCATTACACGAGATTACTAATGGATCTTTGCTCTGAAAATAAGAGGTTAAGTCAGCTGATAAGTATGCCAACTTCTCCACCCTAATCCATCCATGGCTGTGTTATCCAGCAACTTCCTGCCATTCCCATAAGTATGAAAAGAAAAAAAAAAAAAAAAGGCCTGGTTAATTGGATACTATTAACTCTCTTCCCTGAAATTAAAGCCCCTAAATTACAGTTTAAAGACAGTAGTTCTTATTATATTTTCGCTGTAATAAAATTCCTCTGTAATTCTATCCATTCCCTCTCCTTTCCAGCAGTGACTTGACATTAGAAGTTTGGTGATTGTTCGGTGATTATTCATCCTATCTGTAGTCCTGAGTCTCCCTTGAAATCAGAGTTTTTGTGGGTTACTTGTGAAGCACTTCACCGTATCTGAGGAGCACTTACCTTCTTCACACTTTTTATCTGTTCAATTTCAGGGATCTTTGCTACACTAAAGTGTTCTAGAAGTCTAACATGACAGCAGAATTCCTTTAACAAAGTCTTAGCAAAATCCTTTTGTTTATATGTTTTGGAGAAATAGAAAAACACATGCTAAAATTCCTATGAAATCTCAAGGGAGCTGAAATAGCCAAGATAACCATGGATAAAAACCAAATTGGGAATTGGGTGTGGTGGCACATGCCTGTAATCTCAGCACTCAGAAAACAGGGTGGGGGAGGCAGGCAGATCAGATCAGTCATCCTTAGTTATAGCGAGTTTGAGACCAACCTAGAATCTCCAAAACAAAACAAACCTTGTCAGACCAAAGGAATGGGAGGCTAATTCTGCATGAGAACACTTGCCTAGCATGAATGATACGAAGGGGAGGTAGCTAGGAAGATAGCTCAGCAGATAAAGGTCCTGCCCCACAAGCATGAAGATCTAAGTGTGGGTCCCCAGCATCTATCTAAAGAGGCTGGTGTGGTTATATGTGCTTGTAACCTCAGCACTGGGAGGCATGCTGGAGACTGGCAGATCTTTAGAGCTAGCAGATCTCTAGAGCTAGTTTGTGGGCAAACATTTGGTTCAATGAGCAACCCTGACTTAAAAAGATGAGGTGGAAAGTGGGTGGAGATTAAAAACAAAAGAGAGGGCTGGAGAGATGGCTCAGGGATTAAGATTCTGTCTCATAAGTAAGAAGGTCCTGAGTTCAGAATCTAGGTCCCACATAAAAACACTAGGCAGAAATGGAGGCAGTCTGCACTTCTGACCATGGTGGGCAGAGCTTGGGAAATCTCAGAGAGAAGCAAGAAGATAGAAGCGATCCAGGATGATTTCTGAAGTCTCCTTGGTCCTCCACAGGGACACACAGTGCCCCCTTTCTCTCTCTCTCTCTCTCTCTCTCTCTCTCTCACACACACATACACACACACACACATAAAATAAAAAAATATTTAAAAAGAGAGAGAGAAAGAGGAAAGAGTGATAGAGGAAGACACCTGACATTGATTTCTGGTCTATACACATTCTCACAGCATGTAGACACTTGCATGCATACATACACACACATATGCTATACAAGTACCTGCATGCATACATGTTTGCACACACATGCTACACAGACACACACACACACACACACACACACACAAAAGCACTATTAATAGAGTAAAAGGGCAATCCACTGAATTGGAGAAAATATCTGCAAATGGCATACCTTATAATGAATTAGTATGTAGAATATGTAGATTATTTTATAGCTCATTTTAAATATATTTACTTATTTTTGAAAAAGAGAGAGGGAGGGAGAGAGAAATTATATACATGCCATAGCATGTGTGTGCACTTCAGAGGACAACTTTAAGAAGTAGGTTTTTTTCCTTCTACCATGTGGACTCTAGGAATCAACCATTTCTGCCCGCCTCTTTTTTTTTTTTTAACATGGGATCTGGAATCCAAACTCTGATCCCTCTGCTTGTGAGGCAAAGGCTTAATCTCTGAGCCACCTCTCCAGCTCTTCAAGTTATGTTTTGGGAGTCCTTCACTGAACCTGGAGCACTGATGTAGCTAAACTGGCTGCTTGGTCAGTGTGCTCCAGGTGTTACCTGTCCCCACTACCCAATGCTGGGATTACAGGTATGTTCAATTGCACTTGGCTTTTTAGGGTTCTGGGGATCTGTTAGAGACTAGATAATTCCCACCTCCTGTTTCCCTGGTAACATTAGACTGGAACACATCTACTATGGACTCCTCCTGTAAATTAGTCCAACAGCCTGTTTGATCTGTCTGGATGTATATTAAAAAGGCAGGAGGAATACATTTTCATATATATATATATTTCTCATTCCCAGAAGGCTTTCTTCTCTCTCAGTAGATTGGACGTTTCCACGCTTCCATGGAGTAATACTGCAAGCTGCCTGATCTTTGACTTCTAAGCCCAGGGTTCAAATCTTTCCTGTCCCCTCTTTCTATGCCTTCTAACCATGCTTTCTCTGCAGTGTGGAATCTCCTGGCAGGCTGTACAGCAGACCGGTCCTGTTATTTTTCCTTTTTCTAATCTCTAATAAAACAATCCTCCAGCTTCTTCTCTGAATCATTTTATTAATGAGACTCTAAGGACCTGACCAAGAGATCCCAATTCCTAGTACGTATTTGAAAAACTCCTTGCCGGTTGGGAGGCTGGCAGATTCCAACTTGGGAACCCCTCCCTCTTGCGGGGATCATGCTGCCTTACCTTTCTTTTAAAACAAACTTCCTGCAGCTTAGGGCAGTAGAAGAGCAGTGAAGTGGACAACGATGACCAACCATAATGTAGAGTACCCTGGACCCAACAAGACTCACCCAGAATCAGGCCAATCTAATATCTCCCCATCCTAAGGCTTAGGGAACCTTGAAGAAGGGGATGGTGAGATGGTAAGAACCTAATGATGAGAAGGTTCACTGTTGGACAAGACATTTCACTCAAGGCGGGATTACTACATCCAGGGACTCACTGCAGTAAGACTTGGCCTTCCCGGACTCACACAATGACTGACATTGCCCCCATAAACTATAGAGAAACTCAAGAGAGATAAGAACATACAGTGGAAACCTTGGAGACTAAAGCTGGAGGAGTGAAGGGAAATGCCCCTATCAGTAGGGTGACCTGAAAAGAGGCAACTTGGTATGCCACAAAAGGCTTGAACCCCCACAACAATAGACAGCCCAGAGGGAACCCTGAAGTCCATAGGAACAGATAGACACGAGGACTGGAAGGAGTGGAATAGATTGATGAAGGGAAGGGAAGAAAATGGGAGGGAGGGGGGATACAGGGAAGCAGGGATAAGTACTCAATGTGCTTGCAGAACTAGAAAAAAGTAATAAAATCTTTGGCTATGTGTCTCCTTAATGCTCTCCTGCCTTTTGAGTCTTTGATTGACAGAGAAAAGGAGCCTGTGCTCCCAGAGGCAGTGGATCCAAACACAATTCCTCGCCGTTGCTGAGCAGGTGCTTCACCCACGGAGCCATCATCCAAATACATGCCTCAAAACATGTATTAAATTACATGAACGAAGAGCAGAGACAGGATATTTATTCAACCCCCACATTAGTGTCAGCATTATTTTCTATGGCTCAGAAATCTTGCATGAGCTCCTGGTGCCTTCAGAGTCCTGTGTGCAGCCAAGGCCTCCCTCCCACCTGCTCTCTGCCGGCTCCTTCACCTTGTCCCTGGGACCGCATCCCAGAGGGAATGGCTGGGGCTTCCTGGTGACACTGGACAAAGGATGATGGCACCTCTGGGACTGTGGAAAAGGATTAAGCGAGGTCCCAAGCGGAAACATCCAGCATGCGGTGAACCCCAGTTCTTCGCCGCCAATCTCTTTCCCTCTGCCCCTCATCTCTGCAGCCCACGCTGTAGTTTCTTGGAGCACAGCTGTAATTTCACCTCTCTAGTTCTTTACTCCCCACCTCCCCACACCCCTTGGTGTGCACCCGCTCCACCTCCCACCTCTCTCCAGAAAAATCAGTGCATACTTCAAGCTATGCCTCAAGTCACGTTTACTGAAAACTTTCAGGTTGGAGGTTTAATCCTTTATTATATTTCCATGCACTTTCATAAGACACTTTGGAAGAAACTCTCAAAGATGGTTGCTCATATCTTATAGACATATGCGTCTATCTTCAGGGCCCAAAACATATTAAAGGGTTTTTTAAATATATTTTTTTAATTTACTCTGTGTATGTGTGTATGTGTGTGTGTCTGTCTGTCAGAGGGCACTGTGTGTCCCTGTGAAAGACCAAGGGTGACTCTTCTGGAATCATTCTGGATTGCCTCTACCTCCTCCTTGCTTCACTCTGAGATTTCCAGGCTTCCACCATGGTCAGAAGTGCAGGCCACCCCGTTTCCACCTGACTTTTTTTAGGTGGGACCTGGGATCTGAATTCAGGACCTTTTGTTTATGAGACAGAGTCTTAACCCCTAAGCTATCCCTCCAGCCCTAAAGTTTTATTTTGTTTTGTTTTTTAAACTGGAAAATTAGGATCTTAAATCTCACATCTGAAACCAACCATACAACTATTCCAAGTGCACCCCTTTCAAAATAGTTGTCATTTTATATGATAATTATCTCCTTGGGTTTGTAGCCACAATATATTGTGAACATACATGACTTGGGAAGTGAGAAAGAGGAACCCATAGGGGATGGGACCCTGGGAGGAGGAGGATTCTATGTAGCCAAATGACTTCAGGTCTGGAACTTTGTGTGGTGTGTGTGTGTGTGTGTGTGTGTGTGTGTGTTACTTAGCATTGAATCCAGAGCTTGGTGGATGCAGAGAATCACTCTGTCACATTCCATCAGCCGGCCTTGAATTCACGCTGTAGCCCGGGGTGGGCCTCTTGCCGCCTGAGCTGCAGGCCAGGTGCAGAGCTGGGGCTTTGTGGTCATGAAGCGTCCGGATGGGGGATGAGTAGTTGCTATGCCTCCCATGGAACAAAAACAAAGGAAAGCACTTGAATTAGGGGGTGCAGCTAGAGCTCTCCACTGTTGTTATTAAGGCAAGGTCTTGACCAAACCTAGTGTCACCAATTAGTTAGGTTACCTAGCCAGCTTGCCCTGGTAATTTCCCGTTTTTATCTCCCCAACATATGGGATCTGGGGATCCGAATCCTCGTCTTACCCACTGAGCCATATCTCCTGCCCATACTTCCCCACGTAAAGGTGTGCTAGCTTAGTTGCCTAAGTACCCTTAAAAGTTAAGATAGAACCACATACCCTAGTCCCTAGAACTTTGCCCCAAAGCCACTTACACAGTCCAATCAGGTCCCACCATTGGTTGTTTGCTTCCCTTCAGCCATGAAGCTCTCCAGATCTTTACTGCTCCCCAGAAAGACCCTGCTCTGCGCCTGCGCAGTGCAGCCGAGTTCCCATCCTTCCTGCCTCCTCCAGCTGCTGCCACCGCACCGCACGGCTTTCTTTCTCAGTTTATTCAGAACGAGAGTACGTTATGCAAAGTAAGAGCAAGCTTGAGAACGCCACCTCCTCCCTCCTACCGTAAAACACACTGGGGGCTACTTACGTAATCTAGAGATTAACCAACAAGGTATGTCGTAATGGTGTCTCCATGCAAAAAAAGAAGTCAGGTTGGGAGCGGGTTTGCTATTGACATCTTGCTTCTTTTTCTGCTGCTGTGATAAAACAGCCTTGTAAAACCAATTTAAGGAAGAAAGGGTCTATTTTTTGTTTACAGTCTAAGGGATAGTCCATCATGATGGGGAAATCAAGGAAGCAAGAGCTTGGAGCAGCCAATCACACTGTATTCAGTCAAGCAGCAGAGAACAGTCAGTGCTGGTGCTTAGTTCCTTTTCTCTATTTGTAGAAGTCCAAGATCCCAGCCAGGGAATGTTGACACCATCCATAGTGGCCATTGTTTAATGAACAGAGTCAAAATAAATCCCTACAGGCATGCTCATGGCTCATCCCCTAGGTAATTCTAGATCTCATTAAGTTCACCACTGAGATCACCCATCAAAGAACTCACCCTACATTTGGCCTGGGAGAGATTGCTAAGCAGTTTTACCATCATAGTGAGACACAATGACATCAGTAACAATTGAGTTTTTCTATTGCCATACCTGGTGTTATATCCTTTGCATATACTGTGTATATTTGATTATATATGTAAAGCCTTTAATATAGTACGTGGCACAAAGTAAATGATCAACAAACTTCAGGCAGTCATAGTGGCACTAATTTAATTTATTTAGCCTTTTTGTTCCTTTGAGACAAGATCTGATTATGTAACTCAGTTCAGCCTCAATCTCACAGATCTGTTGCCTTGGCCTTCCCTAGTGCAGGGACTGCCGGCTGTGATAGTTAATCCTGGGTGTCAACTTGACACACTTGGTATTGACTAAGATTGGCTGAGACCACACCTGGTAAGATCAGATGAGACCACGTGAAAAGATTATCTGAGTAGTACAGGGCCAGCCCTAGATCCCATCAGAACCTCCATAGATCTCATAGAACCTCCCAGTAGTGGACCATCTAAAAGGGAAGCACGGAACAGGAACTGTAACTGTGCTAGGAATCGCTCTTCCTTCCGGCCGCCCGGTTTCTTCACTTCTTCAACCCTCTAGCCCTCCAACCCTGCAAGTCTTCAAGGAGACTAAAGATTCTCTGGAACCCTCCAGTCTTCAGCCATCACCTGCTTGACTACTGGACTGAGCAGCTACTGGCAGCCATCGTTGGACTACCTCGGCCATATCTGTAACCCAACTCAATACATTCCTTATTTATGTATTCATTTTATTAATTATGCAACTCTACAGAACCTGACTAATACACAGCATATATCACTATGCTTGGTTTATTTTTAGTTTTTTTTATCATTATATCTCAGAGCCTCTGCTAAGTCTTTGTTCTTTCTTTCTTTCTTTCTTTCTTTCTTTCTTTCTTTCTTTCTTTCTTTCTTTCTTTCTTTCTTTCTTTTCTTTCTTTCTCTTTTTCTTTCTTTCTTTCTCTCTTCACTCCTTTATTCTTTTCTTTTCTTCTTCCTCCTCCTCCTCCTTCTTCTGGAAGCAGGATCTCATGTAGCCCAGGCTGGACTATGTGTCAGAGGCTGACTTTAGAGTCCTGATCCTTCTGCCTCAGCTGCTGTGTCACGTGGGGATTCCAGGCACGTGCCACCACACCCAGCGTGTTCCTGTGCTCTAGTCATTGTTCCATTGCTTTCCAGTGAAGCATCTAGAGAAGACACATAGAAATGACACCTCACAATGGGAAGGAAAAGAAGGAAGAGCAAGTCATTAGCCTTGGACCGCCAGTGGCTGAAGGAGAGAATGTATTTGGCACCTGCCTCATCTTTGCATCCTTCAACGACGCCTTTGTCTTCCTTTCTGGGAAGGAAACCATCTGCCAAGTGACTGGTGTAATGAAGGCGAAAGTGGACCGGGATGAATCCTCCCCGGGTGTTGCCCTGTTGGCTGGCCAAGATGTGACCCAGAGGTGCAAGGAGCTGGGACATCATCATCATTATCAGGCTCAGTGTCACAGGAGGAAACAGGACCAAGACCCCTGGACCTGGCACCCAATTAGCTCTCTGAACTCTTGCTCACTCAGGATGAAGATTGGGCACATGGAAGATGTCACCCCATTTCCTCTGACAGCACCTGCAAGAAGTGGGGGCGTTGCCTCGGTCTGTGAGCAGGATTTCTCAGATTACTTTCTATTAATAAATTGCCTTCATGTAAACTAAAAGAAAAAAAGAAAAAAGAAAGAAGACATGTATTGAGTGTTTATGTTGGGTCTCAGGGACACATACAATAGACTTGTGACTTTTCAGACACATATGTGCGCCAACTGGTTTAAGCACTATCTTCTCTGTTGCTGTGAGACAACCACTCAAAGTCAAGAAACTTAAGGGAGAAACTGACTACCATCCCAGTATTTTGGAAATTTTGAACATACTCAGTTTGCAAGGATAACACTGTTCTCCTTCACCCATGACAGACTTTCAATATCTATACTGAGAAATTTTTTTCTACTTTTACAAGGATTTTGAGTATTCATCCTAGCTTCCTTCCCTCCCTCCCTTGAGAATTTTTTTATTTGATTTTTTTATTTTTCCCCCTTCTTTCCCTCCCGCCTCTCAAATCATCAATCCATTCCACTCCCTCCCACCTTCCTGTCTGTCTGCTTCTATGGTCCCAGGGTTCCCTATAGATCATCTACTCTAGTGGGGGTTCAGGCTTCTGTGGCAGACCAAGTGGCCCTTCCTTGGGCAGATCCACTGACAGGGGCACTTCCCTTCACCTATCTAGCCATAGCGTCTAAGATTTCCACTGCATGTAATTATTTCTCCTTGAGAGTCTATGGGGACATGTTGATATATCAGCCATTATGCAGGCCTGGTAAGAACAAGTCTCACTGCAGTGAGTTCCTGGATGTAGCAGCCCTTCCTTGAATGGAGTGTCTTGTCCAGCGGTGGACCTTCCCACCTTAATATAATCCCTCCTATAATCTTACTGCCCCCTCTTCTGTAAGGTTTCCTGAGCCTTAGGATAGAGAGAGATTTGGTTGTCCTGATTCTGTGAGCATTGCATTGTCACCGGTATTCTGCATTCTGGTTAGCTGTTGCCATCTATTTCACTGCTCGTGCACTGCACTAGGCTGCATCCTGTCAGGTGTTGAGATCTCTACTTCTGTTGTAGAAAAAGGCTTCTAAGTTGAGTACTGAGCGCTCTTCCAATCTGAGCTGTGGGGACCAGGCAACCTGTATTGAGAAATTTAGTTTGCATGATTTGATTCACAGTCCCAGCAAAGAAGCTAAAATCAAATTTGATTTAGAGAAAAACAATTTACTGTCTGACATCTTTGTACTCACAGAGAATTTTTGTGTGTTTATTTCCAAACTTTGTTTTACTTCAATCCAGGGTGAGAAATATATTCTGTTAGGTATCTGATCCCGGCTCTATAGTCTCCCAGCTAGGCAAATGAGGTCACCCAACATAATTGATGGTGTGCCTGGCACTTTCCTAAGTACCAAGTCTCACTTCAGTGGTCAAAGAAACTCTAGGTGCTAGCATTCTCTGCAGATTATAGAGAAAGAAACTGAGGCACGGGACCGTTGGTAGCTTGCTTAGGGTCTAGTAAAGGTGGGGTTAGGGTGTGACCCTGCTGTACAATTCAAGAATGTCAGTATTAGGGGGTTAGGGACACCCCAGCATCATATTCTTCCTCCACAATAGCAATCAGGGCATATTTTAAAAATTAAAAAAAAAATTCTGGGTCTACTGTGTAAAGTTTAGGGAGGTACTGTGTCAACTCCAGTCCTAGAAGTCCTTTACAAACTGTGTTACCAGGGGAGAGGGTTCTACCAGGGCAAGTGCCAGCAGGGCTGGTGCCACCTCAGTGGTGTCTGAAATCCAGCGACCTCACTGACTGGAGGTGGTGAGCCAAGCCCGTGTCATGGCTCGCTGATGCATGGCTGGGCTGAAGAAAGAGCTCATTGACTTGTTGAAGGAAAAGAGTGGTGCCCAAAAGGCTAGAGAGAAAACTGGCTGCCTCCAGCACTGTGCAGGGCAGGCCGCCAGGCCCTGCAGCTCCGCCTGTCAGAATCGCTTCTCCCAGTTGGCTTTTGCGTCACAGAACCTGGGCAGCTCAGGAGATGGATGACAGATGCTAACTTACCGGTTGTGTCTGTTCATTTGTTGTTCACAGTTAATAGATGTGTCAGAGGGTGCGTGAGCCATGGCCCAGCAGGAGATACAAGGCCACGCCTGCTGGGCTTCCCAGGATCTTGTTTCCTGTACAGCCCAAGGCCTTAGTGGCAAGGCTGGCATCTAATCCTGGCTCTGGTGCCTCCCAGCTAGGCAAATGAGGTCACCCGACATAATTGATGGGGTGCCTGTGCACTGTCTCAAGTACCATGTCTCATCTCCGTGGTCACAGAAACCTTAGATACTACCATTCTGTTCAGAGAATGGAAAATGAGGCACAGGACGGTTGGCAGTTTGCGCAGGGTCTAGTAAAGGTGGAGTTAGGGTCTGACTGGCTGTACAACTCAAGAATAAGGGGCTAGAGACACAGCTCAGTTTGTAGAGTACCATCTAGCACACATGAAACCTTGGGTTTGATATACAGTACAATGGCATATACCTGCAACCCCAGAGCTCAGGAGAGAGAGGCAGGAGGGTAAGAAGTTCAAACTCACCCATAACTGCACAGTGAGTATATATCAGTCAGCTTGGGCTCCATGAGACCCTGTCTTAAAAATTTTTTTTTAAAAAGCTAGCATTGGGCTGTGTCCCACAGGACTGACTGGCCTGCTCAGACTGCTGTTCAGTGCCACAGGCTGTGAAATACATGTAGCACCTACTCCTCAGAGTGCTGTGATATTCCAGTGGGATAAAGTGCTCAGGGCGTAGGCACAGCCTGCATGCTAAGCAGCTGTGATTAGTCACCGCTCCTCTGCAGCCTTGCTGCTTAGTGTCTCCCAATCCTCCAGCCGAGGAGTTGAATTTCATGAGCTGCTTCTATGCATCTCTCATGTGGAGTGTAGGAGGCAGCATCCAAGATCAGAATCCCGAAAGGGGACAGGGCAAGAGAGAGGGACATAAGCAGAGATCCCCCTCCCCCCTCATCTAGACAGCATACCAGGAATCCTTCAAGGACCGAAGTGAAGTTCTTTTCTTTTGTGAGGCTCCTGTGCACATTCAGAAAAACGAAACGGAAAAAGATAAACTAAAACCATTTTATATCCTGGGCAGACATCTAGAAGGGAAGAAAAGATTTTCTCTTCCTTAAAAAAAAAAGTCTCACTTTGAAGTTCAGGTTGACCTTGAATTCCTGATCTTAAGCAGCATTAGGTGAGAAAGAGAGGAGGGTGGGAGAGGAGAGACACAGACAGAGACAGAGACAATGTGCGTGTATGTATATGGGGGTGTTTCCCCTCTCCCCTTTCAAAGCTGTAGTTTTCCTGGTTAGACTGAGTAATTCCAGGGAAACACTAGATCGTCCTGCTGCTGCTTTTACTAAAGGGATTCTCAGATCTCCTCCCTGCAGGTAGAGATCACTGTAGATGTTACCCAGCCCCACCCAGGAAGAAATGTCGAACCTGGAGTTTATGCACAAAGTAACCTTATAGCTCATTATTTTATTTTATTTTATTTTTAGTTTGAGAGAGAAAAATGAGAACACATGCATGCCACAATGGGGCAGGTCAGAAGACAACTCTCAGATGAGATTAGGAGCATTCAGGAAACAACTTTCAGAAGTCTGCTTTCTTCTTCACCACATGGACTTCCTGGGAGCCAACTGAGGTCTTCAGGTTTGGAAGCAGGTCCCTTACCCACTTAGTTATCTCACCCCGACTCCCCACCCCAATGTTACAGAGCCCCTCTTGGGTCTTTATGTGTCCATGTTCTTGTGTTCAGGAGTTGAAGATTGAAACCAGAACATACATAGAGGATTAAGGTAGAATTTATTAGAGGAGAGAAAGAATAGATTCACGGACCTGAATCCACGAGGGGAAAGAGAATCCTGGAGAACTCATGGACTCCGGGCATGGAATCCATGAGGGGCAAAGAGAATGAAAGGAACTCACAAACATGTAGTCCATGAAGGGCAAGGGAGCCAAAGATGGCTGCCAGGGTTAGGGTTATTTATAGTGTCAGGCAAACCCGGGAAAAGCAACTTTTTGTGGTTAGCTCCAGTTTCTGCAAATCTGATTGGAGCTTTTGGTCCTCTACATTTGGTCTGTTCATACTGGGACCCAACTCAGTTGATGTGTAGACCTCATGGTGGGGCTTAGCTACAATGGAGAACTAATCTCCATATGCTTTCAGGAACAGAGGTTTGGGGTAAGTTGTGGACCTTATCTCTGGAGGATTAAAATAGAGTGTGTTCCTTCAGGGTAATCCAGCCCTGGGAATGAGCTTCAGAGCCCTTCAGAGACTGTTCCAGCCTGACTACTCTAAAACTGCCTGTATTAGGGTTTGCTGAAAAAACAGAATCTAGGGCTGGAGCGGTGGCTCAGGGGTTAAGCCTCTGCCTTGCAGGTGGAA
Source organism: Typhlomys cinereus (assembly GCA_023101885.1). Taxonomy (NCBI): domain Eukaryota; kingdom Metazoa; phylum Chordata; class Mammalia; order Rodentia; family Platacanthomyidae; genus Typhlomys; species Typhlomys cinereus. The sequence goes on from JALPQD010000167.1 coordinate 2,186,673, forward strand.
GGTCCTGAGTTCGGATCCCAGATCCCACGTATAGACGCCAGGCGGAAGCGGGAATGGCCTGCGTTTCCGGTCCTGGTAGGGCGGAGCCTGTGAATCCCGGGGCAGAGTAAACAAGGAGGTGGAGGCGTCCATGGTGGTTCCCGAATTCGTCCGTGGTTCTACACACACATACATACACACACGCACACATGCATACACGCACAATTGAATAAATAATACATTAAAAAATTAAAAAAAAACAATCTATAGAATGTAGTATATATAAATAAGTTTATTAAAATAACTCACAATAAAAATACTTCAAAGTAGCTGCCCACAGCTGCCTTGTTCTTGACTGGAATGTTCCACAAAGTGGAAAGATCCCGAGAAGGTCTCAAGCCTTCACTTTGCTGGAGGGTCAAAGACGCTGGGTTTTGAAGTTGGTGAAGAACGGCTGGGCTCTGACATCGGCGTTGAACAGCGAGCAGCAGCAAGGCCTAGAGACCAGGCTCCAAAGGCAGCGGGAACAGCAACAACGTGGTGGAATGGGTAAAACTCCAAGTCAGCCAAGGACGGAGGCGGCAGCAGCAGCAACAAAAAAGGCCATGACGCTCTAAAAGCAAAGCGAACGACCCATGCAGAGTAGATAAGGGAAGAGCAAGTCCCTCCTCCTTGCACCTCCTATTATCTGGTCCACCACTGGAAAGTACCACCCACTATGGGCTGGGTTCTCCACAGCAATCAATCAAGTACCTGCAGACTTGTTCAGGGGCAATTCCAACCATTTTTAACCTTCCATAGCTGTGCCCCAAACAGTCTGCAGCTTCAAGTTGACACCAAAATGCAACCTAACACTGCCTAATCAAGGCTCCAGCGTTGATATCGGTATTCCTGGTCCAGGACAGGTGGATAATGCAGAGAGAGCTGGGTCATTGGCAGTTCGCAGACTGCCCCCAGAGGCCTGTAGACAGGTGGCCGTGCTCGGCAGTCCTTTCAACCTGCTCTTTCCCTTGGTCATGGTACTGGCTCTGCAGGTCAGAGGGTTAATGGCTCAAGGGGCTAGTTCGTATACAGTCCTGCTCGGGGGCCTAGGCTGGTGTAGAATACTCAGTCTGCAGGACTCAAACTTTGGTGATTCTTTCATTGGAGCTCTGCAATTGCGACAAAACTGATTTGTCTACCTCCAAAAAAGTCCACTCAGGAGAGCAAAGAAGGAGAGAGGGAACAGAGAAAGAAAAGAAGGAGAGAAGGGACAGAGAAAGAAAGGGCAATCAGTCAGCTGCAGTGGCTCATATCTTGCTCCCAACACTTGGAAGACTGTGGGTGGGTTACCATGAGTTCCAGGCCAGCCTGGACTATAGAGAAGAGACCCTGTCTGAGGAAAAAAGGAGAGGGGATTAGGGGTAGAGTGGGGGAGAACCAAAACCTAACAAACTAATCAGGAGATTTTTTTTTTTTTTAAGACTGGGTAGCTGATTCTTGTAATAACCGTTTCTGTGAACTTGCTAAAGGGTGGGTGGGGATGGCATGCCGCTCTTAAGGTTCTTTTTTTTCAAACATGGTATAATGATTAGTTTACAATTTGGTTTCCTTGGTGCCCAGAACAAATTCTAGTGGCTCTTACTTCTGGCTGGATCATCCCTAAATCTCCACAACCCTCGTAGGTCATGCGCTTGGAGTTCAGGGAGTTGCCAGTGGGGGATTCCTTAGAGTACTTCCCCAAGTCAGCACTACCCTCTGGGATTCTGTCATGGTGTTCACCCCCATCCCCTGGAATGCTCACCCTCATTCCCCAGCCTAACAGGGCCAATGTGTTGTCTCCTGGCACATGGCTCCCTTAACAATCTGCACAACTGAAAGCTTGTAGTTTTCAATGTACCCGTACTTTACCTACATGTCAGCATACTGGTAATCAGCTTATTCCTAAACCTGGTGAATGGAAGAGGAGCAGGCAGGGTGGGAATTCAGGAGAGCAGCTGCGGGGCCCAGACCTGCTCTTCCCAGCCTGCTAATAATAGCTCCAGTTCAGCTAGCAGCTCTGCCAGGTATGTACTAAGCTCTTCTCTCTTACCGCCTGTCTCCTCCAAACAGTGAGGAGAAAACTCAGGCAATTCCCATTTTGATGATGAGGAAGGTAAGACTGGGGGGGAATGGGAGAATTTGCTAAATTCATAGCTAGTGTACACTAAAAGCAGGCTTTGAAGTTGTGCTGATTCTCAAGTCCTGTCCCTTTAAGTGTCCCATTGTAGACTGCTTCAAACCCATGAATTTAACAAGAGTGGGTGCCAGGAAATGCCCGGGAGACAGGAAGGAAGCCATTGCCAAGATGCCAAACTAAAAGGCGTTTGAAACCCGAGAATTAGCAGTTCATTGCCATGAAACCATAGGGCCTGGTGGAGGTATTGGGGGACACTAAATGCTGTCACAGGCAGCAAAGCCCACATGCCTGATTAGAGACAGCCACTGCTGGGCAGTAACTCTGCCTGGAAATGGCAGAGTTGCACAGGGCCATGAATGATGGATCTGAGAATTTATTTTAATGTAATCTCTGAGCTGAAGGCTGATAAAACAAAACAAAACAAAACAATGATAGGGCTGGTGATGCTTAAGTCATTTACAAATACAACCAGGCTTTCTTTCAAAATATATTCTGAAAATATTTTATTTATTTTGTGAGTGTGTGTATGTGTGTGTGAGAGAGAGAGAAAGAGGGAGAAAGAGAGAGAGGGAGGAAGGGATAGAGAGAGAAAGAGAGAGGGGTCATTGTGTGTCCCTGTGGAGGGCCAAGGGTGACTTTGGGAATCATCCTGGATTGCTTCTTCCTCCTTCTTGGTTCACTCTGGGCGTTTCCTTCTAGATGGTCACGGCTTCCTGCTCTGCTGGCTGCAGGTGGCTCAGTGCGATAGGAAGGCTGTCACCCCATCAAGCACCACGCCAGTCTATCTTCTCCCTCTCCACACAGCCAGACAGACTGGGCTTGGTGGATTTGGAGTCACCCTGTCCATCTGTCTCTCTTTGATATCCACATTTCCCTTATTCCTCTGTGTTTAGTGGTAGGTGAACTCAGAGCATTTTTCTTTCTTCCTCCTCTTTTTCATTGTCTATTTCCTCTTTTTCTTTCTTTTTAAAAAATTATTATTATTATTTATTCAATTGTGTGCGTGCGTGCGTGCGTGTGTGTGTGTGTGTGTGTGTGTGTGTGTGTGTGTGTAGAACCACGGGCAAATTCGGGGACCACCATGGACCGCCTCCACCTCCTCCTTGATTACTCTGCCCCGGGATTCACATGCTCTCCCCTACCAGAACCAAAAACGCAGGCTGCCCCTGCTTCCACCAGTGTCTATATGTGGGGTCTAGGATCTGAACTCAGGACCTAGGCAAGGCAGAGGCTTAACCCCTGACCCGCCTCTCCAGCCCTCATCCTCCTCTTCTTTCTTCTTCTTCTTCCTCTTGTTCTTCTCTTCCTCCTCCTACTCTACCTCCTCCTCTTTCTCCCTTTCCTCCTTCTTCCTGGGGCCTTGCACATGTTAGGCAAACACTCAACATGCTGAGCTCCATCCCCAACATACGCTTTGAAGAGATTACTCTCTATATGCCAGGCATTGTTCTATATTCTGGATGCACATTAGCTCTTTTTATCCTCTTAAAGCAACACAAGGTGGGTAGTAATATCTGCATGTGATAAATGATTTTTAAAAATTTGGGTTAAAAGAGATGAAATAACTCGCAGGGGTCTGCCAGCAGATGCATGGGCACCTAGGCTGCCTAACATCAGGGTCCGTGCTTTCAATTGCTCTGCCACAATACTCTGGCCCAAGTCAATGGTTCATTGGGGTGAACTGCACATGCTTGGTCCCGCCCGTGGTTGGCTGTTGCTATTCCGGCCTTGGCTGCAGCTCTGAAATTATATCAAGTTCCCAGGTAATCATGATGCTATTTTAAGTGATCAAGGAGCATCTCATGTAGCGCTGTCAGTGTTCTCCATAGGGCGGTTCTGAGTGATTCACCTTGCTCTGGGACCCTCTCTTCTGCTTTGTATTTGGACACTGTGACTGGGTTTCTAATGTTATCACATATGAGTAATGGCGGCCTTTGGCAACATCATCGCCTATTCATAGAACATGCAATCAGTCATCTGGAAAAGGCACAGAGGAGAACACCCTAAGGGGGTAGCATTTGGAGTCACTTGGAGGAGCAAGCCAATTGCAGGACTTAAGAAGAACCTTCAACCAGAGGGATGATGGTAATGATAGCTAATGCTTATTAAACCCTCCTAACATGCCATACCCTGTCTAAGCACATTCCCACAATGATCTCATTTAATCATCAATGAAACCTACCGATGCAAATTCTATTAGTACTCTTATTTAGCAAGTGGGGAAAAAAAGAAGTCATAAATGAGGGTTCTGGGTTCTAACACAGACAGCAGATTCAGAGACTGAGCACACACACAGTGCTACATGAACACTTAAATTTACTTCCTTCCCCATGATGACTCTACTTTGTGTGTGTGTGTGTGTGTGTGTGTGTGTGTGTGTGTGTGTGTGTGTGGTCTTATTTCATCCATCTTACTTCCATGTCCATTTTCAGTCCCAGAGGAGAGGCCTAGATGTAAAAATGGATAAAAAGAACCTAGTCTGAACCAATCTAGCTTGAATCTGAAATTAACAATAAGGTCAAGCAGCAGGCAGAGTCTACAAGGTTGCAGATTCAGAAACTGATGCCTCTAACTGATCCCTGGGAGGAAGCGCCAAAGCAGGCTCCCTCAGGCCACATCCTGGGCACAGGCAGGGTGGAAGTGGCCAAGCAGGGCCTTTGCCTTGAGTGCCGGATACAGGATTACAGCTCTGTCCATCCTTCCCCTCCCTCGCCTGCCCTTGCTGGGCTCTCCCTCTTGCACCTGTTGCTCTGGTTGCCCGTCAGCAGTTCTAAGGTGCTGACAGGAAGAAAGCATCTCCTAGCTGGCAATGTTGGTTTCATTTGAGAATTCCAATGCTGGGTATCACTCTCCGGTAGCTGCCCCTACCACCTCCACCCCGGCAGAATTTTGCTGGGTGTCCTTGACTGCCCTTGAATTTCTATTCCTCCTGCCTCCACCTCTCAGGTACAGCATGCACATCATGCCTGCTCTGGTGGCTTTCACTGTACCATCTTTAATTTATACTTAGAAAGTTATGCAAAACTACTTTACGTCACACTTCTAATAGATTAATAGCAAGAACATGCAAGTGGGCACTGCGGAGATGGCTCAATCAGTAAAGTGCCTACTGAGTTTGGATCCTCAGCACCCAAGTAAAAACTGAGTGTGGCAGCCTGCATCTGTATCCCAGCACGGGCTTGGGGTGGGGACAGGCAACTCTCCCAGAGCTCACTGGCCATGTTAGCCAAATCTATGAGTTCTGGATTCAACGAGAGACCCTGTTTCAAAATATAAGATGAAGAGTAATGAACAAAGACACCTGATGTCACAACCACCTGTGCATGTGCGTATGCATCCATGCATGCACACATGCACATACATATATCACAATAACACAAAGAATACTCATGCAGCTACAATTTCACGATCAACTAACTGCAAATTAAAACAACCCAATGAGAAAGTGGGCAAAGTAGGTAGGGATGCACTCAGTTGGTAAAGTGCTTACCTAGCAGGCATTGGGCCCTGAGTTTGATTCCTAGTGGGACATAAAACTAGGCGTGGTAACACACACTTATAATCCCATCTTTATTCATAAAACTATTTGAGGTGGCATCTATTTGGATATGGTGGCACATGCCTGCCAGTAATCCCAGGACGTCCATTGAACATGGTAGAGTAGTTGGGATAAAAACCTACCTACCAAGTGGGTATTGAGTTATTCATCTGTAGTCTCAGTACTTGAGAAGTAGAGGCAAGAGGATCAGGAGTTCAAGGTCATTGTCAGCTACATAATTAGTTTGAGACCATCCCAGGCTCCTTGAAACCCTGTCTCAAAAAAAAAAAAAAAAAAAGAAAGGTTGGGAGGTAGTAAAGTACTTGTATAAAAGCATCGGGACCTAGGCTAGATTCCCAGTATCTATATAAAAGCCAGGTGTGGCAGCACATCTGTAATCCCAGAGCTAGGGAGGTGGAGGAAAGAGGATTTCTGGACCTGATTGGCCAACCAGCCTGGCCATATTGGTGACATCTCCTCCTCTCCCCGATTCAATGAGAGAACCTGTCTCAAAATATAAAATAAAGTAGAAGATGACAGAAAAAGACACCTGAAACTTAGCTCTGGCTTACACACACATCACACCACACACACACACACACACACACACACACACACACACACACACACACAGAATAAAACAGAGAAATGCCTAGATGCCCAGGTCAGATATGATAATGACACACCTGCAATCCCAGCATTCTTGAGGCTGAGACAGAAAGACCAATTGTGAGTTCAAGGCCAGCCTCAGTTATATACAAGACCTCTCTTCTTGCTGCCCAGTCCTGACCCCATGGCCCTTGAAATGTGAGCACTGACGTTGATCTGTCAGCATTATTTCTATTTTTTTTTCTCTCTCTTTTGACTAGACTAGGAATCCAGACTGGTCTCAAAGTTACCATATGAGGCCAGGCTGGCTTTGAACTCATGGCATATCTCTTGCTTTCAGTCTCCCAAGGGAATAGGTGGGGAGAGGCACCTTTGTATACTTTTGTTAGACTCTTCTGAGAGCAGGGGAATGCCTGTGCACCTTTGTTTCCAGTACACAGGGGAGACCTGGGTTACAAATGGATGAGCAGCTTGCTCTGAACTGGAGCCTCAAGACCAGTCACATGAAATAGCTGCTGGGGGATCTTGAGGTGAATCTTTCCTTCCAGAACTCTGTTACCTTGGCTCTGGCCCTGTCTAAATAACGCTGCAGTTTAAACACTACAATTGGCTCGCTCCCTGGCTAAATAAAGATTGAGTTTAAACTCTAGCCAGATAAATCCTTAGCTTTCTTTCTTTCTTTTTTTTGATGCTTAGCCTGTTGAAGGGGATGTGGCCTTATTCCAGACACCCAAGGAAGATCTGGCTGCCCGTGGGGATGTGTTGAAAGTTAAGACATGCTACATTCATTAGTAACAGGATATAACATACTATGGCAACAGGTAGGGACCCAGAGAAACCCTGTGTGGACAGATTCATTTTGGGGAAACTCCAGGGAGTGGACTAATGGTGGCTTTTGTTCCAGGTGGGAGAGCCAAGTGTGGCTTCTCAGTATGCCTCTCTGGAGGATAGTGTGCTGAATGTTAAGGGGCTTATAAACTGCTGCAAGATTGAGGTCCACAGAAATTTTCTGCGTGATTTTATGGCTTAAAAAATGTGAAAGATCTTTGAAGGTCATCCCCAGGGCTGAGAACTCTGAAGGAACACACCTTTCCCAAACTTCCCCCCAAAGCCCCCCTTTTGTTTTAATCTAGAAAAAAATTGGAGATTAGTTCTCCTTTACAGATAAGCCCTACCAAGAGGTCAGGCACAAGACCAACTGGGTTGGGCCCCGATATGAACAGACCAATGAGATGTAGAGGACCAAAAGCTCCTATTAGGTTTACAGAAACCAGAGCTAACCAATGAAAAAAGACCACTTTTCTTGGACATGACTAAGGGTATAAATATACCTGACCCTGGCAGCCATCTTTGGCACTCTTGCCCCTCATGGTACTCCATATTTGCAGTCCATGAATTTCTTTTCTGTCTTTCCCTTGCCTTCATGGATTCCATGCCAGAGTCCGTGAATTGTTGTCAGCTTTCCTGCCCCTCACGGATTCACATCTGAGTTGCATTCTTTCTCTTCTCTAATAAACTCTGGCTTAATCTTCTATGAGCGTTCTGGTTTCAATCTTCGACTCCCAAACACAAGAATCTGGACTCTGAATCACAGTGACTGAATGACCTTACTAGGTCCTCAAATTCTCACCACTTCTCACATGGCTATGCTGGGGACTCAACTTCCAATCGATAAACTCCTAAGGAACAAGCCACACCTAAAATATAGCAGGATCTTTCTCGGACTAAAGTGAGGAAGACTTCAGGGGAGTCAGTATCTGTTTCCACCTGCCCTGCTCATTAAACCACTCAGAATAAGCCCATCCAGTGGAGCAAGATGTGATGTCTCTAAGAGGATGTGTAAGGGCAGGGGGATGACTCAATGGTTAAAACCTTTGCCTCTTAAGCAAGGGGACCTTAGTTCAAATCCTTAGGTCCCATGCAAAAAATGCCACATGAGTGTAGCAGCCATCTATAATTCTAGCCCTGGAAGGCAGAGTCTGAGAGTCCCCAGAGCAAGTTGGCTAGCCGGACTAACCTTAAATCTCTGAATTTAATTAGAGACTCGGGCTCTTACAACAAGTTGAAAGAGCAATTGAAGATGATTCTCTGTATCACCTTTGGGCTTCCAGAGGCATGCACACTCAAGTGTGCTAGTGCACACACTTCCATATTCATACACACACACACACACACACACACACACGCACGCACACACACATACCATACACATATACGTGAAAGAAAAAAAGAGAGACTGTACAATGACCAAGAGCCCATCCATTGCTGGACCTACTGCAGCAAACTGAGGCATACCTGCTCCAGTCCTGGCTGCTTGGTCTATGTGGCAAATTCCAGGTCAGCAGTACCTTTGTAGGGAGCCCCACTTCCACTCTCCAAGCTCCCTCTTCATCCTTACCAAAAAAAAAAAAAACACATTAGAGAACATTTGAAATTTGGGCATATCAAACATCATAGATTTGTCACAACTTGATGATTCTCATGCAAAGACAGTTTCATTTCACTAGTTCCCAGATGCTGTATTTTAGGGATGGTATCTTTAGCATGATACCTGGAGAACTGTCCACATGACCCATGCACGTGCTCCATCCTGATGCCACTTTTCTCACCCTCGTCAAAGCAATTTTGTTTAGACCTCTCAAGGCCCTGGGGATGTGCTTCACTGAACCCATTTTAAAATCAGATGAATTCAAAGGAGCCTTCCTGATGTGGCGCCTTCCACGGTGCAGAATGCCACAGCCATGAGGGAATTGTTTGTTTCAGAGCAGGAGATGCCAATGCAGTGACTGACTGTTGGAAGGCATGTGGCTGGTGGCTGTTAAATCTGCATTTCCTGGCATTCATAATGGCACGTTGGCCATTATGGATGTGAGCTGAGACTCTTTACTAAGCAGACTTTCTTTTTCATCAAGCTTGCAACAATGCAAAGTGCTTTTAAATAATTGTTTCAACGACTCCCCACAATACCCCTATCAGATCAGTAGGGATATCCTGGCAGCATAAGAACATCCTCAAACGTCATTCTCATAAGACAAAGGCTTACTCCACCTCGGAAGAACCTGAGTCCTTCCTAATAAGCAGAGAGCATAGCTAATGATCATTGAACCTTTATATGGGTAAGTGGGTGCTCTAAGAAGTTGGGGGTACTACAAGACAATTGCTTACATCAGGGAACTGTACATTAGGGGAACACAGACACCACTGACTATCATCAGATATCCAAAGTATCATCTTCATCAATACTTTCCAAGGGGTGGGAAAAGAAGGGTCAGAAAGCTGTTGGGAGCTCATGCTGGGCCCTAGCTGAGAGTGAAGCAAAGACATTGCAGTCAAAGGTTACCACATCTCCAGGAGACCCTCATGGACTCCATGTTTCTTCAGAGAGTGGGTGGGTGGGAAGGGTGCATGAAACTAGGCAGATGGAGAGAGGCTCTGGTTAGCTGTATTAAGGGACTCAGGTTAGACCAGCAGCCCAGGAGCTGGAGAAATGGATCTAGTCACATGTGAAGCCAGGCAGCTAGGACTTGCTGACTCAGGGTAGTTATTAATCATCATCTGTAAAGTAGGGTGTAGTGCCTTTGAGTGCCCGTGAGCTAATAAGTATGAAGGGCTGTGTACAATACATATAGTTAATGTTTAAGTGAATATTATGCAGCTGATTCTACTTTTTTAAGGGTGACTTCAGGAATCATCCTGGATTGCTTCTACCTCTTTCTTGCTTCACTCTGGGATTTCCCAGGCTCTGCCTACCAGGACAGGAAGTACAGGCCACTACCATCTCTGCCTGGCATTTTTACATGGGACCTGGAATCCGAATTCAGGACCTTCTGCTTGTGTGACAGAGTCTTAACCTCTGAGCCATTTCTCCAGTATTATTATTATTTTAAGACAAGTTCTCACACTGTAATCCATAGAGGATTCCACCTCAAGGCACTTTTCCAGCCTCAGTCTCCTGAGTGCTGGGATTATAGGCAACAGCCACCACACCAGATCTTTTTTTAAACTTTATTTATTTATTTTGAGCATGCGCATGTGTGTGTGTGTGTGTGGTGTGTGTGTATTAGAGGGCACTTTGTGACCCCGTGGAGGACCAAGGGTGACTTGGGGAATCATCCTGGATCGCTTCTACCTCCTTTTTGCTTCATGTTGGACTTTCCCAGGCTCCACCCACCAGGCCAGCAGTGCAGGCCACCTGTTTCCCCCTGGCATTTTTTACATGGGACCTGAGGTCTGAACTCAGGCCTTCTGTTTGTGAAGCAGATCTAGCGTGCCATAGACACATGTGTGGAGGTCAGAAGACAACTGGGAAGTAAGTTCTCTCCTTGCTTTGACCACATGGGTGCTGGGGATCCAACTCAATTTACCAGACTTTTACACAGGCATCTTTCTTACACTGAGTTATCTCCATGGCCCAACGTACAATGATTTTTGTCTTTTTTGACTCAGACTCCTTTGAGAATGATTCAGTATACACACCGTTTCGTGTATAGTTTAATGGGGGCTCGCCTAGCCCCTGAAACTATATTCCAAGCTATGTGTTCTTGTTATCTATCAGTCTATCTATCTATTTATCTATCATCTATCTATCTATCTATCTATCTATCTATCTATCTATCTATCTAGGTGGTGGGGTGTTTATTTGTTTTGAGACAGGGTCTCATAAAGCCTATACTGGACTTAAGCTCACTATAATCCAAGGCTGGCCTTGAACTCCTGATCCTCCTTGCTTCCATTTCCCAAGGGCTAGGATTATAGGTATTATCACCACATTTGGCTCTGAATCTTGCTTTCTTAAAGTCATTTTTCAAAGAAGAATTTTAGGCTCATCAAAAAAGAGATATCCCAGTAACCCCTGCATTCCTGTTTTCAACAAATCTCAACATCAGAAGTACATTTGCTACAACTGATGAACTTACATGGATACACCGTAGGTCTGCGATTTACAGTAGATTTCACCCTTGGTGTTGAACATTCCATGGGTTTGCACAAATATACAGTGATATGTGGCCATCATTGTACTGTAATGTACAGTGGTCTTATAGCCCTGTAAACCCTATGCTCTTATCCGAAGTCTTCCTCTTTGTTTTATTTTTGTTGCTTTATTTTGAGAGGGTCTCATGCTGCAGCCTTGAAGCCCAGACCCACCTAGAACTCACTACATAGACCATGATGTCTTCCAACGTGCAGTAATCCCCTGCCTCAGCCTCCTTCATGCTGAGATCCCAGGTGTGAGCCACCCTGCCCAGTGGCATCTGTAGAAATTGTGTGTGTGTGTGTGTGTGTGTGTGTGTGTGTGTGTGTGTGATTATGTTGTCCAAGGCAGATGTTGAGTCAACTGGAGGCTAGGCTGGCCTTCAAAGGAGGCTTCCTCTTGCCTCAGCCTCCCAAGTGCTGGGAATTGCAAGTATGTGCCACCATGCTTGGCTCCATAGAAATTTTGAAATGCAAGTGTTCCACTTTCTTCCTCAGACATTCCAATTTAATTAATGTAGAATGGGGCTGGGCATAGGATTTCTCAAATCTTCCTGATGATTCTGAGCCGGGTGTCTAACTGCAAGTCTTGCCTGATATACACGAAGGCCTGGTTTTGAGCCCTACTGGTTGCACATGCGCACACAGACACTCCAGCTGTCTTTAATGCAGGGCTACTTCTGAAAGCTACTGGACTGAATTATTCTTAGTGGAAAAGGGTAATAACAGAGCAGATGTGCGAAAGAGGGAAGTCTTAACACCTTGGAGACAGTGAAACATGACCAGTGATGCAGCGAAGTAATTGCTGGAAAGGTTTGACTGAGGTCACTCGGGAGAGGACAAAGAGGATACAAGAAGACCAGTCCTGGACTTCAGAGGGTCATGAACCCCAGAACCTGCACAAAGGGAGAGAGGTGAGAACCAAGAAAACAGGAGGTGGGGGTGTCCAAGAGGTATAATGGCCATTGCATGAAACACAGTAGAGACAGCCTACCTACGCTGAAGACCAGGCCTGGGCTGGATCATTCGTGATCATCCAGAGGTAGCCATGGCTTTTGAGACAGAAGCCACATTCCAGTGGGTGCAGCTAAGAAAGAAAGTGAGGAAGCCTGAGCCGCAGAGAAGGAAGCTGGGGTAAAAGCAAAGAATGCAGTAGCTGCAGGGGAGGAAGGGCGGAGGGTAGGGGCTTATTTTAGGTTGGAGTGGCATTATTGTAGTCTGAGGGGAAGGAGCCAGACCAGAGGAAGCCATCTAAAACAGAAGAGGGAGGAGACGGTTGGTGGAGCCAGGTCTGGCTGGGCCTCACAAACACAGGGTGAAGAACTCTTTTTAGATGGGACGGTCCGACGCTTGTTTCTTTGAGTCCAAAAGTTAACAAGTTTCCAGAACGACGCAGGCCTTCTTTCTGAGAAGCCACTCAAGGTCATTCCTGAATCCCAAGGCAGTTTCTTCAAACTCAGTCCGCTTTCTTCCTTGTCAAATATTGCCACCGTTGCAGCACTTGGGGCTATCTGGAGGGTGACATGGTTAGTCTGAGCATTCCGTCTTCTTCACTGTCTTCAGAGAACAGCCTGGAAGCTCGTTCTACTCCCAGTTGATGGCTCAGCACAATTCAAGAAGAGACCTGCTGTGGTTATGAAACCCTATGGCTTCCCATGAAGCTGTGCGGTCTTTTATTTCAGTATTATTTAAGACAGGTTGTCTGTAGCTGAGGTTAGCCTTGAGCTCCTGATCTTCTTGCCTCTTTCTCCCAGGTCCACCGTGTGCCCCCATGACTGGCCAGTCATTCTCGCCAGTGCTTCCTCTCCACTCATGCATGCTCATTTAGGGCCCCTTGCTTTCTCGGCTCATTGCTGATTGGTCCCCCTTCCTGATAACCTGTGTCACCCAGGTTTCCTCCTTGCCAGGCTTCATCCCGTGCTCCTGCCTCCCAACTCATGCTCCTCCTAGGCCACCTCATCTTGCCACATTACTTTTTAAAAATATTTTTTTATTCCTTTAGTGTTTTAGACATGAATATAGTGAATTAGGTATTTTCACACCTTAACCACCAGATCTACCCCCCTCCCCTTTTCCCATCACAATCCTAATCCTTCCTTACCAGTCTCCCTTCTATTTTCATGTCTTTTTATCTTTTTCTGGGTTGCCTTTCATGGCATGTGCCTGAGTACTTGCTGGAACATGAAGATCAGTGGATATATCATTGGAGGAAAACATCTCCTCACACCGTCAGCATTAACCCTCATCAGTCTCTTAGGGAGATGTGGGGACCTCTTGAGCTGTTTCCCCCTTCCATAGTGAAATGTCCTTGGGACAAATCCTGTCTTGTGGAAATATGTATAGCTGCAGTGAATTCTTATATGCAACAGCCCTGTTATGTACAGAAGGTAATGCCTGGCTGTGTCTCTGTCTCCTTTCAGATTCTTACACTCTTATCACCCCCTCTTTTATGCACATCACTTTGTTTTTTAAAGTTTCACAATAGTATTGTTAGTATTATATATAATAATGGGTCTCTATGAAATTTCAGATACATATATACAATGCATTTTTATCATGTTCACCAACTCATCACCTATTATCATTCTCTTCACCCTCCTCTTCCCAACTAGTCCTTTTTCTACTTTCACATTATTTATTTATTTGTTTGTTTTTGTGAACCATTGAGTTTAATCAAGGTTATTTGCAGAAGCATCTATAACTTACGAGTGGTTACACCACTGAAGAAAACCATTAACACCTATAAATCCTCAGGAAGAAGCAAGGCCTTGTGAGCCCCTCCGAACTCCCATGACAGGATATGAAGGGGTCCAATCCCTTTCAGGTCTCGTGCAGGTAATGCTAGCTGCTGAGAGCTGGGGTACAGCAGTAGAGTCATGCCCACAAGATGATGTGCTGCAATGTATCACAAGCTGCTGTTCTACAACTAGTGCCTCATCCTCTGCTTCTTACATTATTTCGGCCCCCTTTTCTGTGATGCACCCTGAGCTTTGCAGGCAGTGATGTTTGTTGGTGATACACTGCACATGGTGATACATTCTGGATGGTCCCATTTAGAGCGGAGAGACAGGGTCTTGCCATGCAGCTTAGGCTGCCTCAGACTCCCAAGTGCTAGGATCACAAGGAGATGCCACCACACCCAGTCGGGTCCCATCACTTTCAAAAAGTCATTTGAATACTGAAGTCTTCAGATCCTGACCTTCCATCTAGTACTACAGTCTGAGCAGCAAGAGTAAGATTTTGGTAGCATTTGGATGCCTCAGTTTTCTCAAACTGATGCCCTAAACAGCACTCTCCCTTTCTCTGCTCCTCAACACATCCTTCTGTTTCCACTTTAAGTATATTCTGAATCTCCTAACAAATACTCAGTGCTGTGCTTGACTCCCCTTTTTTTCTCTAGTCCAGTAAATGCAGTCTATCAGTAAGTTTGTCCACTTGTCTGCTAAGCTGATTGAAATCTGTCCACTTCTTGCTTTTCCCAACTTGAAGTAATGCTGCTTCAAGTGGGGTCTGCAAAGGACAGCACCATCACCAGAAGCTAGTTAGCACTTAGATCTGAAATATTCTCACAGGATCAGACACTTGAGGAATGGGACTCTCCAGAAGATTATGCAACACACTAAGGTTCGCCCAGCCCTGTTCTTGCAGAGGCTGGCCTGGTGCAACTGCTAGAATAGCCTCCAGCTGGTCTCTTTATTGACTCTTTCACCCTACACTGTAATCTGATTTCTCCCAGAATCCAGAGAGATTCTTTTCCAAACAGTATCAGGAGAGTTGAGGATGTAGCTCAGCTGATAGTGTGCTTGTTCAGCATGCACAAGACCCCAGCACCTTATAAAAATGGGTGACATAGTGAGTTCCATGGCACCCTGGGCCACAGAGTACAACTCTGTCTCAAAACACGAAAACAAAACAAATTATTCCTCATCTTCCAAATTGGCAAAGATGACAAGTTGTTTCCATTGTTGGTGGAAACACAGGAAAGCTGGTGGGAGGGAGAGAATTTTGGCAGTAGTCAAGCAAACTCACAAAGGAACATGCTCTTGGCTCAGTCAGTCCTTCTAGGAAATTGTGCTACAGCGCAGATAACCTGGCACTTACGCCTAGTGGGATCTAACAGTTGTTCGCAGCAGGACTGTGAGTAGCAAAATATTGGAAGCAACATAAATGACCTTGAGTAGGGACCCTGGTTAAATAAGGCATGGTACATGCGTAGCAAGTAACAAATAAAATGAGAAAGTTCATCATGTGGGACACTTCCAAGACAGATTGCTGGGTGAAAAAAGTCACAACACAGGATTGTCCTCCTGGAGCAGTACAGCATGAAGCACACAGTGGGGAAGCACATATCTACATGGATTTGTTAGGGCTTTACTGTCACTGTTCAAAAGATTTGTGAGTACAGATTAGAAGGAAAGAAAGTTTATACATTCATATTATATTATCTGTGAGTGTGTGTGTGTGTACATGTACATATGTGCTTGTGCTTATGGGGGTCAGAGGTTCAAGTTAGGTGTCATTCCTTAGGAACCATCCACTTCTATTTTTGGGGACAGGGTTTATCATTAGGATATGAGTCTCACAAAATCAGCTAGGCTGCCAGGCTGGCTGACCAGAGAGCCTGGCTCTGTCTCCCCAACCTTGGGATGTAAGTAAACACCACCATGTCTGACTTTTTATGAGGGTGCTAGAGATCGAACTCAGGAACTCAGGCTTACTCAGTAAGCACTTTTCCAACCTAACCACCTCCCCAGACCTTCATGCTATCTTTTAAAAATACTTCTAAAGTCTAATTATTTATTTTGGGTGTGTGCATGTGTGCGTGTGTGCGTGTGCGTGTGTTAGAAGGCACTTTGTGTGCCTGTGGAGACCCAAAGGTGACTTCAGGAATAATCCTGGATTGCTTCTATTTCCTTTTTGCTTTGCTCTAGGATTTCCCAGATTCCTCCTTCCAGCCAGAAGTGCAGACCATTGCCATTTCTGCCTAGCGTTTTTACGTGGGACTTTGGCAGCCAAAGCAGGCCCTTCTGCTTTTGAAGCAGAGTCTTAGCCCCTGGAGCCATCTTTCCAGCCCTGGCTTGGCTCCTCTTATCTCCATCTCCTCAGTGCCAGACCACAAGCCCATTCTTGCCTGGCATTTTAAGGTGGGATCCAGGATTTGAACTAAGGTCCTTCTGCTTGTGAGACAGAATCTTAACCCTGAGCTATCTCTCCAGCCCCTAAAATATTTATTTGAGAAAGAGGGCGATAAAAGAGAGGGGGGGGAAGCATATGCCATGGTGTTACGGGACTACTCTCCTGGGGTCTTTATGTGTCTAGGTTCTTGTGTTTGGGAGCTGAAGATTGAAACCAGAACATTCATTGAAGATTAAGGCAGAGGTTATTAGAGGGGAGAAAGAATGGAATGCACAGACTCCAAACAGTGGAATACCATGAAGGCCAAGCGCACCCTGGAGAACCCATGGACTCCAGGCATGAAATCTATGAGGGGCAAGGATTGGAAAAGAACTCATAGACTCCAGAGGTGGAGTGCAATGAGGGATAGGTGGCAAAGATGGCTGCCAGAGTCTGGGATATTTATATGCTTAGTCAAGCCTGAGAAAAATTGCTTTTACTCATTGATTAGTTTCAGTTTCTGCACAACTGATTGGAACTTTTGGTCCTCCATATCTCATTGGTCTATTCATATTGGGACCTAACCCAGTTGATCTTATGCCCGAACTCATGGTGGGGTTTATTTACAATGGAGAACTAATCTCCATATCCTTTTGTGAGCAGAGGGTTGGGAAAAGTTGGCCACTTTATATCTGTGAAGGATTAGGGTCAGTTTCTCCAGATTAGTAGGGTGTGTTCCTTCAGGTTAATCCCAGCCCCTGGGGATGACCTTTAAAGATCGTCAGCGACCATCCCAGCATGGCTGCTCTAAAACTGCCTAAATAGTACATAGGTAGAGGTTACAGGATATCTTTTGGAAGTCAGTTCTCTCTTTTCATCACTGGAAAGCCATTCTCTCCTTCCACTGTATGGGTTTCCAGGGACTGAAGTCAGATGCTTTAGCCACTGCTATCTCATTGGTTCGATACTATTTTTTTTTTAACAAGGTATGATGCCAGTCTTTTTTTTTTTTTTAAGATATGATCCTGCTACATATTTGTCATGGTTTGAAATGGGTCCCCCATAGGCTTATGTGTTTGGGAAGGTCATGGTGCCTTTAGGAGGAGCCTTGCTGGAAGAAGACAGTCACAGAGGATGGGCCTTGAGGTTGTTAACCTCACTTTGTTTGAGTATGTGAGTCTGCTCTTGAGTTTGCATGTAGCAGCTCTGTGTCTCCATGAAAGACATAACTTAGCCAGTCTACAGCTTCTGCCAGCTAACCATGCCTTTCCCACCATAAAGGACTGTATCTCCTCTCTGGAACCTGTAAACTGAATAAGTCTCCTTTAAGTTGCTTGACTTTGGGTGTTCTCTCTCACATAGCAACAGATAAGACACAATATCATAGACTTACCTCAAAATCATCGTCTCCTGTCTCAGTCTCTTGAGTATAGATATTATAAGTTTAGACTGCCTCATTCAACTTCTCTTGAGTTAAGAAAAAAAAAAAAGTGGGGCTGAGGATGTAGCTTAGTCATTAGTGTGCTTATTTAGAATGTAGAAATCTTGTTAGATTCTAGCACTACATGAAACTGAATGAGGTAGTACATGCCTATAATCCAGCAGGAAGATCAGAAGTTCAAAGTTATCTTTGACTAACAGTAAGTCTGAGCCTAGCTTGAGCTACACAAAGCCCTGTCTCAAAATGAATAAACAATTAATAATCAATTTTTCTTTTTCGTTTTAGCATGTATTGATAGGTTTTTGTTTTGTTAAATATCAAAACTTTATTATTTCAAAAGATTTAAAGTAGGAGGACACTTTACAAAAAGTTGTGTAGGAAATAAGAAAAAGTTGTGTTCTTTTTAAAGAAATAGAAGGGAGAATGGATATATTTCTTGTGGTGTACATGTGTAAGTATGCAAGTATGTGTGTGTTCACTTGAAGGCACATGTGTGTGCAGTCATATGTGTATATGTTTGTGTGTGTGTGTGTGTGTGTGTGCAGGCGTGTGCATGCAGGTGTGTGTACAGGCTCAAGGGAAGCCTTAGGTGTTCCTCAGATGTCCTCCTAGTTTTTTGAAACAGGGCTTCTCTCTCATGTTCACCTAGAACTCACTGATCCAACTAGTGTTTCAGTTACTTTTCTATTGTTATGTATGGCAGTACTCATACACAACCTAGAGGAGATTTATTTGATTTATAGTTCCACAGGGGCTACAGTCTGTTATGGAATCACATAGGAGAAGGTACAGCTATGGAAAGAAACACGAAATTCTTCCAGATCACCATAGTCTTCATCAAGGCTGAGAAAGCAAGAGCAAACTGAAAGGAAGATGACTGAGCTACCAAACCTCAAGGCCCATCCCTGTGATGTGCTTTCCTTCGGCAAGGCTCTGCCTCTTAAAGCTGTTCCGACCTTCCCAGTGGAACTCAGGCTGTCATGTTTGCATGGCAAGCACTCTAAGCCCCTGAGTAAGCATTTTCTTTACACTTTTTGCATCTGACGTGGTGAACAGTTTGTGAGTGAATCTTGGCCGAGCTCCGAGGAAAGTAAAGCAGACCTTCCACTTGCTCTCTTGCTCTGCTTCTCTCTGCTGTGTATAATCGATCACCCCTATTCCCACCCAGCCCAGCCAGTGTCCCCAGATATCCTCTGAGACACTACCCAATCAGGCATTGGCTTTGCTTTCTTTCTATGATTCTTTGTTTTCTTTCTTCTCATGTTCAAACTTATCTATCTATCTATCTATCTATCTATCTATCTATCTATCTATCTATTTATTTATTGTGTGCATGAATGTATCCGAAGGCACTGTGTGTCCCTGGGAAGACCAAGGGTGACTTTGGAAATCATTCTGTGTTGTTTCTACCTCCTTTTTGCTTCACTCTGGGATTTCTCAGGCCCTGCCCACCAGGGCCAGAAGTGTAGGCAGCCACCATTTTTGCCTGATATTTTTTATGTGGGATCCAAACTCAGGACCTTCTGCTTGTGAGGCAGAGTCTTAATCCCTGAGCCACCTCTCTAGCCACTTCTGAAGTTTAATGTATATATATTACATACGAAATATATTATTACATTTATATAGAAGTCTGTATGTATCTGCGTTCTTGTGTTCAGAGTCAAAGATTGAAACCCAGAACATATGTAGAGAATTAAGGTAGAGTTTATTAGAGGAGAGCAAAAACAGATGCACAGACTCCAAACGTGGTGTGCCATGAGGGGCAGACACCCTGGAGAACTCATGGACTCCAGGCATGGAAGCTATGAGGGGCATGGAACTAGAAAAGAACTCATGGACTTCAGATGTGGAGAGCCACAAGGGGCAGGTGCCAAAAGATGGCTGCCAGGGTCCGGTACATTTACACACTTAGGCAAGCCTGGGGAAAATGGCTTTTCCTCGTTGGTTAGCTCATATTGAGGCCTAACCCAGTTGATCTGTACCCACTTCGAGGTGGGGCTGTTTCTTTTGATGGACTTAACTCATCGGCTACGTAGAACTCTTCTCCATATTCTTTTATAAAGACTGAAGAAGTTGACCACCTTATCTCTGTGAAGCATTGAAGTCAGTTCCTCCTTATCTGCAGGGAGTGTTCCTGCAGGATAATACCAGCAGTGGGAGATGGCTTTCCAAGAACTTCAGAGACCATCCCAGCATGGCTGCTCTAAAACTGCCTAAATATCATATATATTATATATCATATATATTATATATCATTTATTTTTGTTTTTTAACAAAAATAACCATTTGGTAATAACATAAGGATTATCAAAATACCATGCATAAATGTTTCAGAACTGAACTCTCATCAGAAGACACTTTAAGAAAAGTCTGCATTGTCTTCTCAGCTTCGCTTCCTTGATCATTTCTGGTTGGAAACACTTTGCAATAGAGGAATATCATCTCCTCTTAGCATGATCCTACCTAGTTCTTTTTTTGACTTTGTTTTAGAATGGCTCTCTTCTGCATCACCTAACATGAAATTCATGTACTCGTGGAAACCAAGACTACAACTCTCTCTCCGCATATTCACTTGCTCATAGAGCCTGAATCCACTGCAGAATGCAGCTGGCAGGCCTGTTTTTGAGACAGAGTCTCATTCCAGTCCTCGCTGACTTGGTACTCAGGGTGTAGTGCTCCTTTCTCTGGCCTGCAACTGCTAGCTGCTAAACACACAAGCACTAGTTAAATCTCCTGAGTAGGAAGGAGGAAGTTTCTGAGAACATCAAGTATCACAGAAGGACAGAGACCCAGGCCTGAAGAGATTGACAAGCCCTTAGGTCAATGGTGACCTTCACCAGGGAGTGCTTCAGGACTGAGTAGGACCTCAGCCAAGTTCCAGAATATCTCCAGGGTTGTGAGAATGTTGAGCTGGTTAACACCTAACATTTATTACCATGTTCTGGATGTCAAGCGTCTCTGTTAAGGTAGTTCATTCTCAAAGCAACCGAAGGGGGCGGATCTTTCTGCCAGCCTTCTGTTACAGATAAAGAAGGCACAGAAAGGCCAAGCAGCTTGGAAAGGACACACAGAAGTGGTAGAACCGCAAGGTAAAGAGTCCTGAACCTCTTGCGCACTAAGAAGCTGAGATTCCAAAGTGCATGCAGGAGGTCACTGGTGGTGAGAAAACATTTGAAGTAGTAAAAACGGCCCCTGCACATGGGAAGGGACAACTAACAGAGCAAGGGTCGGAAAGATAACGCTGTGCCTGGGTTTGGTAATAAAACACCCAGACAGAGATTGCAGAAGCTCCAGGGGGAAGAAGCCCACTGAAGTGATTTTCAGGAGGAGCCACCCATCAGACCAAAGAGGTGGTGGTGGAAGCCAACAGGCAGGCCTCAGGGGCGGCAGAAAGGAGGGTGTGGTCCTCGGGATTCTGCAGAGAAACTGATCCAAGGAGAGAGTGTGTGTGATGGATTCAGTCACTGTAAGGAACTGGTTCATGTGATTGTGGAGGCTGACAGTGGACAAGCTGGAGACCCAGGAAAGCCAGGGGTGTAGTTCAAGTTCACATGTGTGATACCAGGGAGTTGGTCTTTCAGTCTGAGTCCAAAGGCCAGGAGTGGCCCAGCTGGAGGGCAGCCAGGCAGGCGCAAAAGGCCTCCTACTTGCTGCAGGGGAGGAGTCAAGTCAGCCTTTTCATTCATTCTATTCAGACCTTCCCCGGTTGGACGAGGCCCACCTGTGTCAGGGAAAGCCAGTGCTTGGCTGAGTCTACATTCAAATGTGACTCTCAGAGACACCTTAGGCACATGCAGAATAATGTTCCCCTGACTATCCGGTCATTCCAGGCACAGCTAACTTGACACATACAATGAACTATCAGAGGGAGGTACAGCCAAGTGCAACTGCCCCTAACTGTGCCTGGGAAAACAGAAAGCTTTGAGGATGAGGAAGAAGCTTTTGCCTGTCTTGGGTAACACAATGCATTGAACAAGGTCTTAGATCCACTTTAGCTGAACCACCAAAGACAGGCTGGCCTGTTTCCGGAATCTCATACCTCTCAGAAAAGTGGTGCTGAGATGTAGTAAGTAAAATATTTATGATTTTTGTTCACCAGAAAAGGTGCCCACTTTGTGAACGGCATTTGATCGTTCTGGTGCTTTGTCAATGCCATTACCTTTTGTGGAGCAACTGGAAACGTGGTCAACCCTGCTGGATACCAGACCCCAACCTTCCCACAAAAGGTGTACTCGTGGGGCTGGTGGGGCTGTGACCTATCTGATGTCCCGTCTCTCAGAGTGTCACCTCCAGAAATTATTTGTTTGTTTGTTTATTTGTTCGTTTAGTGGGTGGTTGAGACAGAGTCTTACTAGGCAGAACGAACTGATCAAGATCTGAATATGTAGACCTTGTGGCTGATCCTCCTGCCTCTAACTCCTGAGTACTGAAGTCACGGGTGTGTATCACTTAGGGGGTTTTAGAGCAGCCATGCAAGGATAGTCTCTGAAGGTCTTCAAAGTCATTCCCCATGACTGGGATTACCCTGAAGGAACACATCCTATTTTAATCTTCCACAGAGATAAGGTTGCCAACTTTCCCAACCCTTTGTTCATGAAAGAATGTGGAGGAGATCAGTTCTCCATTGTAGATAAGCCCTACTCTAAGGTCAGGCACAAGAATCAACTGGGTTGGGCCCCAATATGAATGGACCAATGAGATGTAGAAAACCAAAAGTTCCAATCAGGTTTGCAGAAACTAGAGCTGACCAATGAGGAAAAGTTGTTTATCCAGGGCCTGCCTGACACTATAAAGAACCCTAACTCTGGCAGCCATCTTTGGCTCCCTTGCCCCTAGTGGGACTCTGCTAGTCTGGAATCCTTGAGCTCCTACCTGACTTTTCTCTCATCTCTCATGGATGCCTTGCCTAGAATCCGTGAATTCTCCAGGGCTCTCTTACTCTTCACAGATTCACATCCTGAGTTCCATTCTTTCTTTCCTCTAATAAACTGCCTTAATCCTCAACAAGTGGCTGGTTTCAATCTTTGACTCCCGAACACAAGAACCTGGATGCATATAGACCCCAGAGGGAACCGGTAACATTTTGAAAAGATCCAGGAGATCAAAACCCTGTAACATATTTGGTGAGCACAGCCAAGAGATCAAACCTGTACACCACCATGCCCATTAACTGTTAGCTTCCCTGTGCAAGCACACCTGGGAACAATGCTTTTTCCTTTTAGAGAATGTTATAAAAGAAATTTTGTATTGCTTTTTAAAAATGTGTATGTATGTGGCCAACCTGGGCTCCATAGTATGAACATAGTTTCAAACAAACAGACAGAATATGTTTGTTTTATTCTAGCTTTGTTTCAAAATACAAATGATAACCAAATATTTGTCTCAAATATAAAAGAAAATAAGAAATCCCTATCTTATTATCACCCTGCATTGTCACATTTTTTTGTATGACTATACAAGCTTTATGTAAGTATATCGTGTTTGTGCATGTTTGTGTGTATACGCTTCTTCACAAGAAAAGAATTATAGAATATATATAGGCCTACATTAAATTATGATTTCTGGCACATGGCACTCCATATCTGGAGCCCATGAGTTCTGTTCTTTCTCTCTAATAAATTCTACCTTAATTCTCAAAAAAATAAAGTAAAATATGATTTCTACACAACAGGGTATGGTGACACATGCCTGCCTGTAATCCCAGCACTTCAGAGGTGGAGACAGAAAAATCAGAGTTCAACATCGTGACAAGGTTACATTCAACATCGTGAGGTCCAGGTTACCTGGGCTACATGAGACACCATCTCAAAAAAAAGAGAGAACAAACAAATAGAGACAATGAGATGATTCAGAGAGTAAAAGGTGCTTGTTGAGAATTGACTCCCACAAGTTTTTCTCTGAGCATCACACATTGAGGCATACACTCACCCTGCACACACAAACACAGATAAAATGTAAATAAATATATGCATATATATAATATTGAAATTATCTTGATCAGTATCTTGAGATACCTTTATGACAGAGTTACTGGCTGTTTTTTCTTTTTGGTTGAGACAGTCTTATGTAGCCTAGGCTATCCTTGCTATGTAGTAGAAGATAACTGTGAGCTTCCAATCCTCCTGCCTCAACCTTCTGCTTCTGGAGTTATAGATATGCATTATGGGATATGGGATAGCATTTTGTGTGTGCTTTTTATTTATTTATTTATTGAAACAGGGTCTCTCTATGAAACCTCAAAATATCCAATAACCTTGGCTTAGTCTGCCAAGTGCTGGGATCATGTGTGACTCACCACACCTAGCAATATAGGATTCTGAGTAAAATAGCTTGTCAGTTATTTGATAAAGCCTAGGAAGAAGTCTGACCACACAGTTTTTGGAATTTGGATTGAACTGACCTAACTGTTCTACATAAATTGGAAAGTCAGACTGTGTAGGCTTGACTCCCACCTCCCTCCTCTGTTAGCTGTGAACCAAAAGAGGAATAATAATACTTAAATGAACTAGTCCATGGAAGCGCTTGGAACAGTGCCCGAGTTCTTAGTAATATTGTGAGTTCTTGGTAATATTCCATGCATGGTTGTGTTTCCAGCTCACAAATCTATACTCTGAAAACATAAGCTGCTGAGTCATTTAGTACAAGAAACGCAAGGTGAGTCTGGCTCAGCCCAGACAGATACTGGAGATTCTGGTAGCATCTGTATTTTTACAGGGCTTTCCAGGTAATGAGTTGTAAGGTCAGCCTGGCATAGGAGCCAATGGTCTAGAACGCTCCGTCCAGCATGCCGGATGTTGGGTGGAGAAAGAGATTAGGTAGATACAGAGCAGGGAGTCTGACTTCAGTGGCTCTTGGTACACAGTGGAGCAAGGTGATATGATAAAGCGGTACTCTCTGCAGAGATAAACTTCAGATAAAGAGGGAGCAAACATTTGAAGACCACAGTAGGATTCAGAGAGAGAGAGAGAGAGAGAGAGAGAGAGAGAGATTCCTCTGGAGAACTTCGTGCAGGGATCAGCTTTTTGTTCATTTGATTTGTGTTCCTCAAAATTTTATTTGATTTTATTATTTTGTATGTGTGTGGCCATGTGGAGGTCAGAGGATAACTTTGTGGAGTCGTTTCTCTCTTTTCACTTTTATATGGGTTCCAGGTATTAAATTCAGGTTGTGAGGTTTGTGTGGAGCCATGCTTAGCTACTAAGCCATCTCTCCAGCCCTGTGCACCTCATTTTTAAAAGCCTTTAGAGATGCACTTTCACCGCCTATAATAGTGGCTAATGTATCCTTAGCATAAATCAGACTCTGGGCTGACAGTAAATGTGATGGTGACGTGTAACTTTCTAGACTTCTATCCCTCCTCATAAGTAAATTAAAAGATTACAGTGAAAACATTACCAGATTAACAGTGAAAAAAAGAGAAAGATTTATTCAATGCAGCCACATGGGGAAGAGGGATACAGATGCACTAACAATCTAAGTTCATCTTCCCAGTCCATGCATGAAAATAAGGTGTAGAAAGGAAGCAAGAGATGTGCTTGGCCAAGCAGTCCTGGTCAAGGTAGGGTCCCCCTCACTTTCCCATCGTTGTGTTGTTTCCAACCTTTCCAATAAGTGTGTATGTGTGTGTATGTGTGTGTGTGTGTGTGAGAGAGAGAGAGAGAGAGAGAGAAAGAGAGAGAGAGAGAGAGAGAGAGAGAGAAATACATTCATCTCCTTCTTCTAGTTGGCACCAGGCTTTTCCTGCCCCCAGCATAAGATTCCTGCAGTGGGAGGTGGTGTGGAGAGAATTCCAAATTCTGGGGGGCTTTGTTTCTACAGTCCAGATAGGCAGGGAGAAGTGTTTTGAGACTGATCTGTTGGGAGAGTCGTTTCCTGTCCTTGCATCATTTGGCGACCCAGATGGGACGTCCCCATTTCCCCGCCTCATTTGGTACCCAGGTGGATGGCCGAAAGACCGGTTTCCCTGCATCAAATTTATGAGAAGCAAGGAACTAGAAATGAGCTCATGGCACTATGAGCCCACGAGGGGCAGGGGCTAGAGATGGCTGTCAGGGTGTGGATTATTTATACAATAAGTAAGCCTGGGAGAGAAGGCCTTTCCTCATAGGTTAATCCTCATTAGGGCCCTATCCAGTTGATCTTGTGCCTACCTCCAGGTGGGGTCTATCTGTGCAGGAGAGCTAATTTCCATATCCTTTCATGAGCAAAAGGTTGGGGGAAGTTGGTGAAAGATGTGTTCCTTCAGGACAATCCCAGCAGTGGGGGATGACCTTCCGAGACCTTCAAACGCCATCCCAGCATGGCTACTCTAAACCTGCCTTAGAAGGACCTAAGTGTTTTTTTCGAATATTTTCATCCCTGCCAGCCTGGTGACTCTGAGAAGCCCACAGGAGATTATCTCATTGATGCCCAAAGACCTAGTCCATGGTGAGTGGAACCATTCCCTGCATAGGAGGGTAAGCTAGAGATCCTGATGGTTTTGGCAGATGGGAAGGCTGGAAAATATATCCCTCTCTCAACTTTTCTTGTGAATATGGTGTAGCCAGTTCTCTTGGCTCCTGATGTCTATAGAATTCTCCCGCCTTGATGATTAACTATAATTGAGAATGATAAGCATGAATAAACCTCTTGTTCCCTTAAATTGTTTGGGTTATATATTTATTGGAGCATCAAGAATATGAGATTATGACAGAAACCAAGGCTTAGAAGGGAAGAGAAGCTAGGCATTATGATGTCTATAATCTTAGCACTTGGGAAGTAGAGGCAGAGGATCAGGAATTCAAGGCCAGCCTCTGACTATGTAAGCAATTCAAGACGAAAGTCAAGAGTTAGATGAGACCTTGTCTCAAAAATAATCAACCAACTGAAGTATAACATACACACACATGAAAAAAAGAAAAGAAAAGAAAAAGAGAAGATACCAAAGACCATCTGTTTCCTACCCCACAGATACTTAACATAAAAACAATCAGCAGCTCTTTCGTACTGGAACTTTGAATCCAGAGGGCAGACCAAGATGTGTATCATTTATCAATGACTATGTCAGCTGTGCTGGAGTCTGGAGTCCCCAGGGAGGGGTGTGTAGGACAGTAGAGTCCACACACAAGGGCAGATGATGTCCTGACAGTGACTGACACCAGGCTGCCTGGGTCTCCTGGGAGATAAGCAAAGGTCAGTTCCTCAGCAAGCCGTGCTGAAGTTTGCTGTCCAAGCCTTCCTTAGTATCTTCTTCTCCTTCCAGTCTTCCTTGGGTTCAGAGTTTCCTGAGTCACTAGCGTTGTATTTGAAAGCAGCATCTTCACTAAGACAGCAGAGAAGACAATAGTCACCTTTCCTGACTGCTGAGCTGGGGGTGGTGGCAGGTGCCTGTAGGATCAGCAATTAGGAGGTAGAGGCAGGAGGACTCAGCGTTCAAGGCCAGCCTAAGCCACGCTTGGAGAACCTATTTAAAAAAAAAGTCATACATGGCTGCTGAATAGAAAGACAAATGTAATGGCACATTCTAGGCTCAGCACTCAGGAAGTGAAAGCAAGAGTCAATCGGAATCCTGAGTTCAAATGCCCCCCTGGGGCTATAGAATAACCCCTCCCCTTTTTTTTAAAGAAAAGGGGTGTCATGACTTGAATGTGAAATGTCCTCCAATAGACTCATGTGCTTAAATACTTGGTCCCTGGTTGGTGGTGTTGTTTGTAAAGGTCATGGCACCTTTAGGAGATGGAGCCTTGCTGAAGGAAATATATCACTAGGAGCAGATCTTGAGGTTGATAGCCCTATCCCACGTCCTTTTAGTCTGTTCCTGAGTATGGCTGCAAGATAGCACAGTAACTGTAACCGAAATTGGTACCAGGAGTTGGGTGTTGTCATGAAGCTTAAGAGGGGCAGGGAGGGGCATATTAGCCATAAGTCAATCAGAAGCAAAAGACACACTAAGTATTTAAAAATGGAGTGTCTAAGATAAAGAGGTGGTCTCCATGGTTTCTCAAGTGTTAGAAAGTTGAATGAGTGAAAGGAAGAAGGAAGAGGAAAGGGCTAGGTAACTAACCCTTAATAACAGTGAGAGGCAGCTCTCACTGCCTAAGAAACAGGTTGTGTCATTTAAACCAGGGCTTGGAGGAAGGGCTTGGCTTTCTGAAAGAAGCTGTATCCTTCTCAGACCTGTGAGGAAAGGGGGTTGTTTCCACAACACAGGTGGCTCTTCTGGAGCTCAGATCTCCCAAGGGGCACATCTCCATGTGACGGTTGCTGATGGCACCTAGGAGCAGAGGAAGCACAGTTAGGTTGATTCTGGGGGGACTCAGAGAAGCTGGAATGCAGGGTATCTTGAAATGTTATTGCTTATACCAGAGCAGCAATAAAAACCCAGAAGTACAGAAGCCCCGTGAATGCCTCTGAGCAGAACAGGAAGCTGGCTGACTGGTAGGTGGGGAGATCAATTTGCATCATCCAATCCCAGGTTACATAGAAAAGCAAAGGAAGATTCTTGGAGACCACAGAGAATCCACCTGCACTGTGAGAATCAAGTCTATTCAGGGGGTCAGTGATGCTGGAGAGAAAATGACCAATAGGGCAGGCGGCAGAGAGAACAAGACAGGCAGGAAGACTCTGTTCTCAGGCCCTAGGGCCCCGTAGATGGTGTAACACTTGATGCAGCTAAAGCAGCCATCTTGGTACCATTCTCCTGGACAATGGGAACCTCGGTGGAGCAGCCTGGCCACTCAGCCTCCACTGTCAACACAGAGGAGCCAGGCTCAGGTGCAAGGTGGTCCTCTGGGCATTATGGAAGGCATCTGAAGGAGTGAGCTGGCTAAGACCCTCTGGCAGAATAGAGTCCCTAGGCTGGGTGAGAGCCTATGACGTCAGAGCCAGAAAAGGAAGAAAGGAAGAAAAGGAAGAGTAATAGGGGGACTCACTATCTGGCTAGAGTAGTCAGAGTGTCCTGTTTCAATGAAGATGCTCGCCAATATTTTCAATGTTTTGCTTATTCAGGTGAGTACTGTCTGTTGTCTTGATAGATTTGACCATCGTTTGGATCAGAAACAACCCAAGTGAGAATCCATTCCTAAGTAAGTCCTTGTGCTTCCCGTGGCAGTCTGACTTGCATTTGCGTTAGGAGTTTCCTAAGGGTTCCAGCCACGTTCATAGTAGGACTGGTTTTGGTTTGGTTTGTTTTGATTCAGGATCTTACTGTATAGCTTAAGCTCACTTAGAACTTGTTACATTGCCCAGGCTGGACTTCAATTTATGGCCCCCCTCCTTGGTTCAGCTTCCCAACCATTGTCTTTTTTAAAGAAGTTATTATTGAGCTAGAGAGATAGCTCAGGAGCTAAGTCTCTGCCTCCAAAGCAGAAAGTCCTGAATTCAGATCCCAGATCCCATGTAAAAATGCCAGGCAGAAATGGTGGTCACCTATACTTCTAGTCCTGAAAGGCAGAGCCTGGAAAGTTCCAGAGCAAAGCAAATAGGAGGTAGAAGCAATCAGGGTGATTCCTAAAGTCACCCTTGGGCCTCCACAGGCACACACAGTGCCCTCTGATACACCTATATACTAAAAAAAAAAACAAAAAACAAATTGCAGTGGTAAATTTTAAAAAAATGAATTTCTCAAAGTGATAAGAAGAAATAGACTGGAGATTAGAGGTAGAAGTGAAAAGTATTTCCTCTGAGGATTAAGAAATCAATTTAGGGGCTGGAGAGGTGGCTCAGGGGTTAAGCCTCTGCCTTGCAGGCAGAAGGTCCTGAGTTCGGATCATAGACCCCACGTATATACACCAGGAGGAAGGGGGGGTGGCCTCCATTTCCGGTCCTGGTAGGGCGGAGCCTGTGAATCCTGGGGCAGAGTAAACAAGGAGGAGGTGGAGGTGTCCATGGTGGTTCCTGAATTCGTCCGTGGTTCTACACGCACCACACACACACACACACACACACGCGCACACACACACACACACACAATTGTATAAATAAATTAAAAAAAAAGAAATCAATTTAAAGCTGGACAGATGGCTCAGAGGTTAAGACCTGCCTTGCAAGAAGAAGGTCCTGAATTTGAATCCCAGTTCCCACCTAAAAACGCTAGACAGAAATGGTGGCCACCTGTACTTCCAGCTCTGGTGGATAGAGTCTGAGAAATCCCAGAGCAAAGCAAGGAGGAATAAGCAATCTGAGATGATTCCTGAAGTCACCCTTGGTCCTCCATAGGTCCTCCTTCTGACACACACACACACACACACACACAGTAAATAAATAAAATATTTAAAAAGATACAAATTTAATATTAACATTAATTTGTGAGACGTAGGAGAATTGTGAGTTCAGGGTCTTTGGTATATAGCATATTGGAGGCCAGCCTGGGTTTTATGAGACCCGGTCTTAAAAACAACAACAAAAGTGTCAATATATCACAAGCTGGCTGTTCTTTGACAGTATGGCAGTTAGCTATAGCTGTCAACTTAACACTTGAGATACGGGTCTCTGGGAACACTTAGGAGGAATTATTTAATAGAGACACACCTCTGGCAAGCCTTCAGGAGACTGTCTTAACTGCATGATTGATGTGGGAAGAGCCAGCTGGGAGCTCATGGAACCATTCCCTGGGCAGGCAGGTGAGTGAGATGGAGGGGGAACTTGTAAGCCATGGATGGATGGCATGCTGACAAACTGGCAAGCCACTCTGCTCTCAGCCTCTCTCTCAGTTCTTGATTTTGGATATGGTGTGGTCAGTTTCTTGGCTCTCTGGCCATGATCAGCTGCAACTTGAAATTCTGAACCAATTAAAGTTTGCTAAAATATTTTAGTCATAGCATGGCCTGATTGTGAAATGTCCCCCACCAGCTCATGTGCTTCAACAATTGGTCCCCAGTTGGTGGCGGGATCTGGGAAGGTTATGGAGTTTTCCTGGGAGCAAATACATCATTAAGGCACCTGAAATGCCTGCACATAGAGGCAGAGACAGGGAGTGCCCTGAGCAAGCTGACTTGGTGTGGGTAAGTTCAGGTGTCAACTTAGTAACTGAGAACTGAGACTTTAGGCACACTTATAAAGAATTATTTATTTAAGACAAATGTCTAGGATAATCTATAAGGGGTTATGCAATTGATGTGGGAAGACCCAGCCCATAATGGGTCAGGGCTATTCTCAAGGCAGGTGGATAAGACCGGTAAGGCTGGTTGGAACTGGAAGACTAACAAGCTAGAAGGTTTCTGAAATTCCTGGCATAGCTAGTTCCCCTTGTCCCCTGCTGGTCACTATAATGAACTGTAACCTGAAATTATAAGATAGAATAAAAATTTCTTTGTTCCCCTAAATTGTTTGGTTCATATATTCATTATAGCAGCAAACTGTGAAACTAAGATACTTGGCTAAATGCAGAGTTCTGAGTTCATAAATTTTTGTTACGCTTTTGAAGGTAGATATTGGTCTATATTCATCAGAAGGACCTATTTACATGGAAGAAGTTACAGAAAGACTTGTCTAAACCACACAGGCTTTGTGTGGCCCACAAAGTCCCCTGCAAGTCTGAGTTTTTAATATGCAAATCTGGCCTTTCTACTGCTCTGCCTAAAAGCTCTTTTCAGTCTAGCCCAGGCTGGGAACTGGACCCATGACTGAAACTGAAGATGTTTTCTTTAGCTACCATGATTTAAAAACAGAAACAAACAAACAAACAAAAAAGAACGAACAAACAAAAAAACGAGAAAAAACTTTGGAATAGTGCAGAAAATAAGTGACTGTGGACTGCTTGGTCCTAAACAGGATATCTAAGTCACCCGCACCCCAAGACTCAGGAAACATGGCAGAAGAGGGAGCAGTAAGCTTGTAAGAGTCTGAGTGGGGCAGGAGTATAGCCACATATCTTCTGGACACCCCAGGGCTGTTGCATCCATGAATTTACTGCACTTATTTATA
This sequence comes from Typhlomys cinereus, assembly GCA_023101885.1. Lineage (NCBI taxonomy): Eukaryota > Metazoa > Chordata > Mammalia > Rodentia > Platacanthomyidae > Typhlomys > Typhlomys cinereus. The sequence goes on from JALPQD010000167.1 coordinate 2,218,386, forward strand.
TTTAAACAAGACTTGCATAGGATTTGTCTTATCAAGAGCTCACCATAAAGGGGGAAAGATTTTTGTTGCAGTTTGTCTGCATGGTTGCTGATAAATCACTATCAAATGGCTTAGGAGAACAAGGGGTTTATTTTCTCTTAACAATTGTCTGATTACAGTTCTCAGTCCAGCTTGACAGGAGAGCTCACACCAGCACCAGGGCCGAAGGAACTGGCCACACCCTCTCTACATAAGGGCTGAGAGGGACAATCCTTACTTGCCAGACCAATATGCCTGCCAAGTATACACAAGGATGCTGACTCTCTCAACCAATTCTCTGTATTTTATTCCAGGGCCTAATCCCACCAATCATGGGCTGAGCCTTCCCCATCAGCTAGACAATCTCCTGAATGTTTGTTCTGGATTTAACTCAACCATTAATTCTCTACAAATGTGCCCAGAATCAAACCCTCAACTGTCAAATTGACACCTGTACCTAACTATGACAATCTCAAAAGGCTCCACACATCCTTTGGAGACTAATGAGGATTAATGTTGACTGGGAGGAAATGGAAGATACTTTTCGCAAGGATATGCACACGGACATATGATTCATGTTCCAGCAAGTATTCAGGCACAAGTCATCAAAGGCAAACCAGATGAAACTCAGTGGGCCACACATTCTAAAAGACGTGAAAGTAGGAGGAAGTCTTGCAGGGGGAGAAGAGCTGTAATGGAAAGAAGAGGGGGGATGGGTTGGGGGTTAAGATGTGAAAATATAGATTTACTGTATTTGTGTATGAGATATTGGAAGAAATAAAAGAAAAAGTAAAAACTTTGGAATAAAAGACAACTTTAAAAACCTGAGTCTTTCTGCTACAAATCAGAGATTCCAGATGTGCGCAGATGACTCTGAAGAACATCTTGGTGAGTCCTGGGCTCGTGTCTCTCCATGGTCAGCGCTTGAAAAACCTGAGGTTCAGTCGTTTCCTTCTTCTGCAAACAGGCTGTGTTCCTGAGTGTCTGAGCTCTAGGGCTCCCATCAAGAGAATCAAATTTAAATGACTTGAATTGGCTTCTAGGGTCTTCTAAGACCTCTCCCTCTTTGTGATTACTCCCACAGAGTTTCTGGGCTCCAGCTCCACAGAGACCTAGCACAGAGGACAGCTTCCTCCCGGCCACTCACTTGGCTCTGGGATGTCCACACCACTTCATGCATCTCGGTCTCTGCCTCAGCATACAGTCCTGGCTTGGGACTGTGCAAGATTCATTTCTTTCTCTGCAGTACTCTTCACGTTGTCTTGGCATCACTTGTAACCATGTGACCAGGCCACACTGCCACACCCACATAAAAAAAATACCAATGAAAATCACTGTCATAGTTAGGCACAGGTGTCAACTTGACTGTTGATGGTTTGAGCTCTGGGCACAGTTGTAGAGAGCTGATGGTTGAGTTAAGCCCAGAGCAAACCTGCAAGAGATTGTCTAGCTGATGGGGAAGGTCCAGCTCATGGCGGGTGGGACTAGGCCCTGGAATAAATCATGGAGAGCTGGTTGAAGGAGTGGGCATCCTTCTGTTCACTTGGCCAGACATGCTGATCTGGCAAATAAGGATTGTCCATTTCTCAGCTGTTATGTGGTGATGGTGTGGCCAGTTCCCTTGGCCCTGGTATTGGTGCACGTTCTCCCGTCAAGCTGGACTGAGAACTGTAACCAGGAATTGTAAGAGAGAATAAATCCCTTGTTCCCTTAAGCCATTTGATTGTCATTTATCAGCAGCCATGCAGACGAGATGCAACAATCACCTTTTAGACTAGTGAATTGATTTAGCAGACAAAGGTGCTTGTGTATAATGTAGTGACTTGAATTCTAATCCTTGGAGTTTACATGGTAAAGATAACTGACTTCCCAAAGTTATCCTCTGATCTGCAGATTCTCTCTCTCTCTCTTTCTCTCTTAGCAAATAGAGTTGTTATGATCTCTCTCCTCTTCCTTCATTAATGGCTCCTGTGATACCATCGCCCTGGGTATTCAACACATACTCACTCATCCATTCATTCCAGAACTTCAAATTTGCTCTCTTCTTGTTTCTTGGATCGTTAAATGTTTATTTTTGGTATTTCATATCCTGTCTCTTGAGCTAATTGTCCTCCATTTTCTTTTTTGCAGATGGTACCATCCTGGTTTTTGTTCATGACATGAATCTTTTTTACAACTCTCTCTCTCGCTCTCTCTCTCTCTCTGCTTTTCTTCCTTTCTTATGAAATGTCCCTTACTCTGCCCCCACACTGGAACATTCCTCCCCTAATGAACAATTTGCTTTGTGTTTATTTTCTTTGGAATTATCTCTCCTCTAGGGATGCAGGGTTATTTATCAGCCGAGGATGGAGCGCTTCCTGGTTGGTTAGGGAACGCTGCACACGGCTCCTGTAATAGCAAGTCCCCGTAATAATGCTTTTTTTGGCCCGGACACAAACCACAGTCAAAAAGGTCTTCCTGAGTTCTGAAGGTCAAGCTATTAGCATTTTCTGAGGCATTTTAAAGGAGCGCAGGATTCTGGAAACCAGGCTGCTCCTTAGGGGAGCATCTGTGAGTCTCAGATTCCAAGAGGTGGCACCTAGGTGCCAGTCCTAGTTCTGGTAACCTGATAGTTCTCACCTAACCTCTCATGTCTGTAACACAGGTTTAGAGTAGAATCACTTTGGTTTTGTCTGAAAATGCAGAGCGCAGTGATCTGGGAATTGGGTATGGAAAGCAGGAGGATTAGGAGTTAAGGCCATCCTTGGCTACATACTGAGTTTGAGGCCAACCTCATGAGATTCGGCCTCATAAAATAAGCACAAAACTAGAAACAGCCACAATCCACAAAACAAAGGAAAAGAGACAATTCAGTAGCGGGCACATCGCATGGTACTATGTAAGTGGGAGACGCTACGGGTGCTGGCTTCAGAAGGAAACTAATCATAAATACAGAAACAGGGATGGGTCTCTTTCACTTGTTTCACTATGTTTCACATAGTGCCATGTGCAGGCAGACAGAACAAATTCATAATACTTTGGTGAGGAGCCACCCTTAGGATCAGCTTTGAAAAAGCAGACATGTCAAGTCCCTTTTTCATGAGCCAGATTCCTCTTTGAAGTCCCAAAGAAACGACACATGGAGAAAGAATTTTGATCTGGGCAGACTGAAAATGAATGGCCCTGGTGACCACAGGCTGGACCGGCTCTTATTCACCTGCACTGCCATCATTCATGGACCTCCTCCTGCCCCAACCGGCTCAAGCAGCATAGAAAATGTCAATGCCCGCTGTCCAGCCCAGAGCAGTTTTCTGCAGTGCGCTCTCTGTACAGCTCATTGTTCCTCGCCGGCCAAACGGGGCTAGTTAACTCCATCAATGCATGTCTCAACAGAGCACGTGGGGAGTAGGAATACTGAGTGCTGACTAACACTTCCTCCGGGAGTAGGGAGACTTCACAAGGAAGCTAATTTTAGAGCTAAGTACTAAAGGCAAAAGAGGTGTTGCCAGAAGGTAATGGGTGCAGAAGAGCCCAGCTCTCTGTGCTCCTCGCTGGGAACAGCCGGTGCCTTTGACAAAGACATGAATGAGCTTGCTGTGTTCCGAACAGCACAGAGTGATCCTGGTTGAAGTGAGGGCTGCGCGTCTGGGGCCGGTCTGGCAGTGGAGACTGGGAGAAGATCTTCGCAGGCTGTTTTGGCCCCCATGGGGCCGGTTCCCCTTTCGCCTTGTACCCCACCTCTGCTCCCCTCCCACAGCTTCACAGAGCTCGTTGCTGTGTTGTCCCAGTGGAATGGGATTTGGTTAGATGATCTTTCAGCTCATTTTGTTAGTCGTTGAAGCAGCTTTCAAGATGAGCTTTTCAAAGTAAGGCTTGGCAGGTGGGAGGCTGAGGCGGGGGAAATGCCACAAGTTACATAGCCATCCAGCAAGGAGGAAGTTCTCAGACCAGTTCAATTTGATTGGTTTTGCCCATGTTCTGTGATCCATTTGTGTTGCTGCTTCAGTAGCTCACTGACTTCCTGACCTTAAAGCACACTAGAAAGTCAGCTCCCCCCTACCAGACACCTCATCTTCCTGTCACTGGTACACCTGTAACTCATTTGCATAGTACCTGCCACATAGCTGGCTAACAGGGTCTCCCTCCCTCCCTCGTCTTCTTCCTTCCTTCCTTCCTTCCTTCCTTCCTTCCTTCCTTCCTTCCTTCCTTCCTTCCTTCCTTTCTTCCTTCCTTCCCTTCTTAACTACTTTTTCTTTCCTTTTTTTGTGTTGTGTGTTTTGTACACACGTGAGCTTGCAGGCATGTGCACATGCACATGCAAAGGCCAGAATTGAATGCAGGCATCTTCCTCTATTGCTCTCTCTCTCTTACTGTGTTGCAACAAGTAGAGCTAGGTTGGTTGATCAGTGACTTTTAGGATCTACCTGTCTCTGTCCTCCAAGGCTGGAGTTATAGGTATACAGAGTCATGCCTGGCATTTTACATGGGTGCTTAGAATTTGAACTCAGGTCTTTGTGCTCATAGAGCGAGTGCTCTTATCCACTGAACCATCTTCCCAACCCTTGCCAGGTGTCTTTAGTTTTGAAGGAAGGAAAGAAAGAGAGACTAGACAAGTTTAGGTCATATAACCCTGTTTTATAGTTCTGGAGAGACTATTCCTGAAATGCTCAACATGTTTACATGCAGAGCTGAGTAAGATCTCCCCCACAGATTAAGACAACAAAAGAGACAGATAGAGAAGGTCTGAGATGCCAAGCATCTGTTCTAGTCCCCCATCATACACCTGCAAGCCAGCAATAGAGCCTCTAAGTCCCTGCAGAATAAACTAGGCAACTGTTATCAGCACCCACACAGCAGAGCTCTTACCTACCACAAAGTTAGTGGGAAACTGATAATGTACTGCTCAGTCATGTGATATCCAAAGTTAGTGATTTGTAAGGCAACTAAGAGTTAATGAAGCTGGAGACTTTATTAAGGTTCTTCCTCAATTACCCTAAAGGAGAGGAAGGTTTTTCCCCACAGAGCACAGGAAGACTATTTATTAATGCTTATCGCTTATTATAAAGATTGTAACTTAGAAAAAATACTTACTACTTATCGTAAGGGCTATAACAGTCACATAGAAGTATGCACAGGCCAAGTATAGGACAAGGAGGAGCATGCAGAGCCCCTGGCACTCCCTGGTTGCGTTGGATTCTCAGCTGCTGCATATCCTCACCAGCTTGGAAGTTCATTTTGTTCCGGAAGCTTCCTTTGAAGGTTAGTGCTGGAGCTTGAACCCAGGGTCTTACAGCTGCTAAGCCTGAGCTGTACTGCAGAGTTCTAGCCCTGTCCAAGAGGGGTGTCTTTTCAGAGAGAATCACTATGTAACTCAGGCTGGCCTGTATTTCAATATGTCACCTAAACTCATAGCAATCCTCCTCCCTCACTCTCCCAGGTGCTGTGATTACAGGCATGTCTTGTTGCTTGTTTTCTGTTTTTGAAACAGGATCTTGCTAGATAGCCCAGGCTAGCCTCAAACTCAGATCCCTCCTGCCTCTGTCTCCAAAGTCTTAGTAGTACAGACCTGTACTACCAAGCCCAAGTTCCCAATATATATTTTTCATTTTACTTTAGGTTCCTCAAAGGGCAAGTAGTGGCATTGTCTAGTCACCCAGACTCATAAAAGTTTTTCTCTGTTATCGTGGTTGATTGCAAGCTGGAGCTGTCCTCTCATCTCAGGATGGTTCTTAGTCACCCCGTGGCAAGGAAGAGGACCTGTTATAGTGGGTTTTACAGGAAGCAGCTCTGAAGTGAGACCAGCTTGCAGCAGGTGTATTAGTAAGTGCTTCTGGGATCACAACTGAAAACCAGAAAAAGAAACTGGGTGTGGCGGTGCATGTCTACCATCCCAGAATTTAGAAGGCCAAGTAGGAGGGTTGTCTCTCAGTTTGTGATCAGCCTGAGCTACATAATAAGACTTTGCTTTAAAAGTAAAACAAAACCACAGAACAAAACACAATGAGAGCTTGAAGAAGGCAGGGCAGGGCAGGGGAGGGGTGGGAAGGGGCGGGTAGGGGTGGGGAGGGGCAGGGCGGGCAGGGGAGGGGTGGAGGGTGGGGACATGGAGGGGAGGGGAGGGAGGGGAGGGGAGGGGAAGGGAAGGGGAAGGAAGGGAAGGGAAAGAGGGGGGTGGAGGGTGCTCGAGTAGACAAGGAAACTGCATGAGATCTCAGTATGGACCTCTGCTACCTGCAGGAAGCTCTGGGGCTGGCTGCATCAGAATTGCTTGGAATGTCCATTTAGATTGGAATTTCATGCAAACAATGAATAATTTATTTTGGTGTGAGTGTTGCATTTGTTGATGCATACGCAGGAGTGTGTACATGTGGAGGCCAGAGGTCAACTTCTGGTGTCTTATTCCATTTCTTTTCACTTTTTTTTTAGGCTGAACTAGCTGGTCAGCCAGGATCTGCCTTGCTAGCACTGGGGTTCAAGGTGTGTATTGCATTGCCTGCCATTTGATGGCTTCCATGGGAGCTGGGGATCTGAACTCATGTTCTCATGCTTGCGCAATGAGCACTTTCCCCACTGACCCATCTTTCCAGCACACAATGAGACCCATACCATCCTTACAGTATATTTACATATTTCTTGCTTATCTGAAATTCAAACTAACTGCATCATGAGTGAAATTCTGCAGTGGAGTGAGGGGATGTTGTGAGTTTGGATGTGAATTGTCCCCACAGGCTTGTGTATTTGAACATTTCATCACCAGATGATGGCTCCCAGAGATGACAGAACTTTAAGAGTTGGAGCCTCCTGGAAGAAGGATGCCAATGGGGACAGGCCAAAGAATAAGTCCTTTCTTCCTTAAGTTGCTGGGGTCAAAGTAGTTTATCATAGGAACATAAGGGTAACTGGAACACGGTCCATGCCTATGTACTCTGTGTTGATCCTGAGTTCAAACTGTACTAACAGTGAGACTCTACCTTATAGAATTAAATTCTTTTCAATTGAGGTAATTCTCATGTGGTCTAGCAGCTGAGGGCGCCTATTAGCAGCCCACTCAGCAACTGAGATAATAAATCCTTCAGGTTTGAAGAATTACAAGAACCTATCAGAAAATCTGCTACAAAAACTGATTCTGGATAATGTATTTGCTGGAATGCACTTAAAGAATATTGTATTGCAGATTAATGAGATCTTTAAGTGCTTTTATCTTCCAGTAGCTTCCATAGTACTTTCGGTGCTATGTCAGCTATCCAACAAGGAGTAAGTTTCCAGACCAGTTCCAGCTGGTGTTTTTTGTCCATGTCCTGTGTTCCTTGTGTTTGGCTGTCAGTTTTTTGAGGATAACCAAGAGCAAAAACCTATAATGTTGAGGGGATGGGGGGGTAACTGAGACCTTTCTGACTAGCAACTTATCAAGAAACATTACATACCTATTACTTCTAACATTGTTTTAGTTGTCACTGAGTTCTAAGTGGAATGTCTCAGGGCATTTTTTTGCTTTACCTTGTTTTCTTCTTTCTGCGCTCCTCTGCACAAGTGACTGGCTATTTTTATTCCTTTTTTAAAAAAATATTTCTGACTTATTAATAACATAGGAGGTTCCTATCTAGTTACATTGCACAATTTTAGGGTTTTTCTTTTAGTCCCTCAGTCCTTCCTACATCCCATCTCTTTTCTCATCCCCCCATTTTCTCTCATTATTCCCTCCCTTACCTCTGCCAACTATGGCATCCTATACTCCCACTCCAAAGACTTCAATTTAACCTTCCCCAACCTCCTGCCCACTGGTCCCTTTAAAATTTTCTGGCTTTTACAGAAGTTCCAAGCCAATTACTTCAATCAGAAGATCAATATTAGCATCTGTATATAAGAGAGAACCCATGGCAATCATTGTTCTGTATCTGAGCTACCTCACTCAATATTACATTTTCCAGTTCCATTCACCTACCAGAAAATTCCATTATCTCATTGTTCCTGATGGCTGAATAGTATTATGTATATGTACCACATTTTCATTAATCGTTCCTCTATTGATGGACACATTAGCGGATTTAAATTTCTTGCTATTGTGAATACAATTGCAACGAATCTGCAAGTTGCAATAATAATAACCATAGCAATATGTGATCATCAGTGTAATAGTGGCATGAGTATCAAGGAGACAATCAACAGCTTTCTGGTTGGATTTAAGGCCTACTTATCCGAATGGAACACATTCCTGTTACTATAAACTAGAACAAGAACCTATGAAAAGGAAGGACATAGACCCCAGAGAAAGAGTAGACTATGAATGTTTGGCTAGGAAGACAGTACACAAAACTTCCTTGTGAATACCTATTATTATACTATAGATTGGAAGAGCACTAAGCACTTAACTAGAAACCTTTTTCTACAATTGAAGGTGTTTATTGCTGAAAAACACAACCTGCCAAAATGCAGAAAACAAATGACTTTGAATTACTTGTCCCTAAACAAGACATATATTCCTCACTGACTTCCCAAATCAAAGTTTAGGGAACTTTGTAAAAGAAGGGGCCAATAAGATTGTAAGAGTCTAAAATGTGACAGTGGTGGGACAGATATTATCTCCTGGACATGACAGGTTATGATACACAAAATTTCATGGCAGACATGAACTTATACAAGAATTGCATAGGAACTGTCTTATGAACACCTCATCAAGAAAGCAGAATGATCTCAAGAAGCTCCACACCTCCCTGAGAGACTAATAAGGACTAATGCTGATAGAGAAGAAAGGGAAGATGCTTTCCTCAGTGTTATATCCATTGAACTATGATACTTGCAGGAGTATGAACCATGTGAGGCATATGTCATCAGAGACAAACTAGAAGAAACACAGTGGGCTGCACAGGCAAAAGATTTCCAAGTAGGGAGTCTGGTAGGAAAGATAAAGGGTTGCAATGGGATTTGAGACTAAGGAAGGCAAAATACTGTAAATTAACTATATTCATGTATGTAACATTAAAAAGGCTGAGTTCTCCACTCTGAAGGACTGGCACAACAGTGGAGACAAGTAATTCATTATGGTGACAGTGAGACTGAGTGTCCACTGGAGGTGAGCATAGATCTTGGTACTGACTGAAAGAACTCAGCCTGGTTGTTACTATGCTCTAACTCTGACCTTGGCAATTCTTCTTCTTATCTCTTACTCCAATTTATGATGTTGATTCCTTGACCCTTTCATTAATTCTATGCAAATATAATATTCTTTTTTTCTTTTCTCTTTTTAATGTTACACTGAGGAAAGCATCTTCCTTTCTTCTGCTGGCAGGAGAAATCATACCTCTTATCTGGTCTTTCACTCATCTTTCTTCTTAAATGATTAAAACGCTATGTCAAGACCTGGTGCCAGGGACAATTACAGGATCTATTGATTCTGAGAATATCTCATAGTGTTCTGGCTCATGGCCTGGAATAGTCTTCTGTCAACCCCAAGGAGTATGATCAAGAAATATGGCAGGCCTGGAGAGGCAGCACAGTTGATGGATACTTACCTAGCATAGCATGTATGAAAACTTGGACTCTATTTTTAGCACTACATTAAAAAAGAAAGCAAGACTTGGGAAGTAAAAATTCAAGGTCATCCTCAGCTATACCAGAAATTCTAAATCATTCTAGGTTACAGAAGACTCTCTCAAAATAAAGAAAAAAAAAAAGGGTAACCACCAGTGTAATAGTGGCATGAGTATCAAGGAGATAACCAACAACTTTCTGACAGAACTCAAGCCCACTTGTCAAAATGGAACACATTCCTGCTACTAGAACGAGAGCCTAAAAAAGAGAAGGAAATAGATCAGTAGGTAAAAACAGCCAATGAACCTATAGGTAGGAAGACAGTACACCGAACTGTTCTCTAAATAGCTACTATTATGCTCATAGATTTGAAGAATATGTAACACTCAGCTTAGGAGTCTTCTTCTACAACAGAGGTAGAGAATCTCAGCACCCTGACAGATTGGAGCCTAGGCCAGTAGAAGAGCAGTAAACTGGACAACAACTAGCCATAATGCAGAATACAGGTGAACCAGCAAGGCTCACCCAGAATCAGGCCATCCTAATCTCTCCCAATCCTAAGGCTTAGGGAACTTTGAGGAAGAGGAGGTGGTGAGGTTGTAAGAACCTAAAGATGGTAAGGTCGGGGTTAAATAGCTCCACGCTGACGCGCCCATCCTCCCTTTTCACCCCACCCCGCTCCGCCGGTCGGGACACGCGCGCCCGGTCCAGCCAGGCCTCACCCCGCGCCCTAGGTAAGTTCCCGTTCGGGCCCTGCCCACCAGGACCCCAGGTCAGCCCACAGGGACCCGGCTCCGACTCCCACCATCCAGCTGGAGCCGCGGGCGGGGGCCGAGGGACGAGGAGGACCTCCCCCTGCGCCCGGGCCCCGCCCCAGCTGCCCTCGGGTTAAATAGCTACACGCGATGCGCTCATCCTCCCTTTTCACCCCACCCCGCTCCACCGGTCGGGACTCGCCCGCGGTCCAGCCGGGCCTCACCCCGCGCCCTAGGTAAGTCCCCGTTCGGGCCCTGCCCACCAGGACCCCAGGCCAAATAATTCAGTTTAGTGAAATTGAGAGATCTTAAGAGTTAAAATGACAATGCCAAAGTCAAAGTGCAAATCCATGAGAAGCAACACTCAAGTAAACAAATTTCCCACTGAATAAATTAATCCCATAATGTTAGACTCCAATAAGAACAAACCCGCGGAAAAAGGCCAAGAAAGCCTCACCCAGGATAAGGTCTTTCAAAATATGATCATTACCATGTTCAATACTATGAAAGAGGAAATCCGGGAGGAATTACATAATCGAATCAATCGCTTTGAAGAGGAACACAACAGACATCTGGAGGAGTTGAGAAAAACAGTGCAAGAAACAAAAAGTGGCATAGAGCACTTAAAACAAACTCAAGCAGAGTTTAAAACTGAGCTAAAAGACAAGTTATCTTCAACCCAGAACGCCACAGAGAGTCTTATCAACAGAACTAACGAAGCAGAAAACAGAATTTCAGACCTTGAAGATAAAGTGGGAGTACTAACCAGCTCAATGGAAGAGGTTGTTAAAGCCAAAAAGATACTTGAGAGAAATATCCAAGAGATATGGGACACCCTGAAGAAGCCTAACATGCGTATTCATGGAATACCAGAGCAAGAATCTCAAATACCACCCCTGAGGAAATTTTTCAAACGATCATCAAGGAAAACTTTCCTCATCTAAAAAAAGAGAGGCCCATCCATATACAAGAGGCATTCCGCACCCCAAACAGATACGACCAAAATAGAAGCACGCCGCGGCAAATAATAGTTAAAACACTCCACATTCAAGATAAAGAACTGGTGCTGAGAGCTTCAAGGGAGAAAAAACAAGTCACTTTTAAAGGTAAACCTATTAAAATAACAAATGACTTCTCAGTCGAAACAGTAAGAGCAAGAAGAGCTTGGAGAGACATACTTCAAGTATTGAATGGGCAAAAATGTCAACCCAGGCTGATTTACCCTGCAAAACTATCTGTCATGATCGAGGGAGAAAGAAAAATTTTCCAGCACAAAGACAACTTTAAGGGATACATGTCCACCAAACCAGGCCTTCAAAAAATGCTAGAAATGATACTCAAGCGTGAAGAAAAAAACAGGCATATCCAGGAGAACAGAAGGCAAATATAACACCATTAAAAGCGAAGCAATATACTTATAAAAGCTACTAAACATAATAAATGTCTGGAATTAACAATAGTTTCTCCATTATAACACTAAATGTTAATGGAATTAATTCACCAATCAAGAGACACAGATTACAAACTTGGATTAAAAATCACAATCCATCAATCTGCTGCCTGCAGGAAACCCATCTCACCACAAAAGATAGGCACGCTCTAAAAATAAAAGGCTGGTCAACAATTCTACAAGCAAATGGAAGCAGAAAACAGGCAGGGGTAGCCATTATGCTATCAGACAAAGTGGACCTCAAACCAAAGAAAATTATAAGAGACACGGATGGATACTACATTTTAGTCACAGGTACAATTCACCAGGAAGACTTCACAATACTGAACATATATGCACCCAATACGGGCCCCTCCACATTCATTAAGAAAACCCTACAGCGTCTAAAGCAAGAAATCAATCCCCAAACGATAATTCTTGGGGACTTCAACACCGCCCTCTCAACATGGGATAGATCAACAGGTCAAAAGCTTAACAGAGACACTTTGGAACTTAATCAAACCCTGAAAGAAATGGACCTTACAGATCTCTATCGAACTTTTCACCCACGCACAAAAGAATACACATTTTTCTCAGCAGCACACGGAACTTTCTCCAAAATAGATCACATATTGGGCCACAAGATGAATCCACACATATACAAGAAAGTTGAAATTCTAACCTGTGCCCTATCAGACCACCACGGCCTAAAGCTGGACATCCACAACACATCAAACAAGAGAAAATACACTAACTCCTGGAAACTTAACACTATGATGCTGAATGAGAACTGGATTCAGGAAGAAATTAAAAAGGAAATTCAAGATTTCCTGAAAGTGAATGATAACGAAAATACAACTTACCAAAATCTCTGGGACACAATGAAAGCTGTTCTAAGAGGTAAGTTCATAGCTCTTAATGCCTACGTCAAAAAAATGGAAACATCAGAAATAAACAACAATGCAGCTTAAAGCTTTAGAGAAACTAGAGCAATCTGATCCCAAAAGCAGTATAAGAGAGGAGATTAGCAAAATAAGGGGAGAAATATCTGAAATCGAGATTAAGAAAACGATAGAAAAATCAACCAATCAAAAAGCTAGTTCTTTGAAAAAATCAACAAGATTGATACACCCCTAGCTAAACTAACCAAAAGCAAGAGAGAGAAAACCCAAATTAACAAAATTAGAAATGAACATGGAGTTATCACTACTGATACCCAAGAAATCCAGAGAATTATAACATCATATTTCAAAAACTTATACTCTGTGAAGTTTGACAACACAAAAGAGATGGATGAATTTCTAAGTAACACAACCTACCTAAATTGAATCAGGAAGTTGTGAATTATTTATATAGTCCTATAACATATAAGGAAATTGAAGAAGTAATCTCGAATCTTCCCACCAAAAAATGTCCTGGACCAGATGGATTCAGCACAGAATTCTACCAGACTTTTAAGGAGTTAATAACACCAATATTCCTTAAACTGTTCCATCAAATAGCAAAGGAAGGAACACTACCAAATTCCTTCTATGAAGCTAATATCGTCTTAATCCCAAAACCTAATAAAGATTCACTTAAAAAAGAAAACTATAGGCCGATCTCCCTGATGAACACAGACGCAAAGATTCTCAACAAAGTCTTAGCAAATCGGATTCAAAAACATATCAAAAAGATCATTCACAGGGACCAAGTAGGCTTCATCCCCGGCACACAAAGTTGGTTCAACATACGAAAATCAATAAATGTAATTCATCATGTAAACCAGTCCAAAGACCAAGACTACATGATACTCTCGATAGATGCAGAAAAAGCCTTTGACAAGATCCAACAGCCTTTTATGATCAAAATGCTAGAGACAGTAGGAATGGAAGGAACCTTTATCAATATAATAAAAGCTATATACAACAAGCCCACAGCAAGGATTATGCTCAATGGGGAACAATTGGAAGCATTCCCACTTCGATCAGGAACTAGACAAGGCTGTCCACTCTCACCACTTCTATTCAATATTGTACTTGAAGTCTTAGCTGAAGCCATAAGATAAGAAAGGGACATAAGAGGGATTCAAATCGGCAAGGAAGAAGTCAAGCTATCCCTATTTGCAGATGACATGATCTTATACCTGAGTGATTCCAAAAACTCCACCAGGAAGCTCCTGGAACTAATTGAGAAATTCAGCAGGGTGGCAGGATACAAAATAAATGTGCAAAAATCAGAGGCCTTCCTATATGCCCAGAATGAAAGAAGTGAAAAAGCCTTGAGAGAAACAATACCATTTACTGTAGCCCCTAAAAAAATGAAATACCTTGGTATAAACCTAACTAAGGAGGTAAAAGACCTTTACAATGAAAACTTTAAAACCCTAAAGAAAGAAATAGCAGAAGACCCCAGAAGGTGGAAAGACCTCCCTTGTTCCTGGATTGGCAGAATCAACATCGTAAAAATGACCATCCTACCAAAGGCAATATACAGATTCAATGCTATACCAATCAAAATCCCAAAGCAATTCTTCAAAGAAATTGACCAAACAATCTCAAAGTTCATATGGAGGCACAAAAGACCCAGGATAGCAAAAACAATCCTGAGTAACAAAAACACAGCTGGAGGTATTACCATACCAAACCTAAGTCTATACTACAAATCCATAGTTATAAAGACAGCCTGGTACTGGCTCCAAAATAGACACACAGATCAATGGATAAGGATTGAAGACCTGGATATAAGTCCACAAAGTTACAGCCATTTGGTCTTTGACAAAGGGGCCCAAAGAATCCAATGGAAAAAGAACTGCATCTTCAACAAATGGTGCTGGCAAAACTGGATCTCCACATACAGAAGATTAAAGCTGGACCCGTACTTGTCACCATGTACAAGACTTAATTCCAAATGGATCAAGGACCTTGATATCAGGCCAGAGACTATAAAAACCATAGTTGAAAGGATAGGGAACTCCCTCGAGCTGATTGGGTTAGGCCAACAGTTCCTAAACAGACATCCAATGGCACAGTCACTGCTACCAACTCTCAACAGTTGGGATCTTGTGAAATTAAAGCGCTTCTGTTCAGAGAAAGAGATTATAACAGGAGCTCAAAGGCAACCCACAGAATGGGAGAAAATCTTCACTAACCACACATCTGATAGAACTCTGCTGTCCAGAGTGCACAAAGAACTTAGAAAACTAAACACCAAGGAAACCAATGGCCCAATTAAAAAATGGGCCCTGGAACTTAAAAGAAACTTTACCAGGGATGAAATTAAAATGTCTAACAAATATCTGAAAAAATGCTCCACTTCCTTAGCCATCAGGGAAATGCAAATCAAAACTTCCCTGAGATATCATCTCACCCCGGTCAGGATGACAAAAATCCACAATACAAACAACAACAAATGTTGGAGAGGATGTGGAGAGAGGGGAACTCTCCTACATTGCTGGTGGGAATGCAGGCTCATACAGCCACTCTGGCGAGCCGTCTGGAGATTCTTAAAGAAATTAAAGATTGAAATGCCATATGACCCTGCTATTCCACTTTTGGGAATAACCCCCCATACTGCAGAGGTTCACCTCGATAGCACAAGCACGACCATGTTCATAGCAGCACTGTTTACAATAGCAAAGTCATGGAATCAGCCCAAATGTCCAACAGTTGACGAGTGGATAAGGAAACAGTGGTACATCTATACAATGGAGTACTACTCAGCCATCAAAAATGATGAATTACTGGAATTTGCCGGGAAATGGATGTCATTAGAAACAATTATATTAAGTGAAGTATCCCAGACCCCGAAAATTAAGCGCCGTATGTACTCCCTAATAGGTGGCTCCTAGTACCAAACCCACCCAGCCCACCTAGAGACAGGAATTGCAAGGATTATGAACAGGAGGGATGGGGTAGGAGGGCCACACCAGAAACAAGGAGAGAAGGGACCATGTTACAGCAGGGAAAATAGGCCTCCACCAAGGACCCAAATAAGTAATGAGACATCTGATTAAGTTCACAGATTTTTGTTCCTGATCATTTACTACTGAGGGGGTGTGATCTCACCAGAAGAGGAGGGCATATAGTCTGGCAGATAAAAAGTAACCATTTTGCAAATGGGTGATAGACCCCTCCCTTAGTATGGTTTCCCACTTTTATTACATCTACCTTTGAATGTGCTTTTATCACAAGACTCTAACAGCTTTTTGTCTCTGGCCAGGGGGTAACATACAATGCCCACCAGGATGGAGTGAAGGGCATTGCAGGAGCAGCAAAACTGCAAAAGAAAATCAACAAACCACAATCCAGAACTTCAGAGACTCTGTATCAACCACCTAGAACTAGGCCAGCTTAATCTCTCCCCATCTTGAAGCTCAGGGAAATTTGTGGAAGAGGGGGCGGTAAGAGTGTAAGAGCAAAAGGATGGGAGGAGCAATGATATATAAGATACTCTGTACTAGTTAGGGCTGAAGCAATCATAATTGGACTTTGCATGCCCTGCGCATTGTCCAACACACTGGTTACCTCACAAAGTCTAGCATCTGCTAAAGGCACCAAGAGCCTTGGAGGTCAAGGATTGGCAGCCACAGCAGTGTTCCTATACCTAAGGGGAACACAGGAAAGGGTTCAGGGAAAGGCCACTGGGTCCTTGTACGTCATCGGAGAGGAGGGCCCAGAGGAAAATCAGACATGCACAAGAAAGGACTCTCTGGGAATTGGGGCGGGAGGCACTGGGGGATGGGGAGGGAGAGGGGTGGGGAGGGGGGAGGAGGAGGAAGGGAGGGAACTGGTGTACCTAATAAGTTTGTATGAGCTGAAATAAAAAAAAAAAAAGATGGTAAGGTCCACCATTGGATAGGACATTCCATTCAAGGCAAGGACTATTGCATCCAGGAACTCACTGTAATGAGACTTGTCTTTACCAGACCTACATAATGATTGACATACCAACATGCCCCCATAGACTATGGAGGAATTCAAGAGAGATAAGAACATAGAGCAGAAACCTTGGGGACTAAGGCTGGATGCATTAAGGGAAATACCCCTATCAGTGGGGTAGTCCAAAGAGAGGTAACTTGGTATGCCACAAGAGGCCTGAAACCCCACAAAAGTAGACAAACCAGAGGGAATCTGGAAGTCCATAGAATCAGAAGGCAGGAAGGAGTAGGATGGATTGATAAAGGGAAAGAAAGGAAATGGAAGGGAAGGGGGATGAGGGAAATAGGGATAAGTACTTAATATAAAGTACTTGTAAAACTAGAAAAATAAAATAATAAAGAAAAGAAAGAGAAGGAGGAAGGCAAAAAGAAAAAGAAACTATTTTTATGCTACTTAGAAAGTAGAAGCAGAAGAATCAGAAGTTCAAGGTCATCCTCAGATACACAGTAGGTTTGAGGACAGTCTAGGCTATATGAGATATTGCCTCAGAGGGAAAAGGACAGTTTCATTTTTTAAAATAAATTCTATTTTCTATTTTACTTGACAAGAGAAGAGCAGAGAGAGAGAGAGAGAGAAGAAGTGCACACATGTATGCTATCTATGGTGCATGAGTAGAGAGGTCAGAGGATAACCTTAGGAAGTCAGTTCTTGCCTTCAACTATGTGAGCTTCTGAGAGTAGAATTCAGGTCTCTAGGTTTGCAAGCAGGCACATTAATCACTGAATTATCTCACTGAATCAAGGTCTTATTTATTTACCTGCTTATTTATTTGCCTGTATCTGTGTGGCAGAGGACACTATGTGTGCCTGGGAAAGCCCAAGGGGGATAGCATGTACCCTTCACTCTTTCTGCTACTGTGTGAAACCACTTAGGCTCGAGGAACTTAAAGGGAGAAAGGAAGATTTATTCAGCTTACAGTTCTGGAGGGGATATACAGTCATTATGTTGGAAAAGGTATGGTGTGCTGGCAGAAGCTGGAGGAGGTCGAAGCCACGTCCATCATGGAGGCTGAGAACTGCAAACTGAGCAGACTTCTCTCAGAAGCAGGGTGGGGCTAATCCATCTCAAGGCCCATCCTCTGGGATTGCTTTCTTCCAGCAAGGCTCCACATCCTAAAAGTGTCGTGACCTTCCCAAACCCCTGAAGATTCAAACACATGAGCCTGTGAAGACATTTAAAAACTTGATATACCGGGAATCATCCTGGATTGTTCTACCTCGCTGCTTTGCTCTGTGGTTTCCTAGGCTCTACCTTCCAGGACCAGAAGTGCAGGCTGCCATCATTTCTGTCCAGCGTTTTTAGGTAGGATCTGGGATCTGAACCCAGATCCTTATTTATTTACCTACTTGCTTGCAAGGCAGAGGCTTAACCCCTGAGCCATCCCTCCAGCCCCAAAGCTCTATTTTTTAATAGTTTGTTTTGTTGATACTGTTATTCTGATTTTGTTTTCAGATAGGGTTTTACTGTGCTGCCCAGGCTGGCTTGTAATGCCTGAGCTCAGTCTGCCAGAGGAAATGCGTACTGGTTACTCTTGTGTGTTGCTGTGAGACAACACTCAAAGTCAAGCAACTCAACAGAGAAAGGGAAATTTATTCAGCTTATGGTTCCAGAGGGGAGACAGCATGGTTGGCTGGCCCAAGCTGAAGTCAGGCTAAGTCACTGCAAATATCTTGGGGGCTCAGAGCTGCAAGACTCCTTGTTGCAAAAGCAGATTTCTCCCACAGGTAGGGTGGGACTAATCCATCTCAAGGCCCACCAACAGCCTTCCTCCAGTAAGACTCCAATTCTCAAAGGTGCCATGACCTTCCCAAACACATGAGACTGTGGGGGACACATTTCAAACCATGGCAAAGTGGGACTACAAGGACACATAGCACACGACCAGTGACTTCACTAGTTTCTGTGTCTCAAGGATTTGTGAACTTTATGTTATACTTGTCCCCTAAAGCAATTTCAATTGTTAATATTGGATTAGAAGACCATGCTAGACAAACACCTTACCAGTGAGCTACATCCCAGCCCAAGAACCAGCCTGTTTTTGTTTGTTGGAGAGGGTCTTACTTCATATCCCATGCTGCCCTTGAATTAGCTGTCCTCTTGCTGCAGACTCTCTCATGCTGGGCGACACCTGTGAGTCACCATGTGTAACTGTGAGTTGCCATTTGGACAAGAGTCTCCAAAGCAGAAGGGACCTTCCTAAATTAAGCAGAAGGTTGCTTGACTGACTTGAAATTAGACCATAACCCACTAGAGGACAGGGCTTAAAAAAAAAACAAAACCGGAGCTGGAGAGGTAGCTGAGGGGTTAAGCCTCTGCCTTGTAGGCGGAAGGTCCTGAGTTCGGATCCTAGACCCCACGTATAGACGCCAGGCGGAAGTGGGGGCGGCCTGCATTTCTGGTCCTGGTAGGGCGGAGCCTGTGAATCCCAGGGCAGAGTAAACAAGGAGGTGGAGGCGGTCCATGGTGGTTTCCGAATTCTTCCTTGGTTCTACGTACAGACACACATGCACACATACACACACATACACACACACATACATACACACATGCGCACACACGCATACACGCACAATTGAATAAAAAAAAAATCTAAGTGTAATGTGGGTGGTAAAACCAATCTTAATAGAAAAAACAAAGCAGAGTGTGTGGCTCTGTTGCTTTGTGGGCCAGTGACAAAGGGATGTGCCCCGGGGAGAAATGCACTGAAACTGAAAGACAGCAAGGAAGTGGAAAGGCCAGGGTCTCGATCCCTACTTCAAGTGCATGCCCCCAGTGACCTAAGCATCCTGTCACAGGACTCCACCTACAAGCTCCAACATAGTGCTACAGGCTGGTAACCAAGTTTTCAACCCATAGGTCTCTGAGGGACACTGGACATCTAAGCTGCAACCATCACTCATGTGCTTGAGGGTCAAACTCAGTGTGAAAAGTATAGAGCCAGTGACACAGTTCCTAAAGCCTCCAGGCAGGGAGGGAGGGGCTTCACTGCCATGTAGTGAAGGCTTTCTAGACTGTCAAGGTGGGGGAAAATGATTCCAAGTGCCAGGGCTGCCACTGTCCTGGGTCAAGCAGCATTAAGGAACTTGCTTTCTCTTTGTAGATTCCTTTTCTAGAGTTCTGGTGCTGCTGATTAAGACTTTAATGCTCTGCCTAGGGCTCCTGAATAGATAAAAAATAATGCAAATATTCTGACTTGCAAATAGAACCTCAGACTTTAAAAGAAGAATTAGGGCTGAAGAGATGGCTTAGGGGTTGAAGTCTGTGCCTCACAAGAAGGACCTGAGTTTGGATCCTAGATGTAATAATGTTTGGGTGGGAATGGCAGTGGTCTGTACTTTTGGTTCTGGAAGGTTTAGACTGGGAAACCTCAGAGCAAAGCAAACAAAGGGGTAGAGCAACCCAGGATGATTCCAGAAAGTCACCCTTGAGCATCCATAGACACACACAGTGCTCTCTGATAAACACATGCACTTTCTCTCTTCTCTCTGTTTCTCTCCCTCTCTCTATCCCATACACATACATATAATCACACACACACACACACACACACACACAATAGGATTTATTTTTGTATGTCAAAGACAGGATGATGGTAGTTATAATACATAATATTCTTAAAATTGTTATTAGAATCACCTAAAGAATTCACAAGGAGAAAAAAAGCAAGATTTTGATTTATTTTGACTCCCCATATAGCCAGGTGTGGTCCTTTATATCCCAAATATCAGTATTTATAAGGGAGAGGCAGTAGGATTAGTGTTCTAGGTCATTCTCAGGTACATAGCAAGTTATAGATCAGTCTAGGATACATGGGACCCTCTCCCCAAAATTAAAATAAAAAATAAATATATTAAAAACTTTCCTAGATAGAATATGTACAAGGCTATGAATTTGATTCCCATCACTGCCAAAAATTTAATTCATAATAAGTAATTTAATTTTTCAAAAGTTGGTACTCGGGATATAGTTTAGTTGGTAGGTTGCTTGCCTAGCAATGGATTTAATTCCCAGCTCTGTATACATTGGGCATCATGGCACACATCTGCCATGTGTTAGAGAGAAGTAGAGGATCAGAAATCCAAGGTCATCTTTGGCCACTTAGGGAGTTGAAGGTCAGAGTGTGCTACATGAGACCCTGTCCTAAAAAATAAATTAGGTAAAAGAATAAGGTGATTCTTAACTGGCAATCAAAGCTGAGCACTTCTGCTCATACTGCTCTCATGCATGTCTGATACACAATTAAAATCCTTCAAAACTGCCTACAGGCCAAGACCTACATCACATTTTTTTTTCCTGTTCTGGACAGTAGATAAAACAACTCTAAAATGACTTGATGTTCTTCCAAATTACTGCGTAATTAGCTATCACTGAACAAACTTTCATAAGGCTTTGCCAATGGCATATTCCTATATCCTGTTTAGTTAGCAGACCCAGAGCCAATTTTCCAGTGCGGGTAAACTCTGGTTTGTGGGAACTGGTTATTAAAGTCACCTGGTGCTCACGAAGGCAAGCGCGGAGACAGAACTGCAGACAGCCAGAGCGGTGGGAATCTGAGAAGGGAGCACACCAGTCACCTGGGACTCTTGCTATTAGCAAGAGGCTGACTCAGAAGGTCAAGTGGGAGCTGATCCTGTGATGCTCATCTAAGAGGAAAGCTGGTGTGAAAACTGCCTGGTGGACACATATTTGATGTTTCTAAAAAAAAGCCTTGCATGTGGGCGGGGCTCTTACTCAGCCTCACAGGAGTCTGACAGAAGTGCTGTTCTTTAGCTTTGTCACGGGTTTTAACCACATGGAACTGGAAGCTCAATCATAACATCTACACTCTAATTGTATTTTCTCCTATTGGCTCCTATATTGCTTAATATAATAGTCCCATTTCTTGGAAAAAGAGGGAGGGGGGAGAGAGAACATGAAAGTGGGGGAGATGTGTCAGTGGTGAGTCCAAGAAAAGAGAGAGGGAAGGGAGGAGAAAGATGTGATTGCATACATTCTATACCTGTATGAAATTTTAAATAGAGAAGAAAGTTAGTGGATGGTGAGACAGATCAATGATTAAGGAATTAATGAGCACTTCCCTCATTGAGCTGTCACCCCAGTCGCCAGTCATCTCCAATTGTCTCTGTCAGGTGTGTTGTCAAGACTGAGAACATCCATCTGTCACATAAAGAAACAGAGACCCAGGGAGACGAAGGAGTGAAAGAGCCAGCTGAGTGCCCCACATTGTGACACTCTACCAAACCCAGCAACCTGAGTTCAATCCCTAGAAACATACATAGTAGGACAGAAATGACTTCTGAAATTGTCCTCTGATCTCTATCCTTGTGCCATGACATGCATGTCTGTATGTCTGTTCTCACCCCCCTCCTTTTCTCTCAAATAAGCAAGTAAATTTAATTAATTTATCCTTGTGTCTGTGTGTGTGTGTGTGTGTGTCAGGGGGCACTGTGTATTCTTGAGGAACCAAGGGTGACTTTGGGAATCATCCTGGATTACTTCTACCTCTTTCTTGCTGGAAAGAGCCTCTTTCTGGGAAATCTCAGGCTCTGCCCACCAGGGCTGGAAGGGCAGGCTGCCGCTGGTTCTGTCTGGGTTTTTTACCTGGGACTCAGAACCTTCTGTTTTCAAAACAGAGTCTTAACCCCTGAGTTGTCTCTCCAGCCCAATACATTTTTTTTTTAAAGAGTAACATTCATTTTTTTAATTTTTTATTTTTTTTTTTTTTTTTTTTTTTTTTTTTTTTTTTTTTATTTATTCAATTGTGCGTGTGTGTGTGTGTGTGTGTGTGTGTGTGTGTGTGTGTGTATGTAGAACCACGGGCGAATTTGGGAACCACCATGGACCGCCTCCACCTCCTCCTTGTTTACTCTGCCCCGGGATTCACAGACTCGCCCTACCAGGACCAGAAATGCAGGCCGCCCCCGTTTCCGCCAGGAATCTATACGTGGGGTCTAGGATCCGAACTCAGGACCTTCCGCCTGTAAGGCAGAGGCTTAACCCCTGAGCCACCTCTCCAGCCCCATAATTTTTTATTATTATTTATTCAACTGTGTGCATATGCGTGTGTATGTGCCCGCGCGCGTGTGTGTCTGTGTGTGTGTGTGTAGAACCACGGACGAATTCGCGAACCACCATGGACGCCTCCACCTCCTTCTGCCCCGGGATTCACAGATTCTGCCCTACCAGGACCAGAAGCGCAGGCCGCCCCCACTTCCTGGCGTCTATACGTGGGATCTGGGATCCGAACTCAGGAACTTCTGCCTGCAAGGCGGAGGCTTAACCCCTGAGCCACCTCTCCAGCCCCCAATACATTTTTTTAAATAAATTAAATTTGAGGCCTGAGTATCAATGTTTTTCTCAAAAAATTTTTTCAGGCCTTTCTTTCCTTGCTTCCTTTCCTCCTTCATTTCTTTCCAGTGTTAATTGAGCTGAGAGCCTCATGCATGCTAGGCAAGCACTCTACCATTGAGCTACAGTCCCAGCCCTCCTCAGTTATCTCTGTGTGTGTATGTGTTTGTTGTATATTTAGTGTGCTGCTAATGTGTGTGCACAGGTGTGCATGAACATATATGCACACATGTGCATGCATATGTGGAAGCCAGGGGTCAGCTTCCAGTGTTTTCCACTATTGCCCTCCACCTCATTTTTTTAGACAGGTTCTCTCACTAAAGCTGGAGCCTGCCGTTTTAGTCGGTTAGACTAGTTAGCTAACAAGCCCCCAGGATCTGTCTGTCTCTACCCATCCTCAGCACTGAGATGACAGACACAGGCCACCAAACAACATTTTCACAGGGTGTTGGGGATCCAAACACAGGTGCTGAAAGCACTTCCCTCATTGAGCTGTCACCCCAGTCGCCAGTCATCTCCAATTGTCTCTGTCGGGTGTGTTGTCAAGACTGAGAACACCCATCTGTCACATAAAGAAACAGAGACCCAGGGAGACGAAGGAGTGAAAGAGCCAGCTGAGTGCCCCACATTGTGACACCTGCACCCAGCCTCTGACCATGAGCACCCCACATTGTGAAACCTGCACCTAGGCTCTGGTTACCAAAAACCTTTCTGCTCCCTAGACAGCAAGTAGACTCTTGGTTGCCAGGGGCCAGAGGATGTGGCAGCACATAGCAACTGCTCATGGACATGGGACATGGGAGTGAGAACTTTCT
This sequence comes from Typhlomys cinereus, assembly GCA_023101885.1. NCBI lineage: Eukaryota > Metazoa > Chordata > Mammalia > Rodentia > Platacanthomyidae > Typhlomys > Typhlomys cinereus. Next base: position 2,242,177 of record JALPQD010000167.1, read on the forward strand.
AAAATTAGACAGTGGTGATTATTCACAACCTCTGAATGTACTAAATATTACTAGCTTGCACGCTTCAAGTGTGAGCTGTATGGCATGGAGATTTTTTTCTTTCTTTCTTTCTTTCTTTCTTTCTTTCTTTCTTTCTTTCTTTCTTTCTCTCTCTCTCTCTCTCTCTCTCTCTATTTCATTTGGATTTTAGAGACAGGATCTCATTATGAAGCCCAGCCTGGTTTTGAACTCACAGCCTTCCTGCCTTAGCCTCCTGAGTGTTGGAAAAGTTGAGATTACAGACAGGAGTCAATGTGTCCAGTCTTTTGTTCATTTGTTTCTTTCTTTTTTCTTTTGGCAGTGCTTGAAATACAATCCAGGGCCTAAACATGCCAGACAAGTACTCTCCACTGAGGTACACTCTAGTCCTGAATTATATCTTTTTTTTAAATTGTGTGTGTATGTATCAGAGAGCACTGTATGTCCCTGTAGAGGATCAAGGGTGACTTCAGAAATCATCCTGGATTGATCTACGCTCTTTTTGCTTTGCTCTGGGATTTCCCAGTCTCTGCCCACAAGGACCAGAGTTCAAGCTGCCCCCATTTCCGTCTGGTGTTTTTACATGGGATCTGGGATCTGAACTCAGGAACTTCTGCTTGTGAAGCAGAGTCTTAACCCTGAGTCATCTCTCCAGGCCCTGAATTGCAGGGGCTTTAAAAATATTATATATATGATTTTTTTTCAGGACTAGTAGTACAGATTTGTAATTCTGTCCTGAAATAGGATTGCTGTGCGTTTGAGGGTGCTAGGCTACACAGTTAGACCATGGATGGGGAGGGTAATAGAATGTATAAAGAGCTAGCATTTGGTTGCATGTGGGCTAATCTGATGATGTTTCTACTGAGCCTCCTCATCCCTTAAAAGCCACCAACTTTTCAGTGCATCATTGACTACTGTGATTGTATGGGTTCTTGGGGGCCATCTTATAGGGCTTCCAGTAGTCCTCTAACTTTGGGATTGAGTCATTAAAGTTTCAGTCTTTGTCAAGTGACTTAAATCTCAAAGGCAGACCTGCTACTTTTATGGGAAATTACAGCGTAAAAAGTCAGAGAAAAAAAGGATGGAAGAAAATGATAACTTTGAAGTAACTTTTTACTTCACAGACTAGAAAGTGTGCACGGACTCCTAGGAGCCCATTATTAGTACATTTGAATGTATTTAAAGGTCATATGTATTCATATTTCAAAATATTCGGCAGATCCTATTAGTAACAGGTTCAAGGGCAGCAATCTGCAGGTGATTGGGAGACAAAAGTATTTACATTTAAAAGTATTTACATTTACATTTGTTTATCTCTGTGTGTGTGTGTGTGTGTGTCTGTGTCTGTGTGTCTGTGTGTTTGTGTGTATACAAGAGGGCACTATGTGTGCCTGTGGAAGCCCAAAGGTGACACTGAGAATCATCCTGGATTGCTCTACTTCCTTATTGCTTTGCTCTGGGATTTCCCAGGCTCTACCTTCTAGAACCGGAAGTGCAGATTGCAGCCATATCTGCCTCACATTTTCAGATGGGATCTGGGGATCTGAACTCAGATCTTTTGGCTTGAAAACTATCTCAGCAATCTTTTCTCTCTCTCTCTCTCTCTCTCTCTCTCTCTCTCTCTCTCTCTCAGAAAGGGTCTCAGATAACTTGAATGCTCACCTTAAACTCCTGGTTCTCCAGTTTCCAAGTGTTGGGATTACCCTCCTGGGTCACTACATCCAAACGGTGTATTTCTAATTTGTGGAACTAACAATAAGATAAGGTAAAGAGATTTTGAAATCCCACTGTCTTGAGTCTCTTCAGAGCAAAGGTGAAGTAAGGGATAAATCTCTCAAATAGAATCTGAGTCTCTTTTTCAGTTTTACTTAAAGAGATTTCAAATGGCTCAGTCTGACTTGGATTCTGGAATATTCCATGCCTAGAAGACAATCTCTTTTGGTTAAGTTCTAAAGCGTAGCCTGTCAGGGAAGCATTTACCCAGACATTGACTTGGACTAATTTTTAATCCACACACAGTTTTAAAGCTGTTAATCAGTAAGGATTTTTCTATTCACGTTCCTCAAAAAACTCTCTGGGGACTGGGAAAGTGAAAGGAAAGGGTTGTAATTATCCTTTCATGACCCCTGGAAGGAGCATGGGAAGTCTTAATGAGTGATGTTAGCAGGTATTCGAACCCATTTGTTTTCTGGGAAAGGATCAAAATCCATTTCAGAAGCATATAGCACAATTTCTGTCCCAGCAAGGTGCTTAAGAAATTTATAATATGCCCCACACTTGTTTTTGTTGGTCTGTTTTTGCTGTGTAGCGGTGACCAGCCTCCCACCACTATGATTCTCCTGCCACTGCTCTGCCTCTCAAGTGCTGAGATTATGGGTATGTTATGTCACCAGGCTATGTTACATTGTGTGTGTGTGTGTGTGTGTGTGTGTGTGTGTGTTGTTCTTACTCTTTGTGATGGTGTTTCTCAATCTAGAGCTTGTCAATTCAGTGGACTGGCTGGCCAGGAAACCTTCAGGGATCCTGCTGTTTTTATCTACTCTTTCTTCTGTGCTGGCTTTTATGTGAGGCTGGGATTTGAACTCTGATTCTCATGCTTGCACTTTGCCCACTGAGCCATCTTGTCTCCCTGTGCCTCGCGGGAGGAGATTGCCTCAGCTGGACCTCCTGCTTTCCATTAGCTCTCTTCTGTCCTGGGAGTGTGGCAGGTTGAATTTAGGTTCCCTGGCCCATGTTCGTTCTCTGTTCTCACACCTCCGGGACAGGTCAGTTTTTAGCAATAGGGTCCTTCTCAAGGTGATCCCTGGTTGCTGTCTTCTGAGTCCTACAGAGTGACAAATGGGATTCCTGTCCTCTGCTGAGCACCATCTTTCACTAACTCCCACGACTCCACTAGAGGCTTGCAAGGGGCTGTGGTAACCCTGAGGGTAGGCCTGCCAGTCCTTCGCCATGGCGACCCTGCTTCTGCTATTCCTTCCCTGGCTGGGTGCGTGGAGCTGTGTCCGGCTTGGCTTCCCTCCTTCCCGTTGGAGGCGCGTCTGTCTGTTGCCCATTACTTTTCAGCTTTCCTGTCAAACTTCCTTTGTACATTTCTGAAGCTCTTTTTCTTGCTTTGGAAAAGAATATGTTCTTTCTTTTACTGACCATTCTTCCTCACCAAGGTCGCGGGGGGGGGGGGGACGACTTCTTGTACACCATCTGTGACCCCGAAGTCAGGAACTATGCTAAAACTCATTAATCACCCCTGCCTTGCTTCTAATTTAGTTAAAACTCTGCTATGCTTCATAATCAAGAAATTATCACAAGTGGAGACACATGCCTATGGTGAATATAATTTAGATAAAATTAGATGAATATTGTCGTAATTAATCTGACACCCTCTTCATGAGGCAGCACAAGAGAAGAACAAACCCATCCTCATCCCAGACATTTCGCTGGCATGTGTTGGCAATTCTCACCTTACCCAAGGCTGGAGTCTCCGAGTGCAGCTTCAGTCTCTGTTAGGTGCTATGATTGCTTAGTGATAAACAAAACACTCACCAAAAAATTATTCATGGTTAGTGTAATATTCACATTTAGACGAGAAGTCACGTTCAAAGCCTGGGTTGAAGAATGAGCAGAGAGCACAGTACCTCTCCCTCCCCTCCCTCCCCTCCTGCTGGTGGCAAAGTAGTTAAAGGCGCTGGGTGGCACAGTGCCAGACTTTGGCAATGAATGCTTGGTTTGGATGCCCAGAACAGAAAGAAGAGGAGAACAGAAAGAAAAGACAAGGAGTCTCAAGTCAGCAGGAGAGTCTGCAGACACTGTTGATACAAACTTCTCCCAACCCTGCAGGTGTGGATTCTGACAGTTAGTTACCCACAAAGCCGTACCTGAAACACGTGATACAACCACAGCAGCTGTGGTTGTGTGGTCATCTCTGGGATCATTACTAGTGTCTAGGAGTCTTTAGACTAATTAGTTAACCCAGACCCAGGAGTCATTGTCCCCCTGAGAGCAGGCACTGGGAAACATGGCCTGTGCGGGTGGATGCTGCTTTCAGTCCCAACACCGACACGGCTGGCTGGCCTGGCCCGTTGTGTAATTTGTTTTAGCAGAGTGAGCAGCGGGGCGCTACAGCTGCAGAAACAGCTGCTTTGTGGGGAAAGGTTGAGAACTTACATAACAGAATGGCAAGCAAACAGAAAACAGAGCTGCGCGCGTAATGCGATCAATGCAACACTAAGGAACAGGCAGTAAGAATTAGCAAACAGACAGGGGCAAAGAAACAATTCCCTCCACAATACATTAAAATGTATGCAGATACATTTATGCTTAGCAAAGCTATACAGGATAGTGTATGGTTTCCACTTAGCAACACTTAGAAAAATTTTATTGGGAGGTGGAGGGAGATAGCACATGTGGTGAAGTGTGGGGGTCAGAAGACAACTTTCAGAAATCGCTTCTTTCCTTCCACCATGTGCGCTCTGGAGATGAAACGCCTCGGGAGATGGAACATCAGGCTCAGCATCAAAAGCCTTTATCTACTGAGCCATCCTGCCAGACCTCAATTATTTTTAACTTGCCTATCAAAAACTTTTGAGAAAATGTTTGCCTTTGCTTATGTGGTGTTATATTGGTACTCTCTGAGAAAACAGAGATACATGGAACAAAGCAATTGCTTTTCTTCTTAGTTTCTACTTAATAGTAAGACATTCATAAAGATGTTACCTTGAAGATCCCTAGGGCTTTACAGAGCAATGTAGATTTCAATCTGTGCATATACCATTTACCAGGGAGACAGTCAAACAAACACAGTATGATGCAACCACCTTAATAGAGCGTTACAGTTTGTCTTCTTGTTGCTGGTAAATATACAATCAAACGACTTAAGGGGAACAAGGGGTTTTATTCTTGATTATGATTCTGGTACAGTCCAGCTTGGCAGGCCAAGGGAACTAGCTATACCACATCCACAGGAATTGCTCTAAGAGGGGGGTAAACCTCCTAACTTGCCACCCTGAGTCTGCTGAAGTGTAATAAATCAAAGTATTGAATCAGATCCCTCCATCTTATCTACCTGACTCTGACTTCCTGCATCAATTAAGATAATCTTCTGGAAGCTTGTTCATGGCATGCCCCAATTACTAACATTTCGCAAAAGTGCTCCAAGATTCGGTTGACAACTGTATCTAACCAACACATAAAGGCATGAGTATTATATATGTATGGAACCCAGTCCAGGTGTTTAATAGAGAAGAGACTTGTTTTTCTTTATTCCTCTTGCAGGATAAGTAGGAGTTTTTCAGGGAAAGACTCAGTATAGCTCAGCAATACATATTTGCGTGATGTGTGCAAATGAATTTAATCCTCAACACTGCAAAGAGAAAATAATAGAAATAATACTAAATGTGTTTTCCAATTTCTATGGTGTAAATAGTAAATATTCCTCCTTTCTTTCTTTCTTTCTTTCTTTCTCTCTTTCTTTCTTTTTTCTTTCTCATTTCTTCGTTTCTTTCGGCTTCCGAGGGAGCTTGCTTCTTTCTTCTCTGTTCTCTCTCTTTTGTCCTCTCTTTCTTTCTCGCTTTTTTTTCTTTTGTCTTCTTGTTTTGTGCTCGTTCTTATTCTTCTTTCGTTCTTTTGTCTTCTCTGAGCGGGGTTTCTGTCTTCTCTTTCTCTCTTTCTCTCTTATTTCTCTTCTGTCTCTTTCTCTCTCTCTCTCTTTCTTCTCTTCTTTCTTATTCCTGTCCTTCCTTCCTTCCTTCCTTCCTTCCTTCCTTCCTCCTTCCTTCCTCTTCCTTCCTTCCTTCCTTCCTTCCTTCCTTCCTTCCTTCCTTCCCTTCTTTCTTTCGATTAAGGTAAAGTTTATTAGCGAAGAGAAAGAACAGAACTCAGACCCCAGACGTGGAGTGCCAGGGGGCAGGAATCCTAGAGAACACCTGGACTCCATGGAATCCATGAGGGGCGTGGAGCTGGAAGAGAACTCATGGACTCCAGATGTAGAATGCCATGAGGGGTAGATACCTAACCAATTTCTTTTTTTATGATTTTTTTAAAATTTAATGTTGCATACATGAATATAATCCTTCATCTCTCCTACCAGACTTCCTCCTATTTTCAATTTTTTTTTTTTTGCTTGTTATTGCAGCAAATTTCAAGCAACCAAGACAATGCCATCAAACACTGAGTCAGGCAGCCAGATGGGCATAAGCTCTTAAGGAGAGTTTCAGCACAACAGAGGGAGCAAGGGAAGAAAAACAGCCAAAGACGTGGGTCTGTGAGGGTGTCTGGAAACTAGCTGGCTGTCGGCCTGCAGAGTGCAAGACAGTGAGTCTGGAAGATGCATAGAAATAAAAGGCCAGGGGCTGGAGAGATGGCTCAGGGATTAAGATTCTGCCTCACAAGCAGAAGGTCCTGAGTTCGGATCCCAGGTTCCATGTAAAAATGCCATGTGGAAATAGCAGTGGCCTTCACTTCTGGCCCTGGTGGGTGAAGCCTGGCAAATCGCAGAGTGAAGCAAGAAAGAGGTAGAAGCAATCCAGGATGATTCCTAAAGTCACCACTGGTCCTCCACAGGACATACAGTGCTCTCTGACACACGCATACACACACACACACACACACACATACAATAATAATAATAAAATAACATAACATAAAAATAAAGTTTAAAAAGTTTATGAAAAAAGAAATAAACAGACAATATGAGAAAAACAAAGAGAAGACAGCTTGTAACAGGAGAAGGAGACGATGAAAGAATCTGGATAAACAGTTTGAGGAGTATCATGGTTTGACTGTGAGGTTCCCCCCTTAGCTGCCATTGCTGTCTGGGAAGGTTACGGCACCTTTAAGAGGTGGAGCCTTGCTGGGGGAGGGCTTGTCAGTGGGTGAGCCTTGAAGTTTGATGGCCCAGCCCTACTTCCTCTGTTTGCTCTCATTCTCTATACCTCCTGATGATTGTGGTGACCTGAACTGGCCTCCTACTTCTGCCTTCTCTATGTGATTCCCACTATATCCCCCTCTGGAATTTGCAAGCCAAATAGATTTCCTTTCTCCCTTAAGTTGGTTGTGCCCTACGTTGTTTCACAGCAACAAAAGAAAACTGCAACAGAAAGAGTGTGCATGGTTGTTGATAAAATCATGACAAAACAGTTGAAAAGGGAACAAGGATGTTTTATGCTGGTTTATGATTCCTGGTTACAATTCTTTGTTCAGTTTGCAGGAGAGCCCACACCAACACCAAGGACCAAGGGAACTGACCACAACATATCCATGTAAGGACTGTAAGGTCCAGCGTGTCTGGCTAATTATACAGAAGGATGCCCCCTTTCTCAAACAATCCCTCCATTTTATTCACCTGTCCTGGGACTGGTCCCACCCACCATGGGCTGGACCTTCCCCATCAAGTAGACAATCTCCTGTGGGTTTGCTCTGGGCTTAACTCAACTACTAATTCTCTACAAGTGTGCTCAGAGCTCAAACCCTCAACCGTCAAGTTGACAGCTGTATCTATGACACATGGCAAGTGCCTTTTCCTGCTTTTCTCACTGTCTCCTAAACACCCCCCCCCACACACAGGTGGTCTCCATAGAACCCAACTTGGTCTTAGATTTGCAGTCCTCCTAGTTTGGTCTCCTGAATGATGATATTACAACTGGGAACCACTATGCATAGTGAAGATCTATTTTGAAAACAGACCGAACAAAACAGCAATCAGGAAAAAAAATCAACTGAAAGCACACTAGTCTATCACTCACAAACTCAAGACAACTGATGAGCACTGGCTCCTAAAATGTCATACAAGGAAGCAGCAGCCTCCAGATTCCCACCTCCAGCCATGTGGTGAAGCATGTGGTCCAGCATCTATGACCAAGCACCGCTGCAGTTAAAGCTGTCACTTGGAGTAAAAACTGTCTTCACTTTCTAACCTCAGCGTGATGTGTTTGAAACAGCAGCTCAGTAGACCACCCAAGTGAGGCGCCTGCATCCTCAAGAACAGGCATCCCAAGAGGCTGCATAGGAGCCCCATCAGCTTGCCAGTCAAAACTTACACAATTGCCCATCAAAGAGGAATGGGTTGGAGGTGCACTCAGCATTCACTATCGAAGTCTCCTTCTGCAACCGAAGGCGTTTACTACAAAAAAAATACAGCTGGTTGAATTGTAGAAAATAAGCAACTGTGTTCTGTTTGGCCCTAATCAGGACATCTAAGTCACATCCAACCTCACCCCGTGGCTCAGGGATCATTGTGGTAGAGAGAGTGGTAAGATGGTATGAGCTTGAAGTGGGACCATGGTGGGCAAGATACTGTCTCCTGGACATGACAAAAACTGCATGGGAACTGTCCTATCAATATCTCACCAGGAAAAGACTTCAAAAAGCTCCACCACACCCTCCTTAGACACTTCATAAGAACTAATATGTATAGGGAAGAAAAGGAACATGCCATCCTTAATGGTGTATCTACTTATCTATGACACTTGCTAGAGCATGAATCATGTCAGACATATGACATCAAAGACAAATTAGATGACACACAGTGGGTCACACAAATGAAAAGACCTTTGTCTCTGGCCAGGGGGTGACATACAATGCCTATCAGGATGGAGTGAAGGGCATTGCAGGAGCAGCAAAACTGCAAAAGAAAATCAACAAACCATAATCCAGAACTTCAGAGACTCTATATCAACCACCTAGAACTAGGCCAGACTAATCTCTCCCCATCCTGAAGCTCAGGGAAATTTGCGGAAGAGGGGGCAGTAAGAATGTAAGAGCACAAGGATGGGAAGAGCAATGATATGCAAGATACTCTACACAAGTTAGGGCCGAAGCAATCATAATTGGACTTTGCATGCCCTGTGCAATGTCCAACACACTATTGACCCCACAAAGTCTAGCATTTGCTAAAGGCACCAAGATCCTTGGAGGCAAGGGATTGACAGCCACAGTAGTGTTTCTATGCTTAAGGGGAACACAGGAAAGGATTCAGGGAAATGTCATCGGAGAGAAGATCCGGGGATTGGGGGGGGGAGGCACTGGGGGATGGGGAGGAAGGGGTGAGGGGAGGGGGAGCAGGGGGGTCGGGGGGAGGAGGAGGGAGGGAGGGAACCGGTGTACCTACTAAGTTTGTATGAGCGGAAATAATAATAAAAAATGTTAAAAAAAAAAAAAAAGAAAAAGAAAAAGAAAAGACTTGAAAATAGGAGGAAGTGGGCTGGAGAAATGGCTCAGGAGTTAAGACTCTGTCTCACAAGCAGAACATCCTGAGTTCAGATCCCAGGTCCCATGTATAAATACCAGACAGAAATGGCAGTGGCCTGCACTTCCAGCCTTGGTGGTGGAGCCTGAGAAATCCCAGAACGAAGCAAGAAGGAGGTAAAAGCAATCCAGGATGATTCCCAAAGTCACCCTTGGTCCTCCACAGGGACACACAGAGTCCTCTGATACACACACACACACACTCACACACACACGCTCACACACACACATGATTTATTAATGAAATTAATTAAAAAAAGAAAATAGGAGGAGTGTGCCAGTGAGATGAAGGGGTTGTCAGGGGGAAAGGAGGGGAGAATGGGAATGGGGATTAAGGAAAGAGAAAAAAAGAAAGATAAAATAAAGAAAAAGGAAAAGAAAAATTTAAAAAAACTATTAAAAAGACTTACATAATGGGCAAACTTCTTTTGTCAAGTAAGAGTTTGTTTGGGAAAACAAAAACAGTGTCCTCTAAACTTGGTATTCTATAATTAGATAGATAGATAATAGATAAGCAAATGATAGGCATCGAGATGGTGGATAGACGCTGAAGATGACATGTCTGGGACTTGATCACTTGCCAAGACTCTCATCAGCGCTGCGCCAGGCCCCGCTTCTTGCTGGTTCTGTTAACCTCCTGCATCAGGCCACAGTGCCTTGGCTTGAGGCTAATCATATAAGCTCAATAGGTACCCTGTCCTCTTCCTCCTCCTTCCCCTCCTCAGTTGTTCCCCCTTGCACTCTCTTCCCTTCCCCCTTTCTTCCACCCCCTCCCTTCCTCCCCTTAGCCCAGTGCCTCCCCCTTCCTCCCTCACATCCCCTGGAGCATCCTTTTGTGTGAATGCCAAACCTCCCTCTGAGTCCTCTACCCTAGTGAGGGTTCAGGACTCAGTGGCATAGCTGGGAGCCATTTCTTAGGCTTCTCATTAGCATGGGAACTCTATTATGGCTGTTAATCCCTTGCCTCTAAGGATCCTACTGCCTGGAGCTTCTCCCCTGTGATTCATGCTAGACTTTGAGGGGTCCTTGATATATCAGGACCATTGTGCAGGTCAGGCAAAGTCCAATCCTGGCTGCTGCAGCCCTTATTTGTGTGGAGTATCTTGCATATCGTTGGTCCTCCTCACCTTTAGGCATTTACAATCTTGCTGCCCCCTCTTCCACAAGGTTTCCTGAGCTTTAAGATGGGGAGAGATTTGGCTGGTGTGATTCCAGGTGAATAATGTAGGGTCTTTGGTGTTCTGAATTATGGTTTGGTGTTGTTTTCAGTTTTGCTTTTCCTGCACTATCCAAGTATAGCATGTAAGTAGCAAGACATCTGGTGCAGCTCACTCTCACTTCCTTTCCTGGTCACTTGCAACCGAACAGGTTTGATCTCACCAATTAGGGAGGGTAGAAGGACTGGCAGATAGATGGTAACCATTAGGCAAATGTGACACTGACCCCCACCCCACCTCACTGCTGTGTCCTACTCCTATTCTTCCATCTACCTTTGAGTCTCCTCTTATGTTAAGATCTTCATTTAAACAGCCTTTTATCTTTGGTTAGGAGGTGACCTTCGATACCAACCGAGGCTGTTTTGTTTTAAGCTTAGAATTCTCCTGATTCATCCTGACTCTTCTCCTTAGATTTATCAAAGCACTAACACATTATGAAGAAAGCTGTCTTCTTGAGCCTGTTGAAATATGTTGCAAACATGACTGGTCTCTCTTCACCTCCCAGTGAGAGAGGTAGATAGGACCAAGGGTGACTTCAGAAATCATCCTGGATTGCTTCTACCTCTTTCCAGGGCCGGAAGTGCAGGCTGCTCGGTGTTTTTATGTGGGATCTGGGATCCAAACTCAGGACTTTCTGCTTGGGAGACAGAATCTTAACCCCTGAGCCATTTCTCTAGCCTCCGAACTCCATGGTTTTAACAGAAGTGACAGTCAAGCATGACTGCTGTCTTTCGGGTTTAGAGCTATCCAGTAATTTTTCTATAACAATAATCAAGTGTACTTGTTCTTTATCAAAATTCTTTTTAGAGTCTTGAAATTTATTTAGTGAGAGTATAGGCAGGTACATGTTATGACACAAATGGAGGTCAGAGGACAATTTGTGGGACTAGGTTGGTTCCTTAATATAACAGGGATTCTGGGGATTTAACTCAGATCATCAGGCTTGATAGCAAGAGCCATCTTTCCAACCAGTCTATCAGTCTTCTGTAAGGGCAGAGAGATGCAGCAGTAACACTAGAGGTTCCTGTGGGCTGCGGAGAAGCGTCATGGAGATGTCCCAGTGCAAACCAGGGACAGAGCATGGATTCCGGAGGGGAAAAACTACAGTAATGCTTAGAAAAGCACTTCCTGTGCTGTGCTTGGCAAAAACTGTATTTTAAGGGGAACAACACAGTTTTCCATAATAGCAGAACCTATTTTCCTCCAGCTATGTAAAATGTTTCCTTTCTTCCACATTCTCTCAATCACTTGTCATTTTGGGTCTTTCTGATAGTAGCCAATATCACAAGAATGAGAGGGTATTTTGTGGTTTTTGACTTGCATTTTTGAGCATGATGGTTTGTTTTTGTTTTCTTTCTTCTTTCTCTTTCTCTTTCTCTTTCTTTCTCTCTCTCTCTCTTTTTCTTTCCCTCACTAAATAGACAAGGATGACCTTGACTTTTTTATTTCTCCAAAGTGCTAGACTATAGGCATGCACAATACCTGGTTTTATTCAATGCTGAGAGTTGAACATGCTGTGCATGCCAGGAAAACACTTTACCAATTGAGCTACATCTCCAGCCTCTAGACTTTTTTCATTTTGTATAAGACAAAGCCTTGATGAATTACACTCCTTGAATTATGTAGCATAGGTTAGTCTTAAATGTGTAATCCTCCTGTCTCTAATGAATAGTTGGGATTGCTGGTCTGTGCCACCATATCCAGATTTTTTTTCCCTTCCTTCTTCCCCTTCTTTTCCTTTCCTTTCATTTGAAACAGGATCTTGCTAGATAATCCAGGCCAGCCACAAATTTGCATTTCCCCCTCACTTAAATCTCCTGAGCACTGGGATCACAGGTGTGTACCACCACACTCATTTTTCTTGTTTCCAGTGCTGGGCATCAAACCTGGTTCCTTAATGGCTAGCTACACAAGTTCTCTGTCACTGGGCATTCAGAAAGGAAAAAGAAACCATCAATTATAGACTTATGGTAAGTGGCTGGAAGCTGGAACTTAGTAGGCTGTCTGAGAAAATCAGAGGAAGGGAGTTGATATAATGTGTCTCATGGGAAGTTTGTAATGAGACACACCAACTTTCTCCGGTTTGCCATTGACCTTTAGTGGAATACACAGAGTATTTAATAGTAGAAGTCCTCAACTTCAGGAAGTAGAAGACAATCACAGTAGTTTAGAGGAGTTGAGAGGTACGCCAGCCTCAAAGGAAGTGTTTAATGGTGCTGAACAGGAAGTATCATAAAGTTCAAGAACTTCTAAGCAATAGAGGAAATTCTGCCAGGTAATTGAAGTACCTGGAACTCTCCTCAAACTTGGAAATTATTTACTTCCTTCAAAAGGTGATTGCAAAACCTCTTTTAATACTCAGATTCAGATAGATAGTGACAGCCAGCTTTGCAAATAAGAAGGACATCAGAACACCTGCTTTTGGCCTGAACTGTAACAAATATTTGCTTTATTTATTTTGTGACAAGATCTCCTGCAGCCTTGTCTGGCCTCAAATTCACTGTGTAAAAAACCCTTGAACTCTTGATCTTCCTGCTTCTCCCTCTCAAATGTTGGGATTACAGCCTGGGTCCTCACACTTGGATAAAGAGGAAATTTCCTGAATACTTCCTGTGAATTCCACCATAACTAAACTTGTGAATCTTACTGACAAATGGCAGTTGAACTTTCTGCTTGAGCAAATAGGGAAACTTGGAATTTTCTGCAATTGGAATTGAAAATTACAGGCAGCTGAGCAACAGAAGGGAGGAAGCTGAACAGAAGCACAGAACTTCTGGGAGATAATGTGTAAGGGTTTTTATTAATCTGCTACAGCAAAGGATGCGTTTATATCTTTAAAGTGTATAGGCCCTCCGACCCTCTGTCCTCTGCGCCATCATGCCGATGTTCGTGGTGAACACCACGTGCCCCGCTCCTCCGTGCCGGAGCGGCTCCTCTCCGAGCTGACTCAGCAGCTGGCGCACGCCACCCGCAAGCCGGCCCAGTACATCGCAGTGCACGAGATCCCGGACCAGCTCAAGGCTTTGCGGTTCTAACGACCCCTGCGCGCTCTGCAGCCGGCACAGCATCGGCAAGATCTGCGGCGCCCCAAACCGCACCTACAGCAAGCTGCTATATGGTCTGCTGTCCGAGCGGCTGCGCATCAGCCCCGACCAGATCTACATCAACTACTACGACAGGAACGACGCCAGCGTGGGCTGGAACAGCCCCACCTTTGCCTGAGGGTCACACTGGCGTGACTTACTGCACCCCTAGCACCGAGGCCCTGACCCCACAGTGGCTTATGCTCTTCCACACACACAGATGCCCACCTTCTGATAAGGAGAAATAAAAGAGGTTTACAGACCAAAAGAAGAGTGTATATTGTTTGTAGTGTTGTTTCCTGTTCCTGGCTCAGTATCCAGTACTTGGAATGGAAGCACAAATAGACATTTTTGAATGAATATAAGGAGCTTAAGTTAATTTAATGGCTTTTATCTCTCATCTATCTACCTATCTATCTTATCCATCCATCCATCCATCCATCCATCCATCCATCCATCCATCCATCCATTCATCTGTATTATTTTCTGTTGCTGTGATAAAATATTATGACCAAAGTAAGTTAAGGGAAAAGTTTATTATTTATGGTTTCAGAGGGCTAGAATCCATCACAGCACGGCAGGCATAGCCGCGGGAGTATGAGGCTGGCTTCTCACTTTGCCTCTGCAGTCAGGCCAAGAAAGAGAAGAGGAAGTAGGGTCTGCTTAGAAAATCCTCAAGGCCTACCTCAGTACCTGCTTCATCCAGCAAGGTTTTGCCTCCTAAAGGTTCCACAATCTTCCCAAACAGCCCCACCAGCTGGGGGAAGCACATGAACCTGTAAACTCAAGTAATTCACAGCACCGTCAGTCAGTCTGTCTGTCTGTCTATATCTATCTATCTATCTTTATCTACCCATCCATCCAGATTAGCCACTGCCCACTTCTAGTTGGGAATAAGTTTTAGCAAGATACATGTTAGATTATGTTAGGGAAGAAAAAGGCAAATCGTGACCTTAATATTAATGTTTGATTAATAGAATAGACTCATCTGAAACTATGAGATGGCTGAGTGGGTAAAGGGGCTTGTTCAATCATTGGAACCACATAAAAGTAGCATATAGGCCCTTAGGAGATATTCAACAAATGAACTACAGAATCTTCACATAATATGTGTGTGTGTGTGTGTGTGTGTGTGTGTGTGTGTGTGTGTGTAGCTATGCATATATGTATTGAAATCCAGGATACAGGAAGATAGAAAAGTATTAATTTCTTTCTTTGGTGGGTTTTTTGGAAACAGGCTCTTATGTAGCTCAGGTTGGTCTCCAACTCAGTATGTAGCTGAGGCTGATCTTGAACCCCTGATCTTCCTGCCTCCGCCCTCTGAATGCCAAAATTACAGCCCTGCACCACCATCTCTGGTTCTGAGAAGAACTTTTGTCTAATCTATCCTTTCCACCAGGGTAACTTGGTAGAATGGCATGTGCCAGGGCCAGTTTTTCTACCCACAGCAATAGAGAAACATTGCAATCTTGTGGAAGTCATCGATTTCCACAAGATTCAGCTTCTTCAGTTGTTCAGGGGATGTGGTTGCCTCTAACATCCTGGAGCAGTGATTCCTTTCTCCACCTCTCTCACCTTCTTTCCCTACTACCTTTCCACTCAGCACCATCCAAGTGAAAACTGTGAAATACTGGTGATCTTGCTTCTGGAGTCTTGTCTGGAGGAGGACTACAGAGCCCATCAGCACCGGACTCTTCTATTGGTACCAGAACTCTGAGTTCCTCCAGGTGAGCCAGCCTTCCTCACTGTACCCACGGAATTACACTGGGGGGCACCGATCCAGACCCCAAATCAGACTCTGACAAACAGTGTCTTAGATGCATCAGGATCCTTGAGTGCTCCAATCACAGAGAATCTCAGGAAGAGACAACCTAGAAGGGTGTGAGGCTGGGAGCGCTGTAGCCATCTTATCACCACAGGGTAGAACTGTCTCACGGGAGCCACACAGCAGAGCCGAGCAGCAGGTACCACCTGACCTAGAGGCCTAATGTGAGGCCTGGAGCCTTGCGTTTCTCGGTTTCTGACCTTGGGCTTTCAGGCACATATGTGAAGAGTCTCTACCCTTCCTACCTCCTTCTTTATGTATTTTTCTTTTTAGTAATGACAGAACCCAGAGCATCACATCTGGTAAGCACATGCATTTGAATAATGCTTTTCTTTCTTTTTAAGAGATGGGGTCTTCATATTTGTACAGTCTGGCCTTGAACTTGCTTCAACCTCTCAGTAGCTGTGAAAACAGATGTGCAACATTGCATCTGAAATTGCACTCACTTTTTTTGGCCTGTGTATGTGGGGTGTGCAAATGCGTTTCCATATATGTGGGCCACAAGTGTGCATGTGGAGGTCTGGAGTTGACATGGGATGTCTTCTGTGGTTGCTCTCCACATGTTCTTAAAGGGAAGGTCTCAGCTGAACCCAGAGTTCATCAGTCAGCTTGCCCTGTGTATTCTCAGCCAGCCACCATGCCCACTCTGTGTTTAGATGGATTTCAAGGATCCGAATGTTGATCCTCACACTTGAGAAACAAGTGGCTTATCTTTTAAGTTATCACCCCAACCCACACCCACTTTCATTTGAAAGGACATAGTAATCTCAAGGAGGATTGCAAAGATAGATAGATAGATAGATAGATAGATAGATAGATAGATAGATAATAGAAAGAAAAATGATAGAAAAATAGACAACTGTTGCTCAAAAATCCAGTGGGACCACTTATACTGCCACAGAGGCCTGGTCTCCTACTAGTACAGACAATCTGAAGGGAGCCCTGTTGTCCATACAAGTAGAGAGTCATGAGGACAGAAGAGATTGGGATGTATGGGTTGGGAAAGGAGAGGAAGATAGGAGAAGAGAGGAATGGGGGAAAGGGGCAAGGATAACAACTTATCTTGTTTGTAAATAATTAAAAAAAATAAAGTTTTGATATTTAAAAAATAAATTAATTTAAAAAGAGATATAAAAAAAATCTTTCAAACAGCATGGAACCTAAGAAATGCCTTAAACCAGCATCCATGCTACTCTACAGAACCTCTGCTGGGCTGCGCAAGCCAGGCGTCAGGTGCAAGCAACTGAAAATCGAAGAGGCAAAAAACCCGAAGACAGCTTCTGCTTGTGACATCCAGTTCCTTGAGAAGCATTTCCAAATCTTCTTTCTGTCTGATGTAATAGTTACTAACATGACATTAGTGTTTAATCCACAGAAGAGTCTGGGAAGAAAATCAAAGTTTTTCACTCCTCCTTGACTACCTTCCTTAGTTTAGTTTATTTTGTTGTTGCTTGGTTCTCCCCTTACCCCCTTCTTCTCCCCCCCCCCCTTTTTTTTTTGAGCCAGGATCTCATGTAGCTCAGGCTGGCCACAAACTTGATCTGATTCTCTTGCCTCTACCTCCAAGTGCACTACTACAAGTTTGCACTACTAGGCTCAGGCACTTGCAATTTATTAAGATCTTAGGTATTTGACTTACATATCTAAATCCAAGAAAAGTTCTTGTAAAGCAAAGGGATCTTTCAACATACCTTCATTCTCTGCCACCTGCATCCTTGCTGGAAATGCTACACCTGATCCGTTAAAAGTATATGACATGCAGCAAGAATAATGTTCTTGCAGCCTTCATTTTATAACCAGTTCACACATGGTGATGAAAACTAAACTCAGTGCAAGTTTGTGTTTTATATATTTTTAATTGTACTTTTTCTATAATTTTTGTAATCTGGAAAGGTAAGTATAGTATAATTTTTTAAAGTAGTTGAATTTGATATCATGTAGTCCAATATATCAATATATGTCCAATAAATTATCAATGAGATTGTTGCTGGTACAAACATTTCATTTGAAAAAAATTATAATATGATTGTACTAAATTATATATTATGGAAATGTGGAATTTAAATATAAATATAAGTGCTAAAAAAAAGTATATGACATGCAATAGAAGAACAGTGAAATAGACAACAGGAAATAATCAGAATGCAGAGTGTCAGTGACTCTGAAACATTCAGTCAGAATCAGGCCAACCGCCAACCAAATCTCTTCCCAGCCTAAGCTCAGAGAATCTTGCAGAAGTAGGGGGAAAAAAGATTGTAAGAGCCTAAAGATGGGGAACTCCACTCTGCTGGCCAAGACATTCCACTCAAGGAAGGACTGCTGCATCTAGGAACCAACTGCAATGAAACTTATCCTCATCAGATCTGCACAATGGCTGATAGGTCAACATTCCCCCATAGCCTAGTAAGGAGCTCAGGAGAAATAATTGCATTTAGTAGAACCTTAGGGGCTAGAGCTAGACAAGTGAAGGACAGTGCCTCGATCAGTGGGTCCACCCAAGGAAGGGCCACTTAATCTGCCACAGAGGCCTGAGCATCTACTATAGTAGACAATCCAAAGGAAACCCTGGGACCCACAGAAGCAGAGACTGACAGGAGGGTGGGAGGGAGTAGGATGGATTAATGAAGGGAAGGGAGGATGGGAGTGGAAAGAGGGAGAAAGAGACAGGGGAGGAGGAGGTCTTGGACAATCACTCATTGTGCTTGTAAAACTAAAAGAAATTAATAAAATAAAATATTAAAAAAATATATGACAAAGGGGTCAGAGAGATGGCTCAGGGGTAAGCCTCTGCCTCATAAGCAGAAGATTCTGAATTTGGATCCCAGATCCCATGTAAAAACGCCAGGTGGAAATGGTGGTGGTGTGTATTTCCAGTCCTGGGGTGTGTATCTCCAGTCCTGGAAGGTGGAGCCTGGGAAACTCCAGAGGAAAGCAAATAGGAGGTAGAAGCAATCCAGGGTGATTCCTGAAGTCACCCTTGGACCTCCACAGGCACACAGTGTCCCCAGTACATACAGACACAGCAGAGAGACACAACCACACATGCAAAAAAATGAATTTTTTAAAAGCTAAGGTGACAGGAATTCAAAATAGATCGTATATATGTTAAGAGTCAACCGGTTGTCTCCAGGGTAACCAGTAAGAGTATAATTAGCAAAATACAGAAAGGGAAAGGAAAAGAGAGACAAGCCGCTTCGTCAATGACAGTGTAAAAATTTCTTTAAATCACTTTTCTTGTTGTTCTTTTGAGACAGGGTTTCACCTTGTAGACCAGACTTGCTGTGGAACTCTCTGTGTGGTCCACAGTGGTCTTCACCTGGCAGCAATCCTCCTGATTCAGCTTCTCAAATGTTTGGATTACAGTTATGAGCCACTATCCCTGGCTCATTTCTAAAATAAAATCTTAATATGAAGATTGCATCACAGCTGGTCTTTTCCAACAAGGTCTCCACGATATGGGCACATGTCATTACAGGTCAAGTTCTCCATAAGAAAATACTGACATGGAATCTGGGGTATGAGATGTTTATCAGAGATCAACACCTATGAATGGGGGAGGGGAGAAAATGGGGTACAGCAGAAGTTAGAGTGATTATAATTATCCTCCCCCACCCCAGGTTTCAACCCAGAGGGCAACCATGATGTATTACCCTGAGTCAGGTTGAAAGGGGCTAAGTTTGTGGTCAAGTGATTTTCCTACAGCTTTGGCAGCCCTGAAGAAAACTCCAGACTGCTTGTTGGGTCTTTTCCTTGTAGGTGGGCAGCACGTCCATTCTTGTTTGAAAGATGGTTTTGGTGATACTATCTTGACACCTACCACAGTCCACACATTATGCTGTTGGCTCCATTCTCTGTAGACATTCTCAACCCAGCTTCTCCAACATTCTTGTGGGCCTCTTTTTTTACAAATACACTGTTTGAGGAACTAACTAAGGTCCCCATTTTTGCCATGTGTCATGAGGCCACAATGGATAACCATCATTTTCCCTTTTTGCTATCTAATTTCACAACAACCTCAGTTTAAGTCTTTGCCTTGGAGTCTTTACTGGTGGCTAGACCTAAACCCAGTCCCTATGTCCATCAGGCCAGGGTCCTATGCCTGTCCTTTTGCTGTCATATTTGGGTTAAGAAATACCAAGACTATTAACACAGTGGTTTAAGTTTAGGTCACTCAAGTTCTGCACATACTCCTTTCTTTCCCCATTGTGTAATAGATTTGTCCCTCCCGATGACCCCTCATTGATGCCCTAAGGTCAATTATCTCTGTGTGAATGGTTACTCATTTTCTTGCTTTCTGGTTTCTGGTATCACAAAGTGTTTAAACAGCAGCAACAGCAGTGGACTCTCACCTGATCCCCTGGGAAAGGTGAGTCTTCTTCAGGGGCAAAGATCAGAAACACAAGAACAAGAAACACAAAAAGCCTCACAAGTGTGTTGGTGAGAATGGTGGTTCTTGGGCTTCTTCACTTTCGGTTTCTAGGCAGATTTGTTTTTTCTGCTGGGGCGCAGAGCCACCTCAAGGACTCTAGCTGTATGAACGTACTGTGCTCTGGAGGATGCATCCTGAATATTGATCCAAGCTGCCACTTCAGCTGTCTTCAGCAGATGGTTCCAATGCCAGCAGGTCAGCAGCTTTTAATGTAATGTGATCAATGAATCCTATGGTCACGAATCACTGCTTGCACTTCTTTCCTACTAAGCTGATTCCTGGTGTGGTCTACTGAATTCTTATGCTGATGTGTTAACCACTCTGCAAGTCCTCGATAGCAGCACTTACTAAGGCTCTACAGATAGGAAAGTCAAACCTAGACTATATCCCTGTGGGTTCATTCCATTTGACCCTTTCAGGATGGAAGGAGTCCACAGAAGTCAACTTCCATCATGGGGCCAATTGGTCTTGTTAACAGACATTTTGTATTTTTGTCAGGGGCACTAGCGTAAATCACTTGTGTATATTGCTGAGGGATCAAACCCGGGGCCTTGGACATGTTAAGCAAGCACTCTTCCACTAAACAATATCCCCAGGTCTCTTTTTACTTTTTCATTTTGAGATAGGATCCCACCAAGTTGCTCCGGCCTTGAACTTACTATGTAATCCAGGTAGACCTTTAACTTTTGGTCCTCTTTCTTCAATTCCTAAGTAGTTATGCTTATAGGCCTGTGACATCAGGTCTGGCTGCTAGGTCAGTCTTGAAAAGTGCTAGTGTACAACTAGTTAGTCCTCTCTCTTGCACAGTTCTAATACACATGAGGTAGAGTCAGGAGGATCCCTGAGGTTTGCTGGCCAGCTAATCCAGCTGAATAGGTGACCTTTGAGTTCAGTGGCAGTACAAATCTCAAACAGTAGTTGGGGACTGATTGAGGAAAACACCTGATACTGATCACTGACCTCCACACAGCCACACACAAGCTCACATATACTCACACATGACAGGACACAGGCAACTTTATATATATAATAAACATACCACCACAAAATTGGGTGAAATTTGTTCAAACACCTTGAGCCTGGAGATGGAGAAATGGTACTCCTGATGACTTGATGACTTTGCTTCCATACAATCAGGATACCTTATGTCTACGTAAAGGCTAAAACTTGTCACATCACCAACAACTATTGGTAGCCAAGATAATACTCGATAAGTCACGTCTTCAAGATTGATGAGAGAAAAGATGGCAAGAAACAGGGATCCTACAACAGCACAAGTTTTGAAAATAAAACCTGTGGAGGTGGGTCCTCTGGTATCCAGTACAAGAACCAGAATCCTTTCTGATGCTCACAAATTAGGATATAGAGCAGGAAAATATGGAGGGAAAGAGGTTGGGTTAACATTCCCCTTTTTAAGGGCTGGAGCCATGGCTCAGAGGATAAGACTCTGCCTCTGCAAGCCGAAAGTCCTGAGTTTGGATCCCAGGTCCCATGTAAAAATGCCAGGCAGATATGGCAGCAGCCTGTACTTCTGGCCCTGGTTGCTGAATCTGGGAAATCCCAGAGTGAAGCAAGAAGGAGGTAGAAGCAATCCAGAATGATTCCTGAAGTCACTCTTGGTCTTCCACAGGAACACACAGTGCCTTCACACACAAACACACAAATATTTTTTTAAAAATTCCCTCTTTTTAGACCTGCCATCAGATATTCCTATGATGCTGTCTGGGAGGCAAAGAAAGGACACTGAAGAAATGTTGGATGACCAATAGAAAACTCTGGTGACTTGCCTCATTATGGGGCAGATGTTACTAAGATATTGTTAGGGATGTGTCTCTGGAGTAGGCCTCTTGGGGGGACCTATAGAAACAACAAGGAAGGAAGGTTGTGAAGGCGAGAGAAGGGGCTGACAGGCAGAACAAAGAATATATGGAAGGGGTCAATAAGGAATGAAGGCCAAGAATGTACCAAAACAAAAAAAAATTTTTAAATCTGTTTCTTAAGTCAGGATACCATTTTACAAAATGGTGTGTGTGTGTGTGTGTGTGTGTGTGTGTGTGTGAGAGAGAGAGAGAGAGAGAGAGAGAGAGAAAGAGAGAGAGAGAGAGAGCGCGCACCTGTGGAGGTCCAAGGGTGACTTTAGGAATCATCCTGGATTGGTCTACCTCCTTACTGTTTTATTCTGGGGTTTCCCAGGTGTTGCACTGTTCCCAGGGCCGGAAGTACAGACTGCCACCATTTCTCCCTACTTTAACGTGGGATCTGGGGACCCAAACCCAGATCTTTTTGCCTGTGACAGCATGCTTGCTCGAGTATGCTGAATCTTATCCATCTGTCCATGGAAAAATCCCACCTACCTACCGTATGGGTCCGCATCAGACAATCCCCTGCAGGTTTGCTTAGGACTTTACTAATTATTTACAACTGTGCCTGGAGCTTCACAATTTTTGACACCTGTGTCAAAAAAGAGGTCAACAACATTTTCAGGTGCAAGAGGGAGCAAAGGGTGTGGGGTATGATGGGCTATGAGAAGGAGCTGAGAGATGACCACAGCTGATGACAATGTTAGCTGCTATTCTGGATGGAAATGATCACAGCCTGTAACAGGCAGGAGCAAAAACAGGGCTGTAGCAGTCAGCCTGCATGATTGCTGATAAATCACCATCCAACGGCTTAAGGGAACATGGGATTTATTTTTTCTTATGATTGTCCAGTTACAATTCTCAGAGTCCAATTTAATAGGAGAGTTCATGTCAATACCAGGGCTGAGGGAACTGGCCATACCATCTCTACATAATGACTGAGAGAGGGACGATTCTTACTTGCCAGGCTTCCTTAACCAACTCTCTGTATTTTATTCCAGGGCCTAGTAGTCCCATCCACGGGCCTTATCCATCAGCTAGACAATCTCCTGCTGGTTTGCTCTGGTCTTAATTTAACCATTAATTCTCTACGAATGTGCCCAGAGCTCAAACCTTCAACTGTCAAGTTGACACCTGGACCTAACTATGACAAGGGCCAACATATGGAAGATCAAAGGCTCACAGGCAGAAGTCACCGAAATCATTCTGAGGAGGAAGACAGCTGGATTGACTGCCCAGTCCTTCAAATGTTATACCCGTCCTGCCCAGGCTGGGCTTTATCAGTGTGGAAGCACCATCATTCCTAGAATAACATGAATACCATCATGAGCTGCTGTAAGGACATCCTTGGTAGTTCTATACCACCACTGGGGTCAAAGTGGTCTTGTTTTATTTTCCAGTTGTTCTGAAATTTCTTTAAGATTTGACACCAGGTGGGCATGAAAGAAGTGTTAATTGGTGAAAGGGAGACACCTAATCACACTATCCCTGCTCTGACTCATGTGAGGACCCTCATGGTAGTGAGAGCAGTTGAATGGCCTGTCTTGCCCTAATGGAGGTAGAAACAAAGGTTGAGACTGGGGTGTTGGGGAATATAAAGGAAAAAAGGTATTGATATTAAGGAAAAAAGCACTTGGATGCCCTTGGAGTTAGAAGACTGTATCAGGTAGTAGGGGAGCTGAAAGGAAATAATAGGAGTGTTGGGGGAGGTTAAAGTAGGCCCTAGGGAAGTGTAACAGTTACTCTTTACTATTGCTGTGAGAGAGCACTCAAAGTCAAACAACTTATGGGAGAAAGGGAGATTTGTTCAACTTACAGTTCCAGAGGGGAAATAGATATAGTCTTTCATGGCAACAGAAGCGTCATTGCTGAAGCTGGTAGACAGGAGGCAGGCTAAGTCATAGCAGACCTCCACATTACTTGAGCATTCCTGGAATGTCTTTCCTTCTATAATCTGTGGTTCCTTTTAGATGGTCCATTACTGGGAGGTTCCTATGGGACCTAGGGCAGATATAATCCCTTCAGGTGGTCTCAGTTGATCCTTCCAGGTGTGGTCTCAGCTGATCTTAGTTAATACCAGGTATGTCAAGTTGACACCCAGTCTTAACTATCACAGGAAGGAAAATCTGGTTTGGATCTATAGACAGTAGAGTAAGCCCTCGGTGAATTCAGAAAGGTTAAAGGTGGGAGTCCAGTCAAAGGGGGAGGTTAAGGTTTCTTGCACTGATAGACTTAGTTCATCTGTAAGAGCAAAAGAAATTACACAGGAGTGGGAGAAGGGAGCCAGTAGGGATAAGGGAAAGAGATATTGATAAACAAAAGGGGCCTGACAGGCAAGACTCACCTATCTGGGAGGTTCCTTTTAAGTACACGCTGGGGAAGTGTTAAACCTGTGAGGGATCTAAGAAAATTGTGGATGTTGGCTCGTTTCTGGATGTCTTCTTCACTATTCAGAAATCTCCCTTTATGAACGCAAGCTCAGAGGGGTGTTATCCCATGCGTAGTGGAAGCATGCACGTGTTATTCCAGACACTACTAGTCAGGGTTGGAAAGATCTGATCAGAAATCTGAGAGGGAGCTACAAACCCAGCATAAAGGAGACAGAGAGGAAGTAGAAGCCTAAGAAGTTGGCTAATCGGGGACACTGCCTGGTCCCTGAGGACACTGCAAGATACCAGAGTGCAAGAGAAATAGAGACAGAAGGAGTAAAGTTAAGAGCTTTTATGATGAGTCATAGGACCCCTCCATCTCTCTTCTATTCATAGTGATTGGTTATTTGTGTCAAACTGGAATAAGAACTGTAACTGGACAATCATAAGCCAATAATAAAATTCCTTGTTCCCCTTTAAGTTATTTTGTCGTGAATTTATCAGCAATATGCAAAGTAACTGCAACAAAAGTAATGGTGTTTGGAGTAATGAAGCCAATGTGTGAAGCCCTTTACTTCTGTTATTGTTGGAGTCATCAGGATTACCTGGTGATGTCCTCACATTTAGGTTGTAGGGCTTGGGGAGTCAAAGCCATAAACGCAGTCCCCTAATGGAGGTCCAATTACACTGGAGGATATATACTTGAGGGTTGGGAAAGTTAGTGAGCAAAGGACGTAAGGTCAGCCAAATGTCAGGAAAATGGAGTGAACTAAGGAAGAGATGGATGGCACTAGTCCTACTATATGCAAAAGAGTCATCAGGGAATCTCAGAGAAGAAGCGAGTCTGGATGGCAGAGCAGTAGGCATAAGGTGGTCCTGCTGGGGCTTCTTGAAGACCAATTGGAGAAGCATGAAACTTGACAAGATCTTGTCCCAGGAATGGGTTGGATGACAGGGTATGAGTAGTGGGAGAAGATATTAACAAAAAGGTTCCGTATAGCGGCCCGGTTTGTTTAGGTCTGGAAGGGTTGGTTTTTGTAGGGGTCCAGCAAATTCTGGCAAAACAAATAATTCGCTCCTGAATATATCAGACACAAAATGGGCTTACTGGTTACTGATAACATTAGCCCTGGGTTCAGTAAGGATGTTGGTTATTTGGATAGTGACCCCTGGGCCCAATGGGCGTTAGCACTTGGCAACAACCCCAACAAGTCTGCCAAGCCGGAATCCGGTGACTGGAACCTGGCAAGAACAGAAGCGGTCACGTAGGAACTAGTGTCTCACTGAGTACAATCTGATTTCCAATGTCGATTTTTTTCCACATAGGAAGTAGGGATGAGGCAGCAGCAGTGGGCTGGGGCAGGCTTTTGCCCAGCAACCTATTTGGCTACATACATCTGAGGTGGTCCCTGGGTGGGCCAGATCTGATGGGGAGGGTGTCTCTCCCTTTTGAGTTGCCCCGTGATGAACCTGAGGCTGCAGCCAGCACTTGATACTTGATCTCAATTAAGTCTTTGAGATTTAAGGTCCTCCTCCCTGTGGTTAAAGAAAACCTTAAGGGATTTTTTTAAGGTCTTTTGAGGGGAATGAAGTTCATCCTTCCAATCTCAGAAGATTTTTTTTCTGATAACAAGAGCCAACTGAAAAATAAAATGAAGGTGGAGTTATTATCTCCCCGCATAGGGTTCTGAGGTCAAATCAGTGTATTTGAGTCATGGTTTCCATTGAGCGAGAGAAAAACAAAGCTGGGTTTATCAGCTCCCTGAATTATTTCGCTGTAAGGACCAGCTTTCTCCATTCCTACCAGGAGACAGGCACTCCTAAAATCCTGTTTTGAAGGTTATCAGAATTCCACTGGTAGTTCCACACATGGGATGTTGTAGAACTAACCTTGATCTTGGGTGTAGAAGACATCTTCAAGAGACTGACTTGTCATTTAAATGACCTTCCTGTCTTTAGAAGAAAGGTGGTAGTCAGGGTGACAGAGTAGTCATGCCAGGTAAGGTCTAACCAGCAACAAAGAAGTCTACATGTTTTTCTATTTGAAAGAGATCAGAAAGAACATGAGCAAGCATAGGGCACTAAGGGAACAGTGAACTCATTAAATGCATGAGGGGTAAGGAAGAGGAACAAGTGAGAATGACTATGAGAAGAGGGAGACAACAGGGAGATAAGAGAGGATAAAAGTTTGGCCAAGCAGCGGAAGGTGAGCGAGATGTCCAAGCCAGGTCTGGGGAAGACAGTATCTTTGGATGAGGTCTAGCAGGAACAGTGGTGGGGAAAAGAAACTGTCATTGTTGAGTGGTGGAGGCAAGAGGAGTCTCATCTGCAGGTCAATCAAAACCTGAAGAGAAAGGAGGGGAGGAGGGAAAGACTTAGAAGCAAGTTCATAGTTGGGAGACTGTTGAGAAGGGTTTCTATGAAGAACTTAAGAAGAATGAGATGATCAGAGAGAGGGGCAAGATCTGAGACAAATAGAGACTTGGATATATGGGACCTCAACCCATTTCCTGTTACACTGGAGAGTTTTCAAGGACCTTTGAAATTTGTAAGTCAGGGCTGGAGAGATGGCTCAAGGTTAAGACTCTGCCTCCAAAGCATGAGTTCGGGTCCAAAAAGTATCACGTAAAAATGCCAGGTCAAACCTGCAGCAACCTGTACTTCCTGCTCTGGTGGGCAGAACCTGGGAAATCCAAGAGCGAAGCAAGATGGAGGTAGAAGCGATCCAGGATGATTCCGTCACCCTTGGTCCTCCACAGGGATACATGTGCCCTCTGACATACATGTACACACACAGAGTAAATAAATACTAAAAACAAAAAAACTTTCTTTAAAAAAAATGTGTAAGTCAAAGGACTCATTTCTGGCCAGCAATGATCCCTGTCCAGGAGCTATTATTATAGCCATGTTATAATAGAATTAGCAGGGCCTTTTAGCCCCAAAGTGGATAAATGCCAGAGTCTCTAGGTATCTTACATGATTGTTGGCCCATGACAGCAAGGAGGGTTAGAAGGGTGATTTCTCCCAACAGAACAGGGCAGATTGCCAGGAACAGCGCAGACAGTTCAAGAGGATCCTTGGGAGGGAGGCAGGCAGTACTGTGTGGAGACAAGTCTCCACCTGAAGTGGGGTTTTGGGTTCTATTTGGCAGGCGTTCTGCAAGTAAAAGCGTTCGGGGGAGCCCCCTATTGCAGGTACTCATCTGTTGCTGTCAGAAAATACACTGATCCAAGCATAAGGGAGAAAGGTTTATTATTTCCTTTAAGGTTCCAGAGGGGACATTCGTGCATGACGGCCAGCAGCGTGGCGGCTGAAGCAGGAGGCAACTAACTACCTTGCAGCCAAACACAGGGAAAGAGGGGCCGGGGTCTCTCTAGGCGGCTGCGGGTCGCCTTCTACAGAAACAGCCGTGCACTGCCAGAGAGATTTGACGCCGGGAGACCCCGCACTACCGGGAGGGGCTGGAGGCACCGGCGGCCCCCTGGGACACCGAGGCCACACACGCCGCTGTCCCCCACATTCCAGGCGGCCGACTACAGGGACACCGAGAGGGGCGCGGCCCCTCGGCCTAGGAACTCGCGGGAGACAACCGCCCTAACGGGCGCCGGCGCCGACACCAGCTGAGCGGCAGTGGCGGCGGCGGCCGAGGAGAAATGGAGCTGCGCGGTGGAAGGGGAGAGCGCGGGCTGGCCGGGGAGCCGATTCAGCCTCGTCACACCGCAGAGCAGCAGAGCGGCAAGGGGTGAGAAGAGGAGAGGAGGCGACCGGCAGGAGGACAGAGAGGAAACACCGCAGCCCAGAGACCGGCCTGAGTGTGGGAAGGCGGTGCCGGCGACGCCAGTATTTATAGCCGGGGGCGGGGCCAGTGACGTCACACCGGGAGGGGCGGAAGAGGAAGAGCCCAGGGGTCGGCCGGGCTCCGCAGGTGCTGGCCCCGCCGCTCCCTTCCCGCCCTCCCTTCGCCCGCAGCTCCGGGGCCGGCCGGCCGGCGCGTGGGCGGAGGGCGGGGGGGGGCGCCCGCCCCGCGTCCGCGTGTCCCCGCGTCGCCCGTGTCCCCGCCCCTGCGGCGTCTGCGCTGCACGCGGGCGGCGAGCCGGGCGTTTTGTGAGCTGCTTCGCGCTGGCCGCAGCTGGACGGGCGTCCTGGGTCCCGGCGCCGCGGCACCTGTGTGCACGGGAGGTCTGTGGGCGCCAGCGCCCTGCTTTCTCCTGGGGGCTCACTGCGTGTCGCGGGGACCGGGGACTGCCCTCTCAGGGATATGATGGGCCCCAGCTTTCTGGAAGCGAATTCCTCGTGGTCAGGAAGTTACGGGTTAGCTGTGGTTACGAAGGTGTGTGGCCGCTCCAGAATGTTCCCTACTGCTCAGATGTCGCGATATGATGCAATAGGAATTTTTTTTAATAGTGGATTTTTTTGTCTTCTAAAACAGGATCGATGTAGTCAGGCCCAGTATTAGGCGAGTTTACTGATGTTATAAAATGTCGATGACTTAAATCCTTTGTCTCTCGCAGTCATTTTAATTTTTGAATTTCTTCAGAAATTTTGGCGGGTCTGAGGTATCCTTTAGATTTTTTTTCTCATCTTTTTTAAGGCTATTTTAACATTAGCGATCAGAGACTCAATTCTCCTTAGCTGAAGCTTTGCAACTTGATCTCAACAGTACAAACAAATGGGAACGGAACTGATGAACCCATCATTTCTATTTAGTTCAGGATCGCTTCGAACTCATCCTCCTGCCTCAGCTTCACAGGTGCTGGATATATTGACACATCTCTCCAAGGTTAAGATCTTCGAAATAAGACCCCCTTCGAATCTCCCCTTCATTCTTTCCCCACTGTTGATGTTATCAGCAGTACTGTGATTACTGAATCATCAAAGTGAAAGGGAGTTTTCTAAATGGAAAAGCAGATCTTCTAAAGCCGAATTGTCTTTTTGGTAGAGAGGATTAGGTAGAAGTTGGGAACCGTGCGCTCCATTCCTGATTTCGCTTTTCCATATTTTTCCCTGGCATGTCTTGCATATTTCTCTCTCATTTCTTAAAAGTTGTGTTCATTCAGAACACAGCAGCCTCACCTAGGCACTGGGGCCCTGTCAAAGAAGGAAAAGTAGAGATAAATATAGCATTTGATATCTTGCTTACAGTCTAGCAAGGAAAGTAGGCATATGAAATATTTCAGTAGCTGATAGGTAAATACCAAGTGCTGTGAGGAGCATAGGAGGTGGAGGAAGTAGCTGCAGCTAGCGGAAAGAGAGGCTGGGTGGGGTACAGGACAAAGAGACTTTGAGTGCTCATGTTCCGGGAAAGGGAAACAGGTGATTTTTGAGAGCAGATGTTGCAGCAAAGGAAAGTGATGAAAGAAGGCACAGAACCGGGTGGGTTAGAAAGCCAAGAGTGGACTTCCTGGCTCTACACTAGAGAATGGTACAAGTGCAAAGGAGGCTGAAATGGTAGATTAGGGTGAGTTCAATAAGGGCTTATTCTAAAAACCACTGAAACAGACATAGTAAGGTATCATACATAGAGTGTGATAGATATACTCAGATATACTATTATTTTTATTGGAAACCTGGGTCTCATCACATAGTCCAGGTTGGCCTCTGACTCCCAATCCTCAGCTTCTCTAGTGTTATGATTACAGGAGTACACCATCATACCCAGACTGAGGTGTCTTGCAAGATTATTCTGATAGTGAGTTGAAGAGATGAAGGTTTGGCAGACAGTTACAGGGGTTTAAAAAATAAGGAGGGGCTGGAGAGGTGGCTCAGAGGTTAAGCCTCTGCCTTGCAGGCGGAAGGTCCTGAGTTCGGATCCTAGATCCCACGTATAGACGCTGGGCAGAAGCGAGGGAGGCCTGTGTTTCTGGTCCTGGTAGGGCGGTCCTGGTAGGGAGGAAACAAGGAGGTGGAGGCGGTCCATGGTGGTTCCCGAATTCGCTCCTGGTTCTACATACACACAAACACACATACATACACACTTGCACAATTAAATAAACTATATATATATATATATATATATATATATATATATATATATATACACTAAGGAGTTTGGTGAGGTGGTGCATGCTTATACTCCCAGAAGTATGGAGTCAAAGGCAGGAAGGTTGTTGCAAGTTTGAGGCCAGCCTTGTCCACACAGCAAGTTCAAAGCAGCCAGAGTGTAATGACTATTTTGGCTGTCAACTTGATTAGCTCTAGAATCACCTAGGAGACAAACCTCTGGGTTTAATCAAAGGATTATCTAGGTTAGGTTGGCCTCTGGCCATTCACAACCTATCTTAATGAGGTTACTAAGGGAAGACTCACCCACTGCATGCTATCATTTTCCTACATGGTGGAAGGAGGAGAACTGACTTTCAAAAGTTGACGGTGTACTGGTGTACCGTGGCATGTGCATAGCCTCCTTCTGTTTCTCTCATAAAGTATTTTAATAAAAGGAGTCCAGGTAGTCCTCTGAAAATGGAGAGATTCTGAATCTTTTGGAGCCTTTCCTATGGATGAGATAACTGAGGAAGTGTTGCAGTATCTAGGAAAAGGAAGCTAAACACAGAACCTGGAGAAATACTAGAGAAAAGACACATGGGCAGAAAAGACCCAGAGGACTGTCTGAAGTCATCCACAATATCCACAATAATGCAACAGCAAGCCACATATGGAGGGGATGTTTATTCCAAAATGAAATGGTGATCAGGGTTTTCATATCCCTCAAACAGGATACAAAGGGGGACTCTGCTGTTGGGACATGGAAAACTTGCTAAACTGCAATTGCACTAAGTTTGGATGTTTATCACATAGGCCTTAGGAAAGTGATCATAGGAGCTATTTATATTTTGGAAAAGAAGACTATGGAATTAGGAAGAGAAAGGCAACATTTTTGACAGGGAGAGCATTTGAAGAAGCAATTTTGTTCATGCATGGTCTTAAGGGTCTAAGAAGTTATCTGTGACCTTTCATTAAACAATTTCAGTGGAATAGGAGGAATAGAAGGTTGGCAGAGATTCAAGTGAAGAATATCGGAAGCGAAGTCAGCAATGTCGTCCTCTAGGTGAAAGGTTCTGGGCGGGGACTTAATCCAACATAATTTAAACAGGGAATGATTCGGTGATTTTAGGTAGTCATGTAACAAGTAGTTGTGTGTTCATATTGAAAGAATAATACTCTCTTAATAAATTCAGTAGAACATTGAAAACTACAAATTAGAACAGACAACATACTACATAACTTTAACTGAATGATAGCTATCTAATGAGAACAGCATATTTAATTAGTTTGAGGTTTGGGGATTGGGTTATTTTGCCAAGTAGGTTATTCATACACTAGTAGTGCCAGCAAAAATAGTATCATTAACTAGATAAAATGATATCACATTTGCACTTGATCATTTGCACTTGATTCAAACCCACTTGCTTTTGTACCAGTAAATATAAAAGATTGAGTCACTAAAACAACAATAGCTAAGTTTAAAATCACCAAACTCTAATTTAAAAATCTCATGTCGTCACATATGTGAATTCGATGAATGAAAATAGTCTAATAGTAATTGGGAGTTTTTTTTTTTTTTTTAAATGAGATCTGTGGTTTGACTGTGTCCTGGAAAAACATGTTTGGAAACTTAATCCCTGGTGCAATAATTATCAGGGAGAGGGAACCCAGGGACAGGCAAATAGGTTATGAGGTCAGAATGAGTGGATGGATGCTATTATGAAGGAGTTTCTTATAATGGAGCAAGTTCAGTCATTTTTACCCTTCTTGTCATCTCACCCTCTTTTTGCCTTTTACTGTGACATGTCATAAGAATGTCTTCCCCAAGGCTGACAAAATGGCTAAGGAGTTAAAGGTGTCTGTTGCCAAGGCTGAAAACCTGGGTTTAGTCCCCAGAATCCACATGACGGAAGAAAGAGAACCACCTCCCGCTGTCTTTTGACAGAAGAATTGTGTGTTTACGCTCATATAAGCATGCTAAATAAATGACTCTAAAACAATGAGAACGAAATATCTTTAGCAGATCCCAGTACCTTCATCTTAGAATTCTATCTCCAGAATGATGAGTCAAAGAATTTCTGGTCATTATAAAGCCTGTGGCTTTCTTTACAACAATATAAAACAGAACAGTGTCAAATACTGGAAATGTTTAAAGAAAACTTAGGTGTGTGTGCTGATTCACACCTGCAATCTGAGCACGAGGGGAGCTGAGGCAGGAGAATTGTCATGAAGTCAAGTCCAGCATAGACTGCTTAGTAAGACCCTATCAGAGAACGAGGCAGGAGAAGAAATTAACACATTTTAATGCTAAAAACCAAAATATATGTATTTTGAATTAAGATAACTTTTTCCAGTTTACACTAGCAGTGACTGGTTCCTCTAAGCAGGTCCCAACTTGAGAGACTAAAGTGCACCCAGGAGATGGCAGTGGTGACTGTACTAGGAGGATGGAAGACACTGGAAAAGACTGGAATAGACTAAGGTCCCCCAGGAGCCGGACCAGCTAAAATCAAACAAACCATCAAGCAATATTTTGTGAGGTTTTTTGTTTGTTTGTTTGTTTTTGAGTCAGTGTCTCACTATGTAACCCAGCTGGCTTGAAATCAGCCGGGCTTCAAATTTGCCATAATTCTCCTGCTTCTGTTTCCTTAATGCTGGGATTACAGGTCTGTGCTGCCCTTCTGACTCAACTTTTTTAAAATTTACTCTGTGCATGCGTGTGTATCAGAGGGCATTGTGTGTCCCTGTGGAGGACCAAGGGTAACTTCGGGAATGATCCTGGATTGCTTCTACCTCCTCCTTTCTTGCTTTGCTCTGGGATTTCTCAGGCTCCGCCCACCAGAGCAGGAAGTACGGGTTGCTGCACCTTTGGCCTGGCATTTTTTTATGTGGGACCTGGGATCTGAGCTCAGGACCTTTTGCTTGTGAGGCAAAATCTTAGTCCCTGAGCCCAGCCCTCCCAATCAACTTGATTTAATTAGGTGGACTGTTGTAATTTCTGTCTTCAGTTAAAGAGATATTTCCTCTAGTATAACAAGGAGTGGTTATTACTGTACAGGCTTCTTATTCCACTAATAGATGCTCTACTGCAGTGCTGTTACCTAAAACTAGTGGGACAGGAGGACTCAGATGTACTTAATTATTTTATTTATTTATTTATTTATTTATTTCTTTAGTTAGTTAGTTAGTTAGTTAGTTAGTTAGTTAGTTAGTTAGTTTTCAAGCATATTGAGTACTTATCCCTGCTTCCTTCTATCCCCCTTCCCTCCCATCACCCTCCCTTTACTTCATCAATCCATTCCATTCCCTCCTACCCCCCTGCCTGGTCACTTCTATGGATGCCAGGGTTCCCTCTGGCTTGTCTACTCTTGTGGGGGTTCAGGCCTCTGTGGCATACCAAGTTGCTCTTCCTTGGACCACCCCACTGGTAGGGACTTTATTCATCAGCTTTAGTACCCAAGGTTTCCACTGTGTATTCTTATCTCTCTTGAGTTCCTTGTTAATCTACAGGGGCGTATTGGTATGTCAGTCATTATGCAGATCTGGTAAGGACAAGTTTCATTGCAATGTATTCCTGGATGTAACAGTCCTGCCTTGAATAGAATATCTTGTCCAACGGTAGACTTTCCCATCTTTAGGTTCTTACAATCTTACCACCCTCTCTTCCATGAGGTTTTCTAAGCCTTAGGATTGTGAGAGATTAGGTTGGCCTGATTCTGGGTGAGCATTTACCAAGGAAAAGAATGGGCCAAGCATATTACTGAGAAGTCTTCCACTGATAAGACTAGGAATACACTGTAAGCTCCTCTGTGGGTGGCTTCATTTATGGCTCATTAGGTGGCAGTTTCTAACCAAAAGACTAAAGTTGAGTTATTAGATATTATAAAGCTGCCAAAATACACAGGTACATAGGCATTCTTACGTGGCAAGATAGTTGAGTATCTTGATGGATTGAGGAGAGGGTCTTGATTTTTGACCCGAGGACAGCTGCTTCCGTTCATGATACCATCTGCTTCAGGTCCCATGGAAAAATGCCAGGCAGAAGTGGAAGCAGCACTTCTGGCCCTGGTGGACAGAGCCTGGGAAATCCCAGAAAGAAGCAAGAAAGAAGGAGGTAGAGGCAATCCAGGATGATTCCTAAAGTCACCCTTGGTTCTCCACAGGGACACAAAATGCCCTCTGATACACACACACACACACACACACACACACACACACACACACACACACACAAACGTTTTAAAAATTCAATGAAATTCCAGCACCCAGAAGTAGAGGATCAGGAATTCAAGATCATCCTTGGCTACATAGCAAGTTAGGGTCAGCCTGATACACATGAGATTCAAAAAGGAAAGAAAAAAAGAAAAAGAACGCCATTCTTTTATTCAACTTTCACAGAAGTCTGGGGAAGAAAAGCACAATGATCATTTTTTTTTAATCATTTATTTTTTAACCATCCTACTTACTCTACTATTCAAGACAAGTACTGACTTCGTGTCGCTGCAAGTTTCTGTGACCTCTGTCACCATGGCCACTCCATTCATGTGCCCAACTGGTCCTAGCACAGCTTGATGGCTCAGGAAGATCAGAGACTGACATGTCAAAATCCTGGAGAAATATCCTCAAGATGTCTGGCATTTCATCTTTTAAGGTTAAAGGTTTTCTAGCCTAGATCTTGATCTTTGCCTTTTTTAGAGCCCAACTACTTGGATTAAACTTTTCTTTACTATTGTGGGATTGGAGGAGTTTCATAAGCACCAATCAAAACCCTGGATCTCATGGCTGTTCCTGTTCTTTCCATAGCATAAATGAGACTTAGTAACAGTCACCCAATCCTATTATCCTGATAGCCGTCTTTTTCTTCAAAGTCTGGAATGTCGAGCTGGAGAGGTGACTCAAGGGTTAAGACTCTGCCTCTCAAGCAGAAGATCCTGAGTTCAGATCCCGGGTCCCACATTAAGAAAGCCAGGCATAAATGGTGGTGACCTGTGCTACCAACCTAATGGGCATAGCCTGAGCACTTCCAGAGAAGCAAAAAGGAGCAATTCAGGATGATTAGCAGAGTCACCCTTGGTCTTCTGCAGGTCCACTGAGACACCCAGTACCCTTTCACACACACACACACACACACACACACACACACACACACACACACAATAAAAAATAAGTAAATAAAAATTTTAAGTCTGGAATATCCAACACTCACTTCAATGATTTAATAACTGACTGGTCACCTGTGTTAGTGGCGTCTGAGCTGTACTGGCCATCAATGATAGAGTGTTCATGAGCAGCTTGTTGTGTGCCAGTTACTTACTACCCAAACCTTATTGTCTGCATTTTCAGGCCACACCCAGCACCCTTTATGGGAGGTTAGAGTCTCTAGAAATTTGGGATGCTAGATGGTTATTAGCTATCAGGACTTAGAAAGGATATGAGAAGAAGCGGGTCAGTTATGAGGAAGAAGTTGTTTATGAGGTCAGGCCAGCAAAACGGGAAAATCTGGAATTAACATCGCTTGTCAGTTTCCTTAGACCAACGTGGCTGTGACTGTATATTCCCATTTCTCCTAGTCCTTTGTTAACATGACTGCAGGAGGAGTTCACGGAGCTCTTGAAGAGCTGAAACTGAAGGTTCGCTAACCACAGCTGCAACAGCTGGCCAGCATGACTTCCCCTTGAGAGAGGATTGGTGAACTCTCTAATGTCATGTTCTTCACACTGGGTTCTGCTTAAGCAGACAAGCTTTTTCTCTCTCTCTCTCTGTCTCTCTGTCTCTCTCTCTGTCTCTCTGTCTCTCTCTCGCTCTCTCTGTGGTGTGTCTGTCAATATGGCTTCGAAGTACAAGTTAGCTTCCTACTTCTATTGTTTCCTATCGTCTGTTGCTATGTTCCTGTCATAATGGACTACATCCTTTCTGGAACCATAAGCCAGATAATAAAGCCTTTCTCACTCACTCTATTTGAATCAGAGAATTTTCTCACAGCACCAGAAGAGGAACTGCAAACACCAGTTTAAATCTAATAGCCAAGCTGTTATCACCTAAGATTAAAGAGTCATTTATTCATATCTATTTTAAAGTCAAACAGCATAGATCTTATCATAAGATGTTTCAAAAAGGTCATTTATTTGCACATATTTGAAAAAAATTCTGACAGCATAGATCTCTTCAAGGCAAAAAAAAAATCCCTTTTTGGTATTTCTTTAATTATATCATAGTTACTCAAAATAGTCATTTCTACTTCTCTCTTCTAAGTCTCTTAAAAAAATTCTTAAATGATTTCTTCTTTCCAGTCTTTCTGGGAAATGCAGAATCACTAAACGAACCATTACAAACACACAGTTAACATTTACGAAGTTAAACTCATCTCACATGAGTGTCATGGGTTCCCCGTGAAGAGCTGAATCACACGTACAAAAGCAAACTCCCTTAGAAGGAAAACATATGGTTAGAGACCCAGCAGGAAGAGCGCCTAAGGTTAACCATGACCCAAATTCCTGTGAGGCCAAAGTAATAACAGGGTTCCTGGCCACCAGCAAGTGTGTATTTGGCGCCTTCGATGTTATCTCCGCAATTCCACAAGTCTCAGGGGATGGTGAGAGTCAGTGGGACAACATGGTGCTCCTTTGAGGTCACTATTGTTTATTTCTGGCAAGATTCCTTCTAAAGTCCAGACTGCTTGACTCCTAGTTTGGTGCCTGCTTCTCTCTTCAGGCTGTGTACTCGCAGCACTCAATGATACGTTTGCTATATTCACCGACATAAAGCAAAGCAAAACAGTGGCTTTGCTTCTTCACATGATGCCTCGCTTAGTCCAGAGCACCATAGGGGGTGCTTCACATGCTCAAGAACTCAGAGGGAGGTTTGGCATTCACATAAAAGGATGCTCCAGGGGGATGGAAGAGAGGAAGGAGGGAGGGAGGGAGTTGAAAGAAAGGGGAAAGGGGGGGGGAGAGTGCAAGGGGGGACTGGAGGAGAGGAGGGAAGGAGAGGATGGGGGTACCTATTGAGCTTGTATGATTGGGAAAAAAAAATAAAATGTAGGAGGAAAAAAAAAGAACTCTGTATTTTCCACCCACCGGTCCATTTTCTTTACCAAAACCACATTACCTGTGTTCACAGGGGTGTTTCTGGGGGAGGGGTGGTTTCCCAGGATTCCCTGTCCTTAGCAGTCCTTAATTAATGACTGATGTAGTCTGCTGTGATGATCCACACTTGTAGCATCTGTGAAGGGAGAGGCAAGAAGATTAGGAGTTCAAGATCATCTTTAGCTAAGTGGGTTTGAGGACAAAGTGGGTTGTATGAAACCCTACCTCAAAATTGAAATGGGGAGGAGGGGCTGGAGAAATGGTTTAGAGGGTCATAGTTAGATACAGGTGTCAAGTTAATGATTGAGCACTCAGTGCTTTGGGAACATTTGTGAAGAATTGGTAGTTAAGTCCCCAGCAAGCCTGCAGGAGTTTGTCTGATTGATGGGGAGGCTCAGCACATTGTGGGTGTGGCTAGTCCCTGGGCAGGTGGATTAGATGGAAGGAACTGTATAAGGAAATTGGCATCCTCTGGTATACTTGGCCGGACTCGCTGGTCTGGCAAGTAACTATGGTTCCTCTCAGCAATTCTCTGCATATGGCATGGCCAGTTCCCTTAGCCCTTGGTGTTTTGGTGTGTATTCTCTTGCCAAACTAGACAAGGAATTGTAATTAGACTATTGTAAGAGGAAAAAAAACAAAAAAAACACACCTTTCTTCCCATATAAACAATTTGATCAGGAAAACCTAGTGCTTTGCACTAGGATAGTAGAAGAAATAAAAATCACTGTATAGAGGTTTTGTCATTTGAAAACCTGGATTCCTTCAGGGGCCAAAAGCCTAAGTTGGGGCCATTTCTTGTCCTTCAAATTTTTTGGTTGCTATTGCAGTTACTTTTTCTCTATTGCTGTAAGAAAGACTCAAACTCAAGAATTTAGAGGGAGAAAGGGAGATTTATTCAGCTTACAGTTCCAGAGGGGAGATACAATCCATTATGGCAGGAAAGGTTTGACTGGCTAGCAGAAGCTGGAGGTGACCTAAGTTAGGCCTTTCATGGAGGTTGAGAGCTCCAGGACTGCCAGCTGCAAGAGCAGACAGACCTCTCTAGGAAGTAGGGTGGAGCTAATCCACCTCAAGGGCCACCCCCCTGTGACTGCCTTCCTCTAGTAAGATTCCACCTCTTAAAGGTGCCATGACCTTCCCGACACCTAAAGACTCTAACACATGAGCCTGTGGGGGACAAGTCACATTCATATCATGACAGCTACTTAGAAAAGGATTTTCCAAGATAAGCGCCTAGAAGTGGTGCAGCTTTGATGTGAGTGAACCAAAGTATATTTCAACCTTGCTCCAGAAATTGTCAGTATCCTGCAGATGGAGCTGGTTTTGATGTGGGATTAAGGGCTGAAGTTTGTCACTAAGTGATAGGTTTGGAGTTTCTGCAAAGGAAGATGAAGCTTACAGCTGCAAAGGTAAACCCAGAAGGTTATTGGAGATGCCAGAACCATAGGATGTGTGTGGTACGATGATTGCAAGTGCAAGTTCACCTTGGTCCAGAGAAACGCTGCTTAAATACGATTTTGAGCTCTAAAGAGGGACTGGATTGCTCAGAATCTTTGAACCACTGTAACTACATGATGAGCAACAGAAAATGGACACTGAATTGACATGGTGTCATAGTTAGGCAGAGGTGTCAACTTGACAGTTAAGGGTTTGAGCTCTAGGCACATTTGTAGAAAATTAGTAGTTGAGGTTAAGCCCAGAGCAAACCTGCAGGAGATTGTCTAGCTGATGGGGAAGGCCAGTCATGGTGGGTGGGAATAGGCCTTGGAATAAAATACAGAGAGCTGGTTGAGAAAGTTGGCATCCTTGTATACAGTTGGCCTGACATGCTGGTCTGGCATGTAAGGATTGTCCCTCCCTCAGACACTGGTGTTGGTGTAAGCTCTCCTGCTAAGATGGACAAACAACTGTAACCAGGAATTGTAAGAGAAAATAAATCCCTTGTTCCCTTGAGCCATTTGATGGTGATTTATCAGCAACTGAGGAGGTTAACTGCTACAGACTTTTCCAGACTTCAGTTTTTAATTTTGAATTAATATTTTCTTATTGTGTCACAATACTTCCTTTTAATGCTTTATCTGTGCTGAAGTAATTGATTCGATTTGACAGAATCTTATAGTTAAGAGATTTTGGACTTTGGATTTTTAAAATGTTGGAACTGAACTTTTAATGAACTATGAAGACTTTTAGTCTTGGATTTTAGAATCAATAAAACTAATTGTATTTTATATCCTAAGATAAATGTGAGGATTACCTATGGAGGTAAATATTGAATAGTTACAGTTTATTTTATTTATTTATTTTGTGTGTCTGTGTGTCTGTGAAGGACCAAGGGTGACTTTGGGAATCATCCTGGATTGCTTCTATTTCCTTCTTGCTTCTCTCTGGGATTTCCCAGACTCCACCCACCAGGGCCAGAAGTGGAGGCTGCTTCCACTTCTGTCTGGCATTTTTCCATGGGACCTGGAATCCAAACTCGGGACCTCCTGCTTGTGAGGCAGAGTCTTAACCCCTGAGCCATTTCTTCAGCCCTTGAAATGTTAAAGTTAAAAATGATATGTTTTTGTGTCAAGTTGTAAAGAGTGAAGCATGAAGT
Source organism: Typhlomys cinereus (assembly GCA_023101885.1). Classification (NCBI taxonomy): domain Eukaryota; kingdom Metazoa; phylum Chordata; class Mammalia; order Rodentia; family Platacanthomyidae; genus Typhlomys; species Typhlomys cinereus. The sequence continues at coordinate 2,281,880 of JALPQD010000167.1, forward strand.
TAGATGTAAGTGTCAACTTGATGGTTGAAGACTAAGTATTCTGGGCATATTTGTGAAGACTGAGTAGTTGAGTTTAGTCCTGAGCAAGTCTGAAGGAAATTGTCTGATTAATGGAAAGGCTCAGCCCATAGTGAGTGAGGCTAGTCTCTGGACAGGTGGATTAAAATGGAGTGATCCTTCTGTATACTTGGCTAGACATGCTGGTCTGGCAAGTAAGGATTATCCCTCTTAGCAGTCCTATGTTTATGCTGTGGCCAGTTCCCTCAGCCCTTGATGTTGGTGTAAACTTTCCTGTCAAGCTGGACAAGAAACTGTAACCAGACAATTGTAAACCAGAATACAACTTCTTTATTCCCCTATAAACCATTTTGTTATGAATTTATCACCAACATGCAGAGCAACTGCTACATATGGGGATATAAATATTCTCTTTTCTTTTCCCTCCAGGGGTAACTGTAATGAAACCTGCTCTGTCATCAAGTCAACTGCTTAGTATCACTCATTTCATATATATATATATATATATTATATATATATATATATATATATATATATATAGTGAACACAGACATATCATGGTACATGAGTAGAGGCTAGAAGACAGAAGTCACTTTTCTCCATCGGGCTTCTGGGTCCATCATGTGGTCTAACAGAAACTAAACTCCTGTCATCAGGCTTGTGAGCAGGTATATTATCCACTGAGCTATTCCACTGGCCTTATTTAGTCCCTTTCCTATACTGTTTCCTTATTCTTCCTATGTTTTTCCCAGATACATTTTTTTCCAGAAACATTTTTAATAAACAATTTTTTTCCTCTAAAATTGTGTGTGTGCACGTGTGTGTGTGCATGTGTGTGTAGAACCACAGGCAAATTCGGGAACCACCATGGACCGCCTCCACCTCCTCCTTGGTTACTCTGCCCCAGGATTCACAGGCTCCACCCTTCCAGGACCAGAAATGCAGGCCGCCCCCGCTTCCGCCTGGTGTCTATACGTGGGGTCTAGGATCTGAACTCAGGACTTTCCACTTGCAAGGCAGAGGCTTAATCCCTGAGCCACCTCTCCAGCCCCTGTTTTTTTTTTTTTTTTAAGAGAGAAAGAGAGAGAGAAAACACAGCTATGTTATAGCACACAGTTCGAGGTTAGAGGATAACTTTTAGAAGTATTCTCCTTCTCTCATGTGGGTTTCATGGGATCAATCTCAGGTTGTTAGATTTGCCAGCAGTCATGTTACACACTGAGCTATCTAGTCAGTCCCTGTTTGTTTTCTGAGACAGGGTCTTACTAGGGAGCCCAGGCTGGTCTGGAACTTCATTTGTCAGACTTTTGGATGCTAGGGCTATGGGAGCAACTCTGGAATAATTTCTCAGACTCTAATTAGGGTGCAGAAGAGTTTACTACCAGGACCTTCTGCCTGCAAGGCAGAGGCATAACCCCTGAGCCACCTCTCCAGCCCCCAGGTTCTTGTATTTCTGAGTTGAAGATTGGAACCAGAACATGTAGAGGATTAAGACAGAGCTTATTAGGGAAGAGAAAGAAATGAATTATTGGCCATGGAGTCCATAAGGGAAAAGGGAGCTGTCTGATGATTGACAGGATCAGAGGTATTTGTAAATCTGGGCAAGTCTTATAAAAGCTTCTTTCCCTCATTGGTTAGTTTTAGTTTCCATAGACCTGGTTAGGGCCTTTGATCTCCTATATTTGATTGGTGAAATTGAATTGGAGCAATGGAGCTCTTTCTTTTGAGGGATTTAACTCATCTGCATTTGAGGAGTTCAACTCCATTCCTTTCATAAATAAAGAGTTGGGGGAAGTTGGTGACTTTATCTCAGTGGGGGATTGATACCAATTACTAGAGTAACCTTCAAAGACCTTCCCAACCTGTCTACACTGTCTAAAATCTGCCTGTTCTCTGTAACATTAAGCTATCTCCTCTGTTCTAATAATGCCTTCCCACCTTAAGGCTGAACTGTGTCTTCCTCCTTGCCTCTGTTGGACTGAGTATTCTGGCTTCAGTCTTTGACTCCAGGACACAAGAACCCCAAGAAATCTGGTTTCATTCTCACAAAGTAATCCAAACTATCTTCAACTCTCAATAGTCCTGCTGCCTCAGACACCGAAGCCAGAATTACAGATATGCCCTACTTTGACTGACAGCTGTGTGTTTTCTTTAATAGCTTCCCAGGTCTTGGCAGAGGATAGATCTGTATTTGTTACAAGCGCTGCTGGTGATTTGAAAGTTAAGTTTGTTAGGGGGTCTTGTCTATATAGGAATGTTGGGAATAGAGAAAAATGCTGGCACTGCATATCAACCCTTGTACGTGACTTCCCAACACTGAAGGGTGAAATCCTGGTGCTATAATCCAGCCCCTTTTTGAAACAGGTCCACACCTCCTCTTTCAAGTAAGCATGGTGCAATACTTTTTAAAAATGTCTAGGTTTGGGGCTTTTCTTGGAAAAGGGGAATATTTTTAAACAGGTTCTAATTACAGTTCCTGCTTAAATCTATAAAGAGTAAGATATCTACCTATTACCTAATACTTAGTATTAGATCACAACATTCTAGCCTTGGTGAAATTGAATGAAACTTTTTTTGGGTGGTTGTTTAAGAAGTTTAGAGAGCACTAAATCCTTGCTATGGCTCAAAGAGAGATTTAAATGGCAAAGCTGGAATGTGAGGAGGGACTGTCACAGATTTAGCAGGAAAACCACATGTTTAACATTCCTAAGTAACAATCCTCTCTTAAATTGCATTTGGTTTCCAGAAACAGCAAGAGCAGAGTCAGCACTAGGAAGACACTGCTATTTCTTTATTTTGTTTTTGAGACAGTGTTTCAGAACCTGTGGCAAGGAATAAATCCGTTAAAAAAAATCAGCGTGACAGTAGTGAAAAGCAGAGACGAGGGAGATTCAATGCTTTTTATTTTATCTATTTACACATTGAGAGAGAGAGAGAGAGAGACAAGAGACAGAGATAGAGACAGAGACAGAGAAACAAAGTGCACATGTCGTGGTCAGAGGACAATTTTAAAGGAGTTGGTTCTTTCCACCATGTAGGACTCCAAGGCTGAACTCACTCACCAGGTCTGTGCACAGGTACTTTTACCCACCGACCCCAAAGACCATTAAAATTTTCTTGGGCTGAGGACATAGTTCAGTTGCTAGTGCTTGCTAAGGCATGCACAAAGCTTGGATTTGCTCCAGAAGGAGATCTAGTGTTTAAAGTAAATCTTTGAGATTATGAGGTGAGATTTAGGTTTAAATAGGGTAACAATTACCCAGATCTAAGCAGCTCTGCTCGGGGTGTGGTTTTGACACTGTAAAACAAAAAGGTCAAACACACCATGCTGTGGGTGGACAAGGAATGGAAGAAATTTATTGATTATATGGTTCCATTGTTGCGGGGGAGAGGTTTTTAATGTCTTTATTTGTGTTCTGGAGTCAAAGATTGAAACCAGCACACCTGTAGAAGATTAAGGCAGAGTTTATTAGAGGAGAGAAAGAACAGAACTCAAGAACATGCATTCCATGAGGTGCAAGAGTTAGAGGTATTTATAAGGTTAGGTGTGTGTGGGGGGGGAGGGGGATATGTAGGGGGGTGACTTTTCCTTATTGGTTAGCTCTAGTTCCTGCAACCTCATTGGTCTGTCATATTGGAGCCCAACCCAATCGACCTTGTGGCTAAACTCTTGATCAAGCTGCTTCTTTTGAGAAATTTACCTTATCTGCAATGGAGAGCTCATTTCCATATCCTTTCATATTAAAAACCATTTCCTCCAGATTAATAGAGTGTGTTCCTTCAGGATAATCCTAGCAGTGGAAGATGACCTTCAAAGGCCTCCTAGCATGGTCCTGTTCTAAAACTGCCTAACTATGGTGACTTGGATTAATTCTGAGAGGGAGAAAAAGCAGTCTGAAGGTGGGTTGGAGCTTATATAGTAGTACCTGGGCCTGTGGGTGGGCTGAAGGGCAGTGGGGAGTGAGCTGTCCCTTGTCTCCATAAGGTAGCATGACAAAGTACAGGCTTTGCAAGTGCCGATGGCTACTGGGAAGCAGGCAATGACCAGCAAGCAGAGCTTTTGCTCCGAATGTGGGATTCAGAGGAAAGGGAATCTATCACCCACTACCTGTCTTGCAAGGTGGTCTGACAAGTCCTCAGAGCTGTGTGAAATTTTTTTCTGGGGAAAATTCTTCATCTGGCTTGCACCAGATCTAGCAAATTTTCAGTACCCTGTGAAGTCCTCTACTTCTACAGTGAGATTCTTGGGGTAAATCCCAAGTGCTCAGGGTCCATCCTTTTGATAGTGTAATAACCAAAGTGGGGAGAGGATACAAGCATTCCACATTTCTGTGTAGTTTACAACAGGGTCTCAGTTAGGCAGGTTTAGGACACCCATTCTAGGACAGTCTCTGAAGGTCTTGGAAAGCCATCCCCACTGCTGGGATTGCCCTGAAGGAACGCACTCTCCCCTAACTTCTCCCAACCCTTTGCTTATGAAACAATGATGATTAGTTACTCATTACAGATAAGCCTTACCTGGAGGCTGGGCACAAAATCAACTGGATTGGACCTCAATAGGCGCTAACCAATGCAGTTAGCCATTCCCCCCTTACCTAAATGTATAAATATACCTGACCTTGGCAGCCATCTTGGCACCTGCCCCTCATGGCACTCCATGTCTGGAATTCGTGAGTTTTTTTCCAGCTCTTTGCTCCTCATGGATTCCATGCCTGGAGTCCACGAGTTCTCCAGGGTGCCCTAGCCCATCATGGTACTCCACATCTAAAGTCCATGAGTTCAGTTCTTTTACTCCTCTAATAAACTCTACCGTAATCCTCTATGCGTGTTCTGATTTCAGTCTTCAACTCTGAGCACAAGAACCTAGATACGTACAGATTCCTAGAGAGTGACTTCGCAATGTCAGTATGTACCTAAGACTGGCCTTTATCTCCAATTCCTCTTGGCTCAACCTCTAGGCTTCCTGGTGTACACTTCCATCTGGAGGCTATTGTTTTGTTGGGGATTTGGCTAGTCCCCTACTCCTTGATTCCCTATCCTGAGTCAATCACCTGGGCAGATTCCCACCTCCCAGGGATGTTGACAGATCTGAAGGCAAATCAAAGAGAGTGAAAAGCTCTGCCTTCTCTATTCCTGAAAGCCAACTCTTAACCTTTCTCCACTCTCCTCTTTTTCCTCTCAGGAAGACAAAAGCAGAAGCAAGAAAAAACTTACAAGATGCAGTTTTGCAAATAGCATGCTCTTTGACTTTTCAAAGAGCAAAACTTCTCTCTTCTGTACTCTTTTTTTAAATCAAAACTTTATTTTGTGTGCAATGTTTTTAAAAACTTTATTCTGCATGCGTGTGTGTGTGTGTGTGTGTGTGTATGGAGGAGCACTATGTGTATCGATGGAGTACTAAGGGTGACTTCGGGAATCATTCTGGATTGCTTCTACCTCCTTTTTGCTTTGTTCTGGGATTTCCCAGACTCCTCCCACTAAGACCAGAAGTGCAGCCACTACCATCTGACATGGTACCTGGAATCCTGGGATCCTAACTCAGGACCTTCTGCTTGTGAGACAGAGTCTTAACCCCTGAGCCATCTCTCCAGCCCCAAAACTTTATTATTTCGAAGCTGGAAAGATGGTTCAGGAGTTAAGCCTCTACTTCACAAGCAGAAGGTCCTAAATTCAAATCCTGAATTCCATATGAATAGGCCATACAAAAATTGTTGTGGCCTGAATGGTGGAACCTGGGAAACTCCAGAGTAAAGCAAAGAGGAGGTAGCACAATCCAGAGAGGTTTCTGAAGTCATCCTTGAATCTCCACAGGTACACACTGTGCCCTCTGATACAGACATATACATAGAAACACATACAGACAACACAGATGCAAAAATAAAATAAAACAATTAAAAAAAACTTTATTATTTCAAAAGATTTAAAATATGATAGAGAGAGAGAATAATTTTTGTTAAGCAGTGTTTAGACAGTGTAGACAGTCTGGGAAGGTTTTTAAAGGTTACCACCATTGCTAAGACTAACCTACAGAAATTGGCACCAATCCCCCACTGAGATGAGATTACCAAATTTTCCCAACCCTTTGTTTATGAAGGATATGTATATGAGATGAGTTAAATCCCTCAAAAGAAACAGCTTAGGAGATCTACCAAGGTGTTAGGCAGTTTTAGAGCAGTCATACTGGGATGGTCTCTGAAAGTCATCCCCAGGGCTAGGATTACCCTGAAGGAGCACACCCTATTAATCAGGTAGAACTGACTCTGATCCTTCACAGAGATAAAGTCCCTGCCTTGTCCTAATCCTCTGTTTATGGAGATTAGTTCTCCATTGTAGATAAACCCTGCCATGAAATTAGTCACAAAACCAGCTGGGTTGGGCTCCAATATGAATAGACCAATGAGATGTAGAGGATCAAAAGCTCCAATCAAGTTTACAGAAACTGGAGCTAACCAATAAGGAAAAACCATCTAAGCCTATAAATATCCTGACCCTGGCAACTATATTCCACTCCTTTGCCCCTCATGGGACTCCATGTCTAGAGTCCACGAGTTCCTTTCATTTCCTTTCCCCTCATGGATTCCTGAAGTCTGTGAGTTCTTGGGGCTTTCTTGCCTATTGTGGAATCCATGTCCATGAGCTCTACTCTTTCTCTCCTCTAATAAACTCTGCCTTAATCCTGTACATGTGTTCTGGTTTCAATCTTTGACTGTCAAACACAAGAACCTGGACTCATAAATATCCCAGAGGGACTCCCTCCAATATGAACAGACCGATCAGATATAGAAGACCAAAAGCTGAATGAGACTGACAGAAATTAAAACTAACAGGTGAGGGAAAACCACTTTGTCCCAACTTTCCCAAATTTATAAATATCTCTGAACCTGCCAACCATCTTTGGCTCTCTTGCCCCTTGTGGACTCCTAGTTCCTTCTTTCTTTCCCCTATAAACTATGCCTTAATCCTCCACATGTGCCTGGTTTCAATCTTTGGCTCTGGAACATAAGAGCCTAGACATAAATCCTGCAAAAGAAGGACTTTATAAAAAATTGTGTAGGAAATAAAATTCCCAAACCACAAGTAGAAATTTGACATCACCAAGTGTCTTATAAAGTACAAAGACAGAAATAAATTTTTTGATTTTTTTTTTGTTTCTTTTTTTGACCCCTCTTCATCCAAAAGCCAACCAAATCCACAGTTCCTGGTTATAAGGATCATACCACCACACAAATCTCCCACCACAGTAAGCAGAACTTATCACCCAGCTATGCACAATATCCTGCCTCCCCCAACAGGCACATATGTTTGAATCTTTAGTGTGGGAAGGTCAAGGCACCTTTAGGAGTTAGAGCCTTGCTGGAGGAAGGCAGTCACAGGGGTTGGGCCTTGAGGTGGATTAGCTGCATCCTCCTTCCAAGAGAAGTCTGCTATTGCAGTTGGCAGTTTTGTAGCTCTCTGTCTCCATGGAGGACTTGACTTAAACAACTTCCAGCTTCTGCCAGCCAGTCATGCCTTTCCTGCCATAATGGACTATATCTGCCCCTGGAAGCAAAAGCTGAATAATTCTCCCTTTTCTCCTCTTAAGTTGTTTGGGCCTCAGTGGTGTCTCACAGCAATACAAAGAGTAACCACTACAGAAATTTGTACCAGAGAAGTGGGGTGTTACTTGTGAGACTAAGATAATTCATTTTCAAAAAGCAAAGTTGTTTTCGTGAGGCTGAGAGAAGTTGGTACCCGGTAACATGGCCATTGTTGAGATGTGGTTAGTGTGCCTTTGGAACTGTGAAATATGGAGAACTTTGGGACTTTGCACTAGGAAAGTTTGCATCTTGGAAAGGGGACAAAAGATCATTGTAGTGACAGGTTTGAAGGCAGCAATGCTATAAGAGACTTGGACAGTGGAAGCCTAGTTTGTGATGGTCCAGAGGGGAATAGAGACTATGTTTGAAACTGTACAAGGGACAAATGGAGTGAAGTGTTGGCAGAGAGTTTGACGAAGTTTTGTCTTCATCCTGAAAGCTTATGTGAAGTTAAACTTGTGTGTTGGAGGAGGAACTGTCAAAGTAATGTAGTCTTGATAGTGTGGCATGACTGCTTTTTAATGCTCTTGTTCAGAGTTTGATGGATAAAGAGCAAGAAACCATGCAAAAAGAAATAAAAAATGTGAAGTTTGAAGAAAAATGTGAAGGCAAGCCTACAGAGAATGCAGAAAGCAAAATGGGAGTTGTTGTTAAAGAGATTAACACCACAAGTGAAGCAAAGCATGTTCTTCATTTGGATAATAGGGGAGGCTCACGCCAAGGGCAAATTCCTCAGAGAAGAATCCCACCCATAAAAATGCAAGTCCTTTTGGAAGGAATGACCTAAAGGGCAGAGTTTCAAAGAAAAGGTCTGTTATTCCTTTGAAGCAGTTGCTCAGAGTGATAGATATTCTTCCCATCATACACACAGAAGCTGAACCAGTTGGCCAATCTCTACCTAAAGGTTATAGCAGAACTTGGCAATGTCATCCACGTGGTCCTGGTTTCAGAGGCATCAAAGATGCAAGAGAGAGGAGGTCATGGATTCTTCCTCCAAGGTTTCAGGGAATGGCAGAATCCAGGCAGCATGTGACTGGAAACCTGAAGTTTAGAGGCCTGAGAAGAGCAGTTTGTGCTGTGGAGTTAAAGCCTGGCTTGCCATTGAGAAGTGAAGATGTTACAGATGCCAGAGTCACTGTGGGATATCTGTCAAGGAGACCTGTATACCATGGGAGGAGCCAGCCCATGAGAATGATGCATTCTATGGGCAGCTGTACTGAAGGGATAAACCCAAAGCCCCATGGAACTGAGATGATTTCAACAAGAAGTTCATCCATTGGACACGGAGCTGCACAGTTTGGAATTTGTCCTAATGGTTTTGGTCTTGTTATAGACTGATCTTTTCTGGATATGCCCTCAATCCTCCCTTTTGAAGGGGAATTTTAATTCTGTGCCATTGTATGTTGGAAGCATGTAATTTGTCTTTTGATTTTTACAGAATACTTTGGACTTTTTGGACTGTGTTGGGACTACTAATGTAGTCTATGAGAACTTTTAAAGTTAGATTGAGTATGTTTTACATAATGATATGTCAATGAGCCTGCGGGGGACAGGGGTGGAGTGTCATGGTCTGAAATGTGAGTTGTCCTCCACAAGCACATGTATTTGAATCTTTAGTTTGGTAAGGTCATGGCACCTTTAGGAGGTGAAGCCTTGCTGGAAGAAGGCAGCCATAGGGCATGGGCCTTGAGGGTTGGTTAGCTCTGCCCTATTTGGATTGTGAGTAAATTCTTGAGCTTGAAGACTTGGTTCTCTGTCTCCATGAAGGATGTGACTTAGACCACCTCCAGCTTCTGCCATCCATCCATGGCTTGTCCATTATAAAGGACTATATCATCCCTCTGGAACATTAAACTGAATAAATCTCCTTTTTCTCTCAACTTGATTTTAGGTGCTCTCACACAACTCCACAAAGAATAACTGCCACACCGTCTCTTCGGTACTTGAACATGCTCTCTTTAACATTCAAGACTGAGGACTCTAATATTTAACTTTATCATAGGGTCATTTGCATGGTTGGGGATTTAGCTCAGTGGTAGAGCGCTTGCCTAGCAAGTGTGAGGCCCTGGGTTCGGTCCCCAGCACCGAAAAAAAAAAAAAAAAAAGATAAAATCATAGGGTCATTTGCCTCTTCTCAGTAAAATTGGATTTCTTATGGGGTTCTTGTGTCCCACAGTTGAAGACTGAAGCCAGAACACATGGAGAAGTTAAAACAGGATTTACTAAAAAAAGAGAAAAGGGAAGAAATTCTCAGACTTTCATCCAAGGAAGCTAAGGAGGAAATCGCAGTTCCACCTTAAGGTGGGTGAGCATTATTAGAACAGAGGAGATAGCTTAAGGTCAGAGAGAATGGGAAGAGAGCCACCATGACCACATAGCAAGAGCAGACAGCAGGAGGAAGAGAAAGAGGATAGGTGCAGCTACAGTTTTTCATCATCTTGGGCCTTGCTAAGGAGTGGCCCAGGAGTTACTAGGGAAGTGAGGTAGTAAAAACTGCAGGTGTGGTAGGGAAGTGAGGTGGTAAAAACTGCAGGTATGGTGGGGGTGGTTCTCAGAGGACTGGACATTCCTAACTATACTAGCTGTTCAATAGAAATTATTGTATTACCAGGATTCTCAGCTGCTTGGATCCCAATCTCCAGGACTATTGTTTTTGCTTTTTTTTTTAAATAAATGCAAATATTTCCAACTTTTTTCTTGCTTAATAAATCTTTATTTTGCAGAGAAAATTAATTCATATCCCTAGACCTACATCCAGAAAGTCAAAGTTGGCAAAAACCTCTTAATCACCAGGAAAGACTTTTCCCTTAAGCCAGGTTTCACCTGGTTTTGTATTGTTATCAACAGTACCTTGGAAAAACTGTTTTCCCAGTGCTGCCTGAATCCTGCATTTGGTGCATAGACACAAAATGACAACTCTCACCTAAAAAAGAATATGAAGTAGTTTTTTCTGGAACTAAATATAAATAATCTTGACCTAAGCTACCCCAAAGTCCTTGTGTCCCTATGAGAATATCAGTTTCTTGAGGTTTTATAATTGCAGAACAAAGGGAACTATAAACTAAGGCACTTTTCATGCACTGGTAGAAATATTAGATAGGTGTGATATAGCAAAGCTGAATATGTCTCAGCTGTATGCCTCAGATGGTGCTCTGAGCACATTTCTTAGCATTTTGGCTGGTGAGAACTCCTTGACTATTAAATTAATACATTTTTTAAAGATTTCACCTGATAGCCACAGAGGAGGACAAGGAATGGGTATTAAAGTGGTTAAAGATCATCCAAGATAAACTGTAATTAGACTGAAACTACCACATTCCAAATTCTCCACAGCCGTTGAAATTCTAATAAGGTAATCAGCCTACTGCATGCAGGTTCATTCCAGAAATTGCAGTTAATAGGTGCACAGAACAGGGAAGTGAAAAAACTCACATCATGGAAATATAAAGAACAAGAACAAGCATATCACCAAGGTGATAGAAGTAGTTGGGAACAAGAGTATTTTATTTGCCTAAGGCTGAATAAGTCATGCCAAGAGATGCTGGGAGAAACTGGTTGAATCTCTCCTTTTCCAAACCACTTCCTCACCCTTATTCTTTTCCAGGTGGCCAAGGCATGCTATTTTGACTAATAGCTAGATGTCATTGTGACATTTCAATGGCATAATTAATGACAACTCAACCAGTTTTTATTGGGCACCTTCCACATACCCCAGGGCTTACCCTTTGTGCACATGGTTCATGACTTGTCACTGATATTGTTGTAGCAATCTGTTAGATAGGATTTGTCACCCACATGCTGCAGAAGGGATGAACACAGCTGGCACAGAACCAAAACTTAACCACAGCAGCTAGTTTTCAGTTGGTGCTACCATCATGACCTAAAAATTTTAGATTTTGACTTTTGGATCTTGGAAAAGGAGTTCAGTTTTCATCACTAGAGGTGGGACAGAGACAAGAGCTGTCTAATATTGATACCAGGTTATGACCTCCTAGCTGTGTTTGCCAAAATGATGCAGAGTCTCTGGGAGTCTTTATGTGTCCAGTTTTTTGTGTTGGGGAGTCGAAGATTGAAACCAGAACACACATAGGCAATTAAGGCAGAGTTATTAGAGGAAAGAAGGAAAGGAACTCATGGACATGAATTTTGTGAAGGACAAGAGAGCTTCAAAGAACTCACAGACTTCAGGCAAGGGAAATGAAAGGAACTCGCTGACTCCAGACATAGAGTTTCATAAGGGACAAGAGAGTCAAAGATGGCTGCCAGCGTCAGGGTAATTTATAATCTCAGGCAGGCCCAGGGAAAGTAACTTTTCCTCATTGCTTAGCTCCAGTTTCTGCAAAGCCAAATGGAGCTTTTGGTCTTCTACATCTCACTGGTCTGTTAATATTAATATTAAATATTAATATTAAACTCATGTGGGTTTGTCATAGGCACAGGTATCAACCTGATAGTTGAGGCACATGTGTAGAGAATTAGTGGTTGAGGTTAAACCCAGAGCAAACCTGCAGGAGATTATCCGGCTGATGGGGAAGGCCCAGGTGGGTGGGATTGGGCCCTGGAATAAAACACATAGAGAGTTGGTTGAGAGAGTTGGCATCCTTGTGTATACTTGACCAGACGTGCTGGTCTGTCAAGTAAGGATCGTTCCTCTCAACCATTACATAGCAATGTTATGTCCAGTTCCCTCGGCCCTGATGTTGGTGCATGCTCTCCTGTCAAGTTGGACAGACTGTAACTGAACTATCAGTAAGAAAATAAACCCTTTGTTCCCTTAACTGTTTGATGGTCATTTATCAGCAACCATGCAGGCAAATTGCAACAGGCTTATTTGTATTGGAGAACTAAACTCCATATCCTTTCATAAACAGAGGATTGGAGCAAGTTGGTGATTTATCTCTGTGAAGGATTGAACCAGTTCCTCCAGATTAGTAGGGTGTATTCCTTCATTATAATCCCAGAAATGGGGGGGGGTGACCTTCAAAGACCTTTAGAGACTATCAAAGACTTTCCAGCATGGCTGCTTTAAAACTACCTAATTATGAACCCAAGGCTGAAGGAAGGAACTAAGGATTATATAGATGGCTAGGAGAATACCTGTTAATACCACTGTCTGAAATATTTGCATATATACTTGCTTGTAGTCTTGCCATATGGTTACTGGAGAACCATTTATAATGTTCCAGGTCCCCCAAGTCAAGGTTCTTTGTCATATTAACAAAAGATTTTAAAAACTGACTCAGAAAGAAGCTTGAGGGTCATTTTATTAGATTTTGAAGGAAAAACTATGAGTCATGAAAGTTATAAATCCCAGCAGCTGCCAAGAGGAGAGAATCACTTCTTAGAGGCACTATCTATAAAAACTGTCAAAATAGCAATAAACTCCAACAAAGGGTTTAGAAGTGACTTGGCTGAATTTCAACCACTAGCTAATCTTGTTTATCTTTAAGGAGGTAACTTCAGAGGGGCCAGCAAAGACCAGGTTGAATTTTAAGATATTTAGTAGGGGCACCGCCAGATAACCTCTAATTTTATTATGATGCCACTTCCATGCTAAATGACATTCATCATGACAGTTGACAATTGACACTGATAAGAATTGGAGACAGAAACTGGTGAGGCAATTGTGGAGACTTTGAAAATGAGCTTCCTGTCCTTGATAACCAGGCCTGTCTTGGCTGGAAGGTGGAAATACCTTTGTGTATATCAGAGGTTAGAAATGCCAAAAATGCTTAAAGGGTGCTGGTTTTGTGGCTTCTTTTTATCTTTCTTCTCCTTTTATATAGCTCATGAGTGGAGCTTCCTGGAGACATGCATGATCGGTGTGTTAGGACTCTGGAGGAACAGAACCAATAAAATGAAAATATATAAAAAGGGAATTTATTGGATTTGCTTACCAAATAAGGTCTAAGTAACCCAACAATGGCTGCCTGTAGCTGCTCAGTTCAGGAGCTGAATACCTCAGCAGTCCCAGTGTGGTGTGAAGGCCCGAGGATTCCTAGAGAGTCTCTGGTCTTCAGTCATATTGGTAGGTCAAAGAAGCTGGATTTTTTTTAAAGTGTGTGTGTGTGTGTGTGTGTATTTATTATAGGGTACCGTGTGTCCCTGTGGAGGACTAATCATGACTTTGGGAATCATCCAGACTTGCTCCTTCCTCCTTTTGGCTTTGCACTGGATTTTCTAGGCTCTGCCTTCCAGAGCTGGAAGTGCAGGCTGCCAACATTTCTACTTGGTGTTTTTACATGGGATTCAGGATCTGAACTTAAGTCCTTCTGCTTGGGAGGCAGTGTTACCTCTCCAGCAGTATCTCTAACCTTCTTGTACTTCCTTTTATCTGCTCTGGTACTGGAAGTTGCCACTCATATTCAGGGTGGGTTATTGAGATAGTTAAGCCTGGTATTAACTAAGATCAGATGAGACCACACCTGGAAGGATCAACTGAATCCACCTGCAGGGATTATACCCGCCCTAGATCCCATAGGAACCTCCCAGTAATGGACCATCTAAAAGGGACTACAGATTATAGGAGGAGAGATATTCCAGGAATGCTCAAGCAATGTGGAGGTCTCCTGTGATTTAGCCTGCCAACTTCAGCCACGATGCTTCTGTTGCCTTGAAAGACTCCATCTATTTCGCCTCTGGAACTGTAAGATGAATAAATCTCTCTTTCTCCCATAAGTTATTTGACTTTGGGTGCTCTTTCACAGCAATAGTAAAGAGTAACCATTACAGTTATATTTGCCACTTAATCTAGATGAATCCCCTCAGGTGGTCTGTTAGTTAATTCTAGGTCCTTCTATCATAATCACTTACTTTATTGGTGCTTGAATGTATACCTGAAAGTCCAGTAACAGACACCGTGATGAAGAGGCACATGAATACCATGTGGGTGGGGCAACTGGACTAACAAACTACCTCTGTGCTTCAACCCAGCACAGTCTTATTAAAACTTCTAGATATGGACTTTGGTGGCAATTCATCCTTGGGACCCACTCATAACTATACAAGAGCTTTGCTTCCTTCTACTCCCTTAAGCTGTCATCTATAATAAACTCCATGAAACTCATTCTTTCAGTTCACAAGACAAAGAACCCAGAAGTCATTGGACCAAGTTGGCTTCGGTGGTCATTGATGGTCCTACATCCTTGCTCCCCCACCCATCAACTGACCAACTGAAGCAAAAACATCTTTGTCACATTCAAGAAATCCTCGACTTCCTACATTCCCACAAGTTTCACCATGACAAGGAGTGAAAAGAGTTATTTAAAAGTGAGAAGGAGCAGTGTATTGTGGTGAACTGATCAAAATGTGAGAACAAATGACTGTTGAGTGCTCAACCCTAAGCAAAACATTTACAGCATCCCCTTTAACGCTCAAGGAATGTCATGGATAAAGGGGGCAGAAAACAAAGTAAAAGGCAAAGAGAATGGGCATAGTGTTGTGAAATGCTGTCTTCTAGATGTGACACAGTCATTAAGTTCTCAGTAGCTGTGATTACCTGCACAAGCTGTGCACAAGATTCAGCCTATTGACATTCCTAGCTCTATCCCCAACTGAGGAGCAACTGACAGTTAATAACTGCTGGGGAAGGGGAGTTATTTTTCTTCAGTAGTGTAGCTACTGATTAATCACCCACTCTCCAATAAATAATCCCGTTCACATGCTTATGCAACTTTAATTAAACTCAGTAGGTCATAAGAAAAAATACATAAAAGTAGGAGGGAACTTGTTGGGATTAAAAGGGGTTCAGAATATGCAAGATATGCCACACAAATTTGGGCCGCAGTATCCATAATCAGACTTTGCTTGACCTGCGAAATGACTGACATGTCAATGACCCCCCCAAAAAAATCTAGCATGGATCACAGGAACTAGGATCCTTAGAGGCAAGGGATTAACAGTCATAATAGTGTTCCCATACCAAAAGGGAACCCAAGAAAGGGCTCTGGGCAATGCCAATGAATCCTTATACCTCACTAGAGTGGAGGACTCAGAGGGAAGTTTGACATTCACACAATAGGATGCTCCAGGGAATGGGAGGGGGAAGGGGGAGACACTGGAAAAAGGGGAGGGTGGGGGGCGAAAGGAAAGGGAAAAGGGGGGGGAGGGTGAAAGGGGGACTGGGGAGGGGTGGAGGGAGGGAGGTGAATGGGGTACCTATTAAGCGTGTATGATTGGGGAAAAATAAATAAAAAAAATAAAATAAAGGTTCAGATGGAGTAGGATGGATTTAAAAGAGGGAAAGAGGGTGAATATATATATATATATATATATAAAATATGAAATTGTCAAAGAATAAAATTTAAAAAGTAAAAAGAAGCCAGATATGCTGGCTTATGTCTATAATTTTAACATTTGGGAGATAGATGCAAGAAGTTTGCCAAAAATTTGATGCCACCTTAGTTTGATGCCACTGTGAGACCCTGGCTCAAAAAAAAGAAAGAAAAAAAAAAAAGAAAAAGGAAGAGAGGAGAGAGATAGAAAGAGAGAGATAGAGATATCATTAGATATAGAATCCCTACTTCTGAAAATATGATTTATCAAATTTAAGAACTATGGATTTATCTGATATTGTCAAGAACTTTCTAGAACCCCCCTTCCCCCTTTTCTTAAACTAATTGACCTTCTTGGACCTTGTGAGCTCTATTTCCAGATCTTTGCTTTACTTTTTTAAAAACTGGAGACATGGTCTCACTAGGTTACCTGGGTTTGTCTTGAACACACTCTATAGTTCAAGTAAGTCTTACAGCCATGACTTCAAAACCTCAAAATGTGTCAGTTGTTAACTTTAATTACATTTAACAAGTTAAACTTGATATCTTTTCTGTGTCATATGACTAGTAAATGGTAGAACCAGAGATTTTTTTCCTTTTATATCTTTTTTCTTTCAATTTATTGTTTGTAAGTAATGCTAGACTTAGTAGTGTCATATAAATCAGGCTTAATTTTATGAGCTTCAAAAAATGAGTTCTCCTTGTTTACTCTGCCCTGGGATTCACAGGCTCCGCCCCACAAGGAGGAGGTGGAGGCGGTCCATGGTGGTTCCGGAATTCGTCTCTGGTTCTACACACACACACACACATACATACACACACACAATTGAATAAATAATAATAAAAAAATGAGTTCTCAGGCTAGCGTGATGATTGTTTGGTTAAAGCCTTTGCCTGTGAGCAAAAGGATGTGAGTTGAGATGTGGTGGCAACCTGGAATTCCAGTCCCGGTAGGCAGAGTTTGGGAATCCCAGAGTAAAGCCATACAGCTGAAGGGCAATCCAGGATGATTCCTGATGCTACCATTTGTTCTCCACAGGCACGTACACTCAAGTGCTCTCTTGGACATACAGCTGCACACACATGCACAAAGTATCCACGTGTGCACGCACGTGCATGCACACACACACACAAATACACAAAGAGTTTTCTCACTGCTTTTTAACGTATTAGCTATATCTAGATACTCTGTAAATGAAACAACATATTAATACAGTATTGATTACTGTATTAATGCTAGGAACTGACTTAATATAATCTGGGCATTTAGTAATACTTCAATTGTTTTTTTTCTTTTTCTTTTTTTTTTTTTGAGACATACCCTAGACTGACTTATCTTCCTTCTGCAGTCTCCCTGAGCATAGGAATTAAAGGCGTGTGTCAGTCTTCTCACTGTGATACTTTGGCTTTTATTTTTATTTTTATTTATTTAACTTGAAGTAGTTTTTCATTTTGTAGCCCAAGCTGAGCTCCAATTCACAGTGATCTTCCTGCTTCAGCCTCCCCAGTGCTGAGATTGCAAATGCGTCCAGAGTTCAGTCTTCAATCGTGAAATTGACACCTATATATCTCAATAGCACATTCGGGACTTTGTAACTCAAGGCATGGCAAGTCACATGAGCATCAAGACATGTACATCAGCTCCCTTGCCTCTTGTTCTTCAGAGTTGATATGGATGATGGCAGATAGCTGTCTATACAATGAACCTGAGTTAAGGAACCTGGATTTTTTTAGATTGGATATTAAAAAGTTTGCAAGAAATGTACCAGACCAATGGAAGAGGTTAATAATAAAGGAACAGAATACAGGATATATAAGAATTCTCCACCATTGTCACAATTTTCTATAAATTTGAAAACTCATAAAAAATGAGAGAGAGAGAGAGAGAGAGAGAGAGAGAGAGAGAGAATGTATGTCTATCTAGAGATAAGAAGACAACCTCAGGTGTCAGTTGGCACCTTCTACCTTGTTTGAAAGTCTCTTTCTCTTTCTCTTTCTCTCTCTCTTCTCTCACTGTGTATATCAGTCTAACTGGCTTTGTGAGCTTCCAGGAATTCTACTGTCTCTGCATTCTCAAAGCACTGGTATTTCATATGCAAGCCACGGAGCCTGACTAAAAATAACATTTATTTGTTATTTTAGGAATTAGGCATAATTAAAGCAGGGACTAATGAGATGCTGTTTATAATTACTAAATGCATATTTTTCTAACTTGATTGATTAAACAATTGATAATGTCCTATGCTATCACTTTCATGCTATTGGCATAAACAAGATAAAAATGAAATAAATTGAGTCTATAGGCAACCATTTCTTAGTAAAGAATAGTGACTATTTAAAGTTTTTCCACTGTACAGTTTGGCGACTTAGCTCAACAGGGAGAAGTGCTTGATGTGCAAGCCCGATGACTTGAGTGTGATTCCCAGAGCCTATGTACAGGTAGATGGAGAAAAAAAGTTCTACAAAATTGTCCTCTGACCTCCATATGTGTGCAGAAGCACATAGAAGTGTGCACTCACACATACACAAAACAATAATTAATTAATTAATTAATAAAAATTAAAATCTTGGGGACTGGAGAAATGATGACTCAGGGGTTAAGACTCTACCTTACAAGCAGAAGGTCCTTAGTTTGTATCCCAGGTCCCTTGTACAAACACCAGGAGGAAGCAGCAGAGATCTGTACTTTTGGTCCTGGTGGGTGGAGCCTGGAAAATCCCAGAGTGAAACAAAAAGGAAATAGAAGCAATCTAGGATGATTTCCAAAGTCACCTTTGGTCCTCCACAGGGACATACAGTGCCATCTGATACACACAAATACACACTAAATAAATAAATAAATAAAAGTACAAAAAAGAAAATTAAGCAAGATTCTAAAAATGAAATTAAAAATCTTGTCACTGAATCATTTCAAACTGGATTGAGTTAATTAAAGAGCAATGATGAATGAGAGAGAATCCTGAAACGAAGGTGGAAGGGCAGAGTTACATTTTTAAAGATGTCATCTTCTTATTCATGGAGATAAATATAAAGATGATAATTTCACTAGTTCAGAGACTAGGAATACAAGGAATAGAAAAGGGGGGGCACTGATGGAGTTAGTTGTTCAGGCAAAATAGTGCTGCTTCTTTTTTCTCCTTTGGTCATAAAATATTTGAAGAGTAGAGCTGAGGGGATGATTCAGAGGTTAAGACTGCCTTGGGAGCAGAAGGTCCTGAGTTTGTATCCCAGGTCCCATGTAAACTGCCAGCCAGACATGGCAGTGGACAGAGCCTGGGAAATCCCAGAAGGAAGCAAAAAGGAGGTAGAAGCAATCCACAGAACACACAGTTTCTTTTGATACACACACATACACACACACGCACACACACACACACACTAAATAAACATTTAAAAAATAAAATAAAATATATGTTTAAAGTCTAGCTTTCATTTGGTTGAGATTTATCCAGTTCCCACATATCGAATGCTTCCCAAGTACTATGCACATTACTAATAGAATGAGACCTGGGTAAGTTTGATAACAGGAATGTTCTGAGCTGTAGTGAGATCTCAGAGTACAAAAGGAGCACACACCCAAGGGACAGTGCAGAAGGCTTTACACTGCATAGGACACAGTCATGTTAAAAACATAATGGAAAAAATACTGATGAAACAAGCATAGGTTGTGTAGAAATGTCCTGTCTTTTGCATTACTTTTGCTCTTCTTGGATCAAATGTAATACACTTTTTTGGGGGGGGTTGGGGTCCTTCTATGTAGTCCAGACTGGTTTAGACTTTCAATCATTCTACTCCAGCATTGTGGGCAGATATCACTACACCCAGTTACTTTATTCTTCTCCCCTTACTTTTGTTTCTAGGACTTGAACCTTGGGCCCTATGCATACACATGTGCTCTACCACTGATCTATAGTCCCAGCCTGGAGACTCTATCTTAAGACTCTCACCAGCAATGTCTGTTATGTGTATATTTCTATCTTAGCTACAGTAGGTTCCTATTCATATTGTTATAATAATATGCATTTTTAGAATTACTTATTTTTTGGGAGAGGGTTTTTGTTAAACAGCCCAGGCTGGCCTAGAACTCCTGTCTCCAGTGCTGGAGTATCAGGTATGTGCACCACACTAGATTTTTTGTAATGTAAGCATTTCTCCATATATAGTAGTCAGTGTATTCTCCCCTCCCTCCCCCCTTGCCAATTGTTTGCACCTTTTACTTCTTTGTTGGAGTTTTAGCATTGTTTTTTGTCAGACCTGTCAAAAGCAAGTTAAGGAAGGAAAACTGCATTCTGAACCACAGTTTGAGAGTACAGGCTATGGTGGTGGGGAAGGTGGGCAGCAAGAGGAGCTCTGGCTGTAATGCAGGAGGTGAGGCAGCTGGTCACATCGAATCTGCTATCATGAAGCAGGAGATGAACGCTGGAACTGGATTTGCATTCTCTTTTTCTTCTCATTTTTATTCTGTATGGACGCTGGCGAAGGGGCTGCCCATATTCAGGATAAACTGTTCCTTCTCAGTTACACCATGCTGGGAAGGCAGACCCAGAGTTTTATTTCCTATGTGAATCTAAATCCAGTTTAGTTGACAACGAGGATAAAGTATCGTACACAGGCAGTATGGAGGAAAGTCAGGATTTAACACCAGGATTGTCCACTCCTTTCTACTAAACAGCTCCATGATCGCTGGGTCGTCTTCACTTTCCTTAACCATAAATGTAAAAAAATTAAATTAGAAAATCTCAAAGTCTTCGAGTTTCTAAATTTCCAGGATAGAATGCCACTTTCTTGCCAATCAAGGAAATACACACGGCTTGGAAGCGCGGCTCGGTATCTACTATTCTAGTGGGTTCAAGGATGACACTTTCCCGTCCATGTCGGCGTCCTGAAACCTTACTTCTTGCGTGGATTGTGGTTTGAGCCATGCACCTCTGAGCCGGACGTGGAGCTGCTGGCAAGAGGTCCCTCATTCCAGTGGGTAATCACACTCCCACAAAACCTAAAACAAACGAGCACCTAAAAAAACCTACTAACGCAATGTCAGGTGCCCAGTAAATAATTCACGGACACGTTATGAAATAAAGTGGTACGAGTATACCCGAAAAATGTGACTTTGGTGACAGCCAACGATTAGGGAGAGTTCTCAGAAAACTGGACTGTAGAAGGAAAGTCCCAATGCAGAAGAAACTCGAGGAAAGGTTGCAGGTAACTTCTGGCCTGCACCAGCCTGAAGTGGAGGCGTTCCCAGGTGGCCCACCAGGCACCGCCCCGGCCGCCGCCGGCGCCGCGGCAAGCCCCGCCCACCCCGGAACCGAGCTCTGCCGGCCCCGCCCTCCGGAGACCGGGCCGCAGCGCGGCAAAGCCCCGCCCACCCCGGAACCGCGCTCTCCCGGCTCCGCCCCCAAGGAGCCCCGCCGCAGCGCGGCTGCGCAGTGCTGCACGCGTGGGCGGAGCGGTGCACGCCGCGGTCAGCTGACTTGCTCCGTCCGGCACGTGACTCGCTCCGTGGGCGCTAGGGTCGAGGGAGCCGAGAGGCCGGACGGAGCTTGGGTCAGGGAGGGATGGAGCGCTGAGCGGTTAACGTCTGCCAGGCCGCCTGCCTCTGCATCTGCGAGCGCCGCCGCTGCTTCGTGGGACACTTGCCCTGGTCAGTGAGCGCCGGCGACCCGGAGGGAGCCCGGCCGGGCGGGAGCCGGCGCCGCGGTGGCCGCTCGGGCGGGCCGGGGGCGGCGCGGGGCCCCGAGCCGTGGCGTCGGAGCAGGAGTTGGCCCCCTGGCGGAGTCGCTGTCGCGGCGCGAGCTCTGCGCAGCCTCGGGCCCAGCTTGGGAGGCTGAGGAAGAGGAAGGAGGGGAAACGGGAAGGACCCCAGCAGGAGAGTCCGTCCTACGGGCGGCATGGAGAGGCGCCGTGCGCTCGGTCCTTGCTTCGTGGGTGGGAGCCACAGCGAATCCACGCCGCCGAAGAAGGGACGGAGGGTGACGCGGCCAGGCAGTGGGTGAAGCCACGGGCAGAAGCCCCCCCCGGCCGTGCGCTTCTGCGTGCGACCCCGGGGAAGCGCAGTTTTAAGGGCCTTGGAGCCCTGGTTGCAGGCCGGGGCCGTCCCAGAGGACCGGGGTCCTTCCGAGGCCGAGGAAAGAGCAATGCAGGAAACTAAAGCCATTTCTTACCAGAGTGGGGGAAGGGCAAGGCGATCCCCCTTCCCTCCCCGAAAAGGAACTTGCGGGGAGACTCACAAGACAGATTGAATCACCTATGAAGCAGAGGCCAGATAAGAGGGAAATTCATAATTCAGGAAAAATGTAGTATGCGAGAGGAAATGAGGTGTCTGAGTGAGACCTTTCTAGGAATGGACCTACTAGGAGTGGGGGAATGAACTGGTGGGTTTCATGGTCGGTGG
Organism: Typhlomys cinereus; assembly: GCA_023101885.1. NCBI lineage: Eukaryota > Metazoa > Chordata > Mammalia > Rodentia > Platacanthomyidae > Typhlomys > Typhlomys cinereus. Next base: position 2,304,142 of record JALPQD010000167.1, read on the forward strand.
GAAGAAAAGTCACTCAAGAAACTTTGGAGTTGTAGGTAACTGTCAGAAAGCAAGCAAAGTGTGTTGAAAGTGTGTGAGAACACAGGCGTAAACTGGGCATAAACATGAATTGGGTCTTGCAAGTCAATGGGATTTGATAGAAATTGGGGAGAATGTTTGTAGAGACAGTTCCATTATATGAACGTCTGAAGATGAGGGGAGCGATTTCCAAGGAAGTCAAAGGCCAGGGTTGTGGTAAGGGTGCATGGTAGAAAAGTGGTAAAGTTAATGAAGTAATGGACTTTCGAATGATACCTATTCACCTAGTGAATATGAGTGCATGCTATACGGCAGGTTCTGTGGCGAGGCTGAGGTTTAGAAAGTAGAGGATAGTGCCTTCCTAGAACTTAGGGTCAGATGGATGATAGATTTTAATAACTGCCAAGGATAACACGTGTTTTGAAGGAATAATAGAGTGGTAGAAGAGAGTTTATCAGGACTGAGACCTTCATGGGAGATTCAAAGAAGGCTTTGTGAGACCTCATCTTGACCTGAGATCTGAGAATAGGCTGATGTGAAAAGGGGAGATAAAGGAGGGAAAAGAACATTCCAGACTGAGAGTACAGCATAGGTCTTCAGATGCGAGGAGGAATAAAGCTTTTCAGAAATTGAAGGTGGGCTAGGGAAGTAGAATAAGGTGAGAGGTTTGGGGGCAGGCAGAGAGATGCGTGCAGGTAGGGAGAGCTGGGGTCAGGCTGTCCAGGGGTTTTTGTGTGTGCGTGTGAGAGAATGAGCATCAGATGAGAGAGAATCAGGTGTGTGTGTGTGTGTGTGTGTGTGTGTGTGAGAGAGAGAGAGAGAGAGAGAGAGAGAGAGAGAGAGAATCAGATGATTTGTGTTCCTGTGGAGGGCCAAGGGTGACTTCAGGAATCATTCTGGATTGCTTCTACCTCCTTTTTGCTTTGCTCTGATATTTCCCAGATTCTGCCTACCAGGGCCAGAAGTGAGGCCACTGCCATTTCTGCCTGGCGTTTTTACATGGGACTTGGGATTGAAATCAGGACTTTCTGCTTGTAAGGTAGAGTCTTAACTCCTGAGCCCTTTCTCCAGCCCAGGGTTTTTACACTAAGAGGAAAGGGAAGCTGGTGAAGAATATAAGTAGTGGAGTGAGTCAGGCTTGTGGCTTTAGAAAAGGATTTTGTGAAGGATGTAGAAGGTGGCAGAAGTGAGGAAGACTAGTTCAGGGGACTTGGTCCTAATTCACTGAAGGTTTTGGAGAGTCTTCTTTCTGTATGAGGAATTCAGAGAATTCCTGACTGTATTCACCTTTAGAGGAATTAAGAAGTTGGGGAAAGGAAATATTTATTAAATTCTATTTCACCCTTTCCCTGAGGGTAGTTACAACAACCTTCTAAGTAATCCTGAGGTCCCTAGGGGAGGAGTCTGCATCCTTCTGAAGTTGGTGGGATACTCCTTGGCAAAAACTTATTTTAGCCCTTTACATGTATTTCTTTGTAATGTTATTTGTTTCTCACAGAGCTGCATAACAAAACCTTGTCTTGAAAACCAAAACAAAAACAGAAACCCCAAATTGGAACTGCTTTTCTGTGAGCTTAGGTAAAGGGTTTCCACCTATATTCTAGCTGAAGGAGATAATGGGCTGATAGGTGAACCCAAAGTGCCCAGGATGTCAATCACAGTTCTTTGGCAACAAGTAAGTCTCAACTTGTGCTAAAGATGATGCCTTAAAACTCTAGGATATTTTTTCTCTTTGGTTTACTTTGAAGATACTAGATCAGATGACAAGAAACAGTACTCTAAATGTTGAAAGCTAAGTGACCATTGTAATTCTGCTTTCAAAATGTGGTAGTTTTAGGATTGGGTAAATCTTAGTCTGACTTACAAAACTGGAATGCCAAGTTAAACCTTTGTAAAAAGGGTCTCTTTTCATTCCCTCTTGTCTCTAAGTAGTAGATCTTTCTTTATCTTTTTTGGAGGGGGGGATACAGAATCTTTTCAGTTCAGGGTGGCTCAAAACTATTGATCTTTCAGCTCTGGAAGGTTCAGTGGATAGATGTACACCACCATCATCATCCCAGTTCCTTTTTTGTACTCGATTCTTAGGAATCAGTTTACACAAAGTATTCTGATGTGTCTGAGTAACCATCTTTTTCATCTTTTGGATATAGAAGTATATATCATTTTAGTTATAAGTTAATTCACATTGGATTTCCATTTATTTATAAATGTTTTTGACATTAGAAGCATTGGCATAATGCCCTTCGAAAGAACTCAGACATTAAACTAGGGCTTACTTTTCCCCCCTCCCCCTCTCAAATCCCATGATACGTATATATTTTCCTGTTTGTTTGGAGACAGGTCCTCATATGGCCCAGGTTAGCCTCAGACTTGCTATGTAACTAAGATGGCCTTCCAAGTTCTGGGCTTACAGGAAGGTACCACATCTTCCTGTCTTCGATACATAATCTTTTTTTTTTTTTATTTATTCAATTGTGTGTGTGTGTGTGTGTGTGTGTGTGTGTGTGTATGTGTGTGTATGTGTAACGGGCGAATTCAGGAACCACCATGGACGCCTCCACATCCTTCTTGTTTACTCCGCCCGGGGATTCACAGGCTTCACCCTACCAGGACCAGAAACGCAGGCTGCCCCTGCTTCTGCCCGGCGTTTATACGTTTATACGTGGGGTCTAGGATCAGAACTCAGGATCTTCCGCCTGCAAGGCAGAGGCTTAACCCCTGAGCCACCTCTCCAGCCCCTCAATACATAATCTTGATAATGAAATAATTCTCTACTGGGAACTACACTTTTAACACTATGCAGTGCAAGTGTGCTTTATGTTGATTGAGTTCAGAAACAAGTGGGCAGTGGAGGAAAGGTACTCAGGTTCTATTAGGATACAAGGTGGATCATTAACTTTGTGTCTTAAGTGAGGAATGTGAGTGTGGATTTGTGGTGTTTTATAGAACAAGATCAGTGTATTTTCAAAGCATTCAAATAGATTATTAGTGAGTAGGGAGTTATTTATAAGTTAAGCTGGTTAACAGGTAGATTAGGTGTATCATTAAAAGTTTTTAGCCTGTCACAGTTTTGTTTTTCATGTGTGCTATTTAGCATTTTCAACAAGACTATCCCATATTTAGCTTTTATCTAAACAGTATGGATCCTCATATTGGGACAACTGAAGTAGTCCCAGATATTTCTAAATTTCTCAAGGGGACAGATAACCAGTTGACTGAAAAATATGCATGTGGTATCATCACATTTGTTGGACAAATGTTTACGTTATGGAGAATAAGAATAATATTTTAAATAAATTCAGTTTTTGGTGTCTTAATGTAAAAACTTCAGAAAATATCTTTTAGTATTCTTTAGTTAATTTATTTGTGTGTGTGTGTGTGTGTGTGTGTGTGTGTGTGTGCAGGTGGGTAACATGCGTGCGTGTGTGTAGAAGGCACCCTGTGTACCTGTGGAATCATCCTGGACTGCTATCTCTTTTTCATTTCATTTTTTTCCAAAGCCAGAAGTACAGGCACCAATTCTGCCTAGTGTTTTTATCTGGGATCCAGGATCTGAACTCGGGTCCTTCTGCTTGCAAGGCTGAATCTTAACCCCTGAGCCATCTCTCCCCAGCCTCAATGTTTCTTTTTGTATATGTATGTGAGTGTGGTGTAAATGGAGATGCACATGCGGAAGCCAAAGGAGATTTTTTTTGTGTGAGTTTGTGTGTGTGTCCATGTGTTTGTCTGTCCATGTGTAACAGAGAGTACTGTGTATACCTGTGGAGGCCCAAGGAATCATCCTGAGTTATTTTACCTCCATTTTACTTTGTGCTGGGGTTTTCCAGGCTCCACCTTCCAGGACTGAAGTGTAGGCTATTGCCATTTCTGCCCAGGGATTGGGATCTGAACTCTGGTCTTTCTGTTTGTGGGGCCGAGCCTTAACCCCTGAGCCATCTCTCTAGCCCCTCTAGAAGAGGATTTTCAGTGTCCTGTCCTGTTCTATCAATTCCTGCCTTATTTCTTTGAGATAGGATCTCACTGAATCTGGAGCAAGCAAACCCCAATGATCCTCCTGTCTGTGCCTCCCATAGCCTTGGGGTTATAGGAGCATGTGTGGCCATACTTAGTTGGTTTTTCTTTTTTTAACATAAACATTGGGATCCAAACTCAGGTTGTCATGATTGTACAGTAAATACTCATACTCACTGAATCATTTCTCCTATTCTAATATTTCTAGTTGTATGAGTAACTAAAATAGATTCCCTTCAGTTCCAACAAGATGGAGTCATTAGTTGTATGACTTTGTGCAAGTAATTTCATTAACTGTTTTCCTCTTTGCAAGTGGGAGCAGTGATAACAGCTACAAAAGAATTAAGCACATTACTGCTTAGCATATTGAAGTGTCTATCACTGAGTGCTGTGTGATTCAATGCATGTTGTTTTCAGAATAGTTAACAGTCATGGTCTTACAGGACTTATGAACTAGGGAAAACCAACTTATTTTATCCAACTTATTTTAAGGGGGGAGATTTTTGTTGCATGCTCTCCAGTTGAAGACACATTTCTATCCTTTACTTTGGTGAATTTCAGCTAGACTTTATCAAAGCAGCACTTTCCAGAAGAGTGTGTATTGTGTTCTAGTCAGGATTATAATTGACCAGTCCACATGAAAAGGGAAGTAACATTCCATCCCCTGGCATGGAAGGAATTATTTGCTTTCTTAGGTTTTTATGGAGTTGCCTGAGCAAAGAGGAATTCTCTAGAGCTCAGAAGGCCTTCACCCTTTTTTACATTGCTTTATTTTCTTTTGGGGATAATGATGTACATGCCACAATATGTATGTGTAGATCAGAAGACAACCAGCAGGAGCCAACTCCAAATGTCCTGTTGAGAAGGTTTGAGTGACTTTCAGTAAGAGACATACTGCAGGTGCCCTGTTGGCTGTGTCTGCCAATTCAAGTGGCTTTCCAAGAAATTACTGCATACTTTCTGACATTGTATTTTATATTATTACTTATTTTTGCTTATTTTTGAGGCCAGGTCTCATGTAGCCCAGGTTGTTCTTCAATTTTGTGTAGTCAAGTATGATTTTGAATTTCTGATCCTTTTGTCTCAAGTCTCAAATGCTGGGTTACAGCCATGTGATACCACAAGAAATTTATTCAGTGTTGAAGATCAGATCAAGGGCTTCATGCATGCTAAGTATGCATCTACCAACCGAGCTCCACCCTCCAGTCCCCAGGAATGTTATTTGAATACACTTTAGGAAGGTAGCGGGCTGTAACTAGAATGTTGTCTACTCTGTGTGTCTCCCCAAACATGTTTTGAGTTATTTTGATATCTGTGTTTAAGTTAGACTTTCCTTTTACAAATTCTCAACTAAAATGAAGGCCGTTTATAAAATAAGTCTATTCAAGATTTTTTTTTTGCATTTTATTATGGCATGACATTTAATTTATTTTTTGTGTGCGTGTGTATGTGTGTGTGTATCAGAGAGCATTGTGTGTGCCTGTGAAGGACCAAGGGTGACTTGAATGCTTCTGTCTTCTTGCTTTGCTCTGGGATTTCCCAGTTTCTGCCCATCAGGGCGAGAAGTTCAGGCTGCTGCCATTTCTGCCTGGCATTTTTACATGGGACCAGGATCCAAACTTAAGACTTTCTGCTTGTGAGGCAGAGTCTTAATACCTAAACCATCTCTCTAGCCCTGACATTTTAAATAAATATTTCAGTTGAAAACACAACATGAAAAAGTTAAGATTTATTTTAATGACGATACATGATCTGACAGTTGTAAAACCTCATTCCAACATTGAAACATTGAAAGCTAAAAATCTTCCTTTTAGTTTTAGAAATATAAACAAATTAGCATTAGGAGTAAGCTTCTCCCATGGTCCCAATTAAGATGCTTCTTTTTATTAGGATAGAATTTTGACATTCAATAGAGGAAATAGTTAATCTTATTTTTTATTTGCTTAATATTAATGATTTGTTGGATAGGATATTTTAAAATGATTTGTTATAAGTTTCATATTGGTCAGTTCTATAAATGTTGAACTATTTCACTACTCAATTTTTAAAAAAAATTTTAATTTATTATTTATTCAATTGTGCGTGTGTGCGCATGTGTATGTGTGTGTGTGTGTGTGTGTGTAGAACCACGGATGAATTCGGGAACCACCATGGACGCCTCCACCTCCTCCTTGTTTACTCTGCCCCAGGATTCACAGGCTCTGCCCTACCAGGACCAGAAACATAGGCCACCCCCGTTTCCACCCGGGCATCTATACGTGGGGTCTAGGATCTGAGCTCAGGACCTTCCGCCTGCAAGGCAGAGGCATAACCCCTGAGCCACCTCTCCAGCCTCACTACTCAATTTTTTAAAATTATTTTTGCACATGCGCACGTGTGTGTGTGTGGGGGGGGGCTGTGTGTGGGTGTGTGGGTGTGTATCAGAGGACCAAGGTGACTTTGGGAATCATCCTGGATTGCTTCTACTCCTTTTTCACCTGGTTTTGGGATTTCCCAGACTCTGTTCACCAGGGTCAAAAGTGCGGCTGCAATTTCCACCTGGCGTTTTTCCCAGTGGCTATTGGCTATTTCTGCGTGTGAGAGGATATGGGGATAGAAGTGTGCATATGTCTGGTTGGCCTTTTATCTCTCATTAGATCAAGTGGCACAAACCACCTAGTGCTTAAGAAAACACAGATTGTTGTATAGTTTAGAAATACGGTTTAGCAGAGCACTTTCAAGCTGAAAAGAAAATGAAAGATTTGACAAAGAAATGGAGAAAGGAATCCCTCTTTTTGTCTTTATTTTAGTTTTGTTCATCATTTTGCTATAATGAAATACATGACAAAAACATATTGAGGAAGGAAAATAGGCCCACTGAGGATATAGTCAGTGACGGAACTATTTCAATTTTATCTGAGTCATGTTTTTTCCTTGTGCTTGTTGAAATGAAGTGCTTTTGTAAACTTGGCACTAACCTTGATCTTCTCTTGGTGTCAAGGGACTTAGTGCCAGCATCCTTCCCTCTTCCCTGGTGGACATTAAAATCCAAGGATGCTCCAGTGCCCTATATAAGTAGATTATCATTTCCACATAGTCTACATAAGTTTTCCTATATATTTTAATCATCTTTAGATGAACTACACTACCTCATGCAATGAAAATACTGTGCAAATAGTTCTACTATAGGGAATAATGGTAAGGAAAGAGAGTCTATAATATTCAGTATATGTTCATGTTTCTCAAATATTTTCTATATATGGTTGTCTGAATCCTCAGATTAACTTGCGGCTATGAAAGGCTAAGTTTAAAGGAAGTTATTTTGTATGCAGACCATCTTCCAGCCTTAACTTGTAGAAGTGAGATACATAGTAATGAAACTGGACACAGGTTTACCTTCTTTCTCTCATTTATATTCACACTTTTCTTCCTTGTTTTCCTTGTGCTGATGTATTCTGCTTGACTTCTTTTTCTATCTTGGCATCTACATGAGTCTCTGTTTACCTACACAGACCTACTTATCTACCTACTCATTGAGGTCTGTCACCACCACCTCGCCATCAGAAGCTCTTTCAGGACAGGGACTGTAATTCATTTGTTTTGCTTCTCAGCGCTAACCGCAGTTCTAGGGATTCAAATGATGTGACTCTAAATTGCTAACAATTGTCAGTTAAATAAGATATAAAACAAAACATAAAATGAATGTCTGCCTTAATGTAGGTAATTACATGTGTTTCATGGATATTTGGATTGAGATGTAGCTGGGAGTATATTAGTGGATTTGGTGCACAAGTGGACTTAGGTTGGGGAAGTGATTTTGTTAAGGAAAGCATGGATGGTTGTATAAGCAGAGTGATGTATGTGCAAAGTGGACTCAGAGAAGCAAAGTGGGAAAGAGAACAAAGGACCAGCTAGAGGTCAAGATAGAGAAAGAGGCCAAGAAGATTGTGAGGATAAGGCAGAGGAACTCAGACAAAGACTCAAATCTGACTGACAGATTTGAGCTACATTTCCAAGAGGGAATCAATACTTGGGCTGTATGTTTTGGTAAGTTACCCACCTTCTGTTGTTTGGAAAGGTAACACTGTGGGCCCAGAGCCACTTGTTAGCTGCACACAGGGCATTTGAAAATGCTTCCTCCTTGTGATGGAGACTCCCTGTTACTACCCAGGCTAGCTTCAAACTTTGTATTCTTCTTCTTTAGTCTTCCTAGTGCTGGAATTGCAGATTTGTTACCACCATGCCTGGTTAAATAGTCCATTTTTTTCTTTCATGTATGTGTGAATGGTATGAGTGTGTATGTGTGTTTTTGAATGTGGGTGGGTACACTTGGATGGGTGTATATACATGAGTGCACTTGATTGTGTCTATGGAGACCCAAAGGTCATATTTGAAATTATCCTTGACTCTCAGCCCCCATAATGTTGTGGGCCTGGGGATTCCCAGAATTACAGACAGGTTGTCACTGCTGCCTGGCATTGTTAAGCGGGATCTGGATTCATGCCCCTTTGCTTGCAAGGCAAGGATTTTAATCACTGAGCCATCTCCTCAGCCCTGTCCTTTTTTTTTTTTTTTTTTAAATTTTTACATATTGGGAGGAGCAAGAGCAAGAGAGAGCAGGCATATTCGTACTATATAGTTCAAGTTTTTTGGGGTGTGGGATGTGGGGTATGGGTGGGACTGGGATAAAACCAGGCATCTCAGGCATGCCCAGCAAGATCTGTACCACTGAGCAAACAGTTCCAACTCTATCTATAGTTTGGGTTTTAAGTGTCATAGGTGTCTGTAGAAGGTAGCGAAAACCCGAAGAGGGCCTAGTAGGAGGTCTTTAGGTTGTTGGGGGGGGGGTCTGCCTGAAATGAGAACCTTGGCACTCTAGTCCCTTCCTCTTTCTCTTTGGAATGTTTTGCCGCACTCTTTTACCATGAAGTACTGTCTTAACACCTGCCTGAGGGAATGGAGCTCACTGCAGATGAGAACCTCCACAGTGTGAGCCAAGTAAATGTTTTCTCTTTGCAAGTTGATTTTCTCAGGTATTTGTTGTGGTACAAAACTGACTAGTGGTACAAAACTGTATTACAAAGAAGTTTTATCACTACACAAAAAGTTCTATAATTTCTATAAGTAATAAGTCACCCATTTTTGTTTTTGAATGGGTAAACAGGGACTGGGGAGATAATTAAATCAGTAAATGCTTGTAACAGACATGAGGACCTGAGTTTTGCTCCCTAAAGTCTTCTTTAAAAAAACTGGGTGTGGTAGTACGTGCTTATAATCTCATGCTGGAAGTCAGAAATGGATAGCTAGGGCTCCATGGTCAGGCACTAGCTAACTCAGCAAGTTCCAGGCCAAAAAGATTGTCTCAAAAAGAAAAAAAGGGTATCATGCCTGAGGAATAACACTTGAACTTACTTGTCCTCTGGCATGCGCGCACACACACACACACACACACACACACACACATCCATGTGCACTTGTCCCCTCCCACATAAGCAAAGAATTTAAAGAGAAAACTGTAAAAATATCAAAGGCTGACACGTCTTGAATTTCATGTGCAATGCCTCACACACTGGAATGGCTGGCATGAAAAGGCTGAGAGCACTAGAATGCTGAGCATGTGGAACAACTGGAGCTGCAGCCCCTGATAATTAGGGTGCAAAATGCCATAGTTTCTCTGGAAAACTACTGGACAGCTGCTTATAAGTCTAAGTACACTCTCTTCATCCATTTAGAAGTTCCGCTTAGTACAAGTTTGTCTCAAGAGAAATGAAAACATTGTCATCAAAACCTCTCATTGAGTAGTGTTTATATATAGCACCTTTGTTTTTAATGTTCCAAATCAGTACATGTGAATGTCTGTCAGTAAGTGGGCAGATAAACTATAGTATGTTCATGCAGTGGTACACTGAGCAATAAAATATGTTGAATTAGTGACACACACACACACACACACCATGGGCAAACATTTAGGATGTGTGGAACAGGAAGACCAGATACCAAAGGGCGTGTGTTGTGTGCTTCCATTAACAGTGAAATTGTAGATCAGACAAAACTAATTGACAGTGACAGGGAGCAGATCAGCCTTTGTCTTGGGCTTGGCAGTGTGAGTAGGGACTGATGGGACTAGGCTGAAGATGAATTTTCTCCCTTCTCCCCCCCTTCCCCTCCCCTTCTCCCTTCCCCTCCCCCTTCCCATCCCCTCTCTGTCCCTTCCCTTGTTCTTCCCTTTCCTTCTCCCTTCTGCTTCCCCCTCCCCCTCCCTCTTTCTCCTTCTCCCCCTCCCCCTCCCCTCTCCCCTTCCTCCTCCCCTCTCCCCCTCCCCATCCCCTCTCTCTCCCTTCCCCCTCCCCTCTCCCCTTCCTCCTCCCCCTTCTCCTTCCCCCTTCCCTTCCCTTCCCCCCCTTTCCCTTCCTCCTTCCTCCTTCCCCTCCCCCCCCTCTCTCCTTCCCCCTCCCCTCTCCCCTTCCCCCTCCCCTTCTCCTTCCCCCTTCGCTTCCCTTCCCCCCCTTCCCTCCCCCTACCCCTCCCCTACCCCGTACCCTCCCCCCCCCCCTCCCCTCACCTTCCCCGTCCCCCTCACCTTCCCCCTCACCTTCCTTCCCCCTCCCTTCCCTTCCCTTCCCTTCCCTCCCCCTCACCTTCCCCCTCCCTTCCCCCTCCCTTCCCTCCCCTCCCCTCCTCCCCTCCCCTCCCCTCCCTCCTCTTCCTCCTTCCCTCCCCTTCCCTCCCCTCTCCCTTCCCTCCCCTCTCCCTTCCCTCTCCCCCCCTTCCCTCTCCCTTCCCTTCCCTCTCCCTTCCCTTCCCTCTCCCTTCCCTCCCCTCCCTTTCCCTCTCCCTTCCCTCCCCTCCCCTCCCCTCCCCTCCCTCCCTCCCCCCCCTCTCCCTTCCCTCCCTCTCCCTTCCCTTCCCTTCCCCTTCCCTTCCCTCCCTCTCCCTTCCCTCCCCTCTCCCTTCCCTCCCCTCCCTTTCCCCCCCCCCTCCCCTCCCCTCTCCCCTCCCCTCCCTCTCCCTTCCCTCTCCTTCCCCTCTCCTTCTCTCTCCCTTACCCTCCCCTTCCCTCTCCCTTCCCCTCCTCTCCTCCCTTCCCTCCCCTCCTTCCCCTCCCCTCCTCTGTCCCTCCCCTCCCCCTCCCCTCTCCCTCTCCCTCCCCTCCCCTCCCTCCCCTCTCCCTCCCCTCTCCCTCCCCTCCCCTCCCCTCTTTTCCCTTCCCTTCCCTTCCCTTTTTCCTTTCCTTTCCCCTCCCCTCCCTTCCCCTTCCCTCTCCTCTCCTGTCTTTTCACCTGTCCTTTCCCCTATCCTGACCTTTCTTTCCTTTCTTCCTGCACTCTTGCATGCTTTGGAGCTCCTATATAGCTAAGTTCATTGGCCATAAACTCCTGATCTTATGTCCAGCTCCTGAGGGCTGGTCTTAAAACACTGCCACTATACCTGGCTAGTATTTGAGGCAGGATCTTGCAGAGCAGCCCAGTCTTGTATTGAGCTTGTAGACCTGAATGCTGGGATTACAGACTTGTGCTACCATGCCTGGCTTTGTTGTTCGAAATAGGGTCTTGCTGTGTAGCACAGGGTGGTCTTGAACTCCTGGCAATTTTGCTTTTGTCTGCCAAGTTCATCAGCATTCCTAGCTTCAAAATGTTTTTAATTTCGTTTTTGATAATGATTTCACACAGATTATATACTATGTCAAAACTCATTGAGGTATTAAGATTTATTGTAGTTCATTGTATATAGATTATTCTTAGAAGGGAATCAACTATTGTCCAATTTAACTGTCAACTCATAATTCTTACAGTTATTTCTCAGTCAGCACTATTTCGCCAATTTTTTCTGAGATTCTACCTCTCTCCCATGCAGTTTATTTAGAGGGAGAGCAAAAGAGTCCCTTGAGGATGTGACTGAAAAGGACTTGTAGAGAATGTATAATGCTATCCTTAGCATAGAATACACACTTGTTATCTATGACATGTTACATGTTACACAGTTACATATGAAGCACTTTCCGTATGTGACTTCTTTGTGATTATTATCTTTCTGATGGATTCCCCCTCACCTCCACCCCGCTTTCATTTTTTTTTTTTTTTTTAGTTATCACACTAAAATCTGGTATCAGAAGTCTTGTTTCATATCTGTAGTTCTGGCACATAGAAGGATTATCATGAGTGAAGTCAGCTTGGCCTTACTACCACTGTGAGCTGTATCCCTGGTCCAACTTTATGTATTTTAAATAAGGATTTGTTTCCCCAAAGACTAAATAAAATACTTGAAAGCATTTAATATTTTAAATTTTAATATTTAGTGCTTTATTATCTAACTTATTAAGGGTATTTTTTGTTGTTGTTAATTGCTTTTTTGGCAGCATGTATTTGGTGTACGTATGGGTCCATGAGTGTGGGCATGTGTATAAGCTGGAGGTTGATCTCTGGTGTCACTTTTCATTACACTTCACTCTCTGCTGTTGGAGTCTCTCACTGTACCTCGAACTTGTCAATTCTGGTTGGTTTGCTACCCAGTTTGCCTTAGGGCTTGGTTTCTGCTCCCCCTGACACCTCCCCCCACTGGAATTACAGATGACTGTCACACCCTCTTAGCTTTTACATAGGTTCTGGGGATCTGAACTCCAGGCCTCATGCTTACAGGGCCAGCGGTTTATACACCGAGCCATCTCTCCAATGCCCCTCTCCCCCTTTGATACAGGCAGGGTCTTACCTTATAGGTCAGACTGATCTTGAGGTGACAGGCCCTAATTGGCCTTTGATTGATTCAGAGTAATTTTGATAATTGGATTTCATTTATTCATCCAACATGTATTTATTATGGCCCTGTTATTGGCCAGAATTATGATACTGTCTTGCGGTTTCACAGAGAAAATAAGATCTTGGCTTTTTAGTATTTCCATTCAGGTACAAAAGAAGATCCTTGTGAAAAATGGAGTTAGATGTGGTGGTGTATGTTTTTTTTTTTTTTTAAATATTTTTAAGTAAATAGTCTGGCAACATTTTTTTTTTTTTATTCAACTGTGTGCATATGCGTGTGTATGTGCCCGTGTGTGTGTGTGTGTGTGTGTGTGTGTGTGTGTGTGTGTGTGTGTAGAACCACGGATGAATTCGTGAACCACCATGGACGCCTCCACCTCCTTCTACCCCGGGATTCACAGGCTCCGCCCTACCAGGACCAGAAGCGCAGGCCACCCCCGCTTCTGCCCGGCGTCTATACGTGGGATCTGGGATCCGAACTCAGGACCTTCTGCCTGCAAGGCGGAGGCGTAACCTCTGAGCCACCTCTCCAGCCCTGGTTTTAATTCCAGCACTCTTCCCATCTCCCTCTCCCCAACCCCCAAAGATGGAAGGGTTTTAGTCAATGGCATAGTGTGAGTGAGCCTTTGGGTTTGATCCCCAGCACCAAAAGAAAGATGGTACAGTGGGGGTAGGGGAGAGGTACTTTGTGAGCAAACCTGGTGACCCAAGTCAGTCCCTAGAGACCCCATGATGCAAAAACAAAAGCAGCGTTCAAACTCTGACCTCCATACATGTGCTATGGTAGGTAGAGAATTTGCTCATTCTCTCAAAATAAATAGATAAGGAGGTAGAAGCAATCTAGGATGATTCCCGAAGTTACCCTTGGACCATCACAGGCACATAATGCCTTCTGATACACACACACACACACACACACACACACACACACACACACACAAATAAAAATATTTTAAAAAATAGCGTAGTAAATGCACAAATAGTGGCATTTATAAGTAATCAGTGGACTACCCGTACGGGCCACTAAGAAGATGTGTTGGAGTCTGTAGGAAGTTCTAGGTACATTTTATCACTTCTAACAGCTATGTGATGAGCTTCGCAGAGGACGAAACCAGTCAGGTGAACAGAGTAAAGGTTTCACGCATTGAGATCCTATATAGAGTTTTTATTTTATGATCTGGCAGATGTCTTAAATTAATACTCCTTTTCCATTGACTCTGTGTTGTAGAAAGAACAAGTTAATAAATTAAAATTTAAAAATTATTTTGTTTGTGTGTGCATGCATGAATACATGCATACCACGGTACACATACAAAAGTCAAAGGGTGTCTTGCTGGAGTTGTTTCTTTCCTTCCATGTTATGGGTTCCCAGAATCAAATTCAGATCTTCAGACTTGATGGCAAACCTCACTGAATCATCTCACTAGTCCTTAAGTAACTGTTTTTCTAGGAAGTAGAATAGTTTTTGGATGGTGGAAAGGGGGCTGCTTTACAAATAGTGATGATCCCATGTAAAAAGAAGGACTTGTAACAGAATTATTTAGTTCTCTAGGGTGGCGGAAGCCTGGGATTGAATGTAGAGATCTAGCCTACTGTAGAGCTAGCTTTCTTGAAATAGGAGGACTGAGGATGCAACTCTTGGAGAATAGGGCAGGAAGATTGCAAAAGCTGAAGACCATCTTAGAGGACAATGTTCAAGGCCAATCTGGGCAACTTAGAGCCTATTTGAATTTAAAAATTATAGTAAAAAGAGAAGGCAGGGTATATATGTAGCTCAGTGGTAAAGTTCTTTCCCAGCATGAACTAAGTTGCTTGGTCTAGTCGGTCCTTAAACAAACAAAAAGAAGAGCTCAGACCCTGGAGGATAGAGCATTCTTTCCTTGTATGTCATAGCAAAGAGAGAACATGGTCGTAAGAGTCTTCTAAGAGCTGGGTTTGAAACCTGTCTGCCAGTTGTGTGACCTTAGGTAAACTTCTAAGCTCTGAGTTTCTTGTAGGGTTGCTGTGAGAACTGTAGCATTGTAGAAGTATGTAGCATAGGGCAAACATAAACAACACCTTTTCCTTCCTCATTTCCTCAGATGGCTCCAGTTAGCAAATCTAGAATTAAAGAACTGTGTGTTTTTTTTTTTTTCCCTAGACATTTCTTGACTGTTGTATAGAATGAGTCAGTGTTTTCCTTTAATCTGGGTAACGGCGCAGAGAAACAGATCAGGTAGGTATTATTTATAAACAAATAGGGTCTTCCTGTCTCTTGAAACCTTTAGGAAATATGTGACTAAGAAAAATATTTTAGTTAGAGTGGTACGACAGGGACATCTACTGTAATATGTCTTATCACAGAATTTGAAGAAGTTGCAGTTCAGATAATTTAACATTTCAAGGAAGAATTGCAACAAGTCATTTCATTTGGTGCCATTTGAGAGACAGCAGGTATAAAAATAGGTCATTAAATGTGCTTCAACACTATGGTAAAAAACTCTAGTCTCTTAGAACATTGGCACTGTTAAAAAGAAGTTAAAACTAGGGCCTGGTAGTGCAAACCTATCTCCTATCTATTGAGGAGGCTAAGGTACGATGATTGCAAGTTCAGAGCTTGCCTGAGCTACAAGAATGAGTTCAAGGTCAGTTTAGGCAATTTAGGAAGACTTTGTCTCACAAAGAATGGAGCAGTGAGGAAGTGCTAGCCTAACATGCCTGAGGTTCTGGGTCATACCCTGTAGTGCTGTGCCAAAATAAAGCAGAGGCTCAAAGATGCTATTCTTGGCTGCAGAGACAGCTTATAAGTTAGGTCTTTGCTTCACAAACAGAAGAACCTGAATTCAGATTCATAAAAACACCAGGTGGAAATGGCAGTGACCTGCACTTCTGGCCCTGGAAGGTGAAGTGTTTGCAACCTTAGAGCAAGGCAAAAAAGAGGTAGAACATTCCAGGATGATTCCTGAAGTCACCCTTGGGCCTCCACAGACACACACAGTGTCCCTTTCTACATAAACACACACACCAAGCCTCTTTCCCACATACATACTGAGTTTATGAGAGTCTACAAGATTCCAAATGACACTTTTGGGAATCATTTAAAAATGGTTTAGAGATCCAGATCTAGTATTGCACATGCCTCAATGCCAGCACTTGGGAGGTGAATACAGGATGATCAAGAGTTGAGGGTCATTCCTGGCTACATATTAAGTCTAAAGCTTGGGCTACATGAAACCCTGTCTCTAATAAATTGCTTGCAAATATTTTAAAAATTGCTTTAAGAAGATGCTGTTGTCTGATAAGCTGAGGATTTTATAGTTCAAGATTGTCCTGTGATTGGTGCTTGGGGGTAAAACATCTGTTTTAAATAAGTATGAATATGAGGTGTATGAAACCAGAGATTGGATAAGGCCAGCGTAGCCAGGGGGGAGTGAAGAGGCTACAGTGGTTAGAGCAGTTTAGTGAGGTGACTCAGGCTGGATGACAGGAAGGCATCAGGAAGTTATTCTATAAAAAGGACCCTGAGGACAGGTTCTGGAGTTAGCACAGGTATAGTCCAGATCCCGCCCTTGCATGGTGATGCAATTGGGATTATTGCTGGGTGGTGGAACACACCTGTAAACCCAGCACTTGGAAACAGAAGCAGGCAAGTTCAAGGCAAGTCAGTTTACATGGGATCCTGCCTCAAAAAAACAAAGCAAGCAAAAAAATGAGATGGGCTTGGAGATCTGTGCCTGTAATCCCAGCACTGGGGAGGCGGAGGTTGGAGGACCAGGAATTCAAAACTAGATATTGACACCAGGAAAAGTGGAAGTGTGCTGAACCCAGAACCCAAGACAACTGCTCTTTCCTGTTGCTTCATGTAGTGGAAAATGGTGCCACAGGCTTGCTGTGAATGGCATGTCAGTTTACTGGGCCACACCCCTCGTCAGTGCTTGCTGCAGTGATGCATGCATCAATGTGCTGTTAGTGTTTAGAGCCAAAATCCAGATGAAGGTGTACCAGGCTTCACCCATCCATGAGACGGTAAAGAATGGTCACGGAGAGTGTATGGAGATTTTGCTTGCTAATAATGTTATCATTGACCAAGAGGTGCCTCAGTTGGGAACTCCTTTATATGTGGCCTGCACCTACCAGAAGGTAGACTGTGTGAAGAAACTTCTAGAACTAGGAACCAATGTTGACCATGGCCATTGGATGGACACCCCACTGCATGCTGCAGTTAAACAGTCCAGTGTGGAGGTCATCTACCTGCTCATTGAGTATGGGACTAACCTGAAGCTCAGAAATGCACAAGGTAAAAAAAGTCCACTTGATCTCAGTGGTTCGAGTAGCAGCATGGAACAGGCGCTCCTGCTCCATAAAGGTCTACCTGCTTTTTCCCAGCTCTGTCGCTTGTGTATCCTAGAAGTCCCATGGACCGCCAGCGTCATCATGCCATCTGCCTGCTAGGGCTGCCAGAACCACTGGGAAGATTCATCTGATACCAGTAATCCCCATCATCATGGGAAGGCATTCGGGAATGTGTAGGCTGTTTTCTGTTGTACATAGGATATTTAGTAGGCTTACCCAATGGTTAGAACCACTCTTTGTAGTTTAAATAAATTCAGTCTATAAGAGTAACTTTGCCATGAATCCAAACACTTCAGGCAGTCAAACTCCTGATTAGGTTAATAATCTCATTTAGCAAGGAGCAAGCAGAAACTTTCATGGTTTTAGATATTGTTAATCAAGTTAAAAAACTGAAGCAGAGTTAAAATTATAGGCTATTTTCTAAATAATGCATACACATAGGTACATAAGATTAGGATAGATGCTAATTCCAAGATACATTCTTCAGTTTCTTTCTTTTATCATAGTTTGTTTTTTGTTTACTTCCTTTTAATAAATATCTGCTGGAATTAAAAAGACGAGATATTGATACCAAAGAGAGGATTATTTGCCCAAAGGATTAATTTGATAGTTTTTTCTGTTCTTCGAATATTCTATATGAAGGTGCACTAAAATTTTATTTTTTATGTTTATTAGGCATTGTTATATTTTGAATTATGGCATTCTTAATGAATTTAGAAATACTTTAGTACTGTTTTAGAGATGAGGATATTAAATATTGCAGATTAGCAATCATTGAACTACTTACTACCCAGATTTAGCAGATAAATTGTTTTGTCATGTTGTTCCAGATATTTTTTCTCCCTTCCTGCCCTGTACTTTCAGAAATACTTTATAGTTCATTCACATAATGGAGTTTTATGTAGTAATTAAAACTTTATCTATGTGGATCACTGGATATTTCACACATTGAGTTAAAAAAAGTCAGTTTTAAAGAACATGAATAGTACACTGTAAAACAACTTCAGAGTTTAATGTTTGAAGTTTTTCTTGTAGACTAATGAGGATTTTAACTGCTGCTTTCTTTATTTCTTAAGCTTTTTGTGTGTATGTATGTATAAGCCAAACTTTATTTTGATTGTTCTTAGTAGAACTTGATGCTTATGAATGGCTTCTAATCTTGCTTGACCATTGAACTGTTCTCTTCTTTTACTGGGTACTTTGGTTAGCTGTCAGTAACAATCCCATGGTTAACTGTGACCCTTTGGGAAAGTATAGCCCTTTGCCTTGAGAAAGCGTAGCTCTTCATCATTTAAGAGCTGATAGGGGTGTAGTTTCTTTCTTAGACACAGTTCTTGAGGTCTTCATCTCATACCACCATCTGTATTTAAAGGACAGCTCATTGTTTGTAATTGGGAAGAGATTTATTTCTTAGAGGTATTGGGAAGATTGAGATAAAGATGTATAATAAAAACATTTAGGGGCAGGCAAGTTGGCTCAGTGGTTACAAATGCTTGTCACACAAATTTGTAAATCCATGTTTGATCCCTAGAACCTGCATTAAGGTCAGTGGAGTGTACCAACTCCACAGTTGTCCTTTGACCTCCACATATACACATGTACTCACACAACACAATATGCACACACAATATAGCTAAATAAGAAAAAAAAAACCTTAGCAGTGGCTAGTAGTGTGTGGCATCTAAGTTAAGTTCATTTTCAGTTTTGTTGTAGTGGATGACAGGATTGATTTAATTAAAATGTGCTAGTGAAGACATCTAACATTTCAAAATAGCCAGGTAGATTGGCAAGATTTTTTTTTTTTTTTTTTGATGAACCAACTAGTTTATTTGGCTTACAGGAGTAGGGAGGTAAGGGTTACTTACACAGGAACGGAGATGATTCAAAGGCAGCAGTATCACCAGAAATGGCAAGATTTTTTTTTTTTTAAATGTTCAGTGGCAACTAATTCATAATCTGAGATTTCTTCTAGTTGAATTTTGGATAGTTTTTGTTCGAGTATTTCCTATTTGGGGTGTTTTACAAAATGAGATAATTCACGTGTTAGGTTTTTATCACTCCTTTTTCCTAGGATCATTATCTTAGTTTCATATTCTGTTGCTATAATAAGTGCCCAACTCTAATGACTTAGGGTAACAAAGGAACATTATTCCAGCTTGTAATTCCAAGATATAGACCATCATTGTCAGGAGAATTACCAGCAAGAGCTAAGGAAACAGGCCATATATTCAAAGTTCAGAGCAAAAAGCAAGGACCATTGTTGCATACTGGCTTTCTAGTTTTCCATCTTGTCAGAGCACTGTCTTATCCACCTGCCCAGGGAATGGTCTTGCCAAAAATGGGCAGGTCTTCTTACTTCAATAAAGCAGTTAAGACAGTTTCCTGCAGGATTGCCTGAATAGTTCCCAAGGTGTGCCCAGAAGCCCACCTCCCAAGTGTCAAGTAGATTGTTGAACTGTCAAAATTATTAACCATTTAAATGGATTTAATTCAAATAGGTAAATCTGATTCTGTTTAATATTATATGTCAATTTGAATTAATTTTGAAACATTGTGTTTGTTTTTTGTCACTAGGAGAGTCAGAAGAAAAGGTTTGCTTTAGCTGTTTCAGAACTTCAAAAAATAAATTTATTTTAGATTTTATTTTGTGTGTGTGTGTGTGTGTATGTGTGTGTATGTGTGTGTGTGTGTGTGTGTGTATCAAAGGGCATTATGTATTCCTGTGGAGGACAAAGGGTGACTTCGGGAACCATTCTGGATTGCTTTTGCCTTCTTATTGCTTTGCTCTGAGATTTCCTAAGCTCTGCCCAGCAGGGCAGAGGTGCAGGCTTACATGGTTTCTGCCTGGTGTTTTTTACATGGGATCCGAGATCCAAACTGAAGACTTCTGCTGTGAGGCACAGTCTTAACCCCTGATCCATCTCTCTAGCTCTTGTTTCAGAAGTTTTAATCCATGGTTGTGTGGGTTTGGGACTGTGGTGTCTTACTTAGCATCAATGTATGGTAGAAAAGGACTGTTTACCTCAAAGCAGGGCTAAGCACACACACAAAAGGATAGAAATCTTGGTGGTTTGTACCTATAGTTTCAACTATATTTGAGTCCAAAAGTTTAAAGTCAAAACTGGGTGAGTACTGAGTCAAAGCTGAGATAGAGGAAGGAACCAGAGTACCAATATTTCCTTCAAGGACATTACTACCTCCTCTAGACTTGACTTCCTCCTATAAGATCTTACCCCTTGAAAGTTTCTATGGCCTCCCAGAAGGCTGGGGATTAAACCTTTAACATAAGGGTCTTTGAGAATATTTTAAATCCTAATTGTAGTAGGTTATACTTAAGTTTTTAAATTCCATAACATTAGGTGTCTTGCTTTGTTTTATATTACAGCTTCTCCCTGATTTCCAAGGAGGTTCTGGCAACAAACATGACTGAGTTCTGGCTTATATCTGCCCCTGGGGAGAAAACCTGTCAGCAAACATGGGAGAAACTACATGCTGCAACTACAAAGAGCAATAATCTAGCTGTCACATCCAAGTTCAATATTCCTGACCTAAAGGTGAAGATCTGTTGTGCAAAGACTGTATGAGTTTATTGTCAGAAGGTCAGGGCTGGCGATTTCTGCTTTGGTATAATTGACATTCCCAGATTCTTCATCGCCAGCTATTGCCAATGTTTAAAATGGATCTTGTTCTTTGAACTGTTACAAGGAAACTATCAAAGTAGCATCTTGTTTTTCTTGTTCTCACTTACGCTTTTCTAAATTCTGAGAAATCTTATGAAAATTTGTATTGCATTTACAAAACAAATTTTTAGAAGTAAAAAGTCCTAATGTATATTTTTAAATATCACAGTAATTTTTCTGTTATTAAATTCATATTTAATAACTGATACTTTAAATTTGCTTCCAGTAGCACCTACTTATACCTACTTGGACAAATTTAACCTCATTACTTAGCTCAATTGACCTATTTAACTTTTGTTCAATACCAGTATTCTATCAGCTGTAGTGTGAAACAGACTACCAATAATCAGTTCCCTGAACTTTTGAAAAGACAGGTTTTTCTTCTAAAATATGATTATTGGCACATGACTTCATGTACATATTCAACAGCAGAATTCTGGTATGTATATCTTTGGACTGCATAAGAGCTTCCCCGTTTAAAGTAAGCCTTCACACAACTTGTCGTTGGACCTGATTAAAGCCAGGACAACCTGCTTCATGAGATATCTTCACACCCCAAGTGGTACTTTGTGGAATCATGAATTAGATGATTAACTTGCATATATAAATGAATTTAAGTATTTATGATGTAGTTTTTGGCTATACTCCGTGAAGTAAAATTAGACCATGTAAAATTTTGAGACCGTTCAAATAAAGATAAATCATATATTTTAAGAAGGGAACAAGGATTGGTGCTCATCACTGGTAATTCCAGCACTCCAAAGGCCGAGTCAGTAGGATCAGGAGTTCAAGGCCAGTCTTGGTTATATAGTAGACTTGAGGCTACTATCAGCTACTTGAGACCCTGCCTCAAAAAACCAAATAAACAAAAGGCATAGAAAAGAGGATGGGGAATCAGATGTGATGATGCATGACAGGAATTCTAGCACTTGGGGAGATAGAGGTCGAAGGAAGGGGAATTTAAGGCCAGTCTGAATTACACAGAAAGACCATTGTATCAAAATAAAACAAAAATTAAAAGTGATGCAAGCTGAGTAACAGGCCAAATTTTCCTTCTAGGTTGGCACGTTGGATGTCTTGGTTGGCTTGTCGGATGAACTTGCTAAACTGGATGCATTTGTAGAAGGGTAATGTACTTGCATGCATAAGATTGAGCAAAATGAGAGACTATTATAAAGCTGTTTGGATGTTGTGTTTATTCCATGCATACTTTGCTTATTGAAACTATTTTAGAAAATGACTTTTTCTTTGTAACTTAATTTTTTTTTTTTTATATGTATATGTGTTTTTGATGGCTGAAGTCAACCTTGAGTGTCATTTCTTAGGGACCATCTATCTTTTTTTTTTTTTTTTTTCCCTGAGACTGTCATTGGGACCTGAAACTTGCAGACTGGGCTAGGCTGGTTGTCCAGGGAACACCAGAGATCCTTAGTCTCTGACTCCCCTGAGCTGGGATTATACATATGACACCAAGCTCAGCCTTTTACATCAGTGCTGTCTCTGCCCAAGAGAGCCCAGTCTAGCCTTAAACCCACCGTGGCGGCTGAATTTCTGGTCATCTTGCCTCCATCTTCTGATTACTGGGATTACAGGTGTTCAAACCCAGAGTTTTGTACATTTTAGATAAGCATTCTGAGCTACATCCCCAGCCTTAGAAGTAAATGAATGGTTGAGCTTTAGGTGGATGCACTTGAATAAAAGTGTTTTCTTGGTGCCTGTGCCATTTTCCCACTCACGCTGTGAAACTTTCTGAGTTGATAGAACTGCTATAAAAGCATCTGCTGTGGTAGAGGTTGGGTCAAGGTTGCAAAGAGATTTTTTTTGAGGTAGAGTTTCACTGTGTAGCCTCAGACTGGCCTCGCAAGTGCTTTGATCGTAGTAGGAGTATACCAACATGGAAGTTTTATGTGGTACTAGGGTTCAAACCCAGTGCCTTGTACAAGCTAGGTAAACACTCTACCTACTGATTTATACACCCCCCCACCTTCAAATACTGTCTTTTTATCTTTTGTGTCTGTGTCAGTTTGGGTACATATGTGGAGGTCAGAAGACAACCTTAGCTATTGGTCCTTGTTTTTCACTGTGGTTGAGACAAAGTCTCTTTTTTCTGCTATGGATACCATATAGATGCTAGCTGGCTTTCTAGCTTCTGGGAAGTCTCCTCTATCTCCCATCTTGCAGTAGCAGCTCTGAAATTTAAGGCATGTACAACTTTGTCTGGATTTACATTGATTCTGGGGATTAAACTCAGGTCCTCACACTTGATCAGCACATCTTTACCTACTGAGACATCTTCCCATCCCCCAAATAGTATCTTAATTATGTTTTTAATTTAATTTTTGTGTGTGTGTGTGTGCTGGGGATTGAAACCAGGTCTTTGAATTTGCTAAGAACATGCTTTACCATTGAATTATACCTTAGTCCAACTTGTTCTTTCAAAACATTATTATTGCTACATTTGTTTGTTTATTGTGTGTAGGGGCATGGCAAGATATATGGTGGAGATCAGAGGACAACTTTTGGATATTGGTTCTCCTTCCATGTGATCCTGGGAATTTAATTCAGGTGGTTGGTTTGATGACTAGCATCTTGACTCACTGAAGTATCTTGCCCAAGTTGGGTTTTTTTTTAATTTTAAAAGTAATCTATTAGAGAGAGAGCACACTTACTAGAACACTTATACTGTGGTAATGTGTGGAAATTGGAGGAGAGTTATTTCCTTTCACTATGTGAGCTTTGGAAATTGAATGGAAGATTCCAGGTTTGTGAGTTCAGGCACCTTTATCTGCTGAGCCACCTTGCTGATCCCAAGGTCGGTCGGTCGGTCGGTCGGTCGGTCGGTCGGTCGGTCGGTCGGTCGGTCGGTCGGTCGGTCGGTTGGTCGGTTGGTCGGTTGGTCGGTTGGTCGGTTGGTCGGTCGGTCGGTCATCCATCCATCCATTCATACTTTTTTTGGGCATGTGTTTACGTGTGTGTGTTTCTGTGTATGTATCAGAAGGCACTGTGTATATATGTGCCTATGTAGAACCAAGAGTGACTGGGAGTCATCCTGGATTGCTTCTACTTCCTTTTTGCTTCTCTCTGAGATTTCCCAGGTCCTCCTCCTGGAGTTGGAAGTGCAAGTTGCCGCCATTTCCACCTGACATTTTTATGTGGGATCCACACTTTAATACATAAATACAATGAAATTTTGTGTTTTTATCACTTATTACACAATCCCATACCCCATCTTAACCTACTTCATACATATTTTCTCCTTTCTAGCTAGTCTACATGCTGCTTTGCTGTCTTTCTGCATGTATGTTCCACCCCCAGGCTCTTAATTAAGAGCTTGAGAAAACTGTGCTTGCTGCCCCCGAGGTGATTGTCTTCTTGAGGGTCCTATCTGTATCACTTTTTAGTGTTTCAAGTGTTGACAGCCGAAGAAACACAGAAAAAAAGTTCCTGAAAATATGTTAGCATTATTCATGGACCTTTTAAAATCACTTTTATGGCTTTATGTTGGTTTCTCTTAAGTTTATTTTTCTACTTTTACAAACATATTATTTACCCCAGCTTCCCTCCCTCCCCCCTCTCCTCCATCCCCTCCCTTCCTTTCACCACTCTCTCCCACTCCCACCTATGTACTTCTATGGATCCAGGGTTCACTCTAGCCTGTCTACTCCTGTGAGTGCTCAGGCCTCCATGGTATATCAAGTTATCTCTCTTCAGGCATCCCACTGATGTGTGCATTTCTCTTCACTCATCCAGCTTAGACCCAAAGGTTTCCACTGTAAGTGCCCATTTTATGGGTATAACAGCTATCTACAGAGCAGTTTGTACTGTCTTCCTATCTATAGGTTATTGGCTGTCTTTCTTAATCTTTTTTCCTTCTTTTTTAGGTTCTTGTTCTAGTTTACAGTAGCAGGGATGTGTACCATTCTGACAAGTGGTTCTCGAATCCAATCAGAACGCTGTTAGTTGTCTCCTTGGTACTCATGGTAGTATTACACTGGTTGTCACCTGTTGCCATGGTGATTTATACTGCAGCTTAAAGATCTCATGGCATTGATGGAGCTTGTGTTTATTTCTCTCTCCCAGCAGCTTCTACAGTATACCTTGGTATTATGTAAACTATCTGGCAAGGAAAAAGTCCTCAGATCAGTTCTAGTTGATATATTTTGCCCATGTTCTATATGATCTATTTGTGTTGCATCTTCAGTAATAGGGTCTTACTGATAGTTTTTAGAGAGCAACCAAGAGCAATGGCAAAAGTTCATAATGTTTGGGGGCCTTTAAAACCTCTGATGAACATTTTATTGGGAAGTGCTATATTCCTGTTATTTCTAGTATAAATTTTGTCCCTGGGTTCTAAGTGGATTTACTCAATGCTCCCCCCCCTCTCTGTTCTCTCCTCCTCTCCCTTCTCCCTTTTCAGCCCCTTCAGCACCTTTCCCTTTTCCCAGCTAACATCTCCTCCCTATCCCTCCCTCACCCTACGGCCTTCCCATTCCCGCTCTCCTCCACTCCTCTCCTTTCTCCTTCAAGCCCCCTCTCCTCCCCTCCCTTCCCCTCCTCTCCCTCTTCTCCCTCCCTCTCCTGCCCCCCCTTCCACTCCCTTTGTCCCCTCTCTTTCCTACCTGTCTCCCTTTCTCCACTCCTCTTTTCTTTTTCTCTCTCTTCTCCTCTCTTCTCCCCTCCCCTCCGCTCCCCTCCCCTCTCCTCTTCTCTTCTTTCCTATTTCTAACATAGGATGTTCCTTTGGGGTTTCTTCCCCAAAATCTTAGGATTTTTCTATAAGTCCCTCTGTCCCTACTATTTCCCATACCCTCATTTCTCGCTATGTATTTTTCCCAGTTTTTCCCTCCCTCACCCTTGTCCTGGGATCCTAAATCTCCCCTTTAAAAGGTTTCACCTTACCATCCCTTCCCACCTTCCCACCATAGGTCTTTTTTGAATTTTCTGGCTCTTACAGTGCTTCCATTCCAAATACATTGACAAGGATATTAGTTCAATCACCCACATGTAAGAGAGAACATGCAATGCTTAACTTTTCTGTGTCTGAGGTACCTCACTCAATATTAAAGTTTCAAGTTCCATCCATTTACCGGAAAATTCCATAATCTCATCCTTTCTGATGACTAATATTCCATTTTGTAGATGTAGCACATCTTCATTATCCATTCCTCTGTTGATGGGCATGTTGGCTGATTCCATTTTTTTACTATTGTGAATAGAGCTGCAATGAACATAGATGAACAAGTGTCTTTGTAGTAAGAGGTTGAGTCTTTTGGGAATATTCCACAGAGTGATATAGCTGGGTCATATGGCAGTTCCGTTTTAAACTTTCTGAGGAACCTCCACACTGATCTCCATAGAGGCTGTACCAATTTACAGTTGCACCAGCAGTGAGTAAGTGTCCCTTTTTCTCCACAGCCTCGCCAGCAATGTCTGTTGTTTGTGTTCTTGATCCTAGCCATTCTGACCAGGGTAAGATGGTATATCACAGAGTGTTTTGATTTGCATTTCTCTGATAATCAGGGAAATTGAGCATCTTTTAAGGTATTTGAAATTTCAATTTCTTTTTGAGTGAAATCCCTGTTAAGTCCCAGGGCCCATTTTTTAATTGAAATGTTTACTGTCTTGGTGTTTAATTTTCTGAGCTCTTCCTGTACTCTGGAGATTAATCCTTTGTCAGATTCATAGCTAGCAAAGATTTTCTCCCATTCTGTGGGTTTTCTTTTTGCATTACCAACAGGGTTTTTTTTTGTTGTTTGTTAGTTTTTTTGTTTGCAGAATAGAAGCTTTTTAATTTCATGAAGTCCCATTTGTTGATCATTGGTCTTAGTTCCTGGGCATTTGTTGTTTTGCTTGGAAAATCTTTACCTAGGTCTGTCATTTCAAGTGTACTTTCTGCTCTTCTAATAATTTCAGAGTTTTGGGTTTAATATGGAGGCATTTGATATATTTGAAGTTGACTTTTGTGTAAGGAGAGAGGCAATAGTCAATTTTTATTCCTGCATGTAGATGCCTAATTTTCCCAACACCACTTAAAGAAGATGCTGTCTTTTCCCCAACGTGCATATTTTGCACCTTTGTCAAAAATTAAGTGCCTATGCGTAGCTCTCATAGTAATAGGAAATGAAATGAAATCTGGTATGGTGATACCTCCAGCAATCTTCTTCTTCTTCTTTTTTTTTTTTTTCCAGCAATCTTCTTATTGCCTAAAATTGTTTTGGCTGATTGTGGCTTTTTGTTCTTCCATATGAATTTTGAGATTTTTTTTTTCCAGTTCTGTGAAGAATTGCATTGAGATTTTAATTGGAATTGCATTGAATCTGTATATTGTTTTGGGTAGGATGGTCATTTTCACAATATTAATCTTGCCAATCTATGAGCAAGGAAGGTCTTTCCACTTTCTAGTATCTTCATTAATTTCTTTCAGCAGTTATTTTGTAGTTTCCATTATACAGGTTTTTTATTTGCTTGGTTAAATTTTTTCCAAGGTATTTTATTTTACTTGTAGCTATGGTGAATGGGATTGATTCTCTCATTTCTTTCTCAGTTTGTTTCTGTTATATAGGAAGGCTACTGATTTTTGTATGTCGATTTTGTAGCTTGCCACTTTACTGAAATTGTTTATTAATTCACATAGTTTCTTGGTGAAGTCATGTGGATCTCTCAAGTATAGAGTCATATCATCTGCAAATAGGGATACTTCTTTCCTTTTTTTTTGAAGCAGTATCTCACATAGTTCAGGCTGGCCAATATGAGGATGACTTTGAACTACTCTTACTGCCTCTACTTCCCAAATGCTAGGATAACAGATATGTATCATCATCCTGCTTCTCACAATTTCCTTTCTAGGCTAATAAACACATTGCACATAGTCTCCTTAAGAATCTATAGTTATGTAGTTGAATTTCGCATATAACAAAATCTTAATTTACTTTATCCTTAAGATGCTGTATATAAATTTTTTCCTAAATTATATAGGTACATGTAATAGGAATATGTAATCAAGTCTTCGTATAGCATAGAATATAATTTTTTTCCCCCTGAAAATAGTGATTTTTTTTTTTCAAACTCCAAGGGTAGTCAAGAAAGTGGCTCAGTACATGGCTGATGTATTGGAGGATAGTAAAGATAAAGTTCAAGAGAATTTGCTGGCCAATGGAGGTAAGCCTGTTTTTCATAATTTGATAATTATTAATGTATAAAGTGAATGATTTAGTACATCAACAAAAAAGAATGTGAGATTTCATAGATAAGGATGCTAAATGCAATAAAGTTACTGAAACATAATTATCATTGGTAACACAACTATTACTCCTGTCCCTTGGAACACAGTTTTCTGTAAGATAATCTTACATAATAGGTAATATACTTTATGGCATGATGTTGGTATTCTGTAAAGGCAGTGTGTGAAGCTAGATCTGTCTTGAATATCTTTGCTAATTTACAAGTATGTTTCCAAAAATAAAAATTAAAAGTACATATACAGTGCACAATGTAGCATTACCTCAGGTAAATAACTGCTGTCTTCACAAGCTCTTTCTACCTAATACAATCACCTAACTGCTAGAGCCTTAGAATAAAATTTTGATTTTATTACAAAGCAGTGCCTCTTTCTCCTTAAATTTGATTTTTCTTTTTAAGCATTCATTACTAATATTGCTGTAGGGAATTTACACAGTTTGCTATGTATAATAAGGACTTTTTATATAAAGACAACTTTGACCTTATTGTTGTCATTTTTATTTGGATTCGTTCTCTTATGATGTGTCACTTTAGCACTCACTTTTAAATTATGTCTATTTACAGTCATATGCCATAGTAATAGGAAATGGCCCTTTTTTATTCATTCTGCACTGTATTGCCTACAGTGGTATCACTCATTTTATTATCATTTCTTCTCTTTGCAAATATTAGATGCTCATATTTAATCAGTTAAAATATCTAATAATGTATTTTGCTTCTAGCATTATTAGTGATCCTGGTTTTATTGCGCACTATTTCTTTTTCAAGACAGAGTGGAAGGATGCTACATTCGTTTTTGCCGCCCTTATTCAATCTTCTAAGAATTTCATGAACTTGTGCAGTCATTCTTGTAGATGGACTGACATTTGACAATTTGGAGAGCCACCAGTACAGCTAAAATTGCTTTTGGAAGGCTGGAGAGATGGCTTAGGGGTTAAGACTCTGCCTCTCAAGCAGAAGGTCCTGAATTCAGATCCCAGGTCCCACATAAAAATACCAGGCAGAAGCCACAGCACCTTGCATTTCTGGGCAGAGCCTGGAAAAATCTCAGAGTGAAGCAAAAAGGAGATAGTAGCAATCCAGGATGATTTACAAAAATCACCCTTGGTCTTCCACAGGGACATATGGTACCCTCTGATACATACATATATGCACACACAGAGACACACATACAGACACAAAACAAATATATAAAAAATTAAAAATTGCCTTTGGAAATATCTGTGCTATTGACTTGTTTGTTGATAGTATATAAGGATTAAAAGGCATTTTGAGATGAATTACTTTTGCTAGTTAGCATTGTTATACTTGACATTCGTTTTGCCTGTTATTGTTTTAAAGGGTTGTTTTGAGTCATAATAGAGTTCCCATACTAACAGGGAGCCTTGAGTCCTTACCCCTCACTTGGGTAGAGAACTCAAGGAGGTTTGGCATTCACACAAAAGGTTGCTCCAGGGGATAGGAGGCACTGGGAGAAAAGGGGAGGGAGCAAGGGGGGGATGAAAGGAAGGGGAAAAAAGGGAGTGCAAGGGGGGACTGGGGAGGGGAGAAGGGAGGAAAAGGAGGAGCAGGGTACTTACTGAGCTTGTATGATTGAGGAAAAAAATTAAAGTATGGGAGAAAAAAAAGATTGTTTTGATGACTAAACTTCTATGCAATAGTAAAGTATGTGAGTGAGTGAGTGTGTGTGTGTGTGTGTGTGTGTTGTTTTTTGATACAGCATCTTATTCTTGTAGCTCAGGATGACATTGAACCTCTTACCTTTCTGCCTCTACCTTCTGAGAGCTGGAATTATAGATAATCTGCCACCAAATCTACAGAGTTTCTGTTAGTTCATTTAGGAACACTATGTGTATGTACCCCTGGCTGGCCTTGGAATTTGTGATCCTTTTTTCACAGCCTCTTGAGTACTGGGATTACAGGTGAAATTGTCACAGAAAGAACTTTGATTTGTTAAATCAAATTATGCAGAAGACAGTTTGAAATAATTTTTTAATCTTTTTGTCTTCTAAAAGTTAAGTTTAGCTTGGAGATATATATATATATTCAATTTGTTAAATCTTAAAATTAGAGAAAGAGAATGTGTGCATGTGTACGGATGTTGAACTTGGGAGATAAGTGAAGATTCAAAGTAAAAATCTTGGTTAATCCATGTTACTTAATATAATTCAATATTTATTTAATCAGCGTTTTTCAGAAAAACACTTTACTGTGTAGAAAACTATAAAAAGATACAGCTGCTTCTTTTCATTAATCCTCTTGTTTTAGTTGACTTGGTTACTTATATAACAAGATTCCAGTGGGACATGGCCAAATATCCAATCAAGCAGTCTCTGAAAAATATTTCTGAAATAATTTCCAAGGTAAGAAAGAAATCGATTGATTTTTTTTTTTAGCTATGAAACTTTTAATTTTTTTTAAGATAGGGTCTTGCTATGTATGTAGCCCTGGCTGGCCTGGAACTTGTTAGATCATGCTGGCTTTGAACTTTCTGTGGTCTCCCTACCTGAGTGCTAGGATTACAAGTGTGTTCCACTATACCTAACACTGTTTGAATTTTTGACAGTATTTTATTTAGGTATCTTTCTAACTCTCCTTGAAGTTAAAGATGTGTTATAACACACCCACCCCCCCACAAATATATATACATACATATATAGCATTTACAGTTCATTCATTTATGTGGTTAAGTTAAATATTGCATCAACAGTGTTCAATATGAAACTTTCAAATTCTGTAATTATTATTTATACAGTAAACAATGGTAAATCATAGGTAATATGAAGTAGGAGATTAGAAGATTAAAGATGTATGAGTTGCCCAAGTAGATGGTAGCACTTAGGGGGCTGTATGAGGGCAGTGATCGTTTGCACATTAAACCTTATGGCTCTTTCGATCGCTTGGTGTTGATTCCTTCTCCCTAAATGCTCAGGCATGAGCTATGTGATTCTATGTCTTAACTTTCAGGGAGTACATGGATTCTGAAGCCTACCATAAGCACGCCAAGTTAAGAGCTGCTTTTTATTCAAGTCTTGATGCTTGAAAATCTTCTGTTTTTTTGAGACAGGATCTTGATATGTAGTACAGGCTAGCTTGGAACTCACTATATATCCCCGTCTGGCCTGGAACTTGGGGCCATCTTCCTACCCTCAGCTTTCCAAATACTGAGATTGCAAGCATATGTTTTAATGTAAAAGTTTTAATAGGAACTGTATGACTCCTATAGACGAGGCTGATTAGTTGGTCACTAATACTATTTGGGGGTACAAAATGTATTGCTTAAATCATTAGGCACATTTCCCTTGACGCTCAGTGACCCCCCCATTGTAGAGTGCTTTCTACACTTAAACCTGGATTGATAGGCTATTAAAGATCATATAAAAGTACCTTAAAGAAAATGTGTAGTTTGCTAATATGAAGTGGTGTTTGTACTGTGAACACACTTTAGTTTCTTTGGGTCCTTTTCAAGGTTTAATGTTCTGCTTCCTATTGTAGGTAACTAAACAAGCTTAGAGAGATAAAGTGCCTTTACCCCAGTGCTATGTCAGTCTGAGTCAAAACCCACTCTCCAATTTGTATTTTCTCCCTAAAGTAGTTAATTATTTGAAAATCCTCTTTGGAAAAGTCAGCTTTTTCAGTATAAATTTGACTACAATTTCAATTTTACTGAGAAAATAACTTAGTGGAATGTATGACAATGAAAACTCTGCAATTTAGCTTCTTTTGAAATAAGTACTCATCTTGAAGGATTTGAAGCCTTTTAATTGTTAATCTTATTTTAGTGACTCAAGCTCCATTTAGATGGTTTAAGAAGTAATATAGGGACTGGAGAGATAGTCAGGGGTTACAACTCTGCCTTACAAGTGAAAGGTCCTGAGTTCGGATCCTAGGTCCCACGTAAAAACGCTAGGTAGAGATAGTGGCGGCCTGCACTTCTGGCCCTTGTGGATAGAGCCTGGAAATCCCACAGTGAAGCAAGAAAGAGGTAGAAACAATCTAGGATGCTTCTAGAAATCACCCTTGGTCCACCATAGGGACATACAGTGCCCTCTGATACACACACACATACATACACACACACTAAATAAAAATTAATAAGTAATATAGTGATAGCAGTCACAAAACATAGAGGATTAAGCAGTGTAAAGGATTTATATGGAATTATCCTATTGAAATGAAATTGGTTATTTTTAAAATAACCTTTTAAAGTTGTGCTTTTAAAAAAAAAAAATCAGGGGGCTGGAGAGGTGGCTCAGGGGTTAAGCCTCCACCTTGCAGATGGAAGGTCCTGAGTTCGGATCCCAGATCCCACGTATAGACACCAGGCGGAAGCGGGGGCGGCCTGCGCTTCTGGCCCTGGTAGGGCGGAGCCTGTGAATCCCGGGGCAGAAGGAGGTGGAGGCGTCCATGGTGGTTCGCGAATTTGTCCGTGGTTCTACACATACACATACACATACACACAGACACACACACACACGCGCGCGCGCACATACACATGGGTGCACATACACATGCGCGCACATACACATGCACATGCGCACAGTTGAATAAATAATAATAATAAAAAAAATCAGATAGTATTACACCAGAAAGCAATTTTATTTCTTGTAGAAGTTAAAGTTCAGCCACTTTAATTGTTGTAGTAGAGGCAGACTCAGTAAAATTTTGCCTATTTTTCTTTTTTTGAAGGGAGTAACTCAGATTGATAATGACCTGAAATCTCGAGCATCTGCATACAATAATCTGAAAGGAAATCTTCAGAATTTGGAGCGAAAGAATGCGTAAGCATATCAAATATTTGTGGAGAGTAAGCATGGGGAAGCATGCACTTGCTGAGGATGGGGGGGTTAGTAAGCTTTAGTTTAATGCCACTTCTATAGTTTTTTAAAAATTTCATGGAGAACATTAATGTAAACATGCAGTATTCAAACAAGCCAAAATACATGAGGCTGATTTATTGTACTTTTTCATAATTAATATGTCACTGACCTTTACTTTATTCCTTAATCCATTTATCACTTAAAAATGTTCTAAAATGTATTCTTTAATTAAGTCATAGTGTTATCACATAGCAATTACCTACTTCTTAAAAGAATTTTATATAATAATCTTTTCTTGCTGTAATGATTATTGTCTACTTTCTGTTTTTCAGGTTTAGATTTATCAAACATTAGGACACCTTTATTTGGATGATCTCCTTATAGTGTTACTGCCACATGTGTAGTTCAGAACTGTTTATTGTTTTGTGTGTCTGTGTGTGTGTGTTGCTGGGATTAAAACCCAGTGCATGCACAGTTATAAACATATAGCTGTTCAAGAGAAATGTTAGATGGTGACTCAGTGGTACAAACAGGACAGAACATTTTCACTATGGGAATATAATGCTAGATCAAATGAAGACTAATTTGAAAGTTGATTATTGGGTTAAGTAACCACAATTGCCTGGTCTCAAATGATACCTAGGGAAAGAGGAAAACCAAGGGCTATGCTTAGATGACATAACTTCATAATTATAATGGGATAGGCTTGATATATAGTGAATAGTATTTTTTTCCAGTCAAGATATATAATCAGTAGAAGGACTACATTATAATAATTATAACAGACACATAGACATCAGAGGCAAATTTCGATAAATGTTGATACTTCTTTGGTTTCAGGGGTGCAACATATTTGGCTAACTGTTGACTTTTTGTAAAGGACAAATGTTAACTAAGACTAATCTATCTCTGGAGATGTGCGTAAAACATATGAATAGCCTATTACCATTTTTTTTTGTTACAGAAGCATATAATTATCTACCAAATGCTTTTTTTCTTATTCCTCAGTGGAAGCTTGCTAACTCGAAGTCTAGCAGAGATTGTGAAGAAGGATGACTTTGTTCTTGATTCAGAGTATCTCGTCACATTACTCGTGGTAGTTCCCAAGTATGTCTTCCAGTTACAAAAAATTTTGTTAAAAATATAAGAAAAAATGTTTATTATCTGTTAGTTTATTTAAGGTTTACATAAAACTCAAGTGTCAAATGAATAGAGTTGTCCACCTTTGCTCATGTGGCACAGACAGAATTTACTTCCTAACTGGCAGTGGAGAAACTGGTTATTAAAAAAAAAAGTGATAGGTTTTTCTGAAAAATGTTGGTGACTAATTGGGATGAACATACACTCTTTAAGAATAAAGACTCTATAAGCTCTAGGGCTGTACTGGCTAGATAGTATTCTTAGTTTGGCCAGCGTCTGTCATAACTGCTCAGCTCTGCCAAGTCATCTTTATCATTAGAGCTAAAGCAGCCACAGGCAATATACAAACAAAGAAATGAGGCTTTGTTTGGACTTGGTTGTTGGCTGCTGGATTTGATATGTTTGAAATCCTTTTGATTGGGCCTTTGAGTTTATGTTTGGTCATGGTCAGTTTTGATGAAATGGAACCTTTGGACAGTTGTTAGAAGATTAAAACAGTGTGTGTATGTGATACTGTCAATTGTTTCACATCTTATACTAAATCTTGCCATTGGAATCTTTCAGAGATTTAAACTGAGGTGGGTGACTACCTTTTATCAGAGCTTCATTGAGTGAAGTCTTCCTTGCTTGGTTGTACACTAGGAAACTGGGACTCTTGAAAGAAAGGGAAAATACCTCTGAGGAATTCAGTTTCTATGACATTACCAATGTAGGATTTCCCTTTTACTTCAGTATGTAGGCTTTTGGAGTTTTCTTTGCATGTGGAGATGGGTTTAGCTCTGAAAGTTATTGTTTTGTTTCTGTCTTTTTGTTTTTACCTTGAAGATGGGGACTGGCCTTGAACAGATTATATAGCCCAGCTATAAAAGGAGCTATGTTCCTTTTGCCTTCACTTTTCAAATATTGGAATTATAGGCATGTGTCACCATGCCCAGCTTTGAAAGTTTTATTTTGTATTTTAGCTATGTAACTATTCTTCATTGAATTGGAACACTTTTTAAAGGAATTTCTATCCATCTTTATTTTTATTGCTTATAGGAAAGTAAATTTTATTTGTCTCATTCAATTTTTATTTAAAATTTGTGTTTAGAACTGACATTTTGGTTTCCCATACACTGTAATGGAAACATATATCTCTTACAGAATGATCTGTTCTGTATTCTGGTCTACAAACACTCAACTCTTTAAGTCACACACATGGTTGTCTTTCCCCACAGCTCAGGGAGCAGTGGCCTCTGACCAAGGTTGTTGCTCCATGTTCCGGGCAGCATCCTTTTTCGTCACTCATTTACTCACTGCCACAAGGTACCCTCTGCCTCCTGTAAACGGAGCTTTATTCTGCCCATTGTACTGCCAACTAGTGGTGATTTTGTGTGACTTTTTCTTTACTTTTTTTTTTTAAGTGAGACATGGTACTTACCAGTTGTACAGTTTGAAAATAATGTGGGGTGTGTGCCATGCTTCACTTCCTTTGTAAACTCAGTTCTAGTGTGTCCTCTTGTGCAATAGTTACTGGATTTGAGAGTGGTGATCTGTACTTCCTGCTTCACTTAGTGTACTGGAAGTTCATTTGGAGTAGGAAACTTGATTTGGTGTTAATATATTTGACGTATTTTGTTATAGCTAAATTTCCTATTTGACCTGTTCTTTTTTCCTCTTCCTGGGCATGACAGGAAAAAGGGCTTGGTTTTCCTTTCCAGTGCTTATTGTACCTTTTTCTGCAGGTTAAATCATAACGACTGGATTAAGCAGTATGAAACACTAGCAGAAATGGTAGTTCCACGGTCTAGCAAGTGAGTAGCAGTTTGTGACATTGTTTTATTTTCTAGAATTCTTATGATTTGGATTTGGGATTTCCATTTTGCCTATCATGTTTAACCTTATAAGTGAGTGGTGGTAGCTCTAGCTATCATAGTTTTAGATCTGGGAAGACTTGGCACAGTCTTTTTGACCCTCATCATTACACAGAAAAGTTGGGAGGCCAGTAAACTGAGGCAGTCTGCCCAGAGTCACATCTCACTAAAGGCAACGCTTGAACTGGAATCCTGGTCTCAGGTGTGGGTGTCTTTTTTTTTTTTTTTTTTCTTCACTATGCTACTTTCTGAAACATTTTTGATTGCTGTGTACTTCAAACCTGCCATGTGGCTGATGGTTTATTTTACCTTGTAAAGAAAGTGCACCAGGTAGCTTCAGGAATATTGAATTCCAAGTGTTCATCATTTATGTCTTAAAAAGGAACAGCAAAGGTCTTCCCATTCATCTTTTTTTTTTAAGTTATGCATTTAATGTATGTTGTTTAATTTGGTATTTTCAACAATTCCATGAAGTAGTTTGGATACCTAATTTCTCCTAGGTGAGGAAGTCAGATGCTTAGGTGGTTGGTTACTTAGAATAATGACTTTCTAGGTATCCAATGACAAGTTAGGGCTAGAACTCTAGGTCCTGTAGTGTCTTAACTTTGTTTACATTCTGCTCCCCTGCATTTTGTCACTGACATACACTGACTGAATACAGTGTATGTATTTAAGAATTCTGTTACATGTAATTCCTGGAGGAGATAACCCTTGTGAAAAATACAGGAGACAGTGAGGAAGTGGAATTAGTATTGTTAGGCCCAAGAGATGCTTTCTTTTCCAGTTCATTGTGTCATATGAAAGGTAACAGTATATTGAAAAAGTCCTGCACCTAGGAATCTGAGTTGCTGTTTCTAACTGGCTGCGTTACCTGGGTAAGTCATTTTAACTTCCCTGGGCCTCATTTTTTTTGTCAAATAAAAAACAAGTTTTAAAATTAGTTTAAGGCTCGATAGAGTATACAAAATGCAAGGTGGTCAAGTTCTTTGGTTGAGAACTAAACCACAAACCTGTGCATACTGTGATCCCCCTCCCCAATTTGAGAAAATACCTTTTATTAAAACCAACCCATTCACATGGTAACTACAGGTGTGTCTCAACACAGATTTTCATTGGGCTGTTGATGTCAAATGTGAGCATTTGAGCTGCAGAGACGACTGTATCCAGGAAGCAGGTGACAAAGGACAGGGAGGACTCAGTGCAGAGTGTCCTCTAGTGGTGAAAATACACAAGTTAAGTTTGGTTGGAGGGGTGCACTGTATAGGGCAGCTAAATATACCCAAATTTACTTTAATAGGTGCTTTAAAAAAACTTTTCAGAGATTTAGGTCTTTGGCAGATCATATCAGTATTTTAAGGAAGAATGACTGATGCAGGCAGTACTTGTCTTCCTAATGATGCTGCGTCACTCAGTGCAAGTATCTGTTCCACCTGTCTAGTTCAAAGTGCATTTGGAATCAGTGGCTGTGTAAGTGTTGTCATCAGGAACACAGAGTGAGCTCATGAGTGCCAGGAAGGCGTTGAATAGTTCATGTGGGTCGATAGGCCTTGGTCCATCTAATCTTCAAACAGAACAAGAAAGGGCTCTGAAGAAGGACTGAGCCCCGGGTCCAAGCCTGTTTCTTGCTGTGGCCCAGACTTAGATGGTCAGTGTTGCCCATCTTCTCATCCACTAGGCCACATGGTGGGCAGTTTGCCTCATGTAGTAGCATACTGGATTGATCCTTGTCCTATTTGAAGAGGTCTTCGTTATGTAGCCCAGGATGACCTCAGAAATCATCCTGCTCGGCCTCCCTAGTGCTAGTGCTGGGATTAAAGCTTGATCACCTTGCCCAGCTTCATTTTTAAAGCACACAAAAAACTATTTGTAAGATATTCTACATGTCTTAAAAATATTACACAACTTGAAATACTATTAAAATACAGGGATGTATGTAGGTGCATATAAAGTTACAGATGTTTCACTTTTTTTTTTATTATTGTATTACACTATTTACCGTGTCCTGAAAGATAGCTCAGCAAGTAAGATGCCTGGAAAATCTGGTGACCTGAGTTTAATCCCCAGAAGCCCACATGGCATAGGGAGAGAACTGACTTAAGAAAGTTGTCTTTTAACCATTACCTGTGCCTTCTCCCTCTCTCTCTCCTCTTTCAAACGAACATTCAAAAAACACTATTTGGGAAAGTAGTTTTCACTTGTATTTTCAGAATTTCTACTTTTCCTTTTGCATCTCTTTTTGCTTTTAAAAATTTCTGACTGGGGATTGGGTTGTGTAGTTCAATAGTAGGATTCTTGCCTAGCATGTGGGGAGCCCTGGGTTCAATTACCAACACCAGAAAAAAAGGTCAAATTGAGTCAGATGACTGGTTAACTATTTACCTTTTCTCTGTCCTTGGAAGTTGCTTATTGGAGCTACACAGAGGATTTTGCCAGGAGGAATAGTTTCAGAAAAGCAAGGAAGTGCAGAAAGAATTGCACTAGTCTTTGTGAGTGTTCTTTTTTCAGAGCAGGCCTGCAAAGGTGAATTGTATTAAGCATGTGGTTTGATCTAGAGCAGAGAGCATGACTGGTCTGAGCCGTAGAGAAGTAAGGAATCAGCAGCCACCCAACACGCAACCAGGCTCCAAAAAGACCTGCTACCCATAGAGGTCACTGAAAGTGTATGAAACATCTGTCCAGCATTCACTTTTAAAAAACTAAAATTAAGAGAGAGAGATTGAGAGAGAAGGCATATGTCATAGTGTATAAGTGGCGGTCCAAGGAGAACTTCAGTTCTTCATGTGGCCCTCCAGGGATCATCAGGTTTGCAAGCATGCACCTTACCCACTGAGCTTTCTCTTCAGCTCCTGACCAGCATTCATGAGCAGTAGCCTCCTACTTTCCTGTAGGCTTGATGCCATCTGTGAGATGACCTAACAGTTGAACTCAATTGGATGAGTTTGGCTTGTTTATTTGCAGCTAGTAGCATTTTGCATGTTGATTTGATTAAGCTAGCTACTAGTCCCAGTTCTTGGGTGACATTGTTTCTGGAGAAATTCAAGTCATGAGTAAGTGTGAGGTTTGTTTTTAACCCATTTTTCTCTCCTTGTATTTTCATTTTATTGCTTTACTATGGCTTCACATGTCACTGAGTATCATTGCCATTTTTCTTTTGCTTTTAAATCTGGCCACATCGCCCTGATAGTGTTGGGTTCTGCTGGCTGTCGCCTCACCTGCACCCTCCGGATAGGCTCTCCTAATCTGCAGTGCAGCTCGTTGCTGTGCTGGCTGCATCTTTTCACTCTTGCTGAACCTGCTTTTGCACTCAGGCCAATCCTTTGCACCTTGTGAATTTTCTCTTAATTGTGCTTTCTCTTCTGCTGCTCCTGGGTTTCAGCCCTTCTTTTTTCTCTCAAGCTTAACTCCCACATTAACCTTGAATACAGTGTGCTGGTCTCTGTGCCTAGTTGCTGGAGTGAGCTGAAGAGCCATTGGTGGCTACTGCAGACAGGCTGCCTGTCCTGGGGCACTGTCTGCTCATGGCTTCCCCCCTCCCCCTCAAGTTTCAGGACTCCCAAAATTTCCACCTATGTTCTGTCCTCTCCCACTGAATCCTTCACATGATGGTTCCTAGAAAACTGTTCGGCCAATTTCTGACTCAGCATTGCTTTCTTTGACATTCAAGGCAGCATCATTTTCTGCCAAGTGATCCACATAGCATGATGGTCATTTATTCTGGATTCCTGTCAGTCTAATCAACTGTGGTATTTCTACCTCCCTTTTTTGTTGTTGAATTGCATTTCTGTTTGTTCACTCTGTAATCTATCCTGCTTTAAAATGCCCTTCACCTCCATCCCACTGCAGCTCTTCATGCAGGCCTGCTCATCTGTACTTGTCTCAGCCCTTCTTTCACCCTCTCACATGAAATGTTACTGCATGTTCATCTTGAGACATGCCAGTCCATTTCTGCTTTAAAACTCTGCTTGTTCTCCTTGACACCGACATATTCCCTTACATAACCTCCCCCCCCCCTTTAGACAGAGTCTATGTAGCCCAGGCTGGCCCTGAACTTCTGATCATCCTGTCTCCATCTTGCAAGTGTTGGGATTGCAGGTGTTCACCACTACACTAGACTGTGCAGCCCAGGCTGGCCTTATTCACTTGGGGTGGTCTTCCTGCTTCAGCTTCCTATGTGCTGGATTTGTAGATATCAGCTACAAGATCATTTGTTTTAATTTCACACTACTAAGTCAATTTTAGCAACCCAACGGGTCATTAAAACATTTTTTCATCAAGCACCGTCCACTTGGTAGCTGTTGTGCTTTGGATTTGAAAGGCACTAGAGCAAGGACTAAGGATAATTGTTTTATGTGACATAATTGTAAAGTAGACTTACATGTTCAACACGGAGTAGTGAGAGGGATGGAACCCCTGAGGTATCTATTGTCCCTTGCCATGAAGGTAACTCACCTCTGATGGCTGGTGAAGAGCCAGGACAGGTTCACTTCTTAGGATAATCTTCAGTTCAGCTCTGTATTTACACTGAATCCACATGGCTAATGAAGCAATTCTTGGTCTTTTGGAGAAATTTGTTGTGCGTGCATGTGTGTGTGCGTGTATGTGTGTGTGTGTGTGTGTGTGTGTGAGAGAGAGAGAGAGAGAGAGAGAGAGAGAGAGAGAGAGAGAGAGAGAGAGAGCACTGTGTGTCTCTGTGGAAGACCAAGGATGATTTTGGGAGTCATCTTGGATTGCTTCTACCTCCTTTTTGTTTTGCTCTGGGATTTCCTGCTCTACCTACCAAGCCCGGAAACGCTGACCACCCCAATTTCCGCCTGGTGTTTTTACATGGGACTTGGGATCTGAACTCAGGACCTTCTGCTTTTGAGGCAGGTTTAACCCCTGAGCCATTTCGCTTTTTAACATTTTTTTAAAATGTTATTTAATAAGGTGTCGTTAGGTTTCATAGTACTTGCACAGCTACACCAAACTTATTTCTGGTTTCAGAAGTACTGTGTTATAATCATGACAAAACAAATCATGGGAGACTTAAGAAGGAATGGCTGTTACTACTTCCACTGAGATGATTTTACAGCTATGTGCATATGTATGAGTGCTAGCTTATATGACTATAAAGATTTGTATTTTTCTTTTATGCCAGTAATGCCTCAATAAAACAGTTAAAGACACAAATTCAACGCGAAGATCCACAGATCATGAAAAAATAGCATTCTTTCACTCTAGGGTCATGGTCATTGAAGCTGGTGTGTGTGTAGCTTTGTAAACCTTGCATGTGGGATTTCTCTTAAGGTAATTGCTAGTAGGTAATTTTTAAAGCCGTATTTCATGATGCAGTTTTCCCTTCCAAATAGTGGTCTTTTCACTGAGGCATTACAAATTTTTCAGCAGTTGTGTTTTGAAAGGTTTTTCCACAGTGAAGTCACTGAGACTGAATGGAAGTTGTAAACTCACTAGCATCTTTTAGAGATCTTTTTAAATTTGATGGATTGTTTTATTGAGTCTCTGTGTGTGCAGGTAGGTATGAATGAGTATAGCACAGTCACGTCTCACAAGTCAGGAGACAACTTTTTGGAGTCAGTCTCTCTTTCCACCTTGTATGCACCAGGGATCAAACTCAGGTTTGTTAGGCTTGTGTGAAAAGCACCTTTACCTGCATAGCCCACTTGTCAGCCTTTTGCTGGCATCTGAAAGCCTAAAAAGGAGCCTAAGATAATTCAGAAGTTTTAGATTGTTGTGTTTGTGAAATTTGTGACTGGAGAACAAGATTTGTGGTGGTGGTGCAGAGACTGGACCAGGCCTTGGTGGGTCTTGGACTGCACTAGAAAGAGGAAAAGACCATTTAATCGGCCTGCTGCTACTAGAGGCTGAGCAGTGTGCTTATTAGAATTTGGATGTTCCCCTTTGTTTAAGTTTAATTTTATTGGCTAGTACAAAGTAAGGAGGATGTGACGGCATTGGAACCATCATAAACATCCACTGTCTCCCCTGTTGAGGCAGATGAAGATCCAAAGGTGCTTTGGGGAAGGGAAGTATCCCTGCAGTCTAACAGCGTTTAAAGTTCTGCAGTGTGTATAGAACTATAAATGAGCTTTTTTTTTCTCCTCAGTGTTCTTTCAGAAGACCAAGACAGTTACCTTTGTAATGTCACTTTGTTCAGAAAAGCAGTGGATGATTTTAGACACAAAGCAAGGGAGAACAAGTAAGTGGTGTGTGTGTGTGTGTGTGTGTGTGTGTGTGTGTGTATGTGTGTGTGTATGTTTTCTTTGATTCATTAGATTAGCTACATATGGTATAGAAAAACTTTCTTTTTCTTCAAATATAGATTCATTGTTCGTGACTTCCAGTATAATGAAGAGGAAATGAAAGCCGATAAAGAAGAAATGAACAGGCTTTCTACTGACAAGAAAAAGCAATTTGTATGTGTTGTTGTTTAGTATTATTAATGTAAGCAGTAGATTAAGTAACACTACTATTCTTTGGACTTGAAAAAAGTAAAAAGTAAAAGTTCTTTGATTTTTTTTTTTTTTCTTTTTAAGACATTGGATTATAGTTATTTTACTCCTCCATTTCCTTCAAAACCCTTCCTTCTTAAAGGGGGAGAAGGGGTTGGAAAAGGTCTCATTCTGCTCACTCTGTAGTCCAGGTTGACCCTGAACTCACTAAGCTCTTGGGCATCGTCCTACTTCAGGCTCCCAAGGACAGAGATTACACGAGAGACGCAGTGTACTCAATTTCTGTTCTACTTTTCTTCCATAATTTTCCCATTTAGTTTGAATTTATCTTTGTACAAGGCATTTTTGTCCTTGGTTTCTCCCAGTCTGAAGGCCTGTCTTCAGGATAGTATCCTACTGAGAGGATGGCATTATCTTTTCCAGATCTTTGAAGTTCTTATGTCAGTTACTGCTATTTTCAGAATAATTCCTCTGGGACTGAGGAGATGGCTCAGGGTGAAAGCCTTTGCCTTCTAAGCAAAAGGTCTTGAGTTCAGATCCCAAATCCCTCATAAAGGTGCCAGGTTGTGTGGGAGCCTTCATGTAATTCTGGCTCTAATGTCTTCTAGGAAGGCAGAACTTGGGAATTCCCAGAGCAAGCTGGCTCGCCAGCCTAGCCCTAATGACATGCTCTGGGTTTACTAAAGTCACAAACTTATAGGAAGGTGGAAGAGTGATCAAAGGATGAGTCCCCATAATACCCTTGGACCTCCACAGACACACACCTCAAGTGCACTCATGTGTGCATACACATACATATACCCCCATATGCAAGCACACACGCAGCCGCAAATGTCCATGAAAGAATAAAATGCACACACACCAATAAGATAGCCAACAAGTAAAGGCACTTCCTGCAAAGCCTGATGACCTGAGTTATATAGTACGTTGTCTTCTGACCCCCACACGTGTGCCATACAATAAATGAATGAGTGAATGTTAAATAAAATGCCTTTTTATGGGGCTAGAAAGGTGGCTCAGGGCTTTAAGCCTCTGCCTTGCGGGCTTAAGCCTCTGCCTTGCAGGCAGAAGGTCCTGAGTTCAGATCCTAGACCCCACATACAGAATCGGGTGGAAGTGGGGGGGGGCGGCGGCCTGCGTTTCTGGTCCTAGTAGGGCGGAGCCTGTGAATCCCGGGGCAGAGTAAACAAGAAGGTGGAGGTGGTCCATGGTGGTTCCCGAATTCGCCCGTGGTTCTACACACACACACACGCACGCAGGCACGCACAATTGAATAAATAAATAAATTTTTAAAAAATGCCCTTTTCTGTTAATAAATTAATTCATTTAGGGTCTGTGGAGATTACTGAGCAGTGGCTAACTTGTTAAGTAATGAAATAAGCTAATCAGACATCTAATGAGAATATTTTTTTTCTTTTTAATGAGAATATTTTTAAAACTTCGCCTAATTCTGCTATTGGTTCTAAGTGGATAGTTATGTCTTTAAAAAATATTTCATTGATCTAATTGTCATTTACATGACCAAATTTATAGTAATTTTTTTTTCCAATTTAAAGGGACCACTTGTACGGTGGTTGAAAGTGAATTTCA
Organism: Typhlomys cinereus; assembly: GCA_023101885.1. Lineage (NCBI taxonomy): Eukaryota > Metazoa > Chordata > Mammalia > Rodentia > Platacanthomyidae > Typhlomys > Typhlomys cinereus. The sequence goes on from JALPQD010000167.1 coordinate 2,348,006, forward strand.
GTGAGGCGTTTATTGCATGGATTCATGTGAAAGCATTAAGAGTTTTTGTCGAGTCTGTTTTAAGGTAAGTAAAGTTAGTTGAAAAGTTCAGTGAATCTCTCTCATAACATAATCCATCAGTATGAAAGTGATTCAGAGCAACCCAAGTGCCGATTGTGAGAAAGAGAACCTATTATACAACTTGTCAAGCACATGTTTGTCTTGTCCTTTAATGCCAAGTTTAGTAAAAAAGATCCTAATTACTGTACTGTCTGGCTCTTATTATATAGTTACATATCACTCATCAAGATTAGGTCAGAGAAATTAATGATGTCATTGTTGTATCAACATTACAGAGTATACTCACACAAACCTAGATGGTAGATCTGTCACTCAGTTTGGCCTCGTTTGCATTCAGACAGAATTTTCCTGGCTGACCTCAAACTCACTTTGTATTCTAGGCTGGCCTCAAATGTCATCCACTTTCTCATCTTCCTGAGTAGCAGATGACATTGTATACCACCATGCTTGGCTATGTGTAGCCTCTTGATGCAATAACCCGAGATGCTGTGTTACAGCAAGCTGTTTTATAGTAAACGCTTGAAACATCTAGTTAGAAGGTGTGAACTCTAAATTAATGGTAAAAAGCATAGCATAGTCAATACCAAACCAGTTTATTGTCACCATGTATCATGTACTGTACATGAGTGTTCAGGCTATGCAGTTATAATACTAGCAGTGTAGTTGTCTTCACACCAGCATCACCATAACACAAGTAATGTATTACGATGACGGTGACATCACTAGGGGAAAGGAATGTTTCATTTATGTGATCTGCCATTCACCTAATATGTTGACTTGTAGCATATGACTTATAGTTAAATTCAAAATGGGATATAAAATATTAGCCAGAGTTTATTTAAAAGGAAGATGTTTTAAATATTTTATATGTAATTTGGTTCACAATATACTAATCACCAGAATAATTTCATAGGTGTTTTAGTATTTTGAAATACTTAAAAATTGTTCATGTCATGGATATTAGAAACTGTTAAAAACTAACTTATCCATAACTATGCTCTATGTTTAAATTACTTAAAATTTGTTTTGGTTTGTTTTTGTTTTATGTGGGACCTGGGATCCGAACTCAGAACCTTCTGCTTGTGAGACAGAGTCACAACCCCTGAGCCATCTCTCCAGCCCCTAAATTACTTAAAATTTTGGAAGTAGATTGGCGGACTCTTAAGTTTTTATTATTAATTTTTTAGCCCTACATATTATAATATATCCTTATTTCCTTGGCATGTATAAATCACCTTAAGATTGGGCAATTATTAAAGTAATTCCTAGTGATTCATTCTTTTTTGTGTGGGTTTTTTGTTGTTATTGGTAGTGGTTTAGCCTTTTTAAAAATTTTATTTTAATTTTATTAAGTGTGTGTGTGTACAATATATATCAGAGGACACTATGTGTCCCTGTGGAGGACCAAGGGTGACTTTGGGAATCATCCTGGATTGTTTCCACCTCCTTGCTTTGCTTTGAGATTTCCCAGGCTCCGCCCACCAGGTTTCCACCTGGTGTTTTTTTAATGAGACCTGGGATCCAAACTCAGAATCTTCTGCTTGTGAGGCAGAGTCTTAATCCCTGAGCCATCTCTCCAGCCTGGTTTTGTCTTTTTAAAATAAATTAGAGAGAAAAGTATGTGCTGTGGTGTGCATATGAAGGTCAGAGAACAGTCTTTAGAAATTGGTTCTCTCCTTCCACCATGTAGGTAAACTCAGCCTATTTTATGCCCAGAGCTGTTCTTCACTGAGCTATCTTGCTAGCCCTAATTCTTTTTCTTCTTTTCTTTGAGTCTTACTTGATAGCCAAAGCTGGTTCAAACTTAAGGCAGTCCATTGCCTTCTCTAGTATTGGGGTCGCAGGCATGAGCCACCATAACTTGTATTGCTCATTTTTTAAAAGACATATTTCTAGTGAGCAGATATGTTTGTGTTCGTTAATGTAATGAGCATCTTTAAAGTAATGTACCCATGCCCACTGCCAATAATTAAAAAGTAACAGAATAATAATTGTTCTAAAAAGAACACTGTATTTCTGCTTCTTTTAAAGGTATGGCTTGCCAGTGAACTTCCAAGCAATGCTGCTTCAGCCTAATAAGAAAACAATGAAGAAACTGAGAGAAGTATTATATGAATTGTATAAACATCTAGACAGTAGTGCAGCTGCTATTATTGATGTAAGTACATGTTCAATAGCCTAGTATAATAGAGGTTAGAATGATAGAAAAAATGTTACTGCATAATTATTCACAGAACAGGGATAGTAAATATGTGTCATGATATGTAATCAATTGGTATTTCTTGAGATTCTGTTTTTTAGATAAACTTAAGAAGTAATTTATGTGTTTATGTGCAGTTATAGCTATGTTTTGCTTTTTGTATTTTTAGAAGCCTGGTTGTGTGTCATATGTTTATAGTTACAGAAATACAGAAACAATCAGTGTTATTTGCAAAATAATGAGAGTTATTTGCAAAACAACTAGTTTTTTGCAAAAACTATAAATTGTAGAGAGGAAGAAAATACCTTTTTATTTTGTTGAAGTAAATAGTAGGTGATTTTAAAGGAAACTCATTTTCTAAAATGGTTTTTGAACAAAGAAGAGAAACTGTTTAGTGCTGTTGTTGTTTAACCTAGTGGGCTTTTATTTTTAGATGTTTAACTTCATATATATTACTGTTTTTATGTTCAGTTTAGGATGCAGTATTCTACATGTATATCATTTATAATGATAAAAGTTCAGTATTTCTCGATAGGAGAAACTGCAGGAAATGATATGATAGCTTTTCATGGAATTATGGAGAAACTCTGAGGCCTAACTCACAGATACATGTTTTTCCCCCAGTGAATTTTTATAGGATGCATGTGAAAGGGACCTTTAAAGCCATACTTAGTTTATTTGTATACTGGTTTTTGTAAGTCTCGTATTTTATAAATCCAAGGAACTTTTTGCATAGCATACATAGCAAAGGCCGGGAGGAGGATGGTCCAGCTAGTGTCAGCGTGATCTGGCTTAATTGCTCACTGTATTCAGCAGCCTTCACAGATTGCTTCCTTTCTTCCCAGAACAAAGGAGATGCTTCACTCCAGTTAAATAGTTTAAGTGCATAAATCTAAGCCAAAGCAGGTGTTCAGTAAAAGGCAAAGGGTAATGCCTTTTCTGAAATTTTGTAAGTACATAATTGGTGTTCTGGTTTTTCTCTAGGCTCCTGTGGATATTCCTGGCTTAAACCTGAGTCAGCAAGAGTACTACCCCTATGTGTATTACAAGATTGATTGCAACTTGCTGGAATTCAAGTAAAAATGAGCTCCTCCCAGACAATCCTGTCCTTGTGTTGATGTATGCTAGCAGAATTAGGTTGCAGTATGACAGTACTTCTAACTCTCGTGTCCTCTGCTTGCTCCGTACCTTTTTCCCTAGGTGAGCTTTCCATAGTGGTTCATATCTGAACATTTTCTTTTTACAGGAAGATAATATATATATTGTTTCTTTTTATTGATCAGGTCTGTAAATGTGTACTGAAAAAATCAGAGTTTATTTATAAACAAAATAGTTTATTTAAGAGAAGGTCTTGTCCTCATTGATATCATGGTATGCATTAATTCCAGTTGTTACTATTGTGCATAAAACCTTGTTTACAAGGGAATGGTGTAAACCATTTTGTTCATTGTGTTTAGTAGACATAACTGTTTAATAGCTATTAAATTGTGATGTAAAGAAATGTGACAATATTCAGGTATGTGCTTTCTGAATGTTTCAAATACAATCTATAAGCACTGTTGACACCCACAGGAGAGAATAAAATTACCTGTGCAAAGGTGTGTTGTGGTCTGTATAACTTGAGAAGAGTACAGTTGAGTTTAATAATGTCACAGTTGACTCACAGTGCTGCTCTCAGGACTTTGCTGCGTGCTGAAGTGTGGTTATCTCTCTCTGACTTGCATATGATTTAACTGTGCCAAATTGGAGTCAGAATGCAGATCCGAAGATTATTTTTCAATATATGATGGATGTTTATATTTGGACACTAGACTTTTTAGTGCTCTCAAATAAGAAGTGGGGCCAGTTTTGAATAAAGTGAAGCAAAAACTATATAGCATTACTCATTTATTTTGTCTAAGTCTTTATGTTACATGTACTTTTAAAGGGTTATTATAAAAAGATTGATTTTGTCTTTTTATGTCTTTTCATGACATAGTTTGAAAGCAGACATGACTAGCTTTAAAATTTCTGAAGTAAATGACTTGGTTTAAAATCTAGAAAGCTTTTTGGGGTAGTGCTGTACACAGTCTTGAAAACGGGACAACCATTGTGTACAGCTCTGTAATCTTTGAAAAATTAGCCTCCACATTTTTTTATTCTGTAATTTGGGTTTTATTTTGTAAGTAGTAACTCATCGAACAATGTGTCTTCAAAGAAGAACATGAGAGAAATACCACTGGCCCTGTAGCTCTGTCTCCCAAGGGGAGTTTGTAGGTTTGTGGTCCTTTAATGGGCTTGCATGCACTGTCTTTGTCTAGCTGTCTCTCCCTCCTTTCCCTTTTCTCTTTTTTCTTTTGTTCCCCCTCCCCCCTTTTCCCCCTCTCTCCCACTTGCTATAATAAAAACAGGGTCATACTACACAATCCCGTCACTGGTGTTTTGCTTATGGTGTGCCCAGGGTATGTATCACAGGTGAGCGCTGTCTCATTCTTGTGGCCGCCTGTGATATGTTGCTGCCTGTCTGTAAAAGCTTCCGCAGTGATGATACTTGGGGTATTTGAATTTTACTTTCATACATTGAGAAAAGCATCTGTGGACAGATCTTAGTTTTTATACTAGCACCGTGTAAGAGATCCTAGCAATGAAATTTGCAGGGCCAAGGAATATGTATAGTTAAAATTGGTCATACAGGGCTGGAGAGATGGCCCAGGAGCCAAGCCTCTGCCTCTCAAACAGAAGGACCTAAATAAGTTCCTATCCCAGATCCCGTATAAAAACACCAGGTGGAAAATGGTGACATCCTGCACTTCCATCTCTAGAAGACAGAGCCTGGGACATCACAGAGCCGAGCAAAAAGGAGGTAGAAGCAATCTAGGATGGTTCCTGAAGTCACCCTTGGGGCTCCACAGGCACATATGGTGCCCTCTGATAACATACACATGCACACACAGAAAAATTGACATCATTATCAAATTATTCAGAATTCTAAATTCCAGACATATTTAGGAATGCAGCTTTATTTTCAATTTTCCTTTGCACAAGAAGAAGCTAGAAATCTGTTATCGTGAAAGAATTCTGATTTTTGTTTCAATTTTTTTTTACAAATACTTGAGCCTTAGTATCTCAGAGACGGGATATTTGCTATCATCAGCAAATTAGTGATTGGTAAGTAAGTCCACAGGAGGACTTTTATGGTTGTATTTAGCTGTAGCATATTCTGATGCAAGTAGCTGGGACTTTATGTCAGCTTTAGAATCCTTGTGTGTGCTTGAGGCTGTGGGCCCTTCACTCTGTCAGGGATGTCCTACACAGGAGGGATAGGACACAGTTCTTAAATCAGACCCGGCTTCACTAATGGTGGCTCTGCATTCTGCACACAGCTAACACCATGTCCTGGCTCGCTATATAGAATATGCTTTAATCAGAGGTGACATAGGCTGTTGTGGTGGAGACTGCTCCTACTTGCATAGAAAGCATAGAGTGTTGCTGGTGAGAACTCAGTACGTGAACTTAAGGGCTGGGAGCTTTTCAAATTTCAAAGTACACACTTAGAGAATGCGAAGGTTAGAAGTATGTGTAGAGTAGAGTTAGCTCCTGGAACTTAGTCTTGAAAGCAGCTTTAAGATTGCTGGCTTCAGTCCTTGTTTGAGGATTTATTAATACTTGTTTTTTAAACTTTATTTTGGTGTGTGTGTGTGTGTGTGTGTGTCAGAAGGCCAAGGGTGGCTTCGGGAATCTTCCTGGATTGCTTCTACTTCTTTTAGCTTTGCTCTGGGATTTCCCAGGCTCTGCTCACCAAGGCCAGAAGTGCAAACTGCCGCTGTTTCCACCTGGTGTTTTTACATGGGACCTGGGATTAGAACTCAGGACCATCTGCTTGTGAGGCACAGTCTTAACCTCTGAGCCATCTCTCCAGTCCCTTGTTGGAGGATTTATATTGTTCATAGAGGCCACCATTTTTGTGAAAGGACTGTTCCTACTGGGGTCTCCTCTTGTACAGAGCTCAGGATCAGGTTTGCTGAACATTTAGAGAACATTTACATTTCTTTTTTTTTAAATTTTTTTATTATTTATTCAACTGTGCGCATGTGCGTGTGTGCGTCTGTGTGTGTGTGTGTGTGTGTGTGTGTGTGTTGTGTCTGTGTATGTGTAGAACCACGGACGAATTTGCGAACCACCATGGACGCCTCTACCTCCTTCTGCCCCGGGATTCACAGGCTCCGCCCTACCAGGATCAGAAGCACAGGCCGCCCCCGCTTCCCCCCGGCGCCTATACGTGGGATCTGGGATCCGAACTCAGGACCTTCCCGCCTGCAAGGCGGAGGCTTAACCCCTGAGCCGCCACCTCTCCAGCCCAACATTTACATTTCTTGCCTGAGCCTTTCCTTACGTGGTTGGTGATAGAACTGGTTGGCTTCATTTTACATAGGTGGGGGACTCAGGGTTAAAGAGAAGTTTTTATTTGTTGTGCTGGGGACTGAGACAGAGCCTCACTCAAGCCAGGCAGGTGTTCTACCACTGAGATATATCATCAGCTCAAAATTCTGGGCTCACATATTTTGTGCCAGAGTCACTGTTGAGTCTACTATTTCTGCCTGCTAACTTCACACCATACACCTCTTCTCCAACAGGCACTGTGTAAGTCAAGCACATCTTTTTTTAATTTTTTTTTATTATTTATTATTATTTATTCAATTGTGCGTGTACGTGTGTGTGTGTGTGTGTGTGTGTGTGTGTGTGTGTGTGTGTATGTAGAACCACAGACGAATTCAGGAACCACCATGGACGCCTCCACCTCCTCCTCCTTGTTTACTCTGCCCTGGGATTCACAGGCTACACCCTACCAGGAACAGAAACGCAGGCCACCCTGCTTCCGCCCGGCGTCTATACGTGGGGTCTAGGATCTGAACTCAGGACCTTCCACTTGTGAGGCAGAAGACGCACATCTCTTAACCTTTATCTAAGATGGACAAAGACATTGGGTTTTGATATGGCTAATCAGACATTAAACTGGGTTGATACTTCGCAGGAGCTGAGAATGTGCTTTCAGTGGTGAGTGGTAATGTGTTCAGTCATTGCATGCTGATTTGAGTGACCTGTCTCTCAGTCTAAGAAATTTCCCTTACTCTAAAAAGCCTGCAGATTTGTTCCTAAACTAACTGGAACATACCCTATTTGGGTTTAGAATGAGCACATGCTAAGTAATACCTTCCATAGCAATTCTTAGTACATACATGCTCAGCAGTTGTGAATGCATGCTTGCTCTCAGCATAAGAAGTTTAATCTTAGATGTGGGAAGTAAAATGTAGAAAAATCGATGTGGATGAGGGTTTCTCCTTCGTTCTCATCTTTTCGTTTTAAGAAAATGTGTGCACAAAGCTAGTAACCACACATTATGACAGACTACTTAACAAAACTTCCTGTCCTTTAGAACTTATTAATGGTCTGCATTTATCTAATATTAGAGCCTCTAAAAAATGAGTGTAATTTGAACTTGCTTAGCTAAAAGGCACATTGGAACGGTTTCAATCCTGCAGACTTAACTTTAGAGTTTATGTCAGAGCTCCATAACCTATAGAAAAAGGCCTAGAGAATGTCTCCTGAATACTTTGTAAAAAGAAAGAAGTAGGAACGGGACAACCAGGAATGGTCAGGATAATGCAAGGAGGAGGAAACTTTAATTAAAGCAGAAGACAGTCAACAAATGATTTCCTGCTGGTTGGTTAATACTGAATTTGTTACATTCGCATTGATGCTTGCTTGGAATTTGCTGGTTTGCTAAATTCCACAGAGATGTGGTTTATTTATAGTCCTGAATAGAGATCTGAGGAATAATTGCATTTTTAAGACACTTAGAGAAACCAGGTCTTGCGATCAGTCAGTAGTATTTCGAGGCTGCCTTGAAAGATCCTCCTTCCAAACCTTGTGCTGGAGGTGTTGACTTGCATGGGGATTCTCATCTGCTGTCCCAGAGAACACACTCGATGATCGTTGTGGATAAATCAGCTTTTCCTGATCTTTTGTCCACAAAGTCAGCTTTGCGCCCACCAGGCTGCTGGCTGCAGATGTGTTCACTAGAGCTTGCAATCTCAAAATAACCTAGGTAAGAGCTGCGTAGGAAGCAAGGATACATTTCTTTTTGTTGATAATCTACTCACTGTGACCGATCAGCACTTACAAGATGTCCGAGAACGGCGGAAATAGACTTGGAAAGAACGGCTCATGTAAAGAAACTCAAGGTAGAAAGAAGATACCGTTGATATCAAAGGAGCATGAACTGTACAGCACTGCTTTGAACCTCAGGACATTGTGTGACCAGAGGGATTTTTTCCTCCTGTCATCAAACATCAAATCTGAAGAGCAGGTCTCATGTGTTGTGACACTTCCTTGGCATTTGTTTGACCTTGACAGCTAAATTGTGACACTTTTTAAATTTACTATTTGTGTGTGTGCGTGTGTGTGTGTGTGTGTGTGTGTGTGTGTACACGCAACTGTGAAAACCCACAGGTGACTTTGGAAATCACCCTGTGTTGCACTACCTCCTCTTCAATTTGCTCTGGAGTTCTACAGGCTCCATCTTCCAGGGCTGGAAGTACAGGCTGCCATCGTTTCTGCCTGGCAGTTTTATGTGGGTTCTGGGTTCTGAACTCAGAACCTTCTGCTTGGAGACAGTCTTAACTCCTGACCCATCTCTCTAGCCCATGATACTTTTTTTTTAAGGAGATAGGATTCATTCTACCCAGATTTTCTCCAATACAAGTGGAGATTTCATATTTACTGAGGTATTATGTTTGGACTAATAGGACTGTTCAGTTTGTGTGCATTACTGGAAGCATAAAATTTGCTTTTCATAAAAATTGAGACCATGCAGGCCCTATGTCTTACCACAAGAGGGCACTCTGATGTCATTAAAAAGCTAGCACGGTTATTTTTGAAATTCCCCAGTCAGTTTAGAGGAACCCATGGTAACTTTCTGATTGGGGATATTTTTGTTACAAGCATTTTTTTTTTTTTGGTATTGATAGGAAATTTTCAAAAAACATTGGGTGACACATTTTTGTCTTTAAATCCAGCCTTCATGTGTATACGTATACCCTAAGTACCTTTCAGTAGACTAGTACTCCCCACAAGGGTTTTCATAAAGACAAAATGAAAAGGGTAAATATAGATTTGTGCGTATCTGTACCTGTTTCAGTGTGCCACCAGTAGCAGATAGTTACACTTCTTTTTGTTTGCTTTTTGCACAACCTGATTTGACTTAGTCATGGGTTTTCTGCCTTGTCACTTGGTGGAAGTCTTAAAAAATGACAAAGCCGAAACCCCAAATTAGAAAAAGAGTGTTGCTGATTTGTGAAATGCAAGGCTGGAAAACCCACTTAGGGTAGTTGGTGGTTAATCTTTGGCAACCTGACTAGATTTGGAGTCATGTAGGAGACACCCCTTTGAGTGTGTGGAGATGTTGAACTGAGCAGGGAAGACCCACCCCCGGTGTGAGTGGCACCATCCTGTCTCAGGTACGGGCTGAATAGAAAGGAGGACGCAAGAGAAGCAGCAGCGTGCATTTCTTTTTGCTTCAAGACGGGCAGGCAAAGCAATGGGATCAGCTGCTCCAGATTTGCAGTGAATGAACTGCCCCTTAAGTCGTGAGCTGAAACAAATCGTCCTTAGCCAAAACTGCTTCTGTCAAGTTTCTGGTCACAGGGGAAAAAAAGTAACTAGTGTGCTTGGCCAGGAAAATCAGCCTATAGCCAACGTGTGGATCAAGAGCAGAGCCCTGCATTCTCCAGTTTGACCATACATTAGATCTGCTGCACGTGGTGCAACAGCATTTTCTGGATGGTAGATACTCAGGATCTGTGTTACCCTGGTGATAGTTATAAGCCATCTGTTCTGCAGATCATTGGTATGCGGCCAATATGACGTGACTGGACATTTGATAATAATGTAGTTAGCTGCATGTGGCTTGTGGACATACCCTGTGGTGTGCTCTCTGCCCTTGAGCTTCCAGGATGCCCCATATCCTTTTCTTCTTGTTCCTGTAACTGAAACAGCCAGCCTGGCATCTATTTGCTTTGGTTGCAGATTTGCTTTCCCAACACTCAAAAACAAGGAGAGGAAAGCATTAGTCTCTGAATCACTGTTGATGTGCCTCAATTGCTACATAGACAGCATTCCCTTTGATCACAAAAGACACTGCATACACTTTGTGCCTTTATGTGCCAAGGATAAACTGGTTGCAATATTGAAAGACCAAAAGCTGTTTCTGATGGAAAATATTGAATCAGCAGAATTAAAAACACAGCTGTGCGGTTCTGATGGGAGCATAATTTCCTGTCAGTCAATGCCTACTTAGCATCCGTTGTATGCAGGGCTTCACTGTGCCAGGCTCTAGGAAGACAAGGAGATGCTTGGCGCATGTTCCTGAACCGCGTTATTTGTTGGAACTGACTGGACTTAGAAGAGATTCACGAAGTGGTGAAGCAGTTCAGGCCTCCTCTGCAATACGTCTGTCTGACAGTTATGTTGTCCCAGGAAGGGGTATGTCACATCAGCGGTGGGCAGGTGTGGGTCTCACCTCCTGGAGCCTCCAGCAGCAGAGGGGGACTGAGGGGTCTCAGTCATTCTCACCTGAAGCCTGTGTTGCCACCTCTACTCCGTTCCTTGGCACCCTTTATGCCTACTGATGGAGCATTCTAGAGGCTTCTCCCCCCTCCTGAAGGCCTTTCTTTTGCCAGATCTGCTGACTGCATCTTCTCTAGTGGCCCCTTGTCCCCATCTCTGCTCACCTTCAGTTCATCTGAGGGCTGCAGCAGAGGATGGCTAGTCGCTGCTCCGCATCTCAAAGAGCTCATTTGCCCACAGGATAAAGGCCCTCTGTTCAAATTGGACTTGCCTCTCTTTTAAACTTGGCTTCTTTATGTGCTTCTCAAAGCAGAATATTGTTTAGTGTTTTTTAACTTGAGAACCTCCTTGATAGGGAAATTGGGCCATGGGCTCTTGTGGGGTGTGCCAGGGACCCACTTTCCCCTCCTCCTCTGAACTACTTTGGAGGCTTCACATCCTGGTCTTGGAACCTTTTCTGTCTGTAGATGATAAAGCTTTAGGTTACTATGACAATTAGGATGAAACCTGGTCTTTACAGTCTGGATTTCTTGTGAGGCTCGTGGCATTAAGGAGGAGGTTCAGAACTGCTTTTGTTTGCCATATTAGCTATTTTATACTTGTGTGTGTGTGTGTATGCGCACATGTGCGTGTGTGTACTTTCGTACACACATGTAGAGACCAGAGGTGGGCATTGGGGATCTTCCTCAATTGCTCTCCAGTTTTTGATTTTTTTTTTCAAGAGAGAAAGGGGTGGGGGAGTGCGCATATGCATGCCACACACATGTGGAGGTCTTAGGAAGGGATGGAGGAGCTGGAGAGATTGCTCAGGGGTTAAACCTCTGCCTCACAAGCAGAAGGTCCTGAGTTTGGATCCCACGTCCCATGTAAAAATGCCAGGTAGAAACAGCAGCAGCCTGCACTGCTGGCCTTGGTGGGCAGAATCTGGGAAATCTCAGAGCGAAGCAGAAAGGAGGTAGGAGCAATTCAGGATGATTCCCAAAGTCACCCTTGGGACTGTACAGGCACACACAGTGTCCTTTGAAACACACACTTGCACATGCACGGGCAAAAAAGATTTCTTTCTAAAAGGAAGGGTAGGGAATATGCACACACAAGTCACTACATACATATCTTGGGACAACTGTCACGTGGGCTGTGGGGACTGAGCTCTGGTTGTCAGGTTTGTGTGTAGGCGCCTTACCTGCTCTCATCTCTCCTGCTCCACCTTATTTTTTTTTCAGTCGCGTTCTCTTACTGACCTGGGGTTAAGTGGCAGGTTAACAAACCCCAGGGGTTCTGCGTCTGCCTTCCCCATCTCTGCATGTGTGTCTGTGTATCAGAGGGCACTGTGTGCTTGTGGGGACCCAAGGGTGACTTCAGAAATCATCCTAGATTGCTTCCACCTTCTTTACGCTTTGCTCTGGGATTTCCCAGGCTCTGTCTTAACAGAGACAGAAGTGCAGGCCATGTCTATTCTGCCTGTTTTTAACTTGGGATCTGAACTCAGGTCCTTCTGCTTGTAAGGCAGAGTCTTAACTCTTGAGTCTTCTCTCCAGCCCCACCACCCTGGCTTTTTATGCAAGGGCTCAGGACCTGAACTCAGGTCCTCATGCTTGCACAGCAGACACTAGTGACAGCCATCTCTCTAGCCCCTAATTTTTCGAGACAGGGTTTCATGTGTCGTAGGTTGGCCTTGAATTCAGTGTTAGTTTTCCTTTTACTGTGGTATAATACCTGACAAAGGTAACTTAAGGGAGACAGTCATCTTGAGACGGAAGTCATGCCAAATGTTTGGGCAACAACCACACTGTTGCCTGTTGTCAGGAAGCAGGTGAATGCTAGTGCCTGGCTCACATTCTTTCAGCTGGCCGGGGAAACCGGCCTGCAGACAGGCATCACACAATCTCCCTACCTCCACCTAGTGAAGACAGGCCCTCCCAGGCTTGCCTAAACCCTAAGCAGGTGTGCCTGAAGATTTGTCTTCTGGGCGATTCTGGACCCGTCAGGAGAGTAAGGACATTAGCCGTCACAACTGTGCAGCCAAGAGTGACCTTGAGCTTCTGATTCTCCTTTCACCTCCCAGTTCTTGAGATTGCAGCATGGCGGCCCGTGTCCCATGGTTTGTGTAGGGTTGGGGATTCAGCCCAGGACTTCACGCATGCTAGGTAGGCACTCTACTGATTAAGCCATATCCTTATTCTATTTTTTTTAATCTTTATTCAATATCTATATTGAATGTGAGTTAAAAATTAGCTTTCCTTTAGCTACATATTAAGAAGGCAGATTTCTCATTAAAAGCTAACCTAGTCAAGCATAGTAGCATATCCTTGTAATCCCAGAGCTTGGAAAGTGGAGGGAAGAGAATCAAGACCCTGGAGTGATAGATGATAAGCAGATTGGATGGATGCATGGATAGATAGATAACAATGGTTACTAAGAATCACTTAACAATTTCCTAAGTAATAGTCAAGAAAACTGAAACCATGTCTTCACTCATCAAGGTCTGCAAGTAAGTAATGAGAAACCTGGTTAAGTTCACAGACGTTCTTTCCTGATCTCACCAGAAGGGGAGGGCATATAGTCTAGCAGATAAAAAGTAAACATTTTGCAAATGGGTGATGGACCCCTCCCTCAGTGAGGTTTCCTACTCTTATTGCATCTACCCTTGAATGTGCTATTACAACAAGACTCCAGTTTAACAGCTTTTTGTCTCTGGCCAGGGGGTGACATACAGTGCCCAGCAGAATGGAGTGAAGGGAATTGCAGGAGCAGCAAAACTGCAAAAGAAAATCAACAAACCACAATCCAGAACTTCAGAGACTCTATATCAATCACATAGAACTAGGACAGCCTAATCTCTCCCCATCCTGGAGCTCAGGGACATTTGCGGAAGAGGGGGCGGTAAGATTGTAGGAGCAAAAGGATGGGAGGAGCAACGATTTGCAAGATTCTCAACAATAATTGGGGCCAAAGCAATCATAATGGAACTTTGTATGCCCAAAAAAATTTGACCATAAAGGTTAGAAGTCTACATAATAGCCCAAAATAGAAACCAACCAACCAAACAAACAAATAAACTCAAATGAAAGGATATCAGCAGAATACTTATTGGTGCCCCAACACAAGTGAACCTTGAAAACATGTTAAGGGAAAGAAGCCAGATACAAATGAGTTTAGTTATATGAGATGTAGGCAAGACCATGGATCCAGGAGGTATAGTGGTTGGGAGGTACTGGGGTGGGAGTGGCGGGGAGGGAACACAGATTTATTAGCAGCTGTCAATTGGTAAAGAAAGTTTTTAGGAAAGTGATAAAAATGTTCAAATTTAAGATGATGCTGATGATTGTACAATTCTTTGAACATTTGAAAAATTACAAGTGACACCACTGTGAAAGGGTGAATTTTTTCTATTGTGCAATTCTAAAGAAGTCAAGGGGGCTGGAGAGGTGGCTCAGGGGTTAAGCCTCTGCCTTGCAGGCGGAAGGTCCTGAGTTTGGATCCTAGACCCCACGTATAGACGCCGGGCGGAAGCGGTAGTGGCCTGCGTGTCTGGTCCTGGTAGGGCAGAGCCTGTGAATCCTGGGGCAGAGTAAACGAGGAGGTGGAGGTGTCCATGGTGGTTCCTGAATTCGCCCGTGGTTCTACACACACATACATACACACACACGCACACACGCATACATGCACAATTGAATAAAAAAAAAGAAAAGAAGTCTACCCAGGGGCTGGAGAGGTGGCTCAGGGGTTAAGCCTCTGCCTTGCAGGCGGAAGGTCCTGAGTTTGAATCCTGGGTCCCATGTAAAAATGCCAGGCAGAACCAGTGGCTACCTGCACTGCAGGCCCTGGTGGATGGAGCCTAGGAAATCCCAGAGCAAAGCAAAAAGGAGGTAGAAGCAATCCAGAATGAAGCCCGAAGTTACCCTTGGTCCTCCACAGGGACGCACAGTGCCCTCTGATACACACACACACACACACACACACACACACACACACATACACACACAATTAGAAAAAAAAAATTGAAAAAAAGTCTATCCTGGATTACTTGAAATCCTCATAATCCTTTGCTTGATGCTTATATCTGCATAGTTTTAGCAATTAGTTGCATTTTCTCTCTGTGAAAGTTAAGGGGTTATGAGTGTTAAGGTTCACTTACTATTTATTTCATCAGCTTCTCTTTTTCTTTTTTTGCATTATTCTACACATCATTTCGCACTCAGTTGCAAACCCTCCTCCACTGCCAGAGCCAAGTTAGGAAGAAGCTCCAGGACAGACTCACTAGTTTCCTGTCCACAGCTATCATTTGTTCCCCACAGCCTCTGAAGGAAAGATGTTAGGTGGAGCAGCAGTGATCTGGAACTGAACCTGCTTCATGATATCGTTGCTACTTTGTTACATGCCACGGACAGCTTGTCTAGGTAAAAGTGTCCTGAGATTACTCATTGTTCGGGGACTGTTTACTGAGGGCCGGATTCTCATTCCCTCAGCTTTTATTTTTATGGCTCAGGGTTCTTACTATGTACCATAGACATAGTAAGTTGAGTTTGCTTTGCAACCCAAGTTAGCCCTAAATTCCTGATCCTCCTGCCTCCGCCTCCTGAACGCGAGGATTAGAGGCATGCACCATTACACCGGGCTCCAGTGTATATCGCTGAACACCTGGCGCTGGCGCAGAAGCGCCAGGGAAAGGCCTTGCCTACTTGGACTTTACTTACTCGTGGGTAGTAGGCAGTAAACGCCCTCTGAGCAAGATGAGGCTTGTTTGATTTCTGTCATTGTAACAAGTGTGAAAAGGGTTTATTTTGATTTGCTGCTTCAGGTTTCTCTCTTGGGTTGACTGTGGGTTATTTTAGGGGGTAGTGGTTTGTTTTTGTTCTATTAAAACAGAGTCTCATGTACCCTAGGAGGTCCTGGGACTTGCTGCATAGCCAAGGCTGGCCTTGGACTCCTGACCCTCCCAGCTCTGTACTGTGAGTATCGTGGTTACAAGTGTGCACCACCATGCCTGGCAAATACAGTGTTTGGGGGCCTGTATGAGGTATAGCGAGAAGAGTCACTCGCCTCGTGGGATCTGGGAAGTAGAGAGCCAGGAGGGCGTGCCACCAGTGACCTGACTTCTAGGTGCCACATCCTAAAGGTCCCACCATTTCCTGATACTAGCACCATAGGCTGCTTTGCCTATACTTTAAATTCTCTGATGCACCTTTCCACATCAAATTGCAATTTTTTTTTTTAATCTCCCCCCACAGCCAAGCTGGCTGGCGCACATGGTGTTTCCACTACACTGGTTGTGCAAGGCATATGTGGGACCTGGGATCTGAACTCCGTACCTGCTACCCTGAGCCATCTCTCCAGCCCCTAATTGTAAATTTTCACATCTTTCTATTTGATTTGATTTGAATTCTCACCATACTCATTAAATGGAGTAAGCAATAACCATGCCATAGCCTGAGTATTACTCTGTTTTGATAGTCCATTCACCAAGTTAATTTGTTACTTTTGAGGTCAGCCTCACTCAAATTTTACTTATTTGTTTAGTGTGTGTGTGTGTGTGTGTGTGTGTGTGTGTGTGTGTGTGTGAAGAGAGAGAGAGAGAGAGAGAGAGAGAGAGAGAGAGAGAGAGAGAGAGAGAACTGTGTGTCCCTGTGGAGGAATAAGGATGACTTCCAGAATCATCCTGGATTGCTTCTACCTCCTTTTAGCTTTGCTGTGGGATTTCCCAGGCTCTGCCCACTCACCAGGGCCGAAAATGAAGGCCACTGCTGTTTCTGCCTGGTGTGTTTATGTGGGACCTGGAATATGAACTCAGGACCTTCTGCTTGTGAGGCAGAGTCTTAACCCCTGAGCCATCTCTCCAGACTCTCACCCAAATTTTAAGGACACAAGTAGAATGTACCTAACTTCTTCACCAGAATGTAATGCAAATGTTCTCTGGTCCAGGTGCTTTGGCAGAGTCCCTATTGTTAGAAAAAGAGAAGAAGAAGGTGGTGAGGGAGGGGATAGACCACAAACCCAAGCTTCATCCAGGAAGACCGAGGTTTATTCAGGAAGCTCGTCCAAACTCCAGCAAGGGAGCAGCGGTTTCCCTGTAAGATGGAAATCACTGCTGATTGGGAATCTGGGAGCTTTTAAGAGTTGAATTGCAGGGAGAAGGACTTTTGGGTTCATGGGTTGGTCCAGGCCCAGTTGTCTGTTTTCCTTATTAGAATCCTATTAGCATTCTTGGTGGGATCCCTGGATGACTAGAGGTCTATTTCTGATCTCAGATCAAGTGGGGTCTCTGGTTTGAGATCTGGTTCTGGATCTACCACCTATTCTCTTCTGAAATCTCACGAGCACAGTCTTTACTGTCTGTAATGTTTATCAGCATTCTAGTCTCCTAAACTCCTACCACAGTCACCCACTAAAGCTCTGCTTACAACATTCTAAGGGTTTGGGGCTGTAGCTCAGTGGTAATGAGCTTGCTTGCCTAACGCTGAAAAAGATCTAGGTTCAATCCCCAGTGCTGCCAGAAGATATCAAAGCAACATTCTAGGGCTTTTTCTTGTCATCAGCTCCAAACACGTCCACATTTATTTCCCAAACCAGTTTCAAAGGCTTATGAACCACTTAGTAAGGTTTCCTCGTAGCAATAACAACCACCCCACTTCTTGGTGCCAGTTTTCTGTGTTACTTTTCTCATCGCTGTGATAAAATACCCAAAAGAAGCAACTTAAAGAGTGAAGTATTTAATTTAGCTCCTGATTGACAGGGCGTGGTCCATCGTAGAGGGAACGTGTAAGCAGTTCCTATGGCAGCGGCAGAGCATGAGGCTGCTTGTTCACACCTCAGTAGACCAGGAACAAGTCAGTTGGAAACAAGGCTGGATAATTCCCAAGGCCCGCTCCCTAGTGAATCACTTCTCATCAGGTCTCACTTTCTACAGGCTTAACATTTTTTTCCAAAACAGTGCCAGTATTCAAAAGCATGAGCCTGCAGGGAAATTTTCAGAAGAGGGGGCAGTAAGATTGTAAGAGCCTAAAGATGGGGAGGAGCAACGATATGCAAGATACTCCACACAAGTTAGGGCTGAAGTAATGATAATAGGACTTTGCATGACCTGCACAATGACCAACATGTCATTGACCCTCCAAAGTCTAGCATGGATCACAGGCTCTAAGATCCTTAGAGGCAAGGGATTAACAGCCACAATAGTGTTCCTATACCAAAGGGGAACACAAGAAAGAGCTCTAGGCATGCTACTGAGTCCTTACACCTCATCAGAGAGGAGGACCCAGAGGGAAGTATGACATGCACACTAAAGGATGCTCCAGAGATGGGGGGGGGGGAGACTGGGAGAAAGGAGGAGGGGGAAAGGAAGAGGAAAAGGGTGGAGAGCAAGGGGATCAGGGAGGAGTGGAAGGAGGGAAGGGATCGGGATACCTATTAAGTTTGTATGAGTGGAAAAAAAAAGCATGAGTCTGAAGGGGACATTTGGTATTCCTAGCATAGAAGGAAAATGGAATATCCAACCAACAAGGCCTTTGACGCTCTGAACCTGAAGCACTTCGAGGGCTGACGTGGGTTAGCCGTTGTACTTCAAAAGAAGCCTGCCATAGGGAGAACTAAACAAACAGATACAGCCCCCTACTCCCAAGAAAACCAGCTCGAAGCGGTCAGGCGAAAGGTGGCCATGACTGAGAGCCGTGGCTACGGAGAGCACAGTGATCACGCGGCAGGGTCTTAGGACCACAGTGAAATCCAGGTTTGCTTCTCACAGCAAAGGAAACCCACACTGTAGGCTCTGTCAGGTGTGAATATGAAATGTTTCTCAGAGGCGCATAAGTTAAAGCTCCCAGTTGGTGGTGCTACTTCGGCAAGTTCTTGAAACCTAGGGAGGTGAGACCTAGCTGCAGAGGTTGGCCATGAGCCTGGTTCCTTGGGGATGTCTTGGCCTTGACGTTGTCTTCTGCCTCTGCTCTGCTTCCTGTTCATGATGTGAATGCTCTGTCGTCCACATGCTGCCACCATTATGATGCTCTACCTCACAGTGGGGCCAGAAATGAGACAAGTGACCGCAAAGCTGTGAACCAAAGGAAGTTCTCTCATGCCACGTATTTTAGCCACAGCAACGCAAAAGCTCAATGACACAGGATCTCAGCTATTTTTTCCAAGACTTGCCCAGGCCGTGGTCTCTTCACAAACCCAGTTTCTTATTCTGTGTTCAGCATATTCATCGCAGGCTCTGGGCCCTGGTTCTCTAGCGGGTGGCTCATAAGCCTGCTCTGAACCAGAACACGGACTGCGTTCTGCACTCCAATGTTCTCTCCACCTTTTTCCCCCTCCTTGTTTGGTGCTAAGGATCGAGCCCAGGACCTCATGAGTGTGAGACAAGTCACTTAGTGTTCTGTAAACTCATACCATGCTGCTTTCCAAGTGACCATGAAGTACCAGGTAGGATTTGATAATTTGTCGATTTTATTATTAAGTTCTTCTGCAGGTGATCTAATTTCTTCAAAAGTGTACCTGTCACATTTAGAAAATGAGTTGATATTTTAAATAACATTTGACTCATAACTAGCTGACTCTGCACCCTTAGTCACATAATAGTCTTTTGACACTATACAGCATGTGACCGCAGGGTGTTTTGTTTTGTTTTGTTTTGTTTTTTGGCATGGGGTGTTACTGGCTTCCTTTTTCATTTTTCCAGTATATTTGTGCTTCTCATTTCCACTTCCTTTGGAGGGAAGGGCTGTCTTTTTGCTTTGAACCGTCACAGTCTTGTGCCAAGAGAGACAAAAAGAAATGATCTCCACTGAGTCTGAAGAAGTGTAGTATAGAAGCTGAAGCTCTGGCTTCCCTCTTGCCTACTAAGGCATTTAAGGTATCTGCCTGGACAGCTGTCTGTCCCTCCTCCTTGTCCAGGGGACACGCAGAGCTTTGGAGAGATGTGACCCTTGGAACATTGAGGCAGACAGCTTTCTTTCTGGAGTGGGGCCTGTGTAATTAGGTACTTACCTTGAAAGGAAATGTAAAATTTTCCACAGACACAGCCTTCCAGACTTCCATTGGCTGCGTGCCCTCCCAGCAGAGGTTCTTCTCTGAAAATATCTGGAAGACCCTTATCTCCACAGCCACATGTACAGCTCCGGTTCCTCCCAAGCAGGAGATTAACTCTCCAGCCACCACCTGGCACAATGGAGTGGGGGGAGAGTGACATTTGTTAGGCCTCCTACTCCTCTTCCTCCTCTTCCTTCCTTTCCTCCTCCTCATCTTGTTTCTCCTCTCTTTCTTCCTCCTTCTCTTTCTTCCTCCTCTTTCTCCTCTTCCTTCTCCATCATTGTCATTTTTTAAAATTATTTTTTCTTGCCTTTTCTTTTCTTGTTTGTTTCAATGCTGCCTGTCCCCCAGTCATCATTTTTTTTTAATAATCAAATGTCTTATTTTGTAAACTATTCACTAATCTTGGTGGTGGTTCTGTCTTTTATCTTGTTTCATTTTGGAATCCTTTTCTAATGAACGTGCCTCTTCCTCCTGTAGTCAGGGGTGATGGGGCACATTTGTAATCCTACACTTGGGAAGATGAAGAGGGGGATTCCCATGAGTATAAGACCAGCCAGGGCTACATAGTGAGACTCTCTGTCTGACTGCATGAGTATCAAGGAGACAGACAACTAACAGCTTGAACTCAAGACCTGTTTGTCAAGGAACACTTTCCTGTTACTGTTAATTAGAACAAGAACCTAAAAAAGGGAAGAAAATAGAACAATAGAGAAAAACAGCCTATGAACCTACAAGTAGGAAGATAGTAAAGATAGTACACCAAACTGCTCTGTAAATAGCTACTATTATACTCGTAGATTTGAAGAGCACTTAGCACTCAGCCTGCAAGTCTTCTACAGCAGAGGTAGAGAATCTCAACACCCTGGTAGGATGCAGCCTAGGCCAGTAGAAGAGCAGCGAAGTGGGCAGCAGCCTGCTGTAATGCAAGTACAGGTGACCCAGCAAGGCTCACCCAGAATCAGGCCACCCTAATCTCTACCAATCCTAAGGCTTAAGGAACTTTGAGGAAGCGGAGCAGTGAGGTTGTAAGAACCTAAAGATACAAAGGTTCACCATTGGACAAGACATTCCATTGAAGGCAGCAATGTTGCATCCAGGAACTACTGCAATGAGACTTGTCCTTACCAGACATGCATAATGATTGACATGCCAACATGTCCCCATACACTATGGAGGAACTCAAGAGAGACAAGAACACACAGTGGAAACTTGGGGACTAGAGCTGATGAATAAAGGAAAACGCCCCTATCAATGGGGTGGCCTGAGGAGGAGCAACTTGGTATGCCACAAGAGGCCTGAACCCCCACAAGAGGAGACAAGCTAGAGGGAACTCTGGGTCCACAGAAGTGGCTAGAAAGGAGGGTGGGAAGGAATAAAGTGGACTGATGAAGGGAAGGGAAGAGGACAGGAGGGAAGGGGATAGAGAGAAGCAGGGATAAGTACTCAATATGCTTATAAAACTAAACTAAATAAAAAAAAAAGAAGAAATGTCTTGTGGCTGAAGCAGGCATTTCAAATCATTCTGAAGTTTCTGAAACATGGTAACATCGCAGTGTGCCAGTGTATTAGGGCTCGCTAGAGAAACGAACATGTGATTACAATACATATTTATTTAAAAGGATTTGGTCCTCCAGTGTCCTTGCTGAGTCTGAAGGCCCGAGGCTTCCGTGGACCATGGAGGAGCCAGTGTTCCCACGTGAAGGCCAGCCGGAAACCTTTCTCCCCAGGCTTGGAGTTTGGAGACAGACAACTAACAGCTTGACCTCAAGACCTGCTTGTCAGAATGTTTTTTTTTTGTTGTTGTTGTTCTTTTTTCTTTATGAGACAAGGTGGCCTCAGAGTTGCTGTAAAGCCAAGCATGACCTTGAACTTCTGAGTTCATGCCTCCCTCTCCTGAGATCTGGGATTATAGGTATGTGCCTGGTTTATAAAGTGCTGGAGATCAAATCCAGGGTTTACGCATATCAGGCAAGAATTTCTCTCTCTCTCTCACACATACATATACACACACACTCTGGAAGGGACTCATGTAGTATAGTCTGACCTCAAATTCACTGTGTAGGCAAGAATGGTCTTCAACTCTTAATCCTCCTTCTATTTCCTGGATTACTGGCATTCCATGTGTGCACCACCATTCTCGATTCAGCCCTTTCTTAATAAAAAAGAAAGAAATGAAAGATGGAAAAAAAGAAAATAGAAAGGGAGGAGAGAAGAAAGCTAAGTAGAGCAAAGATATGCATATATATTTAAATAAATATGAAAATTATTAGTGTTCGCTACAAGCTATAAGGAAAGTATTGTTTTGTGAACATTTGGGTGTGAAATATATTTTTGCTGTGGGGTGTAGTCCAAAGTTGGAAAGTCTCTGACTTCCTTCCAGAATTTGTGAGGCAGCCAGATAACATTGACTTTTTATTTATTATTATTTTATTTATTTTCAATTTGTTTTGTTTTTATTTTTACTCTTTACAATCTCATACATGTAGACAATGCATTTTGATCATAGCTATACCCCTGTCTCCCTCCTGCTTCCCCCGACATTCCCTAGCAAGTCCACTTCATGCCTTTATGTCCTAATTTTTTAAATTGGACAATATAAAATAATATGTAAGCAATAAAACAAAATACATTAAGGATGTAGCTAGTTATGATTGAGCTCCGAGTTCCGCATGGTCAAGAACACATGATAAATAGAAGAATAGCAGTTTTGTCTGTCTTCTATGAGACTAAGTTCATGATGTGAGCACATGAAGTCCCAGGCTAAGTGAGGAGAGGGTGTCCCTGCTGTGGGTGCACCAAGATACGGCCCCTGGAAAGCCGTCCCCATTGTGGGCACAGGAGACCCAGTGCATGGGAGACCATCCCACTTGTGAGCACACAGGAAGTCATCCACTTGTGAGCGTACGGAGCCCCAACCCAGGGAGGCCATGCACATTGCGCATACACGGAGCCTACTTCATGAGAGGCCTTCATGTTGTGAGTACACAGATAGGGAAGTCAGGGTTTGGGCAGGCAGTATGGCATGTCAGGCTATTAATCATTCAGCTATCCACAGATCAAATCACTGAATGTAGAAATAGTCTCCTCTCTCCCACCATCTGATGCTCATGGGACACAGCAGCCACATGTGCAGTGCCTCCAGGTGCAGGGCATTTTTTTCTTTTGCATATTTGCAATGTGTATTATCTTGAAGAATTTAAACATTGGAAAAAATAACCCAAGTACTTCAAGTTTATTCTTGCTCATTCTTGCCATTTTCTTACAGAGTTCCACTTTGAAAAGCAAAAGGAAAAAGCAATTGTAAATATTGGTACAGGAATTCTGGTCTGGTTGCTCTCTGTGAAGCATGCATGGTCCTGGGAGTTTATTAGGAAACTGGCCTTGTGGGAACCTCGCCTAGCTGGCCTGTGCAGAATAGCAACGAGCTATCACAGTTTGCACACTGGCCGGTGAATTAGAATCACAGGTCGCAGACTAGTCAGCGAAGGACCCAGATGTGATAAAATTTATTCATTCATTCATTTATTCTTTATCTTGTTTATTTGAGACAGTTTAAGGCGTGCATCAGGTTCACTGTATAGCCTAGGATGGTGTGGTAGATGGCTATCAGTGTTAACTTGGCAATTGAAGGCTTTGACTCTGGGCACATTTGTAAGAAATTAGTAGTTAAACCCTAAACAGTCTTGCAGGAGATTGTCTAATTGATTGTGAAGACCCAGCCTGTGATGGATGAGACCATCCTCCAGGCAGGTGTGATAAAATGAAGGGAACTAGTTAAGGAAGGTGGCATCTTGCTGTGTATTTAGCCAGACATACTGGTCTGGCAAGTGAGGATTGTCCTCTCCGCCGTCCTGTAGATATGATGTGGCCGGTTCCCTTGGCCCTTGGTGTGGGTGTGTGCACTCCTGCAAACTTGGACAAGGAACCGTAACCTGACAACCACAAGCCAAAATAGAGCCCCTTGTTCCCTTAAGCTGTTTGGTCTGAATTTACCATCAACGATGGAGAGAAACTGCTGTAGATGGTCTTGAATTCATATGATCCTCCTTCCTTCGCCTTCCAAGAGCTGGGATTGTGCATCGCTATGTTGGGTTTAGAAGCAGTTATTTTTAGGTGGAGGAATTAAAAAAATCGAATCTTTCTGATGTCAGGTTGTTTGAGATAGACGGTCCAGTTCCCTTTTGTTGTGTAAAGACTTGGTGATGTTTAGCCAGGAAATCCAGTGAATCTTGTCAACCACACATAGTGCTTGAAAAGATGTAGGTGAGCCGGTGTTTAAATTCGAAGTCTTAACTCTGCCTTCTCTCCTTTCCCAAACCCTACCTGGCTCTCCTGACTTGTCTTTGCTGGGATTGGAGCTAAATTGACCAGTTAAGCAGGAAGAGGGATCGAGACCTGGAGGGACCAATGAGTCCCCGCTTTAAGTGTGTTAGAGGGAGGGAGAACCAGGAAGCAGTGGGAGATGCCAAGGGGCTTCCTGTCACTAAGAAAGATCTGAGTAAAGGGGATGGAGAGGGGAGCCACAGACAGTAGAGGACCCGGGAGGAGGAGCAGCAAGTGCGCAAACACCCGAGGCACGAACCTGCAGGGAAGCAGTTTATATTGGTGGGACTGGAGGGGGCTGGTTTCCAATGCGCCTGTGAAGGAATTTGTAGAAACAACCTGAAAATTCCCTTGGGATTTTTTTTTCACTTCATTTTTTCATTTCAATTTTAGGGAATGGGATTTCGTTTTACCTTATTTGAACTTGATCTCCAGCATATTTCCATCCTCTAGTATTTCCCCTTCCTCAAAGGCATTGGAGGCATTGAGTATAGAACAAATGAGAAATGTACACACACACACACACACACACACACACACACACACACACACACACACAGTCACTGCAGATAAAAGGGTTGATTTTGTTTTAAATCTTGGAGAAGCCAGGCATAGTAGTGGACACCTATAATCCCAGAACCTTGGCGGCTGAAGCAGGAGGACTGAGTGTGAAGCCTGGACTGCATATGAAGCCCCATCTCAAAGATCCAAGGACTGGGAATGTAGCTTGTTGGTAGCCGTTGACAGAGCACTTGCCTGTTGCAGCCAGGTGCCGGGGCCACTAGGCAGCAGAGCTTCTGACCCGTGTGAAACCTTTGATCTGATGGGTTCCAAAGACCACCCTTTAGCATCAATGCCATCTGTCCACACTGTCCTGAGCAGATGGACGAGAGTTAATAATACCAGACTTGGGCTGGAGAGGTGGCTCAGGGGTTAAGCTTCCGCCTTGCAGGCGGAAGGTCCTGAGTTCGGATCCCAGATCCCACGTATAGACGCCAGGCGGAAGCGGGGGCGGCCTGCGCTTCTGGTCCTGGTAGGGCGGAGCCTGTGAATCCCGGGGCAGAAGGAGGTGGAGGCGTCCATGGTGGTTCGCGAATTCGTCTGTGGTTCTACACACACACAGACACACAGACACGCACGCACGCGCACATACACACGCATATGCACACAGTTGAATAAATAATAAAAAAAAACAAAAAAACAAACAAAAAAAAAACTATCCCTTTAAAAAAAAAAATAATAATACCAGACTTGCCTTTCACCCCACGATGTCTGCTCAGTTAACCTCTGCTTATTTGTGTGGTGTTCTGGTTAGAGATGTCCAGCCGCTTGCCAGCTACACACAGAACCATGATGTTCCCAGAGGGTAGTAGTGTGGGGCGATCCTAGCAGTCATTCACTTGCTTACGTGGGATGGGCAGCTATTGTGTTCCTACTGTGTGCCGGTCATTAACAACTGCAAGAGATACAAGAAAAAGAATAATGCAGACTCTGAAACATGTTTCTTCAGCAACATGGAAAGGACTGAAGAGATGGTTCATCCTCAGCTCGCAGGTCACTGTGAACTGTCTCCTTATAGACTGAGGCCGTGAGTGGCCTGCTGCATCCAAGGACAGGGAGGGTAGAAACTAAGCCCAAGAGATGCTGGTGAGCAAGGCTCAGAGGAGATACCTCAGACCACAGGCCACACCGCCACTGGTGCTGTTGCTGGAGTAGGACATCAATCAAGACAGGAAAACATCTAGAGGTGTCAATGTCCAGAAGCGAGTTACAGGACTTGAGAGGGTTCCAGAACATGGATGTTCCAGAAAGGAAAGTCCTAGCCTACCCATCCTCCTCTGCTGTTCTCCTCTAGTGCAGTCTGAGGACGAAACCAAGTGTTTATTTGTATTGTGTGCTTAACAGCAAGCGCAGTATCACGTCAATGCTGTTTTGACAGTTCCCAGGCGATCACACTCTTGCATGTGGGCTTTTCGTTGAGATGCTGCATCAGCATAGGAATTCTGGTCTAAGCTCCATGGGCTACACTTTTGAGCAGAGAGCACATCTCTGCCCCACCCTGATGACATCATGTGCCTAGATCTGACCTCACTGCTGCGCACAAGAGCTTAACTTTTGAAGGATCAGGGTCGGAGTGGGCAGGGTGTGTGTGTGTGGGGGGGACAGAGATGTCTCGTACCAAAGCTCCCAGAGATATAGCTAAGGCAGAGATCAGCGAGGTGGTGATTCTCAACTCTGGAGGAGGATGGAGACGCCAAGTTGGAGACAGACGCTCTACTCAAAAAACAGCAAGAAATCTCAAGACTCCCTGACTGCAGAGAGAGGCAGGGATCTCGTGTTCTTATCGGTGTGTGGTTGGTTAATGGGCTAACCAATCCCCATGAGTCATACCAGGACCCCCTTCTAGTAGGTGTCTAAGATTGGAAATTGATGGAAAATCGAGTCAACAAATGAATGACACGCCACCAAAAGAACAAAAAACTGAGGACAAAACCCAGGTGATTAGTGCTTTCCCAACAGCAGGGGGCTCTCGTCACCAAATGTAAAGTTGATGTCTTCAGTGCAGAGTTGCCATGGCAACATACTTGCACATGGCGTTTATAAAAAAATGTTTAGGGCTGGGGGTGTAGCTCAATGGTAGAGCACATGCTTGGCCTGTCCAAGACCTGGACTCGATCCCACACTCCCTCCGCTACACACATACACACACACACACACACACACACACACACACACAAGCCACTGCAGAGCATGGTTAAGTGAGAGCAGACCCGTTGCGTGCCAGAAATAGGACATGCGGCAGTTATTACAAGCTCACAACAGTGTTTCGGTGAATGTCGGAATTACAGCAGCTTTGGCAAGTGTCAGCTCTGAGGTGAGGGCTTTAGTCATTACTTGATCCTCAGAGCCACATTTGATGGTGGTGGAGGCAGGAAATGGAAGACAGAGTCAGTCACACAGGGGTCTTACTCCATATATATTTTTTTTCCTGGCCCCAAAGTTATGTGCTTAAAACCACTGGATGTCTCTGTCCACTGTGTGACGATTTACTTTCCCTTCTGGATGAATACTACTTGTGTTCTGAAAACCAGTCAAGGCTCCAGAGGAAAAGTCTAGTCTTTGAGGAACAAAGAGAGAATGTTAGTGTCTTAGTTTCACAACTTTGTTACTGTAGTAAACACATGGCTCAAGCAATTTAAGGGAATGAGAGGATTTTTTTTAAATTTTTTTTTATTTATTCAATTGTGCATGTGTGCGCGTGCCTGTGTGTGTGTAGAACCACGGACGAATTCGGGAACCACCATGGACGCCTCCGCTTCCTCCGCCCCGGGATTCACAGGCTCCGCCCTACCAGGACCAGAAACGCAGGCCGCCCCCGCTTCCGTCTGGCGTCTATACGTGGGATCTGGGATCCGAACTCAGGACCTTCTGCCTGCAAGGCAGAGGCTTAACCCCTGAGCCACCTCTCCAGCCCGAATGAGAGGATTTTTATACCAGCTTATGATTTCAGATTATGGTACACTGTGGAAGGAAAATCACCAACAGGGGCCTATGTAACTGGCCACAGCACATCTACAGCAAGGGCAAGAGGGGCGAGAATCCAGCTTGCCAAATTCCAGCTCACTTTCTCTTGTCCACTTACCCAGAGAACGGGCCCACCCACCACGGACTGGGTGGTCCCACATCAATTATGCAGTTCAGACAACCTCCCATAGGCTCACTCAAAGGTCTGCCCAGACGAAAATTTTTGTATGTGCGTCCAGACTCACTTCTAAGGTGTCAACTTGAAGCTGAGATAGTTGGTATCTGCAATAAAAGGGACACATTCTGGTCCACTCCGAAATCTGTAGCCGAATGTAAGGTGACTGAATCACTTCAGCCAAGTGGAACCTTTTGAAGCACTCCCTGTTTTCAGACATGAGGTCCTTTGTCCTCTCTCTTCAGTTCGAGGCTGGGTTAGGGGGCAGGAAACCTGGAGGTTAGCCTGGGCTTCTCTTGTTAGCTGGGGTCAAGTCAGTCCTGTAAGATCATTTGCTGGTGTGGAAAGTGAGAATGTGCACAGGGTTTCCTTCAGTCGAGGCCGAGGGTTGCACAAGTGAGCTGAATCCCACAGTCAGGACGATGCGCAGGCAGTGTCTTCTGAGGAAGGCAGCAGGCATGCCGCCCAGAGAGGAGAGCTTTGCACTAGGGATATTTTTGAGACAGATGCAAAAAATCCCCAGCAGCGATGTACCCGTGACTCAGCTTGGTAGGTGGAAATGATCTTAAATAATGACAGTATCACCATCCTCCTCCTCCTCAGTGTCACACAGCTCCAAACACATGCGTAATGGCCCTGAACTCGCTGACTCAGCTATTCTGCTCAGGGTTGGCATGAACGGAGGGAACATAGATGGGTCACAGTATGTCCCGCTGAGCTCCTGGGTACCATGGTACATGTAGGGGGAGGGCAATGTCCTTCTCTTCCTTAGACCTTTATTTCCCAGAAAAACAAAGGTAGGAAGAAGGTCACCTTGTATATCCATCCTCCAATTTTAAACAATCCTCTGGGAGTTAAGTGAGGCGTAATTATAGCCACTATTATGGGGAAGAGGCCACTTGAGTTAATTAGAAAGGGAAGCCACCCAATTGCAGTTGAAAACGTTTGGAAATGGTGACATTTTGGAAAGAGAAAAACTACAGCTGAACGGAGCCTTTTACAGATGTCTTTTTAGACAGAACAGTAGGGAAATGAGCCCAGCAAGAGGCTGAGATCACTGGCATGCCTGTGCTAATGAGTGCCCACCACAGAGGCAGACTTGTGTCCTCCCTGACCTTGGGTATCTCCAGAGGGAAGGGGTCAGCTAAGGATTTCGAAGAGCTACCAGAACCCTTCAGCCCCCAGTGGGAGGGAGGGAAGGGTGGTTTCCTAGGAGCAGCCTCCTCGAGAATAAGTATGACTTGGAGGTGGGGAGATTGTGTTGGGAGAGAAGTGCCGTGCACGCTGAGAGAGCCAAAGGCTTTACTCCGTGGCTCAATGCACACTGCCACAGCTTGGGGCTCCAGGCTGGGAGCCGGGCCCCAAAGAGATTTCTTTGAGAAATATTTAGGGCAGGAGAGCAGCTCAGTGGTAAGGAATCTGCTATCAAACCTGGCTACCTGAGTTCCATCCCTGGTAGTCCACGTGATGGAAGGAGAGAGCTGACTTCTAAAAGTTGTCCTCTGACCTCTACCATTGTGCTGTGACAGCATGCATGTGTATACCTTCTCTCTCTCTGCCTCCTCCCTCTCTTTTGTTTCCCTTCTTCCCTCTTCTCTCTTAAATGAATAAAATATTTTTTATATTTTACTTATTTAGTGTGTGTGTGTGTGTGTGTGTGTGTGTATCAGAAGGCTCTGTGTGTCCCTGTGGAGGCCCGAGGGTGACTTGGGGAATCATCCTGGATTGCTTCTATCTCTTTTTGGCTTCGCTCTGGGATTTCCCAGCCTCTGCCTGCCAAGGACGGAAGTGCAGGCTGCCTGGTGTTTTTTTTTTTAACGTGGGACCTGGGATCTGAACTCAGGACCTTCTGATGCGAAACAGTCTTAACCCTGAGCTATCTCTCCAAATATTTCTTTAAAAAGAAATATTCAGAGCGGGATGGGGTGCGGCTCCTTATGCTCTGGGTTCCATCCCCAGTACCACAAATGAATACAGATTTATTGTGGACTCTAGAGGAAAATTAAAAATAAGGCTTAATTCTCTTTGGAAATGAGAGCCCTGCGGAGGTGGTAAGTGTGGGTAACGCCCTCTCTCAGGAGGTTGAAGGAGGTTCCCAAACTCCAGCTCAGAAGAGGAATGACTCTCCCTCCTCCTCTTCCTCCTTTTCTTGTTTCCTTTGAGCATTTGCTTTAGTGAACTCCAATTGTCAAGGTTTTCTTCTTGGAAATGCGTCTGAATCCTTTCAGAGATGTGTTGACATCTCGTCAGCTGTATGACCTGGAAATGTCTCCTTTGAAGCCCAGGAGTCACTTCTTCAAATGCATCACAGTTACTTTTCCTGACAGAAGCACCCGAGGAGAGAAAGTTGGAGGGGACAACCCACTGTGACCCCGCAGTCCTGGCAGCAGAAGCTTCACACTGGCTTCCTCCTTTTTATGCAGCCCAGGGCCCGAGTTTAGGAATGGTGCCACCCCTATCCGGATGGGTCTTCAGTTAACCTAATCAAGACCATCCCTCACAGGCAGGCCCAGAATCTAAACTACGCTATATGATTCCTCACGGGGGAAGGGGCAGGTGAGATCCTGTCAAGTCCACAGCTAACCCTGATCAGCCCAGAAAGTAAAGGTGAAGGTTGCTGAACCCTGCTTCCCACCTTTCAAGTGAAGGTGGGGACCACCGCGGTGAAGGTGGGTGCCTCCCCTGAGTTACAAAACTATCTCTGTCACACAGGCAGCGGTCAGTGGTCTTTAATAGGGATATTAATAGAAGATGACAGAAAGCAGCTTAGTGGCTGCCTGCTGTGGAGTAGAGACTGACCTCAGTGGGCAGGAGGGACTTTACGGGGTGAAGGACATCTCTCTCTCTCTCTCTCTCTCTCTCTCTCTCTCTCTCTCTCTCTGTGCATATACACTTGCATGAAGATCAGAGATGAACCACAGTTTTCTGCTCCCTAGTACCAGGATTACGGAGTCATGACTGCTTTTATTTACATGGATTCTGGGGATTGATCTCAGGTCCTTGTGTTTGCGAGGCAAACCTCTACCAACTGCTCTAACTCCCTAGTCCCATGTTCTAGATGTTGGTCAGGTGAAGTGGGCACATGTTGATCATTTGAAAAACTGAACTGTGTGCTGAATATGGGCTTCTTTCACCATTCAGGATTCTACACCAAAATGCCTTCTACAGAGTGGCTTATTAACAACGAGATCTAATTCTTACAGCTCTGGGAGGCCGGAAGTCCAACGAGATGCCTGCACAGGGTATGGTGGGCCTTCTTGACAAGTTTTAGGAGTCCTCTCATGGATATAGGAAGGGGCAGTGGTGCCCTCGGGGTCTCTTTTTATCAGGGTGTGAATCCCATTCATGAGAACTCCTCACTATGATGTAATCGCCTCCTAGGAGTCCCACCTCCTAACATCTTGGGTTTGGGTTTCAGCATATGAATTTTAGTGATGACAAATTTTTCAGTCTACAGCAATGAAGTGCATACAAAGTATATATCAATTAAACATAGTGTTTTTCTAGTGACGGCGCAGTTCTTTTTTTAATACATTTTTGTTTTTAGTTTTACAAGCATATTGAATACTCATCCCAGCTTCTCTCTACCCCTCCTTTCCCTTCATTAACGTATTCTACTCCCTCCCACCCTCCTGCCTGGCCACTTCTATGGTCCCCAGGGTTCCCTCTGGTTTGTCTACTCTTGTGGGGGTTCAGGCCTCTATGACATATCAAGTTGCCCCTCCTCGGGCCACCCCACTAATAGGGGCGTTTTGACAGGGGCAGAGCCTTGTGAACACACTGTGCAGTGGGGAGCTTGCCCAGTCTCTGGAATGGTCCAGGCAGAGGGCGGGGCACATGACCCAGCACCTGGGCGTGGCTGCGCCCAGCCTCTCCCTGGAAAAGCCTGAGCTGCGGGAAGGATGAACATGCCCAGCCTCCCGCTGGCGGGTTCAGGGTGAGTCACGATGCTTCGAGGCGCGAGCATTCGTGATTCACACATGTCAGGCTGATGGGAATATTAAGGGGTCTCTTCCTCTGGGGGAAAAATAGAAAACTCTGTCTTTAAATATTTTATTTCTTTAGAAGTGACTTCAGCTCCTCCCCACTGAGTCATTTGGAAGAAACACTTGTCAGGATTTTGGATTTGGTGAAGTACAAAAATTCTCTT
Source organism: Typhlomys cinereus (assembly GCA_023101885.1). NCBI lineage: Eukaryota > Metazoa > Chordata > Mammalia > Rodentia > Platacanthomyidae > Typhlomys > Typhlomys cinereus. Next base: position 2,380,067 of record JALPQD010000167.1, read on the forward strand.
TTAGAACAAGACAGTTCAGGGTGCAGGAAAATCACCCAGTTTTGTCAGTGTTTACAAAATGTGAAGCGAGAGGCTTGCTGTGTCCCCCTGGCGGGGTGTGTCTCAGGGGACAAAGCATCAGCACGTAAACCCGAGCCCTGAGTTCCATCCCCAGAAAATCCCATGATGGAAGGAGACCTGACTTCCTAAAATTGTCCTCCGACTTCCACCCAGGCGCCATGATAGGTGTACTCCACCCCTCTTCACCTCCCTCAAATGAAAAAGTAAATATTGAAAAAGCAGTTGCCGGTGATGTGTGTTGTCAGCTAGTCAGAGGGGGACCCTGACTTCACCCTCAACACAGTGTTGGGCAGGGGGACACGAACCTGAATAGATACCAGATGAAACTAATGAAACCAACTGTTCCAGTGATGTTGGTGGGATGTGAGGAAAGGTTTGGAAAGGGCTGTGTACTGTCCCAGAAGCAGCTCCACAGGCCAGCAAGGCCAGCGTTGCCATTACACACACACATACACACATGCAGAGAGAGAGAGAGAGAGAGAGAGAGAGAGAGAGAGGTATGAGGTCCCCCCACAGGCTCATGTATTTGCATCCTTAGCTGTTAATGTTTGGGAAGGTCACGGCACCTTTGGGAGGTGGAGCCTGCTGGGGGAAGGCGTGTCACAGGGGTAGGCCTTGAGGTTGCCTACTCCTGCCCTGCTAGCAGTTTGCAGTTTTGCTTTCTCCGCCTCCATGATGGATGTGACTTAAGCTGCCTCCAGCTTCTGCTAACCAGCCATACTTTTTCTGCCATAAAGGACTGTATCTCCCCTTTGGAACCATAAGCTGCATAAATCTCCCTTTCTCCCATTAAGTTATATGACTTTTGAGTATTGTCTCACAGCAACAGAGAAGAGTAACCAGCACATACAGGCACAAATGCACAGATACACACACACACACACACACACACACACACACACACACACACACACACCTCCACTCCTTTCTCCTTCTTGACTTGAAAGAGGTGTCTGTTCTCTTTCAGTGTGGGTTTCCTTGGGGCTCAAGGAAGAAAGTGAACCAGCTTTCCCTTTTCCAGCGCAAAAATCCTCTGCCAGGTGGCCTAATGTTTTCACCAGCCACTGCTGGAAGGAGGAAGTGAAGAAGAGAGGACTGAAATGTGTGTGTGTGTGTGTGTGTGTGTGTGTGTGTGTGTGTGTGTGTGTGTGTAATGGCCAACACTGGCCTGTGGAGCTGTTTCTGGAACAGTGCACACAGGTCTTGTTCCAAATCTTTCTCAGATTCCACCGAAGTCTGAAACAGTTTCACCTGCCAGCTTGACACTTCTGGAATAAGCTCGAGGCCCATCTATGAGGAATGAGTTTTAGGCCACCTAGTTGAGGCCAGTAGGGGACCCTTCACTCATGGCTAATGCAGACGCAGATCACAGCACACGGGACCAGTCCCTGGGCAGAGAGGCTGGTCAGCCTTTTGACAGACTGGCAAGCTGGAGAGCTAGAAAGCAGCACTGGTTCTTGCTGGTCTCTCAACTCTTACCTGTGGCTATAGAACAGCCAGTTCCCTCCACTCCTGATGTTGGTAAACTCTCCAACCATAAAGGACTTGAACTTGAAAATGTCAGCCAATAAATCCCTTTCGTTCCCCTAAGTTGTTTGGATCGCGTATTCATCATAGAAGACCATGAGGCTAACACAGGAACCCTCCCACAGTAGTTCTCAGGTCCCTGGGAATTCTAGGAACAATGAGTTTCTTTTTTTTATTTTTTTAATACATTTTTTATTATTTCTGCTCATACAAACTTAATAGGTAGACCAGTTCCCTCCCTCCCTCCTCCTCCCCCCGAACCCCTTGCTCCCCCTCCCTCTTTCCCCATCCCCCAGTGCCTCCCCCCCAATTCCCAGAGAGTCCTTTATTGTGTATGCCTAACTCTCCTCTTGGTCCTCCTCTCCGATGACGTACAAGGACCAGTGGCATTTCCCTGAACCCTTTCTCGTGTTCCCCTTAAGCATAGGAACACTACTGTGGCTGTCAATCCCTTGCCTCCAAGGATCTTGGTGCCTTTAGCTGATGCTAGACTTTGTGAGGTCAATAGTGTGTTGGACATTGCGCAGGGCATGCAAAGTCCTATTATGATTACTTCGGCCCTAACTAGTGTGGAGAATCTTGCAAATCATTGCTCCTCCCATCCTTTTGCTCTTACAATCTTACTGCCCCTTCTTCCGCAAATGTCCCTGAGCTTCAGGATGGGGGGGGGATTAGGCTGGCCTAGTTCTATGTGATTGATATAGAGTCTCTGAAGTTCTGGATTGTGGTTTGTTGATTTTCTTTTGCAGTTTTGCTGCTCCTGCAATGCCCTTCACTCCATCCTGATGGGCACTGTATGTCACCCCCTGGTCAGAGACAAAAAGCTGTTAAACTGGAGTCTTGTTATAATAGCACATTCAAGGGTAGATGTAATAAAAGCAGGAAATCTCGGTGAGGGAGGGGTCAGTCACCCATTTGCAAAATGATCACCTTTCATCTGCCAGACTATATGCCCTCCCCTTCTGGTGAGATCATACCCCCTCAGTTGTACATGATCAGGAACAAACGTCTGTGAACTTAACCAGGTGTCACATTACTTACTTGCATTCCTTGGAGGCCTATTTTCTCTGCTGTAACATGGTCCCCTCTCTCCTTGTGTCTGGTGTGGCCCTCCAACCCCATCCCTCCTGTTCATAATCCTTGCAATTACTGTATTACATAGGTTTACCTTTGAGTGTCTCAATGTGGGCTGGGTGAGTTTGGTACTAGGAGCCACCTATTAGGGAGTACATACGGCACTTAACTTTCTGGGTTTGGGATACTTCACTTAATATAATTGTTTCTAATGACATCCATTTCCCAGCAAATTCCAGACATTCATCATTTTTGATGGCTGAATAGTACTCCATTGTATAGATGTACCACTGTTTCCTTATCCACTCGTCAACTGTTGGACATTTGGGCTGATTCCATGACTTTGCTATTGTAAACAGTGCTGCTATGAACATGGTCGTGCTTGTGCTATTGAGGTGAATCTCTGCTGCATGGGGGGTTATTCCCAAAAGTGGAATAACAGGGTCATATGGCATTTCAATCTTTAATTTCTTTAAGAATCTCCAGACGGCTTGCCAGAGTGGCTATATGAGCCTGCATTCCCATCAGCAATGTAGCAGAGTTCCCCTCTCTCCACATCCTCTCCAGCACTTGTTGTTGTTTGTATTGTGGATTTTTGCCATCCTGACCGGGGTGAGATGATATCTCAGGGAAGTTTTGATTTGCATTTCCCTGATGGCTAAAGAAGTGGAGCATTTTTTAAGATATTTGTTAGACATTTTAATTTCATCCCTGGTAAAATTTCTTTTAAGTTCCAGGGCCCATTTTTTAATTGGGCATTGGTTTCCTTGGTGTTTAATTTTCTAAGTTCTTTGTGCACTCTGGACAGTAGAGCTCTATCAGATATGTCATTAGTGAAGATTTTCTCCCATTCTGTGGGTTGCCTTTGAGCTCGTGTTACAATCTCTTTATCTGAACAGAAGCTTTTTAATTTCACAAGATCCCAACTGTTGAGAGTTGGTAGCAGTGACTGTGCCATTGGATGTCTGTTTAGGAAATGTTGGCTTAGCCCAATCAGCTCGAGGGAGTTCCCTATCCTTTCAACTATGGTTTTTATAGTCTCTGGCTTGATATCAAGGTCCTTGATCCATTTGGAATTAATTCTTGTACATGGTGACAAGTATGGGTCCAGCTTTAATCTTCTGCATGTGGAGATCCAGTTTTGCCAGCACCATTTGTTGAAGATGATGTTCTTTTTCATTGGATTCTTTGGGCCCCTTTGTCAAAGACCAAATGGCTGTAATTTTGTGGGCTTATATCTGGGTCTTCAATCCTTATCCATTGATCTGTGTGTCTATTTTGGAACCAGTACCAGGCTGTCTTTATAACTATGGATTTGTAGTATAGACTTAGGTTTGGTATGGCAATACCTCCAGCTGTGTTTTTGTTACTCAGGATTGTCTTTGCTATCCTGGGTCTTTTGTGCCTCCATATGAATATTGAGATTATTTGGTCAACTTCTTTGAAGAATTGCTTTGGGATTTTAATTGGTATAGCATTGAATTTGTATATTGCCTTTGGTAGGATGGTCATTTTTACAATGTTGATTCTGCCAATCCAGGAACATGGGAGGTCTTTCCACCTTCTGGTGTCTTCTGCAATTTCTTTCTTTAGGGTTTTAAAGTTTTCATTGTAAAGGTCTTTTACCGCCTTGGTTAGGTTTATGCCAAGATATTTAATTTTTTTAGGGGCTATAGTAAATGGTATTGTTTCTCTCAAGGCTTTTTCACTTCTTTCATTCTGGGCATATAGGAAGGCCTCTGATTTTTGCACATTTATTTTGTATCCTGCCACCCTGCTGAACTTCTCAATTACTTCCAGGAGCTTTCTGGTGGAGTTTTTGGGATCACTCAGGTATAAGATCATGTCATCTGCAAATAGAGATAGCTTGACTTCTTCCTTGCCAATTTGAATCCCTCTTATGTCCCTTTCTTGTCTTATGGCTTCGGCTAAAACTTCAAGTACAATATTGAATAGAAGTGGTGAGAGTGGACAGCCTTGTCTAGTTCCTGATCGAAGTGGGAATGCTTCCAATTGTTCCCCATTGAGCATAATCCTTGCTGTGGGCTTGTTGTATATAGCTTTTATTATATTGATAAAGGTTCCTTCCATTCCTACTGTCTCTAGCGTTTTGATCATAAAAGGCTGTTGGATCTTGTCAAAGGCTTTTTCTGCATCTATCGAGAGTATCATGTGGTCTTGGTCTTTGGACTGGTTTACATGATGAATTACATTTATTGATTTTCGTATGTTGAACCAACCTTGTGTGCCGGGGATGAAGCCTACTTGGTCCCTGTGAATGATCTTTTTGATATGTTTTTGAATCCGATTTGCTAAGACTTTGTTGAGAATCTTTGCGTCTGTGTTCATCAGAGAGATCGGCCTATAGTTTTCTTTTTTAAGTGAATCTTTATTAGGTTTTGGGATTAAGACGATATTAGCTTCATAGAAGGAATTTGGTAGTGTTCCTTTCTTTGCTATTTGATGGAACAGTTTAAGGAGTATTGGTGTTATTAACTCCTTAAATATCTGGTAGAATTCTGTGCTGAATCCATCTGGTCCAGGACATTTTTTGGTGGGAAGATTCGAGATTACTTCTTCAATTTCCTTATATGTTATAGGACTATTTAAATAATTCACAACTTCCTGATTCAATTTAGGTAGGTTGTGTTTACTTAGAAATTCATCCATCTCTTTTGTGTTGTCAAACTTCACAGAGTATAAGTTTTTGAAATATGATGTTATAATTCTCTGGATTTCTTGGGTATCAGTAGTGATAACTCCATGTTCATTTCTAATTTTGTTAATTTGGGTTTTCTCTCTCTTGTTTTTGGTTAATTTAGCTAGGGGTGTATCAATCTTATTGATTTTTTCAAAGAATCAGCTTTTTGACTGGTTGATTTTTTTCTATCGTTTTCTTAGTCTCGATTTCAGATATTTCTCCCCTTATTTTGCTAATCTCCTCTCTTCTACTACTTTTGGGATCAGATTGCTTAAGTTTCTCTAAAGCCTTAAGCTGCATCGTTAACTTATTTATTTCTGATGTTTCCATTTTTTTGATGTAGGCATTAAGAGCTATGAACTTACCTCTTAGGACAGCTTTCATTGTGTCCCAGAGATTTTGGTAAGTTGTATTTTCATGATCGTTCACTTTCAGGAAATCTTGAATTTCCTTATATCAGTGATAAATCACTTAGAAGAGCCGTGTTTCCATCAACAGCCACACACCTGCCCTCCAGTACCTTCAGCCTTGAGGCCAAGATAACTGCAGAAGGAAAGAAAGAAGGTATGATAAGGACAGGTTGGGCCATGAAGATTTCACTTTCGTGGACTTTAATGGCAGTCTCAAATACTCATCTGAATCAACAACCTGCTTGAGTTACTGACAGTACTCAGACACAACTTAAGGGAGAAAGAGAGAACTACTTGAGTTAAAGAAGTTCCGGAAGGGTAGAGTTCATCAACTGCCCCCTGCGACCTGCCTTCCTCCAGCCGGGCTCCACCTCTCAACGGTGCCACAACCTTCCCAAACAGTAACACTGGCTAAGGATGCAAACGCATGAGCCTCAGGAGTAGTTGGGGGGAGGGGGGAAGCAACTCACATTCAAACTAGGATGCAAACAATTTAAAAGAGAGGAAAGTGAAAAGAGAAAAAAGCAAGTGACTGGATAAAGTCAAGGTTAGATGCTAGAATTTGGGCCTTATTCTGGGAGAGCAAGTCCATCTTTCTGTGTTTCAGGAGCAATGACAGTCGCGTTTCTCAGGAGCTGGGGTGGAGAGTAGAGGGGAAAACAGAGACAGCATCTCTGGTCCCAACACGTTGATGACATTAATAAGTTACAGTTACTGAGTAGTACTGGGCAGCTACCGGGCTGCCATTCATGCGCCGAGCTTCCTTACGTTTTCATAGCTTTTCTGTAAAGGAAATTACGTCAACATCCCTATTCGGTGGAAAACAATAGAGAGCCAGAGAGGGGGAGAAATCATAACCCACTCTCCTTGGTGGGCTTGGGGCCAGAGGTGTCTCTTCACATGGGACTTTTCTCCAAGGAACACCCTGTGGCTGGCACCAGGGGGCTGTTTCTGGCATTTCAGCCTCACAATTTGGCTATTTTCGCCATTGATGTTGGACCTGTACTGACTCTTGAAGTAGCTTGAGAATCTGAGAAATGAAAACGCCCCAGGGAGTTGGGAAAAGGTGAGAGATTTCTGGGGAAAGACAGCTGTTATGAGCAGAAAATCTATTGCCCCCCCCAAGATGTGACATTCCCACTCTGAGATCAGGATATGACCTCATCTAGGACTACAAGATGATGAGTTTAGATGGGTTGATACCAGAGTGAGGTGGCTCTTAACTCTAATGATAATAAGCTTACAAAAGAAGAGAGGCACCTGGAGGCAGAAGACGCTTGAGCCTCGGGATGCTGGTAAGCAGGGCGGGAAACAGAGTTTATTGGGAGTCATGTGCAGGAGGTTAGGGGCACCTTCTCCTGTGGTCCTAAGAGAAAATAATGGGCAGCCACTCGGCTACACAGGGCTAACAAGAGACGGCAAAGCTGAAGGCTGTATCAGAGGAGACTGGGGACAGAGCAAGGCGCAGGCAGACTCATCTTTAGAATAAGAGCATTTGGGATGGGTGAGAACAATGACTCTCCATGTTCCTTACCTCTCCCCATCCCAGCCTCTGCAATAGGCCTAGTGAAGCTTCAGGATTTCAGAACATTCCACAGAGCATGAGAGGCACACTCTGAAGTAGGAGGGACCAAGGGACCGATACTCCAGTTACATTTCAAACCACAAAGACAGAGCCCAGCTGGAGTAGCCCCTGTGGCAGAGTAAGGGCATGTAGTGGCTTCGCTCACAGCCCCAGGACTCAGAACAGGGCTTCCCACAGCTGGATGACAGCCCCACAGAGGACAACTCATATGCTCTGTCTTGAAAGAGGCTTTGCCCTGAAAGACCATCTGCAAACCAGATGACCAGCAAAGTGAGGTCCAGGCTGACTCTCAGAATGGGCACTGCAGGAATCATCAATGGGTGGCATGAGTGCCATCATCTGAGCCAGGGAACTGCAGTTGTGTCCCCTACAGAGAACCTCCAGGGATGCTCCCTGTGGGAGAGAGTAGGCCATACCACCCCAAGGGCTCCACCTCCAGAGAGTTTACTGTAGTAGGCTTCCTTCCCCACGCTAGTTCTGGAAGGTTCTGCACGAACACTGGAGCCCTAGAAAGAAGCCCACATTCCTCCCTCCCTATGCTGAGTTTCTGAGTCTGAGGCAAGTTTGGATTTTAAATTAGAGATAAGAAAGCTTTTTTTTTTTTTTGGTGAGAGAGAGAGAAAGAGAGAGAGAGAGAGACCTTGAATTTACTATGCAGCCAGAGATGGCCATGAACTCCCAGTTCTGCCTCTATCAGTCAAAGTGCTGAGATTACAGGCATGTGTCACCATTCTTAGTGACTTCCGTACTAAAACAAAACTGATCCTCATTGGAAGACTATATCAGAATCCAGAGTCTCCACAAAACACCATTCTTAATGTACAGGATATCATCATAAATCATCTACAAACTAAGGAGCAGAAACGTATCCCACTCTCAATGGAGGCTAATGTATAGAAAAATAAGCTTGCAATGATTTAGATAGTTAATCCCAGCAGGCGGAACAGAAACAACAAAAAATAACCAAATGAAAACCATAGGGCTGAAAGGCTTAGCAGCAAGATGAAGAGGAAAGGAGAAAAATCAATTTAAAGATGGTTAAGCAGAAATGAATCCATCTAAAGATAGCTGCTTCTACTTTCCAAAGGTTAACCCTAAATTAACTATCACTGAGCACAGAGACAACCTACAAACTAACTTACTCCGATGACGAGTTGTCACAACCAATTCTTGCATATCCTGAAAGACACCTTGTGCCTGTTAGATTAAACTATAGTCCCTTTACTCCAGTACCTTTCTAGACTCTGTATGATATGCTGGCATTGGAGGTTGGATTCTGCAAAGTTCATTTCACCTTTTTTTTTTTTTTTTTTTTTTTTTGCTAGGTGGTCCTTTTTGAGGTTTGCTACTAGGGCCATGGGATGGGCAATCTTTAATGACTGAATTAAGAATCTTGGAAACAAGTGAAACGCTGAGGCCTGGCAATGTATAGCAGGGTCAGAGACCCTACAAGGAGACCCTGAGAGTCATTGTATGAAGCTGAGGCAGTGAAACTGGAAGATCCAATGGTATTCCCAGGATGTCAGACATGTCAGGTCTATGGGATGTCTACTGTATTGCATGGTCCAAGAGAGTGACTGCGTGTGCTGCAGGCAACAAAGCAACAGCGCTAGAGGGGTGAGGCTGCCAAGCTTTCTGGAGCCCGGATCCTGTCATAAGCCCCAGGTGTTGTGCATGGAGCTTCAGGACCTGGTGCTTATTCTTCTGGGTTTCAATTTTGCTTGTTCTGCTCTTCCCTTGCTATGCTACCATTCCTCCCCCCCCCCTTTGTATACCATTAGTTAGAAATGCGGAAAATCATTTTTACTTAGTACAGATGATTAGCTTATTTTTCTCAAGGAGTTATTTGAAATAAAATTTAATAAACTTTGAGTAATTGAGTGTAATTTGTGTTATAGGTTGTGTGCAACTCTTGTATATTTCATAATAACTGCCCCACAATGGCTTCCTATAGGAAAGGATTTTATTTCCCACGACTGCTTTAGACTCCCCATATTATGTATATTTCCATGCTCCTGAATCCTGTCTTAACTCTGTGATTTCATTAGCCAATATGATGCTTTCAGATATTTCGAGATGGGCTGGTGAGATAGTTCAGCCAGTAATGCACCTGCTTGCAAACCTGGTGACCTGAGTGTGAGTCCTGGTAGTGCATATGGTGGAAGGAGAGAACTGACTTTCTGCTGACCCGTCTGGGCATCATGGCCCCCATGTGTCTCTCCCCTCCCCCTTTCAAATAAACGAACTATTTGAAAAGATACTTCAAGAATAATACATGCAAATCCAAGACACATGCTCTGTAAGAGTGTTGTATCAGAGTCTATTTTCCAAAACAAGTCTTTCCTTCCCCAAATATTATTTTGTAACCTGGTGTTCCCTCATCAAGATATGGAGTCTCCATTTCTGCTCCCTTGAACTTGGATTGGTTTTTGCAGTTGTAGTAGAAGCTGAGCTTCTCATGCTAGGCCATGAAAGTTGGCGGTCCTTCTACTGATACTCCTCACCCCAATCTCATTTTCACTGGTGTTCTGAGCTTCCATGTAGGAAATCTAGCTACCCAAAGCTCACCCTACTGGCAGCCTTTACAGCAAAGTGACAGAGAGATGCTGGTGTGTGTGTGTGTGTGTGTGTGTGTGTGTGTGTGTGTGTGTCTCTGCCATTAGTCATTTGTAGCTTCCCAGCCCAGGTGTGAGTCACACAGATGAACTTCTGAATGATTCTTCTCCTGCTCGCCATTTGAGTACAACTGCATAAGAGAGAATGTCCAGACTGACTGTGTTTGTGCTGTGATTGTGTTAGATCACAGTAGTTTGGGGCTGATTCGCAGTGCAGCTCTGGTAGAGGCCATGTATAATACTAAAGGCAATGTGTAATACTAAAGGCAATGTGTAATACTAAAGGCAATGTGTAATACAGAGGCAATGTAATAACACTAAAAGTTTTGTAGGAATTGTTTCATTTAACCCTGACAACCCCAGAAATAAGCATTTATACGCACCTGAGAGAATTTCAGTCCACATAGACCCTCAAACTCCCCCACAGTCAACTGCTAAGCTCTCCCTCTGCAGCTTCCCTGTTTTCTGCCTGGTCACAGACTGTCCTGTGACTCACACTTTTATTGCTTTGTCTCCCAGGAGCAGAGAAGCCTAATGCGCAAGCAGAGGAGGATTCAGCAAGCCGTCATGCCTCTGGCCAATGCTTGAACCCCAATATTAGAGTTTTATTCCTTTACCTTTAAGACTGCAAGTTGCTCATAAAAGTCCCTGCTAGCCATGGTGCTGGTGGGTGGAGGCATGTTCACGTTAGTCATTCATAACCAGTGAGAATGTGTTTATAGGAAACTTTCCTCTTGGAAGAAGGAAAAAAAAGTTTTTATTTTGGATAGCATCCGAAATAATGTGCTTCACTGTGACATTTTCATGTGGCTATATCATTACACTTGGTTCTTATTTGTCTCCCATCACTGCCCTTTCCTGGCCCCTTCTCCCTGTGTGTTGGGAGATTTTAATAGTGGCTAAGGTAGGAGAGGGAGAGGAACTGAAGGGAAGGAGGGAGGAAGGAAAAAATGTATCAGGAACAAATGGATAGATGCTCAGAAGGAGCAGTGCAGCGAGTCTGAGGGTGGATATTGTTCCATTGGCATTCAGAAGGCACAGGCTGTCCACAGCATGCCGGCCCTTCATTCAGTGCTGGGATGAACTCCCCTCAGCCTTCAGTTGCACACAGGGCAAGGTGAGAGCATTTCCCCACAGGCCAGGAGCTCAGAAAAGGCTTTCTGGAGGAGTCGGTGCTGCGCTGAGGCTTAAAGGACAACAGTGAACCAGGCCCAAGGGAGACGCCAGGCAGAGGTTCAGCATGAGCCAACATGCAGCATGACATATGTGAAAGTCAAGAGCAGGCGGTGCTGGAGGGTAGAAACCCAGGTGGGAGCACGGAGAGCAGCCCGGCTCCTATGAGGCTGTGGGGGTCGCTGCAGTTTCGATGTTGTCTAGAGGACAATGTACAGCCACTGACTGGTCTCCACTCATTGGCCCTTATATTACCTAGTGTGGCTAATTGATTTATTTTTATTTTTTTAATTATTTATTCAATTGTGCGTATATGCATGTGTGCGCTTGTGTGTATGTATGTATGTGAGTGTGTGTAGAACCACGGGCGAATTCGGGAACCACCATGGACCGCCTCCACCTCCTCCTTGTTTACTCTGCCCCGGGATTCACAGGTTCTGCCCTACCAGGACCAGAAACATAGGCTGCCCCCGTTTCCACCCGGCATCTATACGTGGGGTCTAGGATCTGAACTCAGGACCTTCCAGCTGCAAGGCAGAGGCTTAACCCCTAAGCCACCTCTCCAGCCCCATAATTGATTTTTATTGTAGCAATGAAAATTCTTAGACTAGGCCATACATTGCTCCAAGGAATTTTGTTCCCACTTAGGACTTGTTCAAAGTAAGGTTTGATAGATAAGGTTCTAGAGAATGCATGTGGAGACAACGCTGGGGGGGGGCCTGTCTTCAGTGGACTTACAATCTGCCTGGGGAAATGGGGAAATTCAGTCACATGCCACATAGCGATGTACCAATGTGATAGTCCCACACCTGGCATTAACTAAGATTAACTAAGACCACCTGAAGAGATTATCCAGATCAACACACTTATAATACAAAGACCAGCCCTAGATCCAATGGGAATCTCCCAGTACAGAACCGAAGACTGGGAAGAAGGGAGACTCTCCAGGAATCCTCCAGCCATGTGGATGGGAGTGACTTAGCCCATCAGCTTCAGCCACTAGCCATGTCACCTCCACTGGGAAAGACTGTATCTCCTCTCTGGACCCTAAGGTGAATAAATCTCCCTTTCTCCATTAAGTCGTTTGACCTTGAATGCTCTCTCACGGCAACAGTTAAGAGTGACCTTTACCGCCAGTGACTGTGATGTACGATGGTTAGTATTGTAAGCCTGACTCCTAGGAGGCAGCTTCCGGGCACACCCAAGAGGGAGTCTCTTCCCTGAACTTGGCCTCTAGTCATGCCTGTGAGGAATTGTCTTGATTGTGTAAGTGATATGGGAAGACGATCCAGCCTAGTGTGAGCGGGACCATTCCCTAGGAGCAGGCTCCAGAACTATATATACAGAGATGGAGAGAGCAATCAAGCATTCCTGCGCCGGTTCACTGCTCTCTCTCTCTCTCTTTCTCTCTCTCTTACTGTAGATGTGATGTGACCAGCTCCCTCAAGTCCCTGATGCTGCTGGAATTTCCCCACAGTGATGGACTGTAACCTGGAATTGGGAGCCAATGAAAACCCTTCTCCTAAGCTGCTTCTTGTTAGATCCTTTGTCACAACCCAGAGCTGAGTCAGTGAAACAGTCCCAAAAGATTGTGACAGTGATGACATTTGATGGTGATGACATTTGATGGTGATGACATTTGATGGTGATGACATGTAATGGTGATGACATGTAATGGTGATGACATGTAATGGTGATGACATGCTCTGTTGTCACAAGGAACAAACATTGTTGAAGCTGGAAAACCGAGGAAGGTTTGCAAGGATTTATAGCTACAGAAGGACACTAGAGTGGTAAGGAATAGAAAGGAAGTAACCAGGGAAGACTGTAGCCCAGGGATGGTCAGACGCCCCTTTGTGGCTAAACATCCTGGAAGCTGCTGTTGAATGGGTCTTGCTCTATCAGAAGCTGAGGCATCGCCAGGACATCCTCCCACTCAAGGGCACTAAAGAGGGATGTGTACTTTATCCCCTGCTGTGATCTGGGGCAAAAGAAAAAGAGGAGCTACTTTACTCCATGAATATGCCACCCACCTCATCAATATTCATAAACTCCCTTCAGCTCCACAAGGCTGAGCCCACCAGGCTGCTGGCAGCTTCGAGGCAGCCCACTCCAATCTCTCTTTAGAGTGCTGGGCTAAATAAACCTCTGCGGCTTTGCTAAATAAACTTCTGCTTAATCTGTCTATGTCTTTTGACTGAATTCATTCCTTCAAGAAGCCAAGAACTGAGAGACACCCCTGCCCCCCTCCCCCATCCACAACACTAGGGAAGCACATTACTGTTCTGTGTGTGTGGTAATGTTGCTACGAACACACGACCATGGGGTCAGTTGTGCAAATGTCTAGCAGATACAGTTGTGTACTGTCCATAGCACTGCTGTGTTCCTGTATTTATGACTTATATATTTGTTACTCTCCTTCTTGTCATTTATTTTAGAGCATGCTCCCTGCACAAGGCCAGTTATGAAGCAGTGCTGTGCCACACATCTCACTCGTACACCTTGTCTTGGTCACATTGAGAGGCTACATAGAGTGACGGGCCCTCGAATCATCTAGGTTTGTGCAAGGTGGAGACAGGAGGATTCCTGGAGTGTGTTGGCCAGCCGGCCTAACCTCATCAGCAAGCTCCAGGTGAAACATCCCATCTCAAAAGGTGAGGTAGAAAGCCAAAGTTGACTTCTGGTCTCTCTCCACATATCTGTTTAGTTTTTTACATGGGTGCAGTTCATACCTGTGTGGCGAGTGAATGACCCGGTCATCTCCAGGCACATGTTTTGACTGTAAACAAACTTTGTAAACTTGGTTGTGAGTTTATTTGTCAGGGTTCTCTAGGGGAGTAGAACTGACATAGATGCATAAAAAGAGAATTTATTAGATTGACTTGCAAGATAAAATCTGGGTAGTACAACAATGACTGCCCATAGCTACTCGGTTCAAGAGCTGAATAGCTCAGCAGTCCCAGTCTGCTGCGCAGGCTGGAGGGCTCTCCGGGGAGTCCCTGAACCTCAGTCCCGTTGGCGGGCTGAAGAGGCTGGGCTCCTATGCCAGCGAAGAATGGCAGCCGTGAAGAATGAGGGACGGTAGCAATAAACAAGGAGCTGGTCAGCTCGGGGCACGAGAAGGAGGGTGTGACTCTTCCTTCTTGCACTCCCTTTTTCTGGTTCCTCTGCGGGAGGGTAAGGCCCACCGTAATAGCTACTCTCAACTGTTGCTGTGAGGGAGTACTCAAAGCCAAGCAACTTAAGGGAGAAAGGGAGATTTATTCAGCTTAGGGTTCCAGAAACAGTCTTTCATGGCTGAGGAAACATGGTTTGTGGCTAAAGCTGGAGGCAGCTAAGTCACTGCAAACATCCTGGAGGCTCAGGACTGCTCAGTGCAGTAGGCCAGTGGGTGATGGCTGAAGACTGGAAGATTCCTGGAGAGTGAAGAAGCAAAGAAGCTGGGTGGCAGGAGAAAAGAGCTTTCTAGCACAGCTTTGGAGATTCTCTCTTCAAGCTTTGGAGAGTCTCTCTTCAAAATCTTCTGTCTGTGGTTCCTTTTATCTGGCCTGCTACTGGAGGTTCCAATCAGATCTAGGGCTGGTCTTTGTATTGTAATATATTGATCTGGATCATCTCTTCAGGTGGTCTGAAGCTGATCTTAGTTAATGCCAGGTGTGGTCAAGTTGACACCCAGGATTAACCCTTACACCTACTATGGACTGGGTCTTTCTCATCAATTAGACAGTCTCCTGCAGGTGTGTGCAAGGACTGGCCTAACGATCAATTCTTCATAGCTGTACCCAAAGTTCAGCCTGCAGCTGTCAAGTTGACCCCTGTATCTCACTATCACAATGAGGTTCTCGGAAAAATTATAGACTTATAGCTGGGGAAGGAGTAGAGTTAAAGATTGTTTACTCTTTGACCATAAGCATGTTCTATTATTTGAAATATTTCTAGATATAAAGATTATAGTCTCGGGGCTGGAGAAGTGGCTCAGGGGTTAAGCCTCCGCCTTGCAAGCGGAAGGTCCCGAGTTCGGATCCCAGATCCCACGTATAGACGCCAGACGGAAGCGGGGGCGGCCTGCGCTTCTGGCCCTGGTAGGGCGGAGCCTGTGAATCCCAGGAGAGAAGGAGGTGGAGGCGTCCATGGTGGTTCACGAATTCGTCCGTGGTTCTACACACACATACACACACACACACACACACACAGACACACGCGTGTGCACACATACACACAGTTGAATAAATAATAATAAAAAAAAATTTAAAAAAAAAAAAAGATTATAGTCTCTATGAAGGTAGTAATCTTCATGGCAAGTTCTGTTAATTGTGCTTTAATTCTTGACTCTCAGCTGGTGAGATTCTGGAGTGAGGGGCTTTCTGTGTCCCTTTAATTTTCCCTGTCATTCTATCTTGCTATAAACTAACAATGATCTTTATTATGAGAGAGGGAATTAAGTATTCTGTGCAATCATACATCACAAAGGCGTATACATATGTGCTTATGTGTATGTAGAACGTGTACCTGAGCTCAGTCTTTAAACACTGGCAGGACTTAGCTGAAAATATCCTAGGCAGAAGCTGAAGTGGCAGGTCTACGCTCGTGTCCCAACGAGGGAGTAGATGTGATTCTAGAAGCCTCCAAGGCCTCTGGACACAAATTTCTCTTGAGGAGAAATTCCTTCAAAAATTATATATATATATATATATATATATATATATATATATATATATAGAGAGAGAGAGAGAGAGAGAGAGAGAGAGAAAGAGAGAGAGAGAGAGAGAGAGAGAGAGACAGAGAGACAGAGACACACAGAGAGAACTATTTCTGGAGAATGGAATCCTTTTAGTTCCTACCTCACTGGTGTTCTCCAAGCCTTCAGTAGGTCAATATTCAGCCAGTGACAAACAGCTTTGTGGGCAGAGCTAAGGTCTCTCTCTGTTTTCCTTGGAAGTTTCGGAAAGGATAAAGCACAATCTTTGGTGAGGTGTGATAGGGCTCCAGAGACAGCAGATAAGCGCATGGTGCATTGCTTCAGACTGGTGTCTAGTTCCATCCTAAGTCAGTCTCTCTGCTTTGTGTATGAAGGCGTGTGACTCTGGAACACAGAGCAGGCTGGGTCAGTGCAGTGTATCATGGGGGTGTCCACTGGCTGAGTCCCTGGAAAGTTCAGTGCTGATCACACTATGGAGGCAGGTTAGGGGGACAGGAAACTTTAAGGGGACCATAGGCAGGGGGAAGGAGTCAAAGCTGAAGCCTCTGGCTGAAGTGAATTGAGATTCCAACACAATTAACATTTGCTGTGAAGGTTGTTGACGCAGAGACAGCATTTTTTTTTACAGAGAGATATCCTCAAATAAAAAATGTTAAAAGAACAGTCAATCATGTTTATGCGTTTCAAGCCGATATGATTTTCAAGTAGGGCCTTGTTTTTTCCCCGGGTATTTTCTGAGAACCCCACAAATAAAATTGAACCTCTGTTTGCAGTGACGGCGTCTTGACTTCCCTTGTGAGTCTTGTGACCCTGGGTTTTGCTTGATTGAGGTAACCCCGTCCAGTGCTCAGCAGGCCTCGTGATCACATTTACCAAAACTGCAAGGTTTCTTAGCAACCCCTTGAGCTGGAACTTCAGTCACCAAAAACCATATATGGTTACTGTAAATTTTATTTCAAGTTTTCTTAGAGAAGCCCACATCCACGTTGGCTCTTGCCTGTGTCTTAAGTCTTTTCCTGAGCGTGTCCATATCTATTAACCTCCAGGCTTAAAAAAACTTATATGTATTTTATGAAATTCCAACTCTGTTTTATATTCGCTCATCCTGAAATTCTTTTTTGCCAAGGCTCTAGCTTTACCAGGGTGGAAGTTCCTGGAAGATAAGGGAATGTCCTAGGCTGCTGCTACCCAAGGGGGTGTAGAATATCTTTGCCCTGGTCACCACTACACTACGGACAGAACTTTGGATGGTAAGAGAGACATCGTGCTATGGCAGAATCAGGAGATGCAGACGCGTTACAACAGATGGGTTTGGATCTCTGACAGTGTGACTGGCTGTGTGATGCTAGGAATAATCTCATTAAGCCTCAGTTTTCTCACCTGTAAAATGGGAGTGCCACAGATAATGCCTACTTTAAGAGACTTTGGAGAATGAAGGAAGTGAATGAATGAATGAATGAAGTTTTTGAAGCTAGGAAATCTTTGAAGTAGATTCCTTGTGGTCATTTTTCTTTCCAGACTGCATAAGCCTGGGGCTATGAATAAGGCCAATTGTAGAGGATGATGTCAGTTTCAGCAGAAATCCAGTTCCTCTCAGATTTGGGGTTTCTGGGCTCTAAATTTCCTATATCTCTTTAGGCAGAGGGATGGATCTTACTTAGTCACACACCTGAAGGTACTTTCTCTTTGACCCCACCACCTTGACTATACTAGGTAGAACTGGGGGGCGGAGGTGAGCTCTGCTCTAGAGCAACTGGCTCAGGGCTAAAGGCTTTTCCTCTCTCCTGAGCCAATGCTCAGCCTTGTGTGTAGCCAAAGGGAGCCCAGACCAGTCACTGAGGGAGTTGGAGTTGGCATCTGGTGATTTGCCTGCATGTTGCCAATAAATTTACTACCAAAGAGCTTAGAGGAATATGATAGTTAATCCTGGAAGTCAACTTGACACACCTGGCATTAACTATGATCAGCTGAGACCACATCTGGCAAGATCAAATGAAGAGATTATCTGAATAATACAAAGATCAGCTCTATATCCCATCAGAACCTCTCTAGATCTCACTGAAACCTTCCAGTAGTGGACCAGATAAAAGGAGCCATAGAACAGGAAATTGGAGGAGGGGAGACTCTCTGAAGCTGTGCTAGCAAACAGGCTTCCCTCCTGCTGCCAGTTTCTTCACTTCTTTGACCCTCCAGCTGTCCAACCTTCCAAGTCTCCAACGTGACTAAAGACTCTCTAGGAATCCTCCAGCCTTCAGCTGTCACCCATTGCACTACTGGACTAAGCAACTACTAGCAGCCATGGTTGGACTACCTTGGCCATATCTTGTAAGCCAACTCAATAAATTCCCCCTTAAACATATGCATTCTGTTGATTCTGTGATTCTAGAGAACCTTGACTAATATAGGGAACAAGGGAGTTTTATTCTCTCTTGTAATTCTCAGTTACAGTTCTAAGCCCAGCTCGACAGTAGAGTTCATACCAACACCAGGAGCTGAAGGAACTGACCATCCCATATCCATAGGGAATGCTAGGAGAAAGGGGCAAACATCATTTGACGGACTGCAAGTGTGTCCAAGTATGTGAAAGTATGCCTCAGTATGCCAGACTACCCAACCAGCTGCTCCCTTTCGTCCATCTATAAAGGGAAGGGACTTCCTACAAGAATGAAACAATCTTCTTCGGGTTGCTCGGGGCTTGCTTTCACTGCTAATTCTTCATCAATGAGCCCAGAGCTGAATCTTCAGTTGTCAAGCTGACACCTGAATCTAATGGGCACAGCATGTAGGTTTGGGAGCTTCAGGATTTGGACTCACTGTGTGGCTGAGGATGACCTTGAATTCCCAATCTTCCTCCCTCTGCCTCCCACGTGCTGAGATTCTAGGCACAGGTCATCAAGTCTGTCTGACCCCCAAGGTTCTTTTCCCCCTTGAGATGCTCTCAGGAGAAAAAAATGCTCTGCTCTCTGACCCACTCTATCAGTTCTTTGAAATTCATTTGTGAGTTGTTCACTGGTAGTTGAGTACTTGAAATGCTCATCAGTTAATTCAGCCTTACAAAAGAATCTGTCAGAAGGCAAAATCCACGATGCAGATAGTTCAGACGTTCTACCAGCTCCCACACGATTTTTACTAGTTCACTGCTCCCTAGTGCCGCCAGAATAACACCTTGTATGGCATAGATAATACACAAAATCAAGTCATTATCCTTATGTTCGTTGATTCTTCCTAGATTTGGTCAAATGATTGTCTCTGGGGAGTTCCAAATGGTGCACGTGGAGTGTATTCTTCACCTTATTTCCAGTAACTGTTCTATTTTTTTCAGTTCTGAATAGGATTACTCACAGCATAGCGTCTACTTGGAGCTGGAAAATTTTCCCCAGAGCCTTTAGTATCTTTGCTGCCCCTTAGCCCACTTGACTTCTAGAAGCACATGTCCACGTCCTACAATGTCCTTCAAGGCATCCTCACAGTTTTTCCACTATTCCCGTGACTCAGTAGCTCCACGGTGTGCAGTAGCTGCAGGGAAATGCTCTGAGGTGGCCTTATGAACAAGGGTGTAGACACAGGTATCCTGGAGGATTTGGGTCTAAATGCTAGCTTTGGGATTTGGCATTGGCATGGGACAAGCCACTGAGTCTTAATGATGTTCTGAAAATGTGGAGGAGGCTCTTAATAGTATGTTGCTCCTAGCATTGGCTGTGAGGGTCAAGTGAGGTAATCTATGCTGAAAGTGCTTCTTACACACGGACAGGAACATCTAAGTGGTACACGACAGTGAGTTATCATCAGTCACCATTTTGGGAGGGGTGGAGGTGGCTGTTGCCTCTCTGAGAGTTCCATTCCCAGCTCCCAGTCTGCTGTGTGCACCAACACTGTCCCAGCTCACTGTTTGTCAGATAGGGTCTCCAGCTGGTTTCCCTGTTTGCACTGGGTACAAAATGAAATGGAATCTGTAGAAACCAAAGCTTGCCAGTGAGTTCCACAAGAGGAGAGGGGACTCCACATTTTCAGATCTGCACTGGGGTTACCTTTACTTGCCCCACTCTTTGTCTTAATCAAAGGATGCCAGGACCTTTATTTAGATCATTGTTAAGAGATATACAAGGGTGGCCAGGTTATGTCAAAGGAAGGGCAGAAAGGAGACCCAGCTGTCTTCACTGGTTAAGAAGGGGAAGAGAGTGAGGCACACACCATCCTAGCCCGTGAATCAACTGTCCTCAGACTAAGAGTCAAATCAGCCACCCTATCAGCCACCTTCCCAGGACCCTAACACATGATATCATAGTTACGCACAGGTGTCAATCTGACAGTTGAGGGGTTGAGCTCTGGGTACATTTGTAGAGAATTAATGGTTGATTTAAACCCAGAGCAAACCTGCAAGAGATTGTCTAGCTGATGGGGAAGGTCCAGCCCATGGTGGGTGGAATTAGACCCTGGAATAAAATACGGAGAGCTGATTGAGAAAGTTGACATCCTTTTGTGTACTTGGCCAGACATGCTGGTCTGGCAAGTAAAGATCGTCCCTCTCTCAACCATTATGTAGAGATGGTGTGGCCAGTTCTCTTGGCCTTGGTGTTGGTGTGAGCTTCCCTGTCAAGCTGTACTGAGAACAGTAACCAGATAATCGTAAGAGACAATAAACCCCTTGTTCCCTTAAGCCATTTGATGGTCATTTATCAGCAACCAACACACACACACACACACACACACACACACACACACACACACACATACTTTACAAAATGTTCTTAACTTTCATGCTCATTTTACAGTGGGGATGGATAGAGAGATGGCTTGACTTCTCAGGGTCACCCTTCTGTGTCTTGTCTGACCAGAGCATGAATCACAGCACAACCACCAAGATGGCATAAACACAGTGGCCCCTTCTCCTCTGGGAAATGATGACTGAAAAATCATCATGTACTTGTCCAAACTTTGCGGCGGAGTGGTCTGCTTTGATTCATAAGAACGATTAACATTATGCCTATCCTAAGAAGCAATAGAGTAAATGTTCTGAAAGGCTTTCTTTTTGTTCGGAGAAGGAATCTCAATTATCTGGTCTGTTCTGTATTATATGAGTGTTTCTGAGAGCCTTTGAGAGCTCCAGGAAACATTTCGCCCCTATGCACAGACCACAGTCAAGGTGAAGAGAACATTGGGTTTCACTGCTGGGGGTTTGTCTCAGAAACCCAAATCCACCCTCCTGAGCTTTAGCTCCTGCCACCTGTAGCAACCTGCCAAGAGCATCAGCCCAAATCCATTCTATTTCAGTTTCCATCAGATTATACTCTTGCAGTACCTGCTGATTCTCAAACTGATCTTTAGAGCCACACGCTGGACTCCTATGATCTGAATATGTTTCTTTCCCCAGTGTTCATGTGTTGAAGCTTCATCTCCCTCATTGTGATACCGAAGCATGAGGCCTTTGGGCAAGGTGATTAAGTCATGAAAAATTGATTTCAAGCTTCATGAATGGGATTAGAGATCTCATAAAAGACTAAAGTAAAAGACCATAGTCCTTCAATCTCTTCCACCATGTGAGGACACAGCTCTGTTTGTGTTTTCTAAAGGAATAGAACTGATAGAATGAATATACATATATATATGGAATTTATTACATCTATTTATGAGATAAGGTCTAAGTAATCCAACAATAGCTGCCTGTAGCTGTTCAGTTCAGGAACTGAATATCTCAGCAGTCCCCATCTAATGTTGAAGGTTGGAGGACTCCTGGAGAGTCTCTGGAGTTCAGTCATATTGGAAGGTTGAAGAAACTGGTTTCTAATGTTAGCAAAAGAAAGATAAGCTTGCCAGCACAGGGTGACAGAGAGAGAGAGAGAGAGAGAGAGAGAGAGAGAGAGAGAGATCTGGAAAGTACCACTTATATTTAGGGTTCATCATTATATTTCAAATATATTAATACAGATAATATCTTCAGGTGCTCTTCCAACCAAGACAACCAAGATTAACTATCACAGGCACCATCTGGGAAACAGAAGCAATCTTGATCTTGGAAAACACTGATTTTTGGACTCCCATACTGTTTATGAATTACCCAACCTCGGACATTTTATTGCAGCAGCAGGGTGACATGGGAGAACAGACAAGGTATGTCTCAAAAAAAAAAAACAAAACAAACAAAACAAACAAACAAACAAACAAAAAAAAACAAACCCAAAACACTCGCCTGAGCTTTTAGAATTTTCTTTGGAATTATTATTTCTATGGGAATGTCTTTCTGGATATAGTCTCAATTATAATTGAGTTTCCCTTTAATCTAAAACAATCATCTGTCAACATTGTAAGTTTTCCTCTCCAGTCTGTTTCCAGTGGAATGGGACTCATATTCTCTGTGAAAGCAAGTTGCTTAACCCTTGTATATCATCAAAGAGCTAGCACCACACCAAAAGGAATTCCAATGAAGTTGGAAACTTGGAAACATACCAGAAGCTGTTCTTTCCTGTGTTTTAATTTGGAATGTGTGATAAAATGCCACCAGACATTAATTTAGGCACCGAGACAGAGTTGGAAGAACTTTACAGTCATTGAAAGAACTTGCTGAATCTATCCAGGATTAATCTATAGGAGCTAGCCATTCTTCTCATGAGACTATTTGGTTTAAAGATTACCAAGTGGAGAGAAAATAAACCATAAAGAATTCAATTTTACATTTAAATTTCACTTCCCAAATAAGTGCTATATGACACCATAAAATTTATCCCTCCCTCCCTCCCTCTCTCCCTCCTTTCCTTCCTCCTTCCCTCTGTCCTTTCCTCCCTCCCTCCCTCTGTCCTTTCCTCCCTCCCCCCCTTCCTCCTTTCTTCCCTCCCTCCCTTTCTCCCTCCCTTTCTCCCTCCTTTTCTCCCTCCCTCCTTCCCTCCTTTCCTCCCTCCCTCCCTCTCTTCCTACTACTCTTCTCTCACTTTCTCCCTCCCTCTTTCTCTTCTTTCCATCCCTCTTCTCTCTTTTACCTTTTTAAATTTCTTATAACAAAAAATCATTTATCCTCTTATATTATTTTTATCTTCCTTTTCTTATTTTGAGTTTGTTACGACTCTCTCTCTCTCTCTCTTTCTGTGTTTTGCATGTGGGCAGATGTACATGTGTATAAGAGGGCATTTGAGTGTGTGTGCCCATGGAGACCCAAGGCTGACAGAATCATTCTGCATTGCTTTCCCTCCTTATTGCTTTGCTCTGGGGTTTCCCTGGCTCTTCCTTTCAGGACTGGCATTTTTACATGGGATACGGGGATCTGAATTCAGGTTCTATTGCTTGAAGGTGAAGGCTTTAACCACCGAACCATCTCTCCAGCCCTGTCGTGACATTTACCCTTCAGTCTACATCACCTGATAGCCAAATGCACTATTCATTTCTGGGGAGATGCAATCCTTAAAAGCTAAGGCATGCATGAACAGGCTCCTGTCAAGTGACACCTACTGACTTTTTCTCTGCAAGTGAGGAATTGAAAGTTTTGTGCTTTGGTGTGCTGATTTTGGCCTTTCTTCCTCAACCACCAAATTCTAATTTACAGATCAACGAGAAGTCACGGGCTCTCCCAGACTGAGGACCTGGAGGGTGTTCAGTGGACAGGACTTTTCCGTCCTCTGGAGGCCTCGATTTATATGCTTAAATGATGAATCATCTGGAGCAGTGGGGGGCTGGACTAGCAGAAGTCGGACATTCAGAATTAAAGAGATGAACTAGGGGTCTGCACCCCACTGGCTCAGAGTATTGCCGCTATTGGTCTGCACTTGTATCACTTTCTCATTTAGAGAAAGTGAAACTTGTAAAAGGCTGTGAATCTATCTTTACTCCTTTTGCTGACAGATCCCAAAGGCACATGAAGTCTTCTGTTCCAACTATCTGCCTCACCAGAAGTCTCCTTTCTACTCATAATAGATAGAAAGAGCCCCTGAGGTTGGTCCACAGAAACAAGACCTTGGAGGTGGAAGTGCTCTGGGCCCTAAGGGCGTCTTTCAGTTTCATGGTGACAAGCCCGAGGAGGCGCTCGCCAATAGAGGTGTCTTAAAGTTACAGACACAGATACATATAACAAATATCACTCAATGGCAACTTTTAAAAGGCAGAATTTAGTTCATTGCTCTGGAGGGCTTTTTAAAGAATGATTCTTTCTTCTCTTTTTACTCTTCCTTCTCTTTCTCCTCCTCCTTCTCCTTTCCCCCCCTTCTTTTAAAAAATTAATTCATTATTATTATAGTGTGTACTGGTGCACACATGTGAAGGTCAGAGGACAATTTCATGGAGTTGGTTCTCTCCTTCCACTTCTACACGGGTTCCAGGGATCACATCGGGTTTGAATAGCAAGCGCTTTACCCACTGAGCTGTTTCACTAGTCTTTTTCTTCGTGTTGAGACAGGGTCTCATGCATCCTAGGCTGGCCTTGAACTTGCTATTTAATTAAGAATGGCCTTGTACTCCTGATCCTCCTGCCTGCATCTCCCAAGTACTGGGATTACAGGTACATACCACCACTCCTGGTTTTATTTAGTACTGGGAATTGAACCCAGGGCTTCCGGCATTACAGGCAAGCAAGGACTACATTCCCTCTTTTTCTTTTAAAATTACTTAATTAACTTGGTTATTTGATAGAGGGGGAGGGACAGAGTAACACATATAACACATGCACACATGCCATGGTGCATGGGGAGCAGACAGGACAACTTTTAGAAGTCAGTTCTCTTGTCATCATGCTCGCTTCTGGGGATTGAACTCACGCTGCCAGGTTTACAAGCAGGCACTTTACACTCTGAGCTATATTGCTGCACTCCTTTTCTTTCTATGACGGAAGTAGTTAGCTAGCCTGGGACCCTTCATCTTCCTCCTTTAGCTCCCCTAGTTTCATTTACTCTCTAGGTTCCAATTCCAAAAATTTCTTCCAATTTTTAGAGCACTCCAAGTACC
Source organism: Typhlomys cinereus (assembly GCA_023101885.1). Taxonomy (NCBI): domain Eukaryota; kingdom Metazoa; phylum Chordata; class Mammalia; order Rodentia; family Platacanthomyidae; genus Typhlomys; species Typhlomys cinereus. Next base: position 2,404,833 of record JALPQD010000167.1, read on the forward strand.
TTCTAACAGGCACTTTTTTCCCCTCTGCTGGTGATACTCTAGATGCAAACGAAAGGAGCCCTTTGCCATTGAAGTGAGGAAAGACAGGCTTTTGGAGATGTTGAAAATTCCCATTTTCAGAGAACTGATTCTTTTTATATTGTTATTATTATTACATTTCCGTATTAAAGATTGAGCATAGGATCTTACGCAGATTTGGTTCTCTTTATACCAAAGTATTCAGGGGAGGAAGAAGGAGAAGGAAGAGGAGGAGGAGGAGGAAGAAGAGAAGGAGGAGGAGGAGGAAGAGCAGCAGCAGCAGCAGCAGGAGGATGCACTGGGCATCTGATTCGCAACAGTGTGGGGAGAACAGTATCCTGGGTAACTGCATGCCCTGCACCTCAAAAGCTGAAATGCAGTTGCAGTGTCCTGCCAGGGCAGCTTAAAAGGAGAAGCCATGTCTGCAGGGAAAACTAGCCAGCACCCTGGAGAGGGAGCAGGCTTTCCGCTCAGCAAATGAAGGACGAGCCCCTGGTCTTGATTTACCAGGTCTATGTTCCTTTCTGCCTTAAGGACCCTGGTTAGTGTCTGCCACAAACACCTCTATCCTAAACTGGACCTCCTACTTTGACCTGAACTGTAATGACCAAAGTAAACCAAATTAATATAAAAAAGTTGCTTTATTATTCATTCAATGAACATTCACCAAGTGCCTATTATATGCTAGGAAATGCTTTGGACTTGGCCTACCCCATTGGATTCTGCATGTTAAATGCCCTTACAATGTACTGTAGGGTATATCCTATACAGATGTACTATGCATGAATATTATACTTATATTCTGTATACTTTATCTGTTAGCAGTACATGTTGACAATCTTTATACACTGGGTAATATTTGTGCTACAGGTATGAATATTATGTAATATAGAAAAATATTTTTTCATAATAGGAATCTTGTAAATATTTGCTGAATAAATGAATCTGGTACTTGAAATTCAACACCACACTGTATTCCACCAGAACTTGGTCGGTGGAAACAGTCTCCCAAGTTCTTTCCTTCTCCAAGCTTTTTTTCTTAAAGGTGGTTTCTTCCTTATACCACTTCTGGGTTCTTTGAGCCAGGTAGATTCACTAAACTGCCTGTCTGAGCTCTCAATGAGAACTTGCGCAGACCTGCGAGTGTCTGTGAGGACAGAGAAAAGTTATAAACTTGGCAGTGGATTCTGGGAATGTCAAAGCCACCCCTGGGCTTAGAGGGGAGCCTGCCATACTTCCCAGACTATGCATAGAATGTCTTCAGGTTACATGGTCCTGGGGATCTTCTGCTTTCCTGAGAGTAAAAGTTCAGAAGTTGCAGACCTGGCAGTGGGGTTAGCTCTGGTGTCATATCCCCCTGTCTGAAATCACAGGCTCTACAGCCCACCTTGCAGAACAACAGAGACAGCAGGGTCTGGCTCCGACTGCTCCTTAATTCTCAGGGTCATTACCATCTCCCCACTGCTCTAGAGTTGTCCACGCTCTGCTGCTTTTAGGATAAAGAGCCAGAGAGTTTGGGTTCCCTTCTAAATGAAATGAGCAGATAGAAAGAAGGATGGGTGAATGGGCTGGTAGATGGATGGGATGGAACAGGATAGACAGGATGGGGGGGGATGTGATGTGATGGATGAAATGGGATATAATGGATGGGATGGGATGGGATGAACGGAATGAATATGATGTGATGAATGGGATGGAGTGGGAAGGATGGATGGGATGTAATGGGATGGATGGGATGAAGTGGGATGAATGGGAAGAATGTGATGCGATGAATGGGATAGGGTGGGAAAGATGGATGGGATGGAGTGTGATGGATAGGATGTAAATGGATGGGATGGGTTGACAGGAGGCTGGGAACTGTAATCTATATTCTCCATGGTCAGCTCCTCCAGGGACCCTTTTCCCACCCCCCACCCCTGATGGCAGTTCCTTTGCCTGGCCGCCTCCAGATCACGAAAAGGAGGGCTCAGTAAGGAGGGACTTGAGGCGGGTGGTGGGAGAGGCGCGGTTGAGCGGAGCGGGGAAGGAGAGGTGGAGAGAAGGAGGGCCTTGGAGGCGGGATAGGAGGGGCGGCGGGCGCTGGCGGCGGCTCTGGCTTCTAGGGGACCGATGTCGCTGCCGCCTCCTCCTCCTCGCCGGCCCAAGCTGCGTCGCCCAGGCTGAGCCGCTGCGGCCGCGGGGCGCGCCCGCAGCACGCGAAGGAGAATGGGCTGCGGCGGGAGCCGGGCCGATGCCATCGAGCCGCGTTACTACGAAAGCTGGACTCGGGAGACCGAGTCCACCTGGCTCACCTACACCGACTCGGACGCGCTGCCTAGCGCCGCCGCCCCGGACAGCGGCCCCGAGCCGGGCGGCCTGCACGCCGGTGAGTGCGCCCCGTGCTCCGCCCGCGGCCCCCGGCGCCCGCGAGGCCCCGCCGGCCAGACCAGCGCGAGCGGCAGGGGAGCCCGGGGCTTGATTGGGGGTGGGGTGGCAGAGACAGAGTCGGAGCGAGACCGGGCTGACCAGCTGGCGGGCTGCACCCCACACTGCCAGGCCAAGGAGAGCAGCCTGACAACACGGAGCGAATCCCCTGCACTTGCTAGCCTCGGCCAGGTCTGAGCACTGGCCCCCGTATGGGTGAGTGGCAGGAGAGCCCACCTCACCCACACACCTATCTCTCAGATTACCCCACTCCCCAGCTGACTGGGTGCACCTTCACCTTCTTGGATCCAACTTCCCCTCTGGCTACTTGTGTACTCAGTTGGGTGACTTTCCATCCACCTGGCCACCCGACCCTTGCACACCTCGATGTAGCATTCATCGAGAATCCCTTCTTGTTTCCTCCATTCCTTCAGCTGGGAATGATTTTCCTCTTGGGTTCAAAAAGACAAAACTGTAGAGTTGCTATCCTAGATCTGCTCTTGAGCTTACTTGTCAAACAGCTGTTTCTTAGTAAAGGACTTCTCTCCCTATTCCCAAATACTCGGATGCTTTACAAATGGAGCAGGTCATACAAGATTTTGACTGCAAATACTCTTGCCTCCATCTTTCTTCAGGTAGTAGAAATCTGACAGAAGGTTATTCAAAGAACTTTCCAGTCCAGTCACAAGACAGTATTTGTTTTTAAAGCAGACACTCACAGTGATATGCAGATATGATAACTGTTGCCACAGACTGATCTTTAATCATAAATGACATTAAAAGGAAAAACAACAAAACCTCACTGTTCATTACATAAATGTCCAAAGTCAGATGAATACGATTTAAGAAAGTTTTAATTGGTGCCTGATCACTTTGTGTTGGCATTTCTTTTTTTTTAATTATTATTTATTATGTATTCAATTGTGCGTGTATGTGTGTGTGCATGTGTGTGTATGTATGTGTGTGTGTGTAGAACCACCATGGACCGCCTCCATCTCCTGTTTATTCTGCCCCGGGATTCACAGGCTCCACCCACCAGGACCAGAAACGCAGGCCGCCCTTGCTTCTGCCCAGTGTCTATACGTGGGGTCTAGGATCCGAACTCAGGACCTTCCGCCTGCAAGGCGGAGGCTTAACCCCTGAGCCACCACTCCTGCCCCTGTGTTGGCATTTCTGAATATGAAATAGAAGGCAAACTAAATTAAAGAATATGAAGGAGGAACAAAATGTAGACTACTTCAAAAAAGAGTAATAGTTCTAATCTATACTTCCTTCTGAGAAGAGATCTATTCATCTTTTAGAACCAACACCACCTTTTTGGTCTTTTTTTTTTCAAGGACTTGAGGTCTGGCTATATTATCCAAGCTGGACTTCCAACACAGTCCTGGGTGCAAGTGTTCTTCCTTCTTCTGCCTCCCAAGTAGCTATGACTACCACATGTCCTCCCTTGGCCTGCCTGGGAAGGTTGTCACTGAATTTATCTTTAAAATTTCTGACTCACAGTGATCATAATGGTCATTTTGTGTTGCTGATGTATTAAGTAAGTTACCAAATGATGAACTGGCTGAATTCAGTGTCAGAATGAGGGTAAGCCATAAACCTCCAACAGGGCTTACAAATGTTAGATGTAGCAGCATTTCCAAGGAAGTGTGATCCTTCTCTGCAGAGTCCAAGGCCAGGGCTGCACAGCAAGAAAAGAAAAGCTGAAAAGATCCAGCATGGAAAAGAACAAAGTGCAGCCTCAGGGAATGGTTGCCTTGGTGACCGCTGTGTGTGCCTGTGTATGTGTGTGTGTGTGTGTATGTCTATGCATGTGTATGTTTATGTGTATGGATGTGCATGTTGTTACAGACTGGCTGAATAGGTACATCTATGTTTCTGAAGTCTTGTCCATCATTTATTCACTCACTATTCTGCTATTCTCACTCATTGCTCATTACCTATCTATTATGAAATTTGGTCCTTGCAACAAGTAAGATGTGGGGCAGATTCACTTGTTCATGGAAACTTTCTACACACAGGGCAGCCTTACAAGGTAGGTGGTCCTGAGGTCCAGCATCATTCTGAGGAGCGGCTCGGCTCCAGTCTGAGGACAGCATCTTAAATGGGCCATGTTGTTTCAATTTCCTAGAAATTTCCATCAGTCTGAAGATTGATTGGGAACCAAAGTTTTACATGGAGTGAATTGTTGTCCTGTGGGGACGCTACAGAACCGCTTGCTTCCCATGCAGCCTGGACACTGGCCCCATCTGGTCAGAGAGGGTCATCTGAGAAAGTTACAAATCTGTTGGGTTTCTGCTACCCCTGGGCCATTCGCCAGGACTTTCTTCTTCCTCCCAGCTCCCCCTACCTTTTCTGCCCCCTGCTGGTGCTCTACTCAAGAATTCAACTCCAGACAATGGGTGGGGGTGGGGTGGAGACACCTAATGGCATGCAGAGACTGTGCTCCAGTAGAAGTCTGAACAGGAGCCTTTTCTGTTTATAACAATCCTCTTCTGAGGGAGGCAGCCAAAAGGAAGAGTTAGATCCAGGAGAGTGCAGATTGTAAACCCAACCAAAATGCTTTTTTTTAAATTAGGGGCGAGTGGGTCTGGGGAGATGACTCCCTGGTTAAAGTGCTTGCCACACAAGCAAAGGGACCTGAGTTCAGATCTCCAAATTCCACACGCGCACACACACAAAATGCCAGACAGTCATGGTGGCTCACCTATAATTCCAATCCTAAAAAGCAGAACCTGTGAGTTTCCAGAGCATGCTGGTGAGCCAGCCTAGCCTAATGGCATGATAAATAATAGGGTGGAATAACAATTGAGAAATAGCAATTGAGGATGGTTCCCTCTAATCACTCTTGGTTCTCCACATGCATGCAACCTTATGTACGAGTACACCTGCATACACTTGTGCACTCACCCATGTACCCACTCATATGCAAATACACATACAGACATAAATGCATCCTTTACATACATGCACATGGAAACAAAGCACTGTGTGCATGTGCATGTGTGTACATGTTTCTGCCAGTTCTACAGCAGAGTTTCTGGCCCCTCCTTTTTACTCACAACCCACCCCAAGTCTTGGCTCTCTTTTTTTTGGAAATCATCTCTACCAGTCAGCAGAACTCAAGTGTTTAGATCCCTCTCTGATGTAAGTTGAAATTGAAGACTTAGCTGGAGCCACAACCCCTGGTATCTATTGCATCTTTGTGTCACTACAGTTGGTCTCTGTCACAGGGTAACATCAAGTTGGTCTGGCCTGGCTTAATCCTCCTAAAATCAACTTGCTGGATTGCCTTTTCACTTGGGGGGAGTTCTCCAAGGAGAGATTCTGAGGTTGCCACAATCCTCCCAGCACAGCCATTCCATGCATAGTAAACTCTTAGCTCCATCTCCATTTAATTGTAAGTCCCCTTTTAAAACTATCTCCTTTACATTTGCATAATTTCCTAATTTCTCTAAATTTCTGTAAAATCATTCTTCATAGTTTTAAGTAATTGTTTTAATATAGGATACTTTGAAGAATTTGAACAAAATGATTTACCCAAATAGGCAAAAAGATAGCCAGATAAAGTGAGGACCATTTAATATTCTCACTAGCTGTCATTTACTCATGAATTGTTAAGGGTCAGGTACTACACTTGGTATTTAATTCAAATCTCCTCATTTAAAGCACACAATAAGGATGGAGTAAGAACCAGTCCCATACGCCAAGGAAAGAGGCTTAGAGCACAGGAACAACTTTTAAGGTCAGGATTGGCATCCAGTTCTGTGTGAATTTCAAAGCCCACGTTCCTAAAAACTGTCTCCCTGATTAATGGGAATTGGTTCTAGAATTCTGATTTTGCAGAATTAATGGGACTCAAAGTCCAGTCTAATCTCCTGATACTCTAGTTTGTCTCTCCCGTGGCATGGGATCTCTTTTCCATGGAAACCTCTTCCGAAGAGAAGCTCTGTGATTTCTGCCTGGTGAATTACAGACCCGAGAGAGCTCCAGTCTTATGCAGGCACCTCTCTCCGTCCTGGAAGATACTGTCCACCTCCTCTTTCCATCCATCCACTAGGTCAAGTACATGTAGTTCTATAATCATTTTTCATTCCTCGGGGGGCTGGACTGTATTCTCTAAACACATTACTCATTTCATTGAAGCCCCCTCCTTGACATGAGGGACCTCGGGTTAGGTCCATGTTTCTTAGGTTTGCTCAGCTGCCTAAGGCAGCTCCAGGCGCATCCCGAAGGGGCCCCTGGGTGAATCTCTCCAGTAAATTCAGGTTAGGATTTGTTTTCTGTTCTTGTTGCCATATCACCTTGATGACTCATACTGAGCTTGCGATTAGTCAAAACCCCTTAGATCTGTCTTTCTAATTAAATTAAAGTTCCATGATATCAAAGATATCATATTTTCTGTGCTCTATATCCAGTACTGGGGAAATTGACTAGTATGTAGGTGTCATTCAATAAATGTTGAATAACTGACATTGTCCCTCGGTGAATCCTGCGTTAGTAGTAACACTGACAGGTTCCACAGCCCTCATTTGGGATTCTGGCATTTATTCCAATGAAATTAATCTTCGTGGTTTCTAGTGAATGATTAAATTTATTGATCTTCATTTATCTTGACAGTGACATGAAGAGAATATTCTAAATCTTTGTTTTCCTATGTTGACAGACTAAAGATGAAAGGTGTCTTCTCTGTCCTTTTAATCATTCAAAAGACATTTAGCACAAAGATGAGTGAACCATGTTTCTTTATTTCAGGGACTGAATACTAAATGACAGACAGACACAGATATGACAAATATTAGGTCAGGATGGTTCACACCGGAAGAGGATGAAGGAAGTGTTGGAGGAGAACAGGGCACAAGCCAGTTTGTTCTTCCCTTGGGAGGAGTCGGTGTATAGACCTCTGCAGGAACCAAGAAGCAGCCTGTGGCCACAGCCCCTTCTAGCTGAGGAAGGCAGGGCAATGCTACCCCGAGGATGAGAACCTAGGGAGAGCCTTCTGCCTAGACTTTCTCTACCCTGGTCCTAGTTTCTTGTAGATACCCGTTACTACTTATCATGGTGTGAATGCGAGTTGTCCCCCATAGCTCATGCGCGTGGATCCTTAGCTGCTGTTAATGTTTGGGGAGGTCGTGGCACCTTTAGGAAGAGGAGCTTTGTCAGAGGAAGGCAAGTCACACAGGGGGCAGGCCTTGAAGTTTGGTGGCCCAGTGCTCCTTCTGCGGCATACTCCTGGCTCTCTCTGCCTCCGTAATGGCTGCAGTGACCTGAACCAGCCTCCAGCTTCTGCTGCCCGCCATGCTGTTTCTGCCATAATAATGGACTGCATGTCCCCTCTGGAACTGTAAGCCACGTGAATCTCCCTTTCTCTTCTGAAGTTGTGTATGCGTATCGTCTCACAGCAGCAGAAAGGATAGGAAACTGCAACACTACTGGTCTTTATATTTTCCCCCTTAGATCTTGATTACTGAGTAATGCCTGCCAACCTCAGGAATCTTGGTTAGGTTAGGGATAGTTACGTGAGCTCCTTTCACTCACCTGTGCCTAACCCTGTGCCTGGCTGGGGTAGGACCTTGAGGGAGTTCTCGTGAATGAATCACTCTAAACATTTCTTCTTTATTATTATTATTTTATTTTTCTAGTTTTACAAGCATATTGAATACTTACCCCTGCTTCCCTCTATCCCTCCTCCCTCCCATTTCCCTCTCTTCATCAATCCATTCCACTCTTTCCCACCCTCCTGCCTGTCTGCTTCTGTGGAGCCCAGGGTTCTCTCTGGCTTGTCTATTCTTGTGAGGGTTCAGGCCTCTGTGGCATACCAAGTTGCCTCTCTTCAGGCCACCCCACTGGTAGGGACATTTCCCTTTACTCATCAGCTCTAGTCCCCAAAGTTTCCACTGCATGTTCTTATCTCTTGAGTTCCTCCATAGTCTATGGGGCATGTGAGTTTCTGGATGCAGCAGTCCTGCCTTGCGTGGAATATTTTGTCCAACAGTGAACCTTGCTATCTTTAGGTTCTTATAATCTCACTGGCCCCTTTTCCTTGAGGTTATAGCCTGATTCTGGGTGAGCCTTGCTGGGTACTCTGCATTATGCCTGGATGTTGTTGTCCATTTCACTGCTCTTCTACCATCGTAGGCTCCATCCTGCCAGGGTATTGAGATTCTAGGTTGAGTGCTGAGTGTTCTTCAAATCTATGGGTATAATAGCAGCTATTTACAGAGCAGTTTGGTACACTATCTCTTTACCTATAGGTTCATTGGCTGTTTTCCCCTATTGATCTATTTCCTTCCTTTTTTAAGTTCTTATTCTAGTTCAAAGTAACAGGAATGTGTTCCATTCTGACAAGCAGTTCTTGAGTTCAATCAGAAAACTGTTGGTTGTCTCCTTGATACTCATTCCACTATTACACTGGTGGTTACCTTTTGCCATGGTGATTTTTATTTCAACTTGCAGATCTTATAAATTGATGACGCCTGTAATTATTTCTCTTCCCCAGTAGCTTTTACAGTATTCCTTGGCATTGTTTAAGTTCTCAGACCAGTTTCAGTTGATGTATTTTGTTCACGTTCTGTAATCCATATGTGTTGCATCTTCAGTAATAGAGTCTTACAGTTTTTTGGAGAGCAACCAAGAGCAATGACAAAAACCTATATGTTTGGCAGTCTTTGAGACCTCTCTGACCAACATTTTATCAGGAAGTGCCATATTCCTGTTACTTCTAGTGCAGTATTAATTGTCACTGGGTTCTAAGTGGATCAGCTCAGGGAGTTTTTTTTTTCTTTCTCTGTTTTCCTCACTCTGTGCTTCTTCCTCTGTATAGGGACTGCACATTCTTGTCCTTTCTTTAAAAGACATGTGGGTTTTTTTTTTACATATTACTAGCATAGGAAGTTCATATGGAGTTACTTCCCACAATCTTAGGGTTTTCTGTAAGTCCCATTGTTCCTCCAACATCTATCCCTTATTCCCCCCTATGTATTTTTCTCAATGATTCCCTCCCTCACCCTACGTGCCATGTTGTTCTAAACATTTCGTGCATCGGTTTCATCCTGGAGACTCTAAAGATGATGCTCCTTTTCCTTTCAGTTCCATTTGTCATTTTTTCTTTAGGCTCTTTTCTACTTGTTGGTCAGAAAGTGAAGAATTACCTCCTCCTTCATGCCTCTTTTATCAAACCTCTTTGTTATAAGGGTTCTTTTGCAAAAATCACTCCAAGAAACAGGTGGTAGCAAACCCAGGCAGTCTGTGCAAGTCTAGGAGTCTCATGTTCTCATTGCCTGTCTCCTAGGCAGAATAGTGTGTCTTGCTCTGAGAAGTCAATGACAGCATTGGTTATATTGCCCATTCCTGGCCATGAACTGTCGGTCTAGGTAAGCTGTGGGCTCTTCCAGGTTGGGGACTGCAGTATGGATGTCTGCATGCCTGGCTACTACCACACATTTCCTGAATGACTGTGAAAGCCATAGATGGATAAGTGTCATGAAGTGTGTCCCTCACAGTCTCATGTGTTTAGGAAGGTCATGGTACCTTGAGAGGTAGAGTCTTGCTGGAGGAAGATGGTCACAAGGTAGGGGGGGTGACTTGAGGTGGATTAGTCCCACCCTACCTTCAGGAGGAGTTTGCCTTTGCAGCAAGCAGTCTGGTAGCTCTCAGGCTCTCAGATGGGTGTGATGTAGCCTGTCTCCAGCTTTGGCCAGCTGGCCATATCTCCTCCGCCATGAAAGACTGTATCTCCCATCTGGAACCATAAGCTAAATAAATCTCCCTTTCTCCCTTAAGTTGCTTGACTGTGAATGTTCTCTTATAGCAACGCTCAAGAGTAACTGTTACAGACGAGCAACCTCACCATGCACCTGTTTGTCTTTTCCAACTCTCATCTTACATGCCTTTGTCTTCACTGAACCTGCCTTTGTCAGACATTAGATAAAGTGATTCTAATTCTAATCAGACATGAATTTAAGGTGACTCCCCAGCTGGATGCGGCATTCTCCTCAAAGCAGTCCAGAACTAAATCCTGACATTTTAGGCTTTAGCAGTAATAAGACAGTTCCTTCTCTACCATCAAAGAGGCTTTGCCTGCAGTCAACAATCCCTCAGGCTTGGATTCTGTCTCCTTTCCTTCTTTGTTACTGTGATAAAATTCCCGAATGAAAGCAGCTAATAGGATAAAGGATTTATTTAGTTCTCAGTTCAGCAGTAGCTCTCATGGTCAAGAAGTCTCAGCCACAGGAGCTTGAGAGAACCCGTTGCATTACATTCACAGTCAAGCACAGAGAGTAAAGCTAGTGCTCAGCCTGCTTTCTCCTGGTGAGGCCAGGATTACCGAGGGGTGCCCTCTCATTAGGTGGGTCTTCCCATCCCAGTGAACCTACTCAAGATGCTCCTCTGCAGGACTCCCGGAGGCTCTGCTCACAGGCACTTCTAAGATCTCATCAAGCTGCAAATAGAGACCAACTCCTTCAGGATCTCTTCATGATGCCTTCACTTTAGGGTCTGGGGCCCTGAGACCCACAGTGCTGGTGAAGCTGGGCTTCTGAACCCGAAGTTCTCAGCCAGTGTTGGGTACCAGGAGCTTTCCCATGTCCAGCTCCCAGCTGCTCCCAGCAGGCCATTTGGTTCCATTTGTCAGGACTGACCCGAGACTTCTCCAGCCATCTGAGGCCAGCTTGGCTCCCATCTGCAGTGTGGGCTTGATGGGCATACGCTGTACTTTCAGCTCAAATTGTGACGGAGCCTCTTCTAGCTTAGCTACCAGAAGCTATGCTTCTTTTCCTGAGCCCCACTCAACACCATTTCTATCTCCGGGGAGTGGAGGGGGGAGGAAAGAAAGGAGGGGGGCAACAACCTTTCAGAATATGAACAGCTAAGCTGTGTCCCTTATCCCCTGAAACTCATATATTGAAGCTTTTAAAAGTGGGCTCAGAGGTTAAGACTGTCTTGCAAGCAGAAGGTCCTGACTTTGGATCCTAGATTCCACATAAAAATACCATGAGGAAAGAGCAGCCTGCACTTCTGGCTCTAGTGGGCGGAGCTGGGGAAATCCCAGAGCAAAGCAAGGAGGTAGAAGCAATCCAGAATGATTCCTGAAATTACCCTTGTTCTTCCACGGGACACACACACACACACACACACACACACACACACACACACAGAGAGAGAGAGAGAGAGAGAGAGAGAGAGAGAGAGAGAACAGCTCACATGGGAAATAAGAGGACCACTTTCAAAAGTCAGAAGTTAGTTCTCTCCTTCCACTATCTCTGGGGATAAAACTCACATCTCCAGGTTTGCATGCATGCATGCAAGTGCAAGTGCATTTACCCACTTAGCTATCTTGCTGACCCCATATGTTATAGTCTTAACTACATCTCATATAGTAATGGGATCTATTTGGAGACAGGGTTTTAACAGAGGTCATCAAGTTGAAATAAGGCCATGGAGCAGATCCTAGTCCAATATGACTGGTGTCCTTATAGAAAGGGACATTCGAAGACAAGTACATGAAGAGGAAGCAGAGGTGAGTGACACTTCAAGACAAGGAGCATCATGGGGTGCAGCAGAACACCTAACCCTGGAGAGGACCCTGGGAAACATTCTTACATCCCGTAGAAACAACCAACGTTGCCAGTACCTTGATGATCTTGGGCTTCAGTCTCCAGAGCCAAGATAAGATTTCTGCTGTTAAGTGATGCGTGTGTAGCCCTGTCACAGCCGCCCAAGCACATGCACACGGATGTGCTCATGAACACGATGCTGGCCAACTGGAAACGATGAGAGGATTTTCACTCTTATTTCCTCAGGCTTCCTGGACTGACACTGGACTTATTTCCTTGCCATTTAGATTTGAATGGCATTTAACAGGAATCTTTTCAATGTGAGATGTTTTTCTTTTGGAAATGAGTTCACATTAGTCTCCAGAGTAACCTTGTAGAGGCTGGAGCTCAGCGCACCTGGCTGAGCACTTGCCCATCATCCATGAGCCGCTAGGTTCAATTCTCAGCACCTCATAAGCCAGTAAGGTATAGCACTCCTGTTAAGTTCAGCACTCAGAAGGCAAAGGCAGGAGGCTCAAGAATTCAAGATCGTTCTTGGTTACATAAGAAGTTCCAGGCTAGTCTTGGGTGCTGTCACAACCAAACAAGCCGTAGATACCTTATAAACTATCGTCAAGCACTATATTCTGAGAGCTTGCCTACGCACAGTCACTGTGATACCAGTGACTGGAGACAGGTCCTCTTCACCCACGTTGCCTCTTCCAGAGGGTCACACATGGAGCACCGAGGGAGGAGAGAGACATCCATTTAACCAGCCAGATCAGCTGAACCAGTCCTGGCCAGTCAGAGGGGTGTCAAGTCACAGATGGATGACCCTCATGTCCATTTTCTGGATGAAGACACTTACAATGTCACCCTGCAGGAAGTAATGGAGCCCGGGTGGGAATGGAAGTCCTTTGTTTCAAATCCAGGGCACTGTCCACAGTATTGCTACTCAGCAGGGATTTCAAACCTTCTTCTGCCCCTTTTGCCTGGGGCTTTTTTTTTTTTTTTGATAATATTAACTGCCGTGTGATGAAGCTTCCTGGTAGCATTTAAATGGCAGAGTACTTGGGTCCTGAAGCCCCTCCCTGTGCTTGGAGCCCTGTGCCCATCTCTCCAAAGCAGGGCACAGGAGGGTGCCCTGAGAATTGGAAAGAAGAACACACATTTCATAACAAAATTACAATGTATAGAAAAGCTCACAGAAGAAAATAATGCCCCTGTTAGCATTTGGGCCTCACCCTTTAGGTCTGGCTCTTGGAAATAGGTGTGCACGTTGCATTCATCTCAGTCCAGGAGTAGAAAAACATTCTCTCCTATTGCTTGGAAGTTCAAAAGCTGAGAGAACATGTGTTTATTTCTCCAAGTTCAGGGGATTCTTTGGAGGTAGTGGAGTCAGAGTCTGTTTGGAAAGGATCAAGCAGAGAGATCCCTGAATAAGTGAAGAAATTGTTTTCTTTGTTTTGGAATTCAGCAAATGTAGTTGTGTTCAGGGAAACTCTATCCTGGGTAAATACGCCCTGTGGTATATATCTTCTCAGTGTATGTAGTCACTGCATGCTCTGCAGTAGTTAACAAGGCTGGGCACATCGGCTTCCAGTCCCTCCTGCACCTCCAGCTCTTTTCTGGGCTACACAGTCGTGGGGTAGGGTGTGTGGGAGGGACCCGCTCTCTGTCTGAGTCTCAAATGCCCATGGGATCAGGCAGCGTGGCAAGCTTCTGGCTGCTGCCATTCCATGGCTCCCAGTGGATCTCTGGGTCCCAGAGGCTAGCATGGGATGCCTATGGGATGTCATGAGGCTTTTGTGCGAGGAAGCAAAGCAAGAAGTAATCTAGCCCCATCTGTTTCTAAATGGCACAAATGTCTCCTGGGCTTCTGGACTAGCTCAGCCTGCCTTGATGCGATGCTGTGAGTCCCGGGTTTTCACGATGCAACACAGACATGTTAGTGGGCAGTGAGCTGCACACATTGGACCACCCAACTGGATCTGCTCTGTGTTTAAGCATCCCACACTTCCTTCTTCATTAACTAGTTAACTCCCCTGGTGCGTAATGGGCCGGAGTCCTCAGACCTTTCACTTCTGGATCCAGCACCTTTCATGCTACTTTGCTTGGAGATGGTATAGTTCTGTTAAGGAATCTGATTTTAGATACGGTTATTAGCCGTGACCTTGAGCAGGTCTCTTAGCTGTTCTGGGCTTCGCTTCTCACATGGTGGGATGGAGGTGGCTGGAGAGAAAATGTTCTCACAAACGTGAAGCATCTGAGAGTCTCGGCACTGCACATTCTACCATCGAGGACCTCTCCATCTTCCCAGGTTTGCCTGAGCTCCTCATGCCAATCTCAATCCTTGGGTCGCCCTGTCCCTTGACTCCTATACCCTCATGTCCTGGCTGCCTGGCTCCAGAGGGTCCCGAGTGGCTGTGACTGCGCCTCTAGCAGGCCGAGCCCCGACCTTGGGAGTCTCACCCCCTCCGAGCAATGCTTTTAACTTATCATGGAGAGACCCCCACATTGCAGTCCGAATGCATTCATGTCCTTTTCCCGAGTGACACAATAAAGCAAAGGCCTGCTGTGAGCTCTCTCCAGTTTTCTTCTCGTTCCCTATCACAAGACCTTGTCACCTTGAGCTGTAAAAACACTTCAGCCATCCTTTCCTCTTGAAGCGGAGAAAAAAGGATTCTGAGTGCACAGACAAGGTTCTTCCTTATTGTGACCGTGTGAGAGGACCTTGGCCTGCTGCTCCATTTGGGTGGAGGTCTCCCCCGAACTTCCACTGGCCCTCCCTGCGCCCATCTTCCACTCGAACCTCTGCAATAGCCGGCTCTGATTCCTACCCTTGACATTCATGTTTATGTCACAGGGAGAATGATCTCTTTCCCTTCCTTCCTTCCTTCCTTCCTTCCTTCCTTCCTTCCTTCCTTCCTTCCTTCCTTCCTTCCTTCCTTCCCCCCTCTCTCTTCCCTCCCTCCCTCCCTCCCTCTCTCCTTTTTTTATTTATTTATTTTTATTTCAGCTCATACTTCTTTTCTTTTTTGAGACAGGGTCATACTGTGCATCTCATATTTGCCTCACAGGCTGGGGAGGTGGCTCAGTGGTTACAGTCTTTGCCTCACAAGCAAAAGGATCTGAGTTCAGATTCCCAAATTCTACATAAAAATGCCAGGCAAATGTGTCAGTGGCCATACCTGAAAGGCAGAGCTTAGGAATTCTCAGAACAAGTTGGTTAGCTGGACTGGCCCTAAAGGTGCACTCTGGGTTTAATTAGAGACCTAGGTTCCCAACAAGAAGGTGGAAGAGAAAACTAGGATGATTCTCATTATCATCTTTAGGCCTCCACAGGCACATACATACAAGTGCACTTGTGTACATATACCTGCACACACACACATACACAAAAAAGAAAAAGATTAGTGACAGACTCATACAATCCTTCTTAAATGCCCCGATAATCTTTAAACACAAGTGCTGTTACCCTCTTAGTCCCAGTCTTCTGCTAGCTTCCCTTTCTATTAGTAGACTAGAAAGTCGTCCTTCCTCGTTCCCAGTGTGCTCCTGCCTGTCCCATCCCCACCGCTTTCCCAGTTGCTACAACAGTTCTTTGAACACTCCGAGCCTTCTCCTGTCACCAAGCCTCGGCACGTGCTGGGATGTGCTTCTTCGCCATATGTCAACTCCTTTACATCTTTAACTCCACCTCTCCTTCAGTTCTCAGGTCAGATGTCACCTTCTTTAGGGACTGGTTGTTTCTTTCTATTATAGTTAGCTACAGGTGTCAACTTGACAATTGAAGGTTTGTGTTCTGGGCACATTTGTAAAGAATTAGTAGTTGAATTAAGTCCAGGGCAAGCCTGCAAGAGATGGTCTAATTGATGGAGAAGGCTCAGTCAACGTGGATGGGACTTTCCCTGGGCAAGTAAATAAGGTGGAGGGCTGGTTAAGGAAGTTCTTCTTCATACTTGGCCAGATGTGCTGGTCGGCAAGTGAGGATTGTCCCTCTCTCAGTGGTCCTGCGGATATGGTGTGGCTGGTTCCCTCGGCATCGGGGTGTTATGAGCTCTCCTGCCACGCTGGACAAGGAAATGTAACCAAGAATTGCAAACCAAAATAAAACCCCTTGTTCCCTTAAGCCATTTGGTCATAAATTCATAGTAATATGCAGAGTAACACTTTTCCAGTGCCAGTCATTGTCCTGTTCATGTGTTGCTTGTTTCTTGACACACAATCCCTCACTGCATGTGGTCAAGGGCCTGGCTGACTCACTCATTGCTGAGGCCCAAGTACTCAGCATGGCACACAATACAGAGTGAATATTTGTTAAATGAAGGAAACACTTGTCACTTTCTGTACCAGTTAAGGATTGTGTTTGGCTGTATGAACAGAAAGCGAGTTTAGCAAATAGAGGGTTCACAGCAGAAGTTTGGAGATGGCAATTACACCTGCTTTGCAAGGCTTTGAAGGACCTGAGTTACTGCTCTGCCATCCCCAGAGCCCAGATTTCACCCATGGCCATGAGATGCAGTACCATCTTCTTTTAGACAGGAAGTCAGGGAAAGGCAGAGAGGAACATCTGCCCAAGTGTGTTCCTTAGCTGCAAAACAACATCATCACCAAGGAGCTTTGCTTGGGTCTCAATGGCCAGAGCTGTATGACATGGGTATTCCTGGCAGCAAACAAGTGTAGGAAATCAATGCTTCTAGCAGGGTGTGTGCCATCTGGGAGAATCACAGTCCTTTTGGCAAGAAAGAGAGAAGAGGATAGTAGATAGTGGGCAGGTGGTCAGCAGGGTGGCTGTGTCCCTCATCCCAAGACTGTGATCTGAGGGGAGGTACAATTAGCAGGAGGAAGGGAAGTAGATGGTAAGAGGAAGAGGAAGTCCGATGGAAGCCAAGGTGACATAATTACTGGCATTAAGATTTTGCTATAATAATGATACTTAAAATACATAAGGTGATCACTTGCTGACAAAGATACCTGGGCTAAAGTTAAAATAAGTAACTGTGTGTGTTGTTGTTGCTGTTGTTATTGAACCCAGAGCCTTCTATGTCCTGGACAAGCGCTCTGCCACTCAGCTATATCGCCTGAAAATTATTTTCACAGGAATGCAACGCTACTTCAGCCTTAACTCTTACAGCGTAGTCTTTTGCCTTGGCTCGGAGCTGTGTGCACGAGGCAGGCAGTGACATTGTTCTCTTGTTCCCTGCAAGATTCACACAGGCCAGAGAATGAGGTGCCAACTGACACCCCATGGCAACAGTTTCCCATGCATGGGAACATTGTGGAAGTTTCTTGAGCAGGTCACACTGACGCGCAGCCTGGGGGCATCTGTAGGAGAAGCTTCAGGCAGCTACTTGGCAAATTTAAAGAGTTGTCGGTACTTCCCGCAGCAGTTAGGGAAAGAAAAAAAAAAGTCATTTTCCCGACTGTGTCTGGGTTTGTGGAAACCAGAAGGTTTGTAGAAAATAGCAGGGCTTTTGGGAAAACTGGTTGCCATAACAACAGGGCATGGCATTGGTTACAATGCAACTACAGTGGCCTGTACAACCCTTCCTAGGAAGAAGGATGCGGGCTTAAGAATCTCAGTAAACAACAAACGTTACTGAAGCCAAGGGCACAGTTTAGTGTTCAGTTATCTCCTGCAAGAATCACTGTCCAAGGATAGCCTGGATGTCTTTGTGGAAGCGAGATGAGATGGCGTGCTAGGCAGACAAGTGATGTGTGTGTCATGCACATACAAATGCAGGCACTCGCTCATGAGCACGGCTTCCATTCTCTGTGCACCCAGAGTGTGCCAAGCACTGTACAGTTATTATTTATCCTTGATATCTTCATTACAGGTGGGAGTCAGAGAGAGGGGGTTTGTCTCCAAGCACATAGCTTGGAAGAGGCAGATGAGGTTTAGAACCCAAGCCTGTTTCATTCTGAACCCTTCTGGCTTTTCCTCCATGGCAGACTCCTTGGCCAGCTGCTAACTCTGCTCCTAGGAATTTGCAACAACTCTTGGTCTGGCTCCTCACCTGCCATTCTCATCCCTTCTACACTATTGCCAGGAGAATATCCTCAAGCACAGCTGGGGTCATTGTCAACGCATGATTCCCCCGTTGCCCAACTGAGTGTAGGGCAAATGGCAGCTGGCCACTCTCTCTGTGACTTCACCATCTGCTAGCTTTCTGCAGAGCCTCCCCACTCAGCCTGACTAGAGTGCTTTCCCCCCCCCCCCCAAGCTCTCTGCATACCACTGCCTCCTTGCCTGCAGTTTACCCCATGTAAGGCAGGGGGCGCCTGAAGGTTAACTATGTCCTCTTCCTGCTTCTCAAAGGGGCTCGCCCTGCCTGGGACCCTGCTGTTTCTCCAGCTTAGGTTAGCTGCTATGACCTGCACCGTTTTGCTAGCTGGGCCGGATTCAGACATCCCTCCTTCTCAGGGGTGGAGCATCGCTTCTTACTGGTGTGAGGAATAATCAGCCCCCCATGTCTCTGTGAGGCACCCACCTTTTCCTTAGGTCTCGGGTGGCAACAGATTGTAAGGCCAGGCTTGAGGGCTTTAGAGAGTTGTCACACATCTGGTAGCTGATGAACAGGGCTCTGTTCTGGTGTTTACTTTTGTGATTCAGGTGTTCCTTTGCAGAGAGGTGTAGGGGGCTGCCAGCCATTACACACGGCTTTGGGATATACCCATGAACTTCCTAGAAAAGGCATCATAAATAGAGGCTACTAAAAGTGCCCATCAAAGGTTCAAGAGAGGCCCACGCTTTCTAGGTCTATGTTCCCCTTTTGGACATGAACTCAAAATTCAAACAGTGAATATTCTTGGGACCCTCCAAATCCTAAAAGGTGATGTAATACACCCCACCCCCCATCCTGAGATGATGGATTCAATTGAGCAGCATTTACCATCTGGACGCAGTTCCTCAAAGAAATTCTGGAACCCTTTTCCCACAGGCATCTTTTACATTAGCATTTCAAACACATTTAAAAAGCATGGTGGTTAGATACAGGTGTTAATTTGACACGTGGAAGTAGTCGAGTTAATCCCTAAGCAAGCCTACAGGAGATTATCTAATTGATGTGGAAAGCCCAGCCCATGGTGGGCTGCTGGAACGATTCTCCCAGGCACACACTGTGACAGCTCCAGGCTGTCAGGGCGGAGAAAGGCGCCCCTGCAGGCCCTTTACCCCTACCCAAATCCAGGGGACTCGGGGCACAGCAGGGAGTCTGTCAAGGCGACACTCCGTCACTCACTCATTCACTCACTCAAACACACAGCTCCTGGCTGTAACGACCTGACCACCCGCACCTCTGCCTCAGCCCAGAGACTCGGCAATGGACGGGGAGTTTGTCAAAGCAAAATCTCAGTTTATTGGGGGTAACAAATCAGCTTATATAGACAAAGACTCAAAGTGCACACGAAACACCAGCCAATTACCTTGATGGTCAGTATAGCACATATTCTGCATAGGTCAGACTAAACATAAATCTATGTTGGCTCCTATAAGCCAATTAGGACTCTGTGTAATGTGATCAGGGTTACGCCTAGGACACCAGCTCCCAGCGTCATCTTTGGCCCCATGTGCTAAGCCATGCCCTGCTCACTCCCTCCCAGACCGTTATCTCTGGGTGGGCCCAACAGTTGGCGGGACTTTTCCCTGGGCCGGTAAATAACATGGAGGGAGGTGATTAAGGGAGCTGACATTCTTGGATATACTTGGCCATACAGGCTGGTCTGACAAGCGAGGTTTGTCCCTCTCTCAGCAGTCCTGTGGCTGCGATGCTGCCATTTGCCTCGGCCCCTGGTGTTGGTATAAGCTCTCTTGCCAAGCTGGACTAAGAACTGTGATCAATTATAAGGCAGAATAAAATCCTCTGTGCCCCCTTAAACCATGTGATCACAAATTTATCAGCAACAAGTCAAGAAACCACAATAGCAGGTAAGGACTCTTGCTGCCAAGCCATAACTTCAGTTCAGTCCCCAGAACCCACATGGGAGAAGGAGAGAAGTGACTCCAACTTGAACTCTGACCTTCACACATATGCTGTGGTGTGCATATACTGGACACAAATGCAAAAATATTTTTAAAATGAAAAAACATACAAGATTAGACTTTATGAAATTATTTTTGTAGGCTTTTCTAGCAAATCCTTATACTTCAAACTAATGTGTTCAGCGTCATATTACACCTAAAAATGAATGAAAATTTAGCAATTCTCTATCATCAAGTCTCTAATATGAAAACATTTAATCTATGTTTAAAAGGCTTCTCGGTTGCCAGTTTGCCTATGGCTCAGTTTTTGAAGCTCTCCAATAATTTTTCATAGTCTTGGCTTCTGGTATAATAATGTTTTTTCTAGGCGTGTATGTATCAGCCACTTCTCTAAGGAGCTCCGGTTCCTTTAATTGAAATGCAATACCTTGACATTACAACTGAAGAAGCTGGGAGGCATATTTCCCCTGCGTGGGTGGTACTTATACGCTTTATATGCAGGACTGGGAGCTGTTTATTTTCTATGCTGTTATAGATTAAAAATTTATATGTATGCTAAAAATCTTGATTTCTAAGAATACAAGTATATATGTGCTTTGTGTTATATATCTATGAATGTGTTTTTGAGACTGTTTTAAGATTTGTTTTTTGTTTTTACTTATTTCTGTTTAGATTATATCCTAATGGGAATGTATGGTTGGATTAACTTGTTTTAAGGCCACTTGAAATGATTTCTTATGTGGTTAAGTTTTCAACTTGCCATATAGCTAAATGTGCTTCATTTTGCCTTTGCTTTTTGAGAAACATTGTTCTCTCTCTCTCTCTCTGTCTGTCTCCCTCTCCTCCCCTTCTTGCTTTCTCCTCCCCCTCTTCTTCCTCTCATGTTTTTAGACATGGTCTCACTCTGTGATCCAGGCTAGCCTCAAACTCACCGTGTGAGCAGTTTGTCCTCAAACTTGCAGTCCTTCTGTCTAATTTCCTGAGCGCTTGATTATGGAGTGTGTCTTCTTGTCTGACACTTCTTTCATTTCGGATAAACCTTGTTTTATGTTAGCCAAACATTTCCATGGTTCCAATGACAAGTCTACAAAACAAGCTACATTTTTTTTAACATTTTTATTATTATTTCCGCTCATACAAACTTAATAGGTAGACAAGCTACATTTTTAAAGTCTGACTTTCATCTCTGCCCTCTGCTCTCTGTTCCTTTCAACCTCTTGTAGATAACCTTTCCTCTCTCTCCTTTTTCTTCTTTCTCCTCCTCCTCTTTCTCTTGTTCCTCCTCCTCCTCTTTCTTCAAGACAGAGTCTCACTATGTAGCTCAGAACTGCCTAAACTCATGATCCACTTGCCACGATTACAAGTTTGTGCCACTACATTTGATTTAGTATTTTAAAAAGAAAGTAAACACACACACATAATATAAACATATACACACATATATTCACGTGCTCTCCCTTAAGGTAAAAGATTGTATGCTATGTGGATAGCACACTATATCCTGTCTGTGTTTGGTCTTTTCACTAACAGTTATTCCAGAAATAACTTCAAAGCCCTCTACAGATGACGGGTTGGTTGATTGTCATATTCTTTCTTTCTGTTCATTTTTCTTGTGAGTTGCATACGCGTACATATACATGTCTGCATGTGGATGGACATATGTGCATGTGCAGGTGCATATGCACATAAGTGTGCATGTGTGGTTCGTGTCCGTGTGCCTCTCCAGGAGTGAGGTCATTATGTTCTCATGAGATATGGGCAAATGGGCTTTCCCCCCTCCTGTGCTCAGCATGTCCTTCTCTTGGTCTGTTCTTCTGACCATATTTACAAGTTGCAAGCATCCATCCTTTGAGGAGGACTGGGGAATTTTGCAAAGCAAACATCCCTGAGGGTATTTGGTGGATAAAATCCTGGGGCTTTACCCGCTGATGGAGCAGCTGGGGCTGGCTGGGCAGCCTCTCTCCCGGCGGAACCCCGGAGCTTCTCCATCTGGTTCTCTGCTTGGGCTGGCGTGGGCTCCTCACAGCATGATGGCCTGGTTGGAGGACCAAGGGGGAGGTCGTTTTGTTGCATAACTGCTCAGATTGGCAGGGCCTGCCCCAGGAGCTGCCTTGTCTCCCGAGATCTGGTTCTTAGTTACAAATGAGTCATAGAGTCAAAAGAGAGTAACTAGTCTTCAAACCCTGGATGAAGTGATGCGGAGGCACTACAGAAGCCTGGTGGCTTTGAGAACTGTGGGGATCCCAGGTCTATCCAGCCTGCTACAGTTTCCTAGATACTAAGGAGACGTGAAACAAAGGATTTTATTGCTGCAGTTTAATTTGCTGTTAAGCTTTTTAGGGTTAGCTCCCCTTCCCTCAAGTCTCAAAAATGTATGTGGGCGGGGCTGTGGGAGCAGCAGGTCCAGGTGGATTCCAGCTCTGGGGCTGGTTTCGGCAGGTTTGTGTGCTGTGACCTCACTGACGTTCTCCTTCAGGACCAGTGACCAGTCGCGGTTTGTCGTTCACCTCTCTGAGGTGCTCAGCCCCATTCACTGGCTATTGTCCTCTGCTCAGCCCGCCTCTCCCTCAGGCTCGCCGGGCTGCTGCTGTTTCTTTCCACCTCTCAGTGCCTGTTTTCTTTCTCGCCATCTTTGCCGTTCCCCATCCCCCGCCTAGGTCTGTGGGACCCCTCAGACTCCTTCCCCGGCTCTCCTGTTGACTCGGCAGGCTTGGAGGCTTGCTCTCAGGTAGCTCATCCACTGCTGCCCCCCCCCATGCTTTCTAGGGTTCCAGACCTCCGTTGCCAATGACTAGTGTCATCCAGGTGCCTGGAATTCAACTTGCCTCAAATCAAGTCGGCACACCTGCACCTCCTACTCTCACACACCTGCAGTGGGTTGATAGCAGTTGTGATACTTCATGCACAGGTTACCTTTTTTTCCAGAGCAAAGGACATCACTAGCTTAGCAAGGAGCATCCCTGTCTTAATATACTTTATTTTTTTCTCTTGAAGTGCTGGGTATCCAATTCAGAGCCTTTGCACATACCAAGAAAATACTCTTCCATGGAATCCCATCCCATCCCTCTGGGTTAGGGCCTTGCTGTGTAGCTTAGCCATAATATACTTTTAATAGAGTTTAGTAATCTAGTGGACATTGTGGTTATTTCAACCAACTTCATGGGATATAAAGTGTGTGTGTGTGTGTTGTTTCTTTCAGTACTGGAGACTAAATCCTAGTCTTGCATATGCTAGGCTTCACCTAGTACTTCACCACTGAGCTATGCTCTTAATGCATGTATTTTTATGAATTTAATTAACTTTATGCATTCCACATATATGCCCCTTCTTAGTGAGCTTCTGTTCCTATCAGTTCCACATGCTGGTCTTCCTTACCTTGTTTCCTTTCTTCTCTTCTCTGTGTCTTCAGTCATTATTATTATTATTTATTATTATTATTTTTTATTTTCCTTTTTTGTCTTCAGTTCTGTGTGTGTGTGTGTGTGTGTGTGTGTGTGTGTGTGTGTGAGAGGGCACTGGGTATCCCTGTGGAGGACTAAGGTTGACTTCAGGAGTCATTCTGGATTGCTTCTACCGTCTTTTTGCTTTGCTCTGGGATTTCCCAAGATCTGCTCACAAATGCCTGCCTGGCATTTTTACTTGGGACCTGGGATCCAAACTCAAGCCCTTCTGTTGCAAGGCAGAGTCTTGTGTCTTCAGTTCTCCAGCTTCTTCAGAAGAAATAGTTTCCCTTCGTTTTACTCATCGTGCAGGTCTAACTTTTGCAGACATTTCTCACGAGGAACTAATCTGTTGTCCCCCTACCCCATTCTACTTTTTCTTTCAATCACTTTTTCCTCTGCTGTATAATCAGTCTTGTGTACACACATCTGGGCCTATCCTTGCATAGGAAGGGGAGTTTCTTTAAGGGCAGAAATTATTTTGTAGTCTTCATTTGTCTCCTTGGAGAACTTGATTGAAAATAAGAGTCCTTTCATGGTTTCCGACTCATGTGCCTATTTGGTTATCCGGCTCACATTTGAGCAACATGAAACAGCGTGGCTTGGCTGTAAGACTATAGGATTTCAGGCACTTCAGGAGTATGTGTGATTGTGTGGCTGCATGTTCAGTTGGCACTTGGCTGACACCTGGCTCAGCGTATAAATGTGTGAAGCCTAAAGTCTAGCTTCGTGCTGCGTGACTCCAAAGCATTGACAGAAACCCTTTCCTTGTTTCCTGTGAATTTCATCAGATATGGCCATGCAGCTGGGAGGCCCTGTTGGTCACTGTGATGGCCAAGGGTGCTTCCAGTGTGCTGCCTTGCACCTGACACAGGGTTTCAACTCTTGGTTGTCGTCTGTCCCTGAGGAGATTCTTCATTGTCTGGTTTCCTGGAAATGGCCATTCACTCTAAGTGCAGGATTAGGATGTTTCGCGAGGAGAGGAGGTTGTCTCTTGTAACAACGGCCTTTAAGGACTCAGAACGCCAAGTTCCGCCACTTCATGGTTCTTGGAGTGCACTTGACTCTGCAGCCTTGTTTGGGCTCCTGTCTTGGAAAGTCTCAGGGATGTCCGTCCCTTGCTTGCTTGGTTGCAGAGGCTGGGACAAGAGGAGCAAAGTGTGCTGCCTCCTCAGATTGCTTCTTTCAGCATTCTAGAACGTTTTCTTTCTTTCCAGGGACCTCCTTGAATCAGATGGTGTGTGTGGAAGGGAGGGGGACCCAAGGCAGATAGCCTGTGTGGGGTGGACAGGCCCATCAGCAAGGAGGTTCTCTGACCAGCATGTGGTCAGATAGCAATTTTATGGAAAGATCCAGTTTCATCCTTTTTTATAAATTTGTAAAAAATATTTCCAGAGTGCTCAGATCTATTTGAATGTATCTTGGATCGTTGGATTCGTTCAAGCCAATGAACACATTAACTATTAATGAGATGTTTGTGCATCTTGGAAAGCTTGGTAAAATAAAAGAGAACTATAACTAATCATGTGTGTGTGTGTGTGTGTGTGTGTGTGTGTGTGAGAGAGAGAGAGAGAGAGAGAGAGAGGAGAGAGAGAGGGGAGAAAGAGAGAGAGAGACAGACTGCATACAGCATCTAAATTGGATTTCTAACCCATAATATCCAAAGTGACCTAGCTTTGCCCATTAGGAAGCTTTGATCTAAATGGTCTCCAAAAATATATGTCTTCCGGGGTAATTCTTACTATTGGTGCATCATGCAAATACGAGGCTAATTCTAGAAACTGGGGTGAAATGCAATCCTTGACCTTCATGAGTCACTGAAGTCCACTACTGAGCCCCAGATGGTGCTGTGTTTATTTTGTTGCCTAGGTTTTAATTCTTTTTGATGCAGGTTTTGCTTTAGAATGATATAGAAACAGACCCGACTGGAAAGCTCAAGGGACTGAGTCAGACCTAATAGAAATGTCCTCTCAGGACAGCGACCTTACTGTTTACCTGAAGCAAATGAATGAACTTTGCTACGCAACAGTTATTCCGGGAGCACTTTACACGCTAGGCATAGCCCCAGGCACATGGAATAAGTCTAGGACCAGCCCTGGTGGAAATGACAGTCTAGGGCAGTGCTGTCTCCAGAACGCTGCACATCCACTCTGTCCAGTGCAAGAGCTGTGGCTGTGGACCACTGGAGATGAGGCTAGCACAACCGAGAAACTGAAATGTTCATCTGATTTGATGTTAGTTTGCATTACACAGTGTACCCACAGGCCACCCTGTTAGGCCACACACACAGAACAGCCAGAAAACAAGCTGATTCACACAGCTGATCCGTTAATACAACTGCAAAGAAAAAGTCAGGTAGTAGGGAAAATGAAACTAGCAAATGTGAACTAATGTAAGGGTCAGTTAAAAGCTGTGTGCCGATGACTGTAGAATGGTTAGCGTTCACCAGGTTGGCGTCAATGTGGGAGACGTTGTGCCAGGAAGAATTATACTTTTCTGACAGAGATAGTTACAGCAGCCATTGTAATTGAAGCATGATGATTGTGACCAGAGAACAGAGGATCTGGGCTAGATGCTTCCAATGGTCTTGGCTTTTTCATGAATGAAATAAAAGCCCATATAGCTTTGTAAAAATAGTAGGAATATTTTATTAAAAGAGAACAGAAAGGTCAGATGACACTATAACAGAGCAGTGAGATATGAACAAGGAGATGCAAGGGGTCCCCATTAGTGTTTGGGGTTTTCTTTTATGGGGCTGGATAGAAGGAGGAGGTAGATTGCTAAAGGGCATAGTTAGGGTGGTTCCCTATTTTTGATTGGTAGAATAGGTCATCTAATCATTTTTCTCCTACCGCATATGTCCCTGCCCACACTCCATCTACATTTATTTATTTATTTATTTATTTATTTATTTATTTATTTATTTATTTATTTAATGTATGTGTGTCTGTGTTTGTCTGTGTTTGTTTCTGTATGTCTTTGTGTTAAAGGGACACTGTGTGTTCTTGTGGAGACCCAAGGATGACTTCAGCAATAATCCTGGATTGCTTCTACCTCGTTCTTGCTTCTCTCTGGCATTTCCCAGGCTCTGCCCACCAGGGACGGAAGTGCAGATCACCACCATTTCTGCCTGGTGTATTTACGTGGGACTTGGAATCTGAACTCAAGACGTTCTGCCAAGCCATCTCTCTAGCCCCACTCCATCTAGTTTTAATTATATGCATGCCCAATTATGCATAGGGGTAAGATAGTAGAAAGGGGACTTTTTCTCCCTTAAAAATTTACCTTAAGGCACAATTTTCCATTATCGTTCATGTATTCAAAACAAGTTCAGGCCAAATAACCTTTCCATTCTTTGTAAACACATACACTGAGAATGTATGTAGATAGAAACTGTCTAGGTTTGATGTTGTTAGGGGAGGAGAAAGGTATCCCATTGTTCAGAGAGGGTGTGTGCACGCAGTTGAATACAGGCAGGAGCTGAGGTTGCTAGGTACATTGTTTGGAGAGAGGTGAGCATGCACAACACTCTGCAGGGAAAGGAGCTGGGCTGCCAAGTACATTATGAGAAGAGTGGTGTTTACAAAGCCAACTGGAATCCCAGGTTGCTAAACTATTCCCTATCCTTGCCTGCCTCAAGAATAGAGAAGGGGTAAGGCAGTGCCAGGGAGAAGGCCAAGCTGAATCACACAGGATGTTTGTTGTAGGATATTCGAGATCTTGGAATCAGTCCTAACAACAGTGAGAAGCTTGGAAAGGGATTTGAGCAGAATGATACCCTGATCCAATGTAGTTTAAAAATAAAAATATTTTTCCAAGTTATGCTTGCACAAAGTTTACAGTAAAAACCTTCTATAAGGTTTGCTATGAAAATCAGTATATTCATTATACTTCCTTGCTTTTCAGTCCCTAGAGGTAAGGACATTCAACAGTTTACACCAGTTCTCATGGCATTTATTCATAAGTCTCTAAACAATATTGAAACGTTACTCTTTACTGTTTCAGTCTAGAGCCTGGTGTACTCACACTCACGTGGGAGGCAAGGTTTTTGTTCTTTCATCTCTACTGCTACTAATATATTTGAAACATTGCTTGGTTAGGTAAGTGTTCATTGTTTGTTCCATATTATTTTGCAAACACTGCTCACAGATGAATCATACAATAGACGTGATTGTTTTCCTTTATACATGCAATATTTTAATTTTTATTACACCAAGAATTATTTGTAGAACTGGAGAAATGGCTCAGGGGTGAAGACTCTGCCTCCAAAGCAGAAAGAGCTGAGTTTGAATCCTAGATACCACATAAAAATACCATGTTGAAATGATGGTGATCTGCATTTTTGGCTCTGGAAGGTGGAACCTGGGAAATCCCAGAGCAAAGCAAAAAGAAGGTATAAGTAATCCAGGATGACTTCCCAAGTTACCCTTGGACCTGACAGGCACACACAATGCCCTTTAATGCACACACACACACACACACACACACACACACACACATACACACAAATAAAATAAAAATAAATTAAATGAAAATTTAAAAAGGAATTATTTGTTAAATTTGACTTCACTGCCAATTTATACCAACTCTCTTCTGGTTGTATAAATCCTCTCTCTGCATGTTTATTCACATGGAAATTTGATTGCCTGTGGTTCTTTCTGACCTGCTCCAGTCTGTCCTGGTTGCTCTGAAGACTGGTTGCACGCTTCTTGACTTGGGATCTTTCCCCAACATTAAGTTGAGGATTTCTTTGCCTCTCTATCTTGTGCTGAATCGATCCCACATTTCTTGTATTCTGTGTTGTACTTTCTTGGTTTTTCTCTTGGTTTGTTCTTATTTAGCCTAGTAAATCCTCGAGTAGTTTAAGTGGGAAGTTGACATGTTTTGAGACTTTGTGTTTAAAAATTTTCATTATGCCTTCCACATTTAATTGGTAGTTCGCCTGGGTATAAAAGTTTAGGCTAGACCTTAGCATTTTGAAGGTTTCGTGTCTTTAAGATTCCAACATTGCCACTGACAAGTATGATGCCATTTTGCTTTCTCTTGAGGCAGGATCTCAAGTAGCCCAAGCTTGCCTCACATTTGCTCTATAGCTGGGACATGACTTGAACTCCTTGGTTCTCTTGCCTCCACCTCCCAAGTGCTGGGATTCTAGGCATAGGCCGTCATCTCCAGCTCTGATTCTGTTCTTGTCCTTGAGTCTTTGTATGAAATGCATCCTCACTGCTGTCCCTCATTCACATTAGCCACTAAAAAAATCAAATAGCCCTCAGCTATGGAAACACTCTCTCAAGTTATTAATTTTTTTTTCTAACTTGGTTCTCTAATTTTCTTTCCTCTCCCATGGAAATCTTTGTGGGGTTTTATTCTACTTTTGGGGAGGTTTCCTTCAAAACTTTCTAGTGAATTTTTCATTTTTCCTACTTTAGTTTTAATTTCCAAGAACACTCTTTTTTTAGATATTCTGTTTGTAGCACCTGTTTTCATCTGCACGTATACATATATGTGATGCATGAGCACACATGTACCACTGTACCTGAGTGAAAATAGAGAACAACATTTGGGTGTTGTTCTTCCTTTCCACCTGGCTTGAGACATTTGCTGTGTAAGCCAGGGTAGCTGGCAGCCAACTTCTGGAGATTGTCAAGTCTCTGCCTCCAATTTTCTATAAGCAAATATCACACATGCTATTGTAGTTATCATTTATGTGGGATCTAGGAATCAAAACTTTGGTTTCATGTTTGTATGATAAGCACTTAAGCCACCTCATTTAGATAACCAGTCTTATTTTTTTAAAGGTGTGCTCTTTCTCCCATGAGTTTCCTTTCCTGCAGTGGTTGTTGCTTCAAAGTCTTTTTTTTCTGCTTTTGTTTGCTATTTTTGTCTCATCTGGAGATTTTCCTCAAATGTCTAGTAGCCCCTGTCT
Source organism: Typhlomys cinereus (assembly GCA_023101885.1). Taxonomy (NCBI): domain Eukaryota; kingdom Metazoa; phylum Chordata; class Mammalia; order Rodentia; family Platacanthomyidae; genus Typhlomys; species Typhlomys cinereus. Next base: position 2,434,137 of record JALPQD010000167.1, read on the forward strand.
GTTTGCTCATATTTAAGAAGACAGTGCTCAGCTGTTGGTTTGAGAACTTCATGTTTGATATTGGAGCTTCAAGTCTGCTGTCCTCACTGTAGAGTGCCTGGTTGAATTGTTCCCTTTCTGTTTTTCTTTTTAGAGCTTTGGAAATTGTGTGTGTGTGTGTGTGTGTGTGTGTGTGTGTGTGTGTGTGTGATTAGATTCCACTGAGCAGATTCTTCTAATTTCCTATCTGGAAGGTCTGTGGCTATCTGAATAGGAAAGGAATTCTGGTGTCTTACTGCTGCATAGTCTCAATCAAATAGCACTGACCTCAATTTGCTTTGCCTTATCTTCAGTGCAGACATGTCAGTGGAAAATAAAATTACAGGTTTGTTCTTTCAGGGTAGAAGAAGGAGCGGTCATTAAGCTGATTGTATTGGAGTTTCTAAGATCCTTGTAAGTGGACTGTCTGCAAACTGGTTCTCTCCTCTTCCAAAGTTACCAAGTGTCTCTAGATCCTGAATTCCATGCAGATAGAGGAGCATAAACAGCTAACTTTCCTCTCTTCTGCTTAGATTCAGTTTCCTCAGACTGTTAAAAAAAATAAACTTGCTCATCTCCTTTCCAGATTCCAAATTATTTGTATTTACTTTGTCCTCATGGGTAATGGCTTTTTAAAATTAATTTTTCTACTTTTATAAGCATATTGAATATTCATCTCAGCTTCCCTCCCTCTCTGCCTCCCTCCCATTCCCTCCCTTCCTTTCACCATTCCTTCCTACTCCCTCCTACCCTTCTGCCCGCATGCCTCCACAGTGTAACAAGTTACCTCTCTTTAGGCCATCCCACTGATGTGTGCATTTCCTTTCATTCATCCAGCTTTAGACCCAGAGGTTTCCACTGTGAATTCCCATTCTATGTGCTTAATAACAGTTGCCTACAGAGCAGTTTGATGTACTGTCTTCCTATCTATAGGTTTATTGGCTGTCTTCCCTATTGATCTATTTCCTTCCCTTTTTTAGGTTCTTGTTCTAGTTTACAGTAACAGGTATGGGTACTATTCTGACAAGCAGTGTTGAGTCCAATCAGAAAGTTGTTGGTTGTCTCCTTAGTACTCATGAGACTATTACACTGGTGCGCACCTGTTACCATGGTGATCTATATTGCAAGTTACAGATCTTACCTGTTACCATGGTGATCTATATTGCAAGTTACAGATCTTATGACCATAGGCTATGACTTTTAAAACTTTCTTATATTGGTTTTAGTGGGATTTGGGGTGGAATGAAAATAGTTGTATTTGCAATTTTACAGTTTTTTTTTTTTTTTGCAAAATTTAGCAAAATTTGCTATTTAGAAACTGGAATGCAACAAACCTATTTGAAAAAATAAGTATCATATAATACAGAAAGATGTCTATATAATGTAGAAAAGAGATATGATGATTCTTGTTGGTTTTGATTGAATTGTATAGTAGGTTGATTCACAACCCCTAGAAAGATGTGTCAAGGGATTGGAGAGATGGCTCAGGGGTTAAGCCTTTGCCTTACAAGCAAAAGCACCTGAGTTTGAATCTCAGATCCCATATAAAAATGCCATATAAAAAATGGCAGTGGCCAAGATCCTTGGAGGCAAGGGATTGGCAGCCACAGTAGTGTTCCTATGCTTAAGGGGAACACGGGAAAGGGTTCAGGGAAATGCCACTGGGTCCTTGTATGTCATCGGAGAGGAGGGCCCAGAGGAGAGTCAGGCATGTACAAGAAAGGACACTCGGAATTGGGGCGGGAGGCACTGGGGGATGGGGAGGAAGGGGTGAGGGGAGGGGGAGCAGGGGGTTCGGGGGGAGGAGGAGGGAGGGAGGGAACTGGTGTACCTATTAAGTTTGTATGAGCTGAAATAATAATAAAAAAGATATAAAAAATGGCGGTGGCCTGTACTTCTGGCCCTGGAAGGCAGAGCCTGGGAAACACTCAAAACAGAGCAATAAAGAGAGCAATCAGGATGATTCCCAAAGTCACCCTTGAATCTCTATAGGCACACACAGGGCTTTCTTGTACATATACCTACACACACCCACACCCACACACCCAAAGTTTTACATGCAAAATAACAAATGTATTCAAGTTCTAACTTCTTTATTTGTAAATAAGGCCTTTGCTCATGAAGTCAAGTAAAATAAGGTCATATCTATTAAGGTAAACCCTGATCTGATGACTGATACCCTTATAAGATGGATGAAAAACAAGCACAGGCACAAAGAGAGGTATGCCAGGTGAAGAGGCAGACAGAGGGTCGAGGAGCACCCAGGATTGCTGCTACCCACAAAAGCTAGAAGGGAGGTGTAGAACAGGCTTTGTCTCAGACCTTTCAGAAGGACCCTGCTGGCACTTTGATTTCAGACTTCTAACTTCCAGAACAGCAAGACTGAACAATTCTCTTTCTCGCCACAAGTTTTGGATTTTGTTACAATAGCCTTATGGGGCTGATACTGATGAGTATTGAACTATGCATTTTTGTGTTCTTAGAAACAGAGACACTCAAGAACTCTCAGTGTTCTTAGAAGTAAAAAGTACTTTGAGAAGTGGAAGGCAGTTTTCCTGGAAACAGGAATTTGTTTTCTCTATCACTTGTTATCTGGCAGTTTCATTAAGCTAATGCCATAATTTTTCTTTGACATTATAAAATGGTCACTATGTAGCATACATCTGTAGGTCCTCAGTTTTCTGGCACAATTTAAAAATAACTAACTGATTTAATTGGCAAACCATCAAACCAGACAGAGTCCACTAGTCCAAATATGTCTCCATTCATTTTGACCCAAACACTGGGAACCTTCAATAGAAATGAACCCCAAACCCACAAGATTTCCTCCTCTCTCGCTGCCTCTTCCTCTTTCATTACTAGGCTCTCAGAATCCAACTTAGTTCTTTAGTCTGTCTACAGACTAAAGAAGTCCTTACAAAAAAGAAGTACTTGTAGAATTTTGAAGTCCTTCTGTCTGAGGACTTTCTGTTTGCATGTATGTTACTTAATTTTCCCATAGGTAACACTCTGCCTGTAGCAGTTCACCTGAATGATTGTTGATAAAATCACTGACAAAGCTGCTAAAGAAAATAAGGGGTTTATCCTCTTACGATAGTCCGGTTACAATTCTTAGTCCAGTTGGCAGGAGGGTATGCACCATCACCAAAGGGTCGAGGGAACTGGGCACACCATATCCATGTAACAGCTGAGAGAGGGATGATCCTTACTTGCCAGACCAGCATGTCTGGCCAAGTAAACACAAAGATGCCTCCTTTCTCAAACAGTTCCTTCCATTTTATTCACCTGCCTGAGGTTCAGTCCCACCCACCCCATCGTGGGCTGGGCCTTCTCCATCCACTGAACAATCTCCTGCAGGTTCACTCTGGGCTTAACTCAACTGCCAGAGCTCAAACCTGAAACTGTCAAGTTGATACCTAACTGTGACAGGGCAAGTGGCCATCACCAACTGTTTCAATAGCCCCAAAGCGGTGGCCTTTGAGTCCTAAACAACTCATTCACGAATACGGGGTCCATGGGCATCTGTGGACAGCAAAGGGAGACAGTGAGGAAAACTCTCCCTAGAGACCTCCTGCCTCTTGCACCTCCGTGTCCCCCTCCTGTTAGAGTCTGGCCTGAAAGAACTTGAGAGGTCCAGACAAGGGGGTCTTCATTAGTGTTCATAGTTCATGAGAGGTCCCTAAATCTAGATTTCATGTGAGTAAAGAGCAGATTCTCTATCAGCTCCAAGGGCAATTTCCCAAAAATAATTTTGCCAGGTAGCAAATATCTAAAGCTGTCCCTATGTTTTGATTCTGCCTCAATTTAATGCCTCTGCTTTATAGGATTTATCAATCTAGAATCAATTTAGCCCAATGTGGGGTTAAGACACAATTTGGCATCCCGTCAAACCAATAAGCTTTGCCTTTGTAGTATTGAATTATGTGCATCACAGAATGTCTCTCTAGAGAACATTGGCTAAGCCTACCAATGCATTGAATAAATAATTGTAACTTAAAAAATTGAGGCAAAAATGCTGATTAGGCATTAGTAAATCATTTATTTTTTGCAGTGTTTATCTTTTCGGTGGGCCAAAACTGCTTTCTGATATGTATTCACTTTTATTTTATTTTGAAAATTGATTATTCTGAGCATTGAAGACTGATAAAATGCCATAAGTCTAATCACAGTACATATTGTTTTTCAGTGAAATAATATAGGAGATTGAAAGAGAAAATTCGAAGATGAGTGGTTTCTGGCTTTAACTTTGGAAGTCTAGTTGTCCTGATTGTTTACAATACTGTTTCTATTGAACATGGCTTCTAGACGTCTTTGAATTTACAAATGCTCATTGTCATTGAGGTAGGCTCCACGATTAGGGATCATGAACTTGGATGCTTCAAACTATTTACCAACTGTATAGAAGTAATAGTTGGTAGGATCTGCACCATTTTGGAGAGCAAGAATTAAGACATTCCATAAAATCACTTCATTACTTTCTGCAGTGCTCAGTGTATCCTATGCAGTATTGGACACTCATAAGTCCAATAGAAAAGAGGAAAATATTTCTCCACTATTTACTAATGTTTGAACATCAGACATTTCCCATCAGCCTAGTCTCCTCCTTACAAAACGGTTTGTTGTAGGAATTTATTAGGAAAAAATAACATAGAACATATCGAGAAAAATGTCAGGCATATATCAGATATGGATGTTGAGTTTAATGAAACCCCCTCTCCTGTTGGTAAACGTCATCATTGGTTTTGTTTTAAAATGAATAAATAAATGAATGAATGAATAAATAATTGGTTGATATATTGGGGTATAGCTCATCTGCCTCCCTGTGCCACCTCAATACTTTGCCTTCTAACCTTCAACTCCCCCATTGTCCGTAAAGAGAGCATTTGACTAGCTTTTTGGCAAATCAATCTTTCCATAGGATGATTATTTGTGAATTCTAACTTGACAAAATGACGCAAGTGCAGGCATCCTATCTAAGAAAACATTTGCTGCAGGAAGGCAGAAGGTCAACAGGATCCAACAGGGAGTTCTATTCTGGCTTCTATTCACAGAGGCAAATTTCTTTTTCTTCTAAGCTCTGTCTTCCCCATAAAATGGGGATAATAATGTCAACTTTGCAGATATAAGGATTAAAGTATCCAGAAATAGCTTGAATGTTTTTCTAAAATATTTTTTACATCTTTAAGAATATACACATTAAATTTGACAAACTTACTCCTCTTCACTTGTAAATGATTATACAGCAAAAGTGATTCACAAAGGAGAAATTCACAAAGTAGCAAGTCAACAGCAATGTGAATAATTGAATTATCACCGATTTACTATACCAAATACCTTCCTTTTGCAGCAGCTGATTGTAACTACTGGTTTTATGTCACAAAAAAGTCATTTACTTATTTTCTTATAGCAAATAGTGAACACTAGTCCCCTGAGCACATGGTCAGGGGTCATCACTTCCTGTTCTCGTGAAAACCTTCTTGCATCTACACTGCTCTATGAGGCAGGAGCCGCGGACCCTGATTTTTAGATCAAGAAACAGATGGGAAATGGTGGTGGATAGATTCATCTCCATTTTTGTTTGACAGCAAAGCACTTTCTCTTTACCTGACCTTTGACATAACACATAACACATAAGAATGTAGCAGAAAAATGAATCTGCTTCCTTCTGGAAATTTCCAGGGCTCCTGCTTTTTACCAACTTGTCCTGTTGCCCACAGGGCTTGGTTTCTGTCTGTCTGCTTCGAGGCCTCGTCTGGAGAGCTAATCTCCCAGTCTCTGAGGAGAAGCCTGATCAGATTTGCTCAAAAAGCACCTTCTGCCCCTCTGCATTGCATCTCACTGCACTGTGCACTCGCCACTGTGTGCCCCACGGTGACATGCTGAGCGGAAGCAGTGAGCTCTAGAGTTACACTCGGTGGATGGAAGTAAATGTTTTGGTGACTGTGGTCATCCTTTTAAAAAGCACTTTCAGGGGCTGGACAGATGGCTCAGAGGTCAATCACAAGCAGAAGGTCCTGAGTTCAGATCCCAGGTCCCATGTAAAACATGCCAGGCAGAAATGGGGCTTTGGCCTGCACTTCCAGCCCTGGTGGACGGAGCCTGGGAAATCTTGGAGAGAAGCAAGAAAGAGGTAGAAACAATCCAGAATGATTCCCGAAGTCACCCTTGGCCCTCCACAGGGATACATGTGCCCTCTGATACACACACACACACACACACACACACACACACACTGAATAAATAAATAAAGTTTAAAAAAAGCACTTTCAGTAAAGTGGCAGGCTACAAAATCAACATACGAAAATCAGTAACCTTCTTATATACCAGAGACAAGCAAGCTGAGAAAGAAATGAGAGAATCAATCCCATTCACCATATCCTCAAAGAAAATAAAATGCCTTGGAATAAACGTAACCAAGGAAATAAATGACCTATACAATGAAAAGTACAAACACTGCTAAAAGAAATTAAAGAGATACGAAAAGGTGGAAAGACCTTCGTCCATGCTCATGGATTGGTAAAATTAATGTGAAAATGACCATCCTATCAAAGGCAATATATAGATCGAATGCAGTCCCAATCAAAATCCCAATATAATTCTTCACAGAACTAGAAAAAATTTTCAAAATTCATATGGAAGGACAAAAGATTCTAATTAACCAAAGCAATCTTGAGCAATAAAAACACTGCTGGAAATATTACTATACTGGATTTCAAATTTTACTACAAAGCCATAGTAATAAAAACAGCATCATGCTGACACAAAGGCAGATATGTCAATCAGTGGATTAGAAGAGAAAGCCGAGAGACAGAGAGAGAGGGAGAGAGAGAGAGAATGCACGTGAAGGCCACAGGATGTTTTGGGAGTTGGTTCTCATCTTCTACCTTGCTACGGGAATGCTGGGTTGCAAATGCATGTCTCCCACCTTCTTGAGGTAGGGTCCCTTGTTATTTCTTCTACAGCACACTCCAGGTTAGCTGGCCCATAAGCTTGGGGGGCAGATTCTCTTGTCTCCACTTTGCAACTCACTGTAGGAATGCTGTGATTAAGATGTGAGCCTCTGCATCTGGGTTTTCACTCGGGGTCAGGGTGGAGTTCAAGTGCAGGCTTGGGCAGCAAGAACTCTGAACCACTAAGCCATCTGTCCAGCCCGGTGAGTAATCTTGAGCTACTTGCTATATGGTACAATGTTACGGGATTTTCCAAATGTAATCCCCATGTCTTTCAATGTTACTTGTATCTGGATACAGAAAAAGCATAAAAAGTTTTAAGCATACCTCACTGTTTATAGATCCCACTTGTTTTCTCCTTTGCAAAGTCTCCCAAAAATCCTCAGAGAATCTTCCACAAACAGTACTGGCCAGGTCAGATTCTGTTACTGTAGTGTCCTGGTTTTGCCTTTTTTCTCCTTTTTTTCTATATCAACTTTCCCCTCACCCCCTATTCTGCTTTCTTCTTGCCACATGTATCCCTCCTGGTTTCGACTAACAAGTCCAGTGGACACTGAAGTTCCTCTTAACTAATGCTACAACCATGAATGCCATACACAGCCATACACCTAAGGGCTAGGTTGCTTTGCTCCTGGGGAACACCCAACTCCCTCTGGAGACACTCAGGATCATCAGAACCCCAGTCAGGTGTTGGGGGGAAATGATGCATGCAGCAGCTGGAGGCCAGGGTGCTGTTAAATGCCTCCAGTGTTCAGCCCCGTCCCCCCAACAACATAACACACATCTGATCTGCTTGGGGCTTCAGTGAGCAGCACAGGCAGAGTTATGTCATACAATAAGAGAGGGGAGCCCGAGTTCCTTTTTGTGGTGACCATAAACAGGCCCCTCAGTTCTGTTCATGGTCTCCTTTCAGACTGAGAACAGAAGGCAGATCCGAGGGACAAACACTCATCATCTTTAAAAGTGCCCCTCCTGTCCTACCAGAGACTTCTTAGCTTCTTAGAAGAACTTCCTCACTTCTTTTTTCTTTCATGTAAGTTATTTTGGGAAGCGCTTTAGTCTTCCACACAAATACACCACTGGCATCCACCCATCTGTCTTGACATGCCTGAACTCCAGGAGAGATTCCAGCTCACTCAGTCTTCTGAACTGATATCCCAGCACTGAGCGCTGGAAGGGTAGCAGTTGTAGCCTATGCTGCACTCCAGCTAGAAAGTCTTTCAGTGGTAAGTAACAAACAAACATGTCGATATACACAAAGCAAAACGAAATCCTAGCAAAATGGAGGGTTGCCTTAGCTCAGAAAACGGGAAGGTCAAAGGTCAGGCTGGCTTGGAGAGAAGCTGGGTTCAATGGCTCTTCAGACATCACAGACCCACGTTTCCCTCTCCCCCCACCGTGCTAGACCATCACAGCAACACGCCTCACATCTCCCGGATTCAAGTCGAGTGGGACACATAGCCTTCTTTTCTAATAATTCCTACCAGTGTCCTAGCAACCTTTGAACTAACCAGTTGTTTCAGGGGAATAGAGAGTGGCAATTGGCTTTGTCCTTGGTCGCATCTTAGAGCCTAGATGGTCTTTAAGTGAGTGGAGTGGCCAGGGAAAATGTGCATGGACGTTAACAGACTGAACACTGCATGTGTTTTAGAATCTTAGGTTCTGTGTAGTGGGTTATAGATGATAATAGGTGTATCAGAAAGGGAATTTCTAATAAAACACATCCTTTTAAAATAAGAAGAGCGTGGGGGCTGGAGAGGTGGCTTAGGGGTTAAGCCTCTGCCTTGCAGGCAGAAGGTCCTGTAGTTCGAATCCTAGACACCACGTATAGACGCTGGGCGGAAGTGGGGGCAGCCTGCGTTTCTGGTCCTGGCGGGCGGAGCCTGTGAATCCCGGGGCGGAGTAAACAAGGAGGAGGTGGAGGCGTCCATGGTGGTTCCCGAATTCATCCGTGGTTCTACACACATACACACACACACACACACACACACACACACACACAGGCACGCACGCACACACACAATTGAATAAGTAATAATAAAAAAATTAAAAAAAATAAAATAAGAAGAACTTGATAATTTTAAGAAATCAGAATCTGGATAGGAGTGACAAGAAATATAGGGACATGTGTGTGTATGTGTGTGTGTGTGTGCGTGTGTCTCACAAAGCACAGACTGTCCTCAGATTTTCTGAGTAGCCGTGCATGGCCTTGAACTCCTGATCCTCCTGCCTTCATCTCTCAAGTGCTGAGATTATAGATTTACATCACCACACCTGGCTCAGTGCAGGAATTCCCAAAGGAGCCTTCAATAGAAGAGATATATGACTATGTATTTCTTCACTTACATTTTATAGACCATTAATTAGAGCATACTCTGTTTTCTCAGCCTTTCAGTATCTAAAGGTTATAAACACTTTCAGTCTTTTTTGATATCATGCCAAGATGTGTTCTACAGAGATATGTGCCTATTTTTAGCATATTGATTCATTCATGTTTTAGATTTTCCTTTATAATTGCTTATGAAATCTCCCATCTTTCCTATGTAACTTAGAACAGTGTTCCATTGTTTTTCTTTGTAGCACCATCATAAAATGGCAATTGAAGTACATTTTATCCTCCAAAGGACTTTCTAAATTAATTTATTTTATTTTTTCTTAGTTTACAAGCACACTGAGTACTTATTCCTGCTTCTCTATATCCCCCTCTCTTCCCTTCATTAATCCATTCCACTCCTTCCACTTCTATGGACCCCAGAGTTCCCTCTGGCTTGTCTATTCTTGTGGGGGTTCAGGCCTCTGTGGCATACCAAGTTGCCCATACTCGGGCCAACCCACTGATAAGGACATTTCCTTCATTCATCCAGCTCTAGTCTCTAAGTTTTCCACTATATGTTCTTATCTTTCTTGAGTTCCTGGATAGTCTATGGGGACAAGTTGGTATGTCAGTTATTATGCAGTTTGGTAAGAATAAATCTCACTGCAGTGAGTTCTTGGATGCAGCAGTCCTGCCTTGAATGGAATGTCTTGTCCAACGGTAGACCTTCCCATCTTTAGGTTCTTACAATTTTACAGCTCTCTCTTCTGTGAGGTTCCCCAAGTCTTAGGATTGGGAGAGAATAGGTTAGCCTGATTCTGAGTGAGCATTGCTGGGTCACTGGTATTCTGCATTATGGCTGCCATTGTTATTCAAAGGACTTTTTTTTTAGAAGTTGTTTTCTAACCTCTACCCAAGTTCCATGGCACATGTGAGCTCATTCTCTCTCTTTCATAAATACATGAGGCAGATATATTTTTTTAATATCAGAAATAAAATGCCTATGCTTCTTTTAGACCTTCCTTTGTCCTAGATGAGCAGAGAGCTGGGCAAAGTGAAAGATTTTGTTCTTGAGGAGATAAGCAGCCTAGCTTGGGAGAGAAGACTTGGGGACATGGAATAAGCAAGGAATCATTTTGAACTAAACTGTATGATGCTGATGTGAGATGGCAGATGCCTTTGAGGAGGAAACCAATCAGTGGTTGTCCCTTCACCCTAATGCTAAAAAGAAGAAATGAAGAGGAGGATCTTCCAGCCAGGGGTTTATCCTGGAGTAGGCATGAGCTTGCTCTCATGGGAAACACAAGGACATGCCCTTGACTGGAAGCTAAGGCCTTTAATTAAAGCCTAGCGTAAATAATTTCCAGACACTCATGGGATGAAGCACTTGTAAGCCAGGCAGAGGGATTCAGATCTTATGCAACAGGGCAACATGGAGTGAGGAAGAACGTTATGCTTTGGGAAAGATTCATCCCCCTCCTCACTTTGAGTAGGAAGTACTGAGCAGCAGGGAGACACTGAGCCAAGGGTGCCAGCATGTACAATTACAGTAATTTAGAGGTGAGTGGGGCGAACTGGACCTTTCCAAAGGGATCTGAGATGAAGGGAATGGCTGAGATTGGTTTAGCCGAGATGTATTAAGTCTGTGGGAAAGCTAGACTCCAGCTATTTCTGTACGACCTCAGTATTGCTTTTGCAGTTGCTTCCTATCCTCTACAAATCTTTTTGTTCTATTTGTTCTTCTCCATCTTTTTCATGTTGGAGCACATCTTCTCGTCTCCTCTTCCCTTCATTATTCTAATAGTCAATGCTCCTTTCTCCAGTCTCTTCAAGTCTTGAAGTTTTGCTTTCTTGTTTCATCATGACGTTGATTTTGTTATCCTGGTTGTGACTATTAGCATCTATAGAGAGATGATGTAGAGTATCATGGTGCATTAGAAGCATGCACATAGGTTATTCTGAAACAGCTTAAGTGTTGAATGTTGTTTCCTCTAATGGATCCCTGAGACTGAACTACAAGGACTGGTAGGACTCCATTTCCACCTCTAACTGTCTGTGAATAGTTAGGGGTGAAGATGGTAATTTAGGTCTCTGTGAGTCACCAGAGCCTGGCGAAATATCTGGTGTGTGTAAGACATCAGCAATTACTGGCTGAGATGAATCGATAGGTTCAGAGAGCTGGAAGGTCATATTTGAGTCCAAATAGTAAAGACACATGTACCAGTTATTTTTCTCTGCTGCCATGAGGCACCACGCAAGCTCAAGCAGCTTAAAGGAGGAGAGGGTGATTTATTCAGCTTATGGTTCCACAGGGGAAATACAATGCTTCATGGTAAGGCATGACTGGCTGGCAGAAACTGGAAGTCACATCCTTGAAGGAGACTGAGAGAGTTCCCTGTAAGAGAGACTAGCTGAAGCTAGGCGGGGCTAACCCACCTCAAGGCCCACTGTTGTCACATGCCTTCCTCCAGCAAGGCTCCACCTCCTAAAAGTGCCATGACCTTCCCAAACAACTAAAGATTCAAACACACGAGCCTGTGAGGGCTAACTCACAGAAAGTGGGACGGACTAGAACAGAGTGAGGAACAGTGGGACCTGGGATCCAAACTCAGAACCTTCTGCTTGTGAGACAGTCACAACCCCTGAGCCATCTCTCTAGCCCCTCCCTGAAGTCTTTTTTTTTTTTAAATTTTACTTATTTATTCAATTGTGTGTGTGTGTGTGTGTGTGTGTGTGTGTGTGTGTGTGTGTATGCACATGTGTGTAGAACCACAGGCAAATTTGGGAACCACCATGGATGCCTCCACCTCCTTGTTTACTCTGCCCTGGGATTCACAGGCTCCGCCCTCCAGGACCAGAAACGCAGGCTGCCCCCCCTTCCGCCTGGCGTCTATACGTGGGGTCTAGGATCCAAACTCAGGACCTTCTGCCTGCAAGGCAGAGGCTTAACCCCTGAGCCACCTCTCCAGCCCCCCTCCCTGAAGTCTTATCCAGGTATTTTGAATAAGGAACTTGAAGCAGTCATTTTGATATTGCTTAGCACTGAAGAAAAACTCCCTTGCTGGAAAAGCACTAGACTAGATTGCTTTTTCTCAGTCTTCATATTCCTTGGTTCCATTATGCCAGAATGGAACAGAACTTCTGTTTCAAAATGTACAGGCATTTTTAAGGTGTAGTCAGATCACATAAGTAGTTTCTGACTTTGTGTATGACGATATCCAAACACTTCTATTAGGGGGAAAAAAAAACCCAGCCTGTTCCATAAATAGCAAGAATGGCAGCATAATTTAAAGCAAAGCCTAGGGCAACTAGTCAACAGCTTTGCACAAACTTGTTCCAAGAGGAGAGCTTGAACCTCATTTGTCAGGGGAGAAAAGTCAGCTTAACCCTGCATCCAGAGAGATCCTAGGAAAGCTAAAATGATAAGGACTAGATTTTTTTTTGCATGTGTAGATGTTTGTGAGTGTGTGTAGAAGAGAAAGAACACTGTGTCTGTGGAGGTCCGTGGGTGACTTCAGGGATCATTCTGGGTTTCTCTATTTCCTTTTTGCTTTGCTCTGGGGTTTCCCAGCCTCTGTCTTCCAGGGCGGAAAGTGCTGACCACCACCATTTTTGCTTATTTATTTTTGCCAGGCTAGTTTGAACTCACAATCCTCCTGCCTTAGTGTTCTGAGAGCTAGGATTATGGGTATATATGAGAATATGCTGACCACCACCGTTTCTGCCCAGCATTTTCTAAAAAAAAAATGCTTTTTACTTACTTATTTTTGCATGTTTACGCACATGTGTATATCAGAGGGCACTGTATGCCCCTGTGGAGGACCAAGGGTGACTTTGGGAATCATCCTAGATTGCTTCTACCTCCTTTTTGCTTTGCTCTGGGATTTTCTGGCTCCGCCCACCAAAGCTGGGAAGTGCAGATCACTGCTATTTCTGTCTGGCATTTTTTTAAACATGGGACCTGGGAGCTGAACTCAGGACCTTCTGCTTGTGAGGCAGAGTCTTAACCCCTGAGCCATCTCTCCAGTTCTCTGCCCAGCAATTTTATGTGAGATCTGGGGATCCAAACTCAGGTCCTTTTGCTTACAAGGCAAAGGTTTAACCCCTGAGTCATCTCTCTGGCCCCAGAACTAGAAAATTAAGAGTCATTTCTTATAGTTCAGATATAGAAGTCAAGCCTACTAGAATTTTCATTTTGTGCCACCAGTAGGAAACCCACCTTGCTGCTCTTTCCTGGCTCCTGCAGAGGAGTTCATATCTCCTCCATGCTGAAAACAGCAACAGACATGATACCATGATCAGGTCATGAGCATTAGCCTGCCTGTTGAGTCTTTTGAAATCATGACTGGAAACTCTTCATTGGAGTGTGGTTATAAGTGATTGTCCTAATTAATTCACTATTGCCTTTCTCCCTCTTTTAGATACTTAGCTGCACTCAGGTGAGCTTTTCAGCAAATTTATCTTTTCAAGTGATATGACTGAGAGTCAGTTTCTGAGCGTGGCTTGCAGTTTGATGTGTCCAGCGGGAGAGATAGAATCTTAGAAATACCTTCAGATGCTGAAGGAAACTCAGAAGGCAGTGAGCCCTGGTCAGACTGCCACTCTTTAAATGGGTCCATTAGACAGTGTCCCAACTTAACAGAGAGCATATGGCCACTGTTGCAGTTTGCCTGCATAGTCGCTGATAAAATCATGACAAAACCGCTTAAGGGAACAAGGGGTTTATGTTCTTATGATTGTCCAGATACAGTCCTTACTCCAGTTGGCAGGAGAACCTACACCATCACCAAAGGACTGAGGGACCCGCCTGCACCATATCTGTGTAACAACTGAAAGAGGGATGATCCTTACTTGCCGGACCAGCATGTGTGGCCAAGTGTATGCAAGGATGCCAACTCTCTCAACCAATTCCCTCTATTTTATTCACCTACCTGAGGACTAGTCCCACCACCATAGGCTGGACCTTCTGCATCAACTACAAAATCTCTTGCAGGTTTGCTCTGGCCTTAACTTAACCACTAATTCTCTACAATTGTGCCCAGAGCTTGAATCTTCAACCATCAAGTTGATACCTATACCTAACTATGACGCCACCAAGGATTCTCAATCTCTCTCTCTTTCCTCTCTTCTCTTTCCTTTCTTATATGTGGCTTCTTTCTTTTTCTCCTCTCTCTCTCTCTCTCTCTCTCTCTCTCTCTCTCTCTCTCTCTCTCTCTCTCTCTGTGCATGTGTGTGTTTTTCAGCATTCCCAATATCATCCACCCTCCTCTTTGCTTCAGACCTTCCTCCCCCATCTTTCTAGCCGATCTGGTACCTCAGAGAGATGCAGAAAATACTTTCTCTAGACTTGCCTCTTTAGCAGGACAAAAACTCAGAAGCCCAAATTACCTTCAGAAGGTGGGAGCTTGGAAAGGAGCTGGCGAGCACAAGGCTTAGGTTTCTAGTCCTCTTCACACGAGCCCCTTTGCAGTCTTCTGAGCACACACCTGCAGTACATGGGCTTAGGAGCATCGCCGGCTTCCAGAGGGTCTGGGTCTCACCTCAGCTCAACCCCTTACATCTGTATCTAAGTCCTTCAGAGGCGGCTATCCCTGACCAGGGAGGAGGCAAGGTTATTGACTTGGCAGAGTTGATGACGTTTTCTTGTCCTTGCCTTCTTTTTCCCATTGATTTTATGACTTCCCTTTGCTTTCAAGAAAGCATCTGAAATCAAATGTTTGTATGTTGTCATTGTACCCAAGGGTGGGAAGGTGCGAAATTAACTCTGACAGTGTGCCAGCTCACCTACTCTTCTTTCTTTGATCACCAATCTTTGATGTAGATATCAAGATTCTCATTTTATATCCCAGGAAATTGAGGCTTAGTGATGTTAAGCAGTAGGACAATGACGAAGACAGTAGGTGGAACAAGATGTCTTCGGAGCCCCACAGCTCTGGGTTTTGAGTCCTGCTGGTGCTGGCTGACTGTCTTTGGAGTAAGGCAGAGGGTGTCTCTGAACCACTGGGCCTTAACCTATAACTTGGGAGACGTTGAACCCATTTGCAGATTTAGATACCACACATAGAAACGGTTGACTCTGGGTAGACCAAACACTTGGTAGATGTAGTTATTCAGTGTTTTCTGAAAGGTCCTGTCTCTTACAAATTTGCTCCAAAAAAGTGCCTGCTTCATGGTTGTATATGCATCTGCACACCCTGTGAACCGGCTACCACACACACACACACACACACACACACACACACATGCATAAAGGCCAAACGTCAACGTCTAGTGTTTTTTCAACATCCGTTCACCTTATTGTTAGGACAGGGCATTTCAATGAACCTGTAGCTTGCCCATTTATCTAGAATGAGTGATTAACAAGCCTTACATGTCATCTGTTTCTGTCTCCTCAAATCTGGGACTACAGGTGTGCAGTGCCACACACAGCCTATTTACATAGGTGTTAGGGATCAAACCGAAGCCCTTTGCTTGCACAGCTAGCACTTGATTGAACGTGCCATTTCTCCAGCTTCAGAGGTTTTCTTTGCTGTGCAACGAAACCTCTCTGAATTTCTCCCCCCCCTCAGACTTTTACACCCCAGGCAGAGATTTATCTCAAATCTCTTACCTTTTTTCTTCTGATATCACTCTCCTGCTTTCCTATCCTGTGGCCACCCAAATCCAATCAAATTGTTTTCTTTAATGTATGTCTTTTTTTTTTCTTTCCATTGGTTCAGCAAGCATGAGATCATTTTAGCAAATGAAAATCCTCTACCTTTAAAGGATTAGGGAAGACAGAAGTTGCATATTCATCCATAGAAATATCTTCTTTTTGATCTCTGGCACAGAAGGATATGAGTTGACACTATGTTGTTCTTTGAACCCAGAAGCAAGTGATGAGATCACCCGACAAACAAGGTGGAAAGAGGTGAATTCATGTTACCACATTCTCCCTGCTGGAGCTAACAATATTTTGATCCTTTTTTTTTTTTAATAAATAATACCGTAAAAAATACTGTAGCAATTTGTGTTAGAAGGAAATACCTGACACTTGGTAATTTTAGAGAACAGACATTTCTCAGTTTCTAGAGGCCAGTTTGAAGATCAAGACATTGGAGAATTGGTTGGTTTAGTTGGTCGTTGGAGGTCTGTTTGCCCTGGAGGGTACCGTACATGTGTGCTCACATGGTGGGAAAATGAAATGGAGCCCCATGGTTTAGTCACTGCCCCTGGCCTCACCTCTTAATACTGCCACGATGGTGATGGAATTTCCACATGACTTTTCAACAAGCCCTAGCGTCTGCATAAGCAATTCTAGGCATCAGTGAAAAGGAGAGAGGGGTCTTGCTCAAAGGTGGCCCTGCTGCTATTCTATCCCCAGAATTAGAAGCTGCATGTTGCCAATAAATTCATGACCAAAGAGCTTAGGGAAATAAGGGGGCTCTATTTTGGCTTATGATCCTCCTGTTACATTTCTTAGTCCAGCTTGGCAGAAGATTCATACCAACACCAAGGTCCAAGGAAACTAGCCACACCATATCCATAGGGTTTGCTGAGAGAGGGGTGAACTGCCTCCCCTTGGCATACACCAAGGCAGTCTGAAGTATGCTGAAGAATGTCAGCCTAGTGAACCAGATTCCCCCATATTATCCACCTATCCAGAGAATGGTCTCACCCAGCCCTGTCTCCCTGTGTTAATTAGATGCTCTCCTGCAGGTGTGCTTAGGGCTTATCTCAACCACCACTTCTTCACAGATATGCCCGTAGCTCAGCCTGCAATTGCAAGTTGACATACATATATTTAACTTCCCCAGGTCCTCAGCACCTCAATGGCATTATCGTCATCATCTGACACCCCTTTTCCATCACTGCGTCAGAGTCTGTGATGAAAGGAAGGGTAAACCCCAAATGATTCTCTCCTTACCCATCCCCAAATCTGTCCCCAGTCCAAGGTGAGGTCTATGGAAAGCTACCATCACCAGAGGGTGCTAACATTCATGAGAATCAATCCCTCCCTCCCTTCCTTCCTTCCTTCCTTCCTTCCTTCCTTCCTTCCTTCCTTCCTTCCTTCCTTCCTTCCTTCCTTCCTTCCTTCCTTCCTTCCTTCCTTCCTTCCTTCCTTCCTTCCTTCCTTCCTTCCTTCCTTCCTTCCTTCCTTCCTTCCTCCCTTCCTCCCTTCCTTCCTTCCTCCCTCCCTTCCTCCTTCCCTCCCTCCCTCCCTTCATCTTTCCTTTCTTCCTTCTTCTTTTCTTCCTTTGTCAGCAACAGGCAAATGCCATAAATTGTGACTTCAGGAGGAATCCAGAGCAGACTGGCAGTATTGTACATAGTGTGCTCTTGGTCCTGACTGCTGAGCTTGATGGGAACTCCTGGGGAGCGCAGCAAGTGGAGGAAGAAGGAGGCAAGTAGCTAGAGGCCCATGGTAGGACTCCAGCTGAGCCAGGCTCGCCATTTATGTGAGCTCGTCCTTCCCTTCTCAGACTCCACAGTAATCAGAGCAGCTGTTATTTTCCATATTTTCACTTGCTTCCTTTGGAATTCTAGACTCTTGCTACATCAAGAGAAAAAGCCACTTCCACACTGAGAGGCCTAGAGAGCAGATTCTTCCTGCAGCGAGGTACCTGCCCTAGCAGCCTGCTCGTGGATGGATAGGGACTTCTTCAACCAGCATTTCTTGACCACCTCATACATGCCAGGTGTAGAAATGCACAAGAGAGGCACGGTTCTGGTCTTCCTAGAATTTCTTGGGATGTGGGGGCAGTAGACAGGCAGGTGGGTGGGCAGGCATAGGATGAATCATCCCAACAATGGCAACATTCCAAAGAGGAAGGACTGTGGTGTGAGAGGGAGCAGGGTTGTCCAGCCTTATGTGGAGGAGCCCCCTCCCCTCGAGAAACCGTGTTTAGGTAGAGATGGGGAATCAACCTGGATGCCGGGACGTTGGGAACACATCTGAATAGAAGGCCGTGGGTGGCCTTAGAATGTCCCATGGACCCAGAGCAGATAGAACAGGGAAAGGGGACAAGATCCAGCAGGACAGATAAGTCAGGATTGCCCACAAAGGGCCACGTAGGCATGCAGGCTTGTGGTATACACGATACAGACACTGAGAAGCTGCTGAAGGAATTGGCTGAGTTCAGACTGAATTCTCAAAGCCGGCTCTGAGTGCCCAGCATCTTGTCTTTTCTCTTAGCTTGGCAACCTCTCTGTCCCCCTTCATGGGGCACCCTGTGTCCATAGTACCTCAACTTGCTGATCTTCCTTGGAACTCTTTCCCACCACAGACCAGAGAGTCAGAAGAGACTGACCAGGTCTCCTGGCTATACTGCTGTCCTGGGAGATGCTTAAGTTTGGCAGGAATCTCAAGGAGTTACATCTGCTCTATCATGGGTAGCTCAGAGGGCTGAGTGGTTCACATGAGGATGATCTCAAGGTTTAAGAAAGAAACACGCTAAGGGAGTTCAAAGCACTTATATTACTGGGGGCTCTTCAGTGTGGCCTACTCAATTCTGAAAGCAAGTTACTGGATTCTAAAAATCTGTTCCGCCCTGAAGGAGTAAGACATTTGAGTTGTGTTTGTCTTCAATAAAACAACAAGCAAAGAGCCTTTCGTTTATTTTGACAACGCCAAGCCTCTGCTCATTGTTGACTAACCCTGCAAAGGAAGAGTGTGGGGCTCTTTGTTGCTCTTCTTGTTGTTTTCAAATGATATGAACACACAAATGTCCATGAAAATAAAAGCTTTAGGGACTCCAAGTCCAACAGGGAGGCCTGGCCCTGCAGGGTTCCAGGTAAGCTACTTAACCTTCAGGACCCTCGGTTTCCTCTTCTGCAAAAGAGAATGATCAGGGGAACCAAAACAGGATGTTACAAAGGTAGGCATGGGAATCAGAATTCCAACAGGCATTTCGATGTTTTCCTGTCTTTGTGTTCCTAGCTCTGAACATGAGGTTGGTAGGAACCCAAGGATGGGGGGGAACAGAGAGGACGGAGACGGGACGGGGAGGGGGGTATAGACTCATTTCTTTCCTTTTATTAATCTTTTGAAAATCCTGCTTTATGAGCACTAACCAAGACTAATTCAGCTCACGAAAGTAACTTCTCTCAGTTATCAGAACAGCTGTTTCTTGTTCCGCCCGCACGTCCTGCCGGATGCCTCAAATAAGAGCTGCCATCTGACTGTACCTGACGGTGGGCATCTCACCCTTGAGTTTAGAAAGCTGAACGTTGTGAAATAGGCTACTAGAGTAATGTATCAATCTTCGTGCATTCTTTGTGATTGTATTTTATATGTTATATATATATATATATGTTATATGTATATGTCAAATATGTTATGACATATTTGATTAAATGGGTTGGTCCGACAGGGTTTAACGGTGTTTCTGAGTAAATGCAGTATATAATACAGATCTAGCTTTTTAAAAGATCATGTTTATTTCATGAGTAATAGGTGAAATGTTTAGAAATGTTACCAAGACTCCTTTAATCTCCTCTGTGGCCCTGGCTCCCTGGCTACCATCCAAAAATAGTTGTCAGTTTGTGGGCTATCCTCTTGGTCCCTGGTTCTGGAAGACAAGAAGCCCGAAATCCAGACACCAGCAAGTTCACGACGTGGGGGAGATGTGCTCGCTCACTCACTAAGAGTGTGCTTCTGGATATTTCCTCACGTGGCCAGACGGTTGAGGCAGCTCCCTCCGTCCCTTCTGACTTATGTGGAGTCTTGCTAAGTGGACAAGGTGGTCTGGGACTCTGATCTTCCTGAAATCTAGCATTAAAGGCACCATCATGACTATCTGGAAAACCAACCTTTTGACACCTTCACCTTGAACTTCTAATCTCTAGGACTATGAGAAAATAAACTGCTCTTGTTTAAACCACCCAGAACGTGCTGTTTTGTTATGACACCCCTAGCAACGAATATACAAGGTACTTACTGTAAGTGTCTAAGAGAAATATTAAAGGGGAGAGAAAAGAAGGAAAGGGAAGAAGCCTCAGGGAGAACAAGGTGTATTTATGGAACACATAATACTGCGCACCTCAGAAACAATCCGACAGGAAGCAGTGTGTTGGGATAAGGAGTTGATCATTCATTACAGTTTGAGTCAGGACAGTCTGTAGCAATTACCACAGAGACCAGTGAGTTACAGGTCTTAGGAATCTGCTCTGGAAGATCTTGGAGCAGAGTCAAAGGATCCAATGGAGAGAGTCCTCACAGCAGCAAAGGCGGAGGGAAGTGGGGACAGAGAGGGTGGCTGGGTTCTGGAACACACAGGAAGAAGCCACTCCAGCGTTCACTCCCCCTGGCAGGGGCCCTCCCAGTGCCTCAGCTCATTGTCGGGAGGAATTCAGGCCAGACCAGCACTGACAGGCGCCTCTCTGCTTCAGCTTGTCGTTCAGGGTTCCAGCTGTTGCCTGCCTGCCACTGGGTGCCATTGGGAAGTTGTTTCCTCACTAATTCAGTAACTAAGGGCAGATGGAAGAGGCTAGCAATTGTGTCAGTAAAAAAGAAGTTTCCAGGCATTCTATGTCCAAACCCTGCAGCCTTAAGGGCTGGTTGCTCAGCCATGCAGGCATCCTCAGGGCCTGCACTAGTTCCTTCAACAATCTCTTTCCCTGACGCTTGCTGTTTGAGTTCTAATGTGCTTCTTTATTTTCTGTAGTCAAGTCTGAAATGTGTTGCTCACCATTTTTTAAAATAATAGTTCCGTTGAGCTATAATCCATACAATGTACGATTGGCATATGTAAGGCATGCAATTGAATGATTTTAATTTTTAGGTCTGCAAAACCATTCACACAACCAATTTTAGAACATTGTCTTTGCCTCTGGGGAAAAAAATCCATACCTATTAGCAGTCATTCCCCATTTCCTCCAGTACTTCTACCGCTGGCAACCACTAATCCACTTTTCTGTCTTTAGAATCATCTCTTCCTGAATATTTATAAGCTGGAATCATAAAATACATGGCCTCGTATAATTGGCTTTTCACTTAGTATAATGTCTTCAAGTTTTATTAATGTTACAGCATGCATCTTTTTTTTTTTTTTTACCACCAAATAATATTAACTCTCCATCAGTTGGTGGACATTTGGGTTGTATCTACTTTTTAGCTATGACTAATGCTGTGGGACGAAGGGTTTATTTTGATTTGCAGTTCTGGGAGATACAGTCCATCATGTTGGGGAAGGTGGCAGGAGCGGGAGGCTGCTAGTCTCGTGAGCCTAGAGTCAGGAAGCAGAGAGTGACGACTGCTTACACTCACCCTGCTTTCTCCTTTTCATCCAGCTCAGGACCCCAGACCCTTAGTTAACCTGATCTAGATACTCTTTCATAGACACACCCAGCATTTGTTTCCATGGTGATTATAAACTCAACCAAGTTGATAGTGAAGATTAATTTTCATGAACATTCATGTACAAGTTTGTATTCCTTTGCCTTCGGGCCTGCAAGTGACTGAATCATGGTATCTCTTGGGGTGACTTTTTGAGAACCTGACAGATGGAAAGCAGGCATAACACTTCTCAGTCTCGACAGTGCTGCATGACTTCCTAACCCTCCATATCTCAATGCCACATATTCTTTTTTTTTAAATTTTTTTATTATTATTATTTATTCAACTGTGCGCATGTGCACGCGCATGTGTCTGTGTATGTGTGTGTGTCTGTGTCTGTGTAGAACCACGGACGAATTCGCGAACCACCATGGACGCCTCCACCTCCTTCTGCCCAGGGATTCACAGGCTCCGCCCTACCAGAACCAGAAGCGCAGGCCGCCCCCGCTTCCGCCTGGTGTCTATACGTGGGATCTAGGATCCGAACTCAGGACCTTCCGCCTGCAAGGCGGAGGCTTAACCCCTGAGCCACCTCTCCAGCCCTCAATGCCACATATTCTATGTCTTATCTTACAGTAATCATCTGAATGTAACTCCTTATAGATTTTGATTTTTTTGGGTTTGTGTGTGTGTGTGTGTGTGTGTGTGTGTGTAGGTAGAAGAGGGCACTTCAATGTATGTGCCTATGGAGGTTCAAGGGTGACATTAGAAAGCATCATAGATTGCTTTATTTCCTTATTGCTTTGCTCTGGGGTTTCCCAGGTTCCATTTTTCAAGGCTAGAATTGCAGGCTACTGCTATATCTTTCTACCTGGTGTTCTTACATGGGATATGAAATCTGAACTTGGGTCCTTTTGCCTTTGAGGCAAAGGGTTTAACCCCTGAACTATCTTCTCAGCCCTGATATTAATTTTTCTGATAGCAGATGATACTGAGAACATCATTTTGGCCATGTGCACACCTTCTTTGTAGAAAAGTCTGATCCTCTGCTCATGCTTTGATTGGACTATTTATATTTTTTCATCGCTGATTTGGAAGACTTCTTGAGAGAAACAGTTTCTTATCAGGTATAAAATTTTTAAAGCTTGTCTCCCATTCTTTGGATCATCTTTTCACTTTCTTCATGGTATTCTTTGAAGTATAAATGTTGATGATGTCCAGTTATAGTTTGTCACTGTTGCTGTTTTATTTGCACTTTGGGAGCCATTTCTGAGAGCTGCTTAACCCAATATTGTGAAGATTTGCTACCTACATTATTGTAAAAATATTTTATAGCTTTAGGTTTTACATTTGGATCTTCTATTCTTTTAACTGTTGTGTAGGGTGTGAGGTAAGGGATGCATTTCATTCTTTTCATATAAATCTCCAGTATATTCGCTGAGAAATTATTTTTCCTTGTTGAATTATTTTGGCATTCTGGCAGTTAGCATTTGGATATGAACTTGACAATTGAGCATGGAACCTTTAGACACATCTTTGAAGGATTCTTTAGTTTAGAATTCTCTGAGCAGACCTATGGGGGATTATTTAACTGATGGGAAAACTCAGCCCACAGTGGGTAGGACCATTCCCTGGGTAGGCAAGAGAGAGAAAGTTGGTTGGAATTTGGAAGAGAGGCAAAGTAGAAAATATACTCCTCTTTTAGCTCTTTCTGCGGATATGTTGCATCCAATTCCCTTGACTCCTGAGATGTTACCATGAACTCTCCTGCCATCATAGTGGACAATAACCTAAAGCCATGGACATAAATAGAACCTCTTGTTCCCTTAAATTGTTTGCATCATGTTTTACCGGGAACTAAAGATGAAACTAACAGAGCATCCTTATCCAAAACCAATTGGCCCTGAATGTAAGCATTACTTAATGTTTTCTAAGAATCTATGGAAAGGGTCATATATCATATTATCTGTAGCCTGTGGTAGAAAATAACTCATCAGATTGTAGAAGTAACAAATACCTTCCTATTTCAGTTTATTTTGAAAGATGGGCAATCAAACTCTCAGTTAAGATGTTACAAACGATACCTCACTTCAGGCCAAATTATCACCGACCATATGTTCTGGACTTGAGCTCAGAGAGAATCTGGTGACCCAGAGTTCCACCTGATGGAACCCCAGGGGATTCTCCTCAAATAGATCACTAATTGCATATATTCTGAGCTTAAGACCTTGAAGCCATTCTCTCATGACTTGGGGCAGACTTTCCGATCACCTTCGCCAGGGAGAAACAGGTATTCAAAGAAAGAGAAAGCCTGTTCTCCACCTGGCTCTCAGCTACCAATTTTAATTTCTATATCTTTCCCTCCTGTGCAGCTTGCTTTCTAAAGTGGTAAGAGGCTCTGGCAAGAAGTCATTGGCTGTAGTGGATCATGCTCTGATCCAACTGTTTCCCATCTTTTGGCAAAGTGAGTGATTTGACTTTGTAGAGGGTATCAACACACACACACACACACACACACACACACACACACACACACAGAGTCTCTGGGGGCACCCAAATTTTAAGTGGCTATCAAATCTATCTCTTATTTTACTGCTCAAGAATTAACTATAGAAAAATACAAATGAGCATTTTGAATGCAACTCTCAAGACCAGCATGAGTGTTGTTCTGTGCATAGACATAGAGCTGTAGATGGTCTATAGGGAGCTATGTCTATATTCATAATTTAATATACTTTTGCAGTCTTTAAAACTCTCTGCCTCAGAATCCAGGAGCCTTGGAGAAATGCATACTCCTAAGCCCCTCTGGAATTAGAGGTTATAGAGGCCTGGGTTTTGGAATCTGAAATTTTTTATTACATTTTTTCTAGTTATACAAATTCAATAGGTACCCTCTTCTTTTCCCTCCCCCCCCATTGTTCTCCATTCCACCTTCCTCCCTTTCTTCTCCCCCCATGCCCTTTCCTTCCCTTCCCCTCTCTTAGTGCTTCCTGCTTTCTCCCTCTCATCCTCCAGAGCATCTGCCGAATTTCCCTCTGAGTTGTCTACACTAGTGAGAATTCAGGACTCAGTGGCATAGTCTGGGGCCTTTTCTCGGGCCTGTCCGCTAGTATGGGAACTCTATTATGTCTGTTTAACCCCTTGCCTCTAAGGATCCTACTGCCCGACAGCCTTCTCCCCTGTGGTCCGTGCTAGACTTTGGGGGGTGGTTGACATGTCAGTCATTGTGCAGGTCAGGCAAGGTCCATGGAATCTGCATTTTAAGACAACCCAGGTGAGTCTGGTGCACACCAGCATTGAGAACTACCTCCTTGGGAGCTTTCCTAAGAGGTATTATTTAATACTATCAACAGCTTTAGAAACATGCAAGGCTAGAGCTAAACATCAACTTTGTCTCCTATAAAATAAGGGCAGTTCTACCACCTCCAGACTTCTGTGTGGAGACAGATGGTAGGGTAGCAGACATGCAGATGGAGCCCAGCATCTAGCACAATACATTCTTTATTTATTTAGAGGAATATTGATTCTTCGTTCATGGGCTGCTGTAAGGACTGAGCGGGACAACATACATAAAGGCTGTAAAGATGTCTGGCACAGGCTGTGCACTCATTATTTATGGCCTCACACCAGCTGCCTTGCCTCCTTCTCAGGCCCCTCTCATTAGCCAAGTAGTTACATTCTTGACTCATGACTCATCCAATCAGCTAAGTGCTTAGCTACTGCCTCTACTTCAGAGCTATTGCAGTTCTGGAGGCAAGCTAGAAAGAGGGCCATCCTGGGGCCTCGTCAGACAGTGTGCAGGTGTAATCGGCCTAGCATGGTCGACAGGTCACCCCAGGAGGCCAGAAACAGGGAACCACTACATCTGCCTGCAATAAGTTCAGTGTTTTGCTGCATGACTTTAATTTAATTGTATTTCCTAATTCTAAAAAAAACTTACAAAACCTGTGAAATACAGAGAAGCACAAAGGAAAAATAATTTTTCTCTCATGACCCAAAGGTTTATCTTAATTAGAAAATGAGACTATGCTGCTTTGACATAGAGATTGTTTAAAAAAAAAAAAAAAGAGCAACAGTTCTCTGCTTCCCTCCCTCATTTGCCTAAAAGTAAGGCTGAAATTCACAAAGGCGATCTGAGGTGAGGGCTAAGAAATCAGATGCAGTCAAGGGCTAGTCACCAATGACAGGCAAAAACACCGAACCAAGGGAGAGATGTTCAGACTGTTTCTAGCAAAGATGCTGCAGAATGGAGGGGCTGCTGAGAGGATGAGCTGGCCCGGGACTTCTCAGACACCACAGGCCCACCTAGGCAGGGCCAGCTGCATGGTGCACTAACGTGGTGCACAGGCCTGGCAGGGCGCGGGGCACTCTGGCTTGGATTCCAGGCTCTTCAGGTGCCATCTTGAAATTCTTTTTATTTTCACTTTTTAAAAAAATATTTTATTTACTTATTTTGTGTATGTATGCATACACGTATGTGTGCATGGGAGTGTACAAGAAGGCACTTGAGTGTGTGTGTGCCTGTGGGGGCCCAAGAGTGACACTGGCAATCATCCTGGTTTCTCTTCCACTTTATTATTTTGCTCTGGGGCTTACCAGGCTCTGCCTTCCAAGGCCGCTGCCATTTCCATCTGGCATTTTTGTGTGGGATCTGGGGATCCAAACTCAGGTCTTTTTGCTTGTGAGGCAAAGACTTTAGCCAGTGATCCATCTCTCCAGCCCTATTTATTTATGAGAGAGAGAGAGAGAGAGAGAGAGAGAGAGAGAGAGAGAGAGAGAGACGCCATAGCATGCTGGTGGAGTCCAGAGGACCACCTTCCAAATCATTTCTCTCCTTCTACCACATGGGCTTCCAGGGACTGACCTCAGGCCATCAGGTTTGGGAGCAGGTACCTTACCCACTAAGCTGCCTTGATGTCCCCCCCCCTCCCCGTCTTGAAATTCTTAGCAACTTTATCTTTGAATTTGATTCTTGCAAATGAAACTTGACACCGCTGAGTTCACGACCTGTGCTGAGCCAAGTCCCCCAAGGACCTCTGACCCTAACCAGTGGGGGACAGCGGCAGCATGTCTGGTGCTCCCTGCTCCCCAGGGCTCCTGTAGAGCTTCTTGTATTCCCCTGGGGAGCCCCCTCCATGCTTCCAGATCCTTCTCTCTTTCCAGTCTGCTACTTTTCATCCTTCGTGAGTTCCTGTCGCTCTCTACTTGTGTTTCAGTGAGGCTGTTATTTAAACGTGTCTATTTCTTGGCATTTGTTATGGGAGATACACTAGTTCAGTCTAAAAGTTGGAGATGAAAAAAGAAATCTCTGTCTAACCTTTAAGCTGGTGGTCTCACTTCTAGAAATGTATCCCAATTGATCCTAAGAATAAAGTTTTAGGCACCAAGTGTTTATTGCAATGATGTGTATTATTAGAAAGTAGAAACAGGGCTGGGGAGATGGCTCAGGGGTTGAAGCGTTTGCCTCCCAAGCAGAAGGAAATGACTTCAGATCCCAAATCCCATGTAAAAATGCTTGGCGGATATGATGGTGGCCTGCATTTTTGGTGTTGGAAGGTGGAGCCTGAGAAAACTCAGAGCAAAGCAATAAGGAGGCAGAGCAATTCAGGATGATTCTCAGTGTCACCCTTGGGCCTCCATAGGCAACTCACTCAAGTACCCTCTTGTACATACACACATGCGAGGAAAACAAAGAAAGAAAGAAAAGAAAGTAGAACAAATATCCAGTTTAAGAGGAATGATTAAATGGTGACATGTGCATCCAACAAACAGATGTGTAGAAAAAATACACTAACAGCATGGACAAATTGCTATCAATGTATTAGCATGAAATTACATTTTCAAAATTCTTTTCTTACGAACAGACACATACATTCCTACAGAAAAGATAGGTCTCCAGGGTGGAATTCCTGGTGACATTTTGCTCTCTGACTGTCTTGTTCTCCGCTGTCTTGGGATCTGACACATGCAAGGCTCTGGTGTGATGCTCTGCTTGCCTCCTCAGGGGAGCTGGAAGATGGACTGTCTCCTAATGGGGTCCCCCGGCCTGCAGCCCCAGGTGGAACTGCCAACGCAGAGAAGAAGATGACCTGCGGGACACAGTGCCCCAACTCCCAGGGCCTGGGCTCAGGCCCTCTGACCCAGAAGCAGAATGGCCTTTGGACCACAGAGGTAGGGTCACAGCCATGACTGGGGACTCGAGGGCAGGACATGGGTGGAGTTTGCTTCAGATCAGGCACCCTATGTGTGCCCAGGGAAAGGCTGTCTTGGCAATGGAAGGTGTCCACCTCACCCCAACGCTTTCTGTGACGTGCTGGGTTTTGTTCAATCTGCGGAAATGGTCCTTCGCATTCGTCCTCCAGAGGAAACATGTGTTTGCTTAGCACATCTTGGTTCAGGATTCTCCTGGTCTCTCACAAGGAGGCCTGTGATGGTTACAGAAGCCAGTCCTGGACCGGGCAGAGGAAGGTGCTAGCAGATCAGTGTGATAGCAGTAACGCTTGGCATGTTACTCTAACCCAGTGGAACAGGTGCCAAAGATGACTTTGGTTGAATATGGAGACAGCATTGCCCCAGACTGGAAGGCTGCCGTCCCTGAGCTTGGCTGACATCCTTGCAGGTCCTTTTCCTCCCAGAGTTGTTATTAGGGTTATTATTAGATGCAGCCCATGGCTTCTTTATTCTTATTACCCCCTCTTCCAACCCAGTTTTTCAACTTTACAAAATGCTGAATACCATGCTTCTAGCTTTGAATTTGAACCTCTTTCTAAGCTAGCAACCTGTACGACCTTCTCTCAAGATACTGGGCTGCAGCCCTGGATAGAGTAACAATTTCTACTTGGCCAGGTAATCTGCAGGGCATCCAGCTGCTGTTGCACAGTGTAGTCTGCTGCTAAGCTAGCGTGCTCAGAACATGACATACGCTAACGCCTTTCTGATTTATTTTTGACGTGAGATGAATTTGCTGGATGCGGGTCCATGCAAGCTGAGAAGCCGTGATGCTAGCATGTCAGTTTCCCCTGATGCACGTCACCGGGCTGATGGCTCTTCAAGGGGTGTGTGTGTATATGTGTATGCTTGTATGTAAATGCAGGCATGTGCATGCTCTAGCCACAGTGTACATGTGGAGGTCAAAGGACAACCTCAGTTGTCAATCCTTGCTTTTTACCTGATTGGAAACAGGGTGTGATTGTTGTTTGTTTGCTTTGTATGCCATGCCAAAGTTCTCCTGGAGGCCCCTTGGAGAAGCATACAGCCTGACCCACATACCTCCTGCCGTTTTCCCTTTTGAATCTATCAGGGCAGCTGGTGGGCTAAAGGCCATCCTGCTAAGCCTGGACCAGTTCCTCCTTAGTTCATCTGGGCACTCTTAAGATCCTTTCATCATATGCCCACCAAGTGTTGGCCAGGTGCCAGGCACTGTTGAAGGGTGGGGAACCTAGCAGGGGGAAAGGCAGGCCTGAGGTTTGCTGAAAGGCAGCTGCCAGTTTCTATCAGGGTAAGAGTCAGAAAATAGAGAGTAAGTAGAGCGGTCGCAGGCCTGCCCACCGTTCTGGAGGACTTAGAAGATCACGGGTAGGGGGGAGGTGCTTGGCTCCACAGCTCAGACTCCTGAGGGACGACGGGGCACCACAAACAGCGCCAATGACCCGATCAATGACGGGGCATGTTTCGAGCCCCTCCCCATTTCATGTCCCATCAAACCAACTGCATCTCTTTTTCTTCAATTCCTTCTGGTCCCTGCATTCTGCCCAGTATTAATAGGTGCTAACTGGTAAAAATGATTGTGCCAATTTTCACAAATCGGAACCAAATGTCTGGGTGCGGAGCTGCTTCTCTCTTGCATCCCACTTTCCCTGGTTGTCGGGACCACCTTGACTTCGCAGCATCTAATCAATCTTTCTTTGGCTTGGTCTTCGCCCAGTCTCAACCGGCGTTCCACAAACAGCGTGAGAGGAAGCTCTGATTCTTCCTTTTAAAATCTTGGTTCTTTGGGAATTTTGGGCTGCCTGCAAACACACTATCTCCCATTGCCTTGGGCTCACAACCCTCTCCCTCACTTAAAATAACTAAAACATCAAGCCGGGTAGAAATGCATGTGGAGGTGCAGCTATAAGCATGTGGGGTTCACCCAAGAGACTTCAGGTTTTCCAAAGTTCCACATTTCCCGGTCTTTCATTATTCTTGGCAAAGCGACTACACCAAGCTGAAAGAATTCAGTCATTATCTAGATGAATTCTCAGCTAAGGGACTTCCTCCTTCTGTCTCATCCCCAGTGTCTGGACACCGGTGAGCCAATCTAGGAAGGATCCATTTAGAAAGACAGGAGCGGGGTGGAATTTCTCTCCGGCAGTGGTCATGTCAGGTATATCAGGGAAAGGTGCCTTGGGAAGCAAAGGGAATCTTTTTAAACAAAAGCAGGGCACCAAATAGAGGAAAAGAATGAATGCAATCAGGAAGGAGGATTGCCAGGGGAAAGCACTTGAAAAAAAAGAAATAATTCAGCAGCACAAGGAAATGCTGCTTCCTTTGTGCCCTTTAACACTTTTTTTTTTTTTTTGAGACGCAATCTCACTCTGTAGCCCGTGTTTCCTCTAGCTGGACTCTCAGTCACCCTTGCTTCAGCCTCCCAAGGGCTGGAATTCTTTGTGGCACCACCTTTCCTAACTAGTCAATTTTTTAAAACCATAATTATGCTTTTATAATAAAAAAATACCAATACAACCCAAAAAATGAGCCTGATAAGCCAGAATCTTAGTAAGCTTTACAAAGAACTGTGTTAGACACGGACATATTTATTGAGTATAAGCAAAGCCAAGAATGTCTTTATTTGCTATTTGGGGTGAAACTGAGAAAAGGCTGAACAAATTTTCTCAAATCCAGGTCTCCACAAAGCTGCCAAGCTGTCCCCACTGCCATGAGATCCTTGACTTCTGTTTCCCAAAAGAAACAAGTCCATCTGGGTTGCAGGCTGCCAAGACATTATCACAGTCAATCTGGCTACCCTTGAGAAATGGCAGTCAGTAAATGACTTTTAATTAAAGAGGCAGCATGAAGGGACTCAAACTATGATTTCCCAGGATACTAGACCTGCAGAAATGAACACAAAACAAGAGAAGAATAGAAAAGCTGTCAAAGTAGGCGAGAAATTAGAGATGGTCCTTTAATGAGAACCGATGGGGACAGAGCTTGCAAAACAAGCACATTAGCTGGTGGAGGAAAGATTGAATTAGCAGTTAGCTGTGAAAGAAGAAGGTGCCAAATAGACTTCTCTCACCATTGAACTGAGAACCACGAGACTTTTTAAAGTCAGTAACTGCAATGCAGACACATTTTCTCATCATTAGAAAAGAGAGCAGGATATTAAGTAGAACATTCAGCTAGTTGAACACCATGTGGGGAGGGGGACATAGCTATGTCCCATAAAGTGGCCCTGAAGGAGAAAAGATAACTGTTTCTTGCATTTAGATAGCTTGTATCAAAAGAGGGCAAAGCAGCTTCCTTCTCAGAATGTCTGCAGAAGATATCTAGCTTTGGGTTTTTCTTTCTTCTTTTTCTTTCTTATTTGAAGTCAAATGTGGTAGTCACTTACTGCCATGACAAAACGCCTGGCAAAGACAACAGAAGGGTGGGTATATTTTGGCTCACAGTTTGAAGGGATTATTTTAGATTATAGTTGTGGGGGCATGGCAGCAGGAGTGTGAGATGGCTGATCATATTGTATGTACCATCAGGAAACCGAATGGAGAAGTCGCCCCAAACTATAAAATCCCAACACCGGCTGCAGTAATGCACTTCCTCCAGGGGGGGCGCCATCTCCTAGAAAGTCAACAATTTTCTAAAAACAGCACCCCCAACTGGGGACCGATCAAGTGAGCCTATGGGGGCACATTCAGAGTAAGCTACAAGAGAATCTCAGGTCTCCCAGTTGTAACTAGATGGCAGCAGCTGCCAACCTTCCCATGTCCTTACACTGATACACCCAGCGTAGGCACCTTTGGACTGATGTTTCAGACACCAGTCTATTTTGAAAATGTAAGAAAATATACAGCTGTTTGGTTTGCTAAATTTACTAGAGTAATTATTTAAAAATGGATTTGTTTGTGGCTGGGGAGTTTCTGTGTTCATTATTGAAATCCACACTCCAGGTCATCTTTATCCACAGTCCATGTATTTTCAAATTACTGTTTCTGTTAGTCCTCAGTTTCAGCAGAGGAAAGCTTTTGATAACAAATTGGTGTGTTTAATAACAGTTTGGTGTGATTTTTCAAGTGAAATTTAATGATGATAGCTACCATTGATGTGACTAGCTGTCTTGGTTTGCTAGGGCCTGAAGAGGTTTCTGGAATGTGGGACTTTTAAAAATGGATCAGTTCTGGAGACATGGCTCAGGGGTTAAGACTCTGCCTCGCAAACAGAAGGTCCTGAGTTCGGATCCCAGGTCCCATGCAAAAAAAAGCCAGCTAGAAATGGCAGTGGTCTGCCCTTCCAGCCCTGGTGGGTAGACCCTAGGAAATCCCAGAGCGCAGCAAGAAGGAGGTAGAAGCAATCCAAGATAATTCCCAAAGTCACCCTTGGCCCTTCACAGGGACACACAGAGCCCTCTGATACACACACACACACACACACTGAATGAATGAATGAATGAATGAATGAATGAATGAATGAAGTTAAAAAAATGAGTCAGTCTTGAGCAAACCAGAAGCTGGTCTCCTTACTAATGCTAAGTGACACACTTAATTCTCTCAACAAAACATCTAAGAAACAGGCATGATTCCCAGTTTTTAGGCTGAGGAACAAGACTTAGGTTAAACAGCACATCATGCTACTCTGAACTGGTAGCAAGAGCCTCAAGCTAAGTCCAAGTTCCGCTTTTCCGGCCTTTTGCTTACCAGCTGAGTGTTGCATTGTGGCTTCTTGGCAGGTGGAATCGCAGCCATATATATGACCTGTAGCTTCCATGACTGTAGCAGCTTTTCACTCTGTTCAAGCTTGAAAATTAAGAATCATCCAACTCCCGATTTTCACTCAGAGTTTTAAAATTTAAAAATAGACCAAATTAGAGCAGTATATTTTCTGTGAATAATCTTTCATTGCCTTTTGTTACAGACAAGCTTTTCTAAAGAAAAAAATTTTTGCATCTGAGAAAGTTTATGTTTCATTCTGGAAAGTTCTCTCACCTCTCACCCATGTGAGGAGAATGTTTCTCTTGATGCATCTCATTTAGGATAAGACCTCTGTCTCTCTGTTCTTTGTCTGCCTTCAAAGCCTTTATTAGCATTCTGACTTGTTTTGTTGTTTTTCTTTGTGAGGTTTCCTTCTGATCGGCAGGCATGTGGTACTTCAATGTGCAGTTCAGTATAAAGTGAAAAATCAAGGAACGTCTTAGGAATAATACTTCGAAGAATTGTATATGAGGAGTTGTAGACAGATAACCAAACATGTCTTATTTTGAAGACTGAGTTCTTCAAACGTAAGATAGAACACTATGCAGTATTATCTGCTGATTGTCAAAGCAATGATATGTCAATAAGAGTAATATATCCAGCCACCCTTCCTTCCACTCAGTTATTCCTCCCATTTGTCCTTCCGTGCACCATTTTTTCAGCCAAACTGAAACTGAGGACTATCAGTTCTATATCTTTTCAATTCAATGGGCAAGACTAAAGTGACCAAGTTAAAACTGTCCTGAACACTCCATAAATCATTGTCTGATGCTGTTCCCTAGAATCAGAACCTAAGATACTGTGATGAGTCTTGTGCAAGAAACTGATTGACACACGCATGGTAGTGAGGGGGTGGGTCAACTCAGAGTTTCAAGCATATGGGCTCAGTTGAACAGGTGTAGTAGAGCCTCGCCTCGACCCTTGAGGGAGCACTGTGGTGTCAAAGAACTGTACTTCCCTGAGGCAAGAGAGGCCAGCCTTTAGCATCCCCAATGAGGAATTCCCAGGAATTAGGGTGTAACTTCTTTGGCTTTTCAGGGGTAGGGAGCTCCATCAGATGAGAAGAATTAAAAAACAAGAGGGGGAAGTGCTGATGTGAGGACTTAGCAGCTGGGAGACAGATGCACCTGCACAGGAAAGGGAGACAGAGATGACGTCACAGCAGCTCTCACAAGTACTCAGGGTTTCCGTGACCTGCTGGAAGGAGACCCATCATTTATGGATAAACATAATGAGGTAGTTTGTCTGGTGTTACAACCACCCAGCATCTTGTTGGATGTACTTCCAAAAGCTGGTTTGTGCTGGGGAGTCATTGTGTATGAAAAGTAAGCATCAGTGTATGTGGACCCACACTCAGTGTGGGGAGATGTTGGGGGTGTGGCATCTGTTCTCATAGAGTCTGAGACCGTGCTCTTCCGGAAGCAGACAGTGGCACGTCACCCATCATTCAGGACTATCACTGGGAAGGGCCCTTAGGGCCAAGTGCTTGTGGAAAGGACAGATGAAAGCGAGAGCAGGCGAGCCTTTGGGTAGGAAGAGGCCATCCTAGGCACCTCTAGACTGTGACTCGTTCGCTACTTGTCCGAGCTGGCTGCCTCGTGCCACAGTAGTTAGGTGTTTCTATCCTTTCCTTTCTTTCCACGCCATGTCACCTCTGAATGTAAGTGAGGTGACTGACTCTCTGAGGTGGGGCTCACCCCCGCCACCAGTACATGAGAGGCAAACTCCAGGGCGTCCCACTTTTAATGAATTTCATTGGTCGAATGTGTGTGAACTACCCTCTCATCCTCGTTAAAGTTGTTTTCACTTTGGGAGAAAACAGAGGATGAGCATATGTTGAGAAATTACAACTGACTTAATATTTTGATATTCAAAATTAATTCTAGGCCTTTAGCATGAGTCTGTTTTCAGCTAAAAATGGATAATCTTACCTTGCATATGTGTGTGTGTGCGTGTGCATGTGTGTATGTGTGAGTCAGAGAGAGAGAGAGAGAGAGAGACTGTATGTATAAGAGGAACTTGAGTGTGTGTGGCTGTGGAGACCCAAGGGTGACTTTGGGAATCACCCTGGACTGCTCTACTTTCTTTTTTCTCGAGTTCCACCTTCCAGGGCTGGAATTACAGGCCATTGCCACTTGCACCAGTGTTTTTATATGGGATCTGGGATTAGAATTCGGCCCTTTTGCTTGCAAGGCAAAGACTTTAACTCTTGAGACATCTTCCCTGGCCCTAATCTCATCTTTAAGGTTTCCCATTCTTATTTAGTAATAAATATTATTCTAAGTATTTTATGTACATTATATCATTTAAATCTATAATAACATAACATAACATAATATAATATAGATAATATCCCCTATTTTGCAGATGAAGAAATCCAGAATTAGTAAAGTTGGGAGACATTTATCCTCATGAAACTGTTAGTATTTGAACAAAAGTCTGATTTTAAAGCTCAGACGCTTAACCCCTTTGCTAAGGCCAATTGTGAAAGCTGTCTTGCTATACTTTGACAGACCGACCAATTCATTCACTCAACAATGTTTTACTGAGCATGTCTCATGATACGCTCTATGATGGATTGGTATTAGATAATAGGGAAACACCTCTAAACATAACAGTGTGTACATGTATCGGAGCATGTAATTTTTATATTTTCCTGTAGAGCATTGAAAATTTTAATTTAAAGGATCTCCAAAGGAGGGCTTGCACATATGGGTTCTTGTAGTCATTCTCTCTGCCTGTATCCCTGCCTGTGTGTAATCATCTCAAAAACTAGTGTAAATGGATAAACCTTCCTTGCTAGTAAACAGATTTGTTATTTTGGTTTCTTTAACAGGCTAAAAGAGATGGTAAGAGAATGTCTGCAAAAGAAGTCACTATTAACGTCACAGAGAACATCCGACAGATGGACAGAAGTAAAAGGATCACCAAGAACTGCATCAATTAGCAGAGCGGCTGGCTGGAGGAGCAGGTGAACTTCTTTGGAGCCCTCTGTAGTAGCCCTCTGCTCTTCCGGAAGCAGACAGTGGCATGTCACCCGGGTCCTGTCAAAGAGACTGGAAGAAGTGGGCATCACGTGATGAATGTGGACACTGGATGTGGCTGTGTGCTACAGATAGTCGAACCCCACTGCGCACAGTGATCTGAGCTGTACGGGACGCCTCCCGTCTATCACATATAACAAATACCACAAATAGTCCCAAACTCTGCTAATAACTTGCCCCTCTGAAGCTTCTGTAGCAGGGTCTACCATAGTCATGGGTAGTTATGCATGTCTGTGTATGACACAGGCAGGTGGGGCTGCAGGTCCTTGGAGGAAAGGTCACACTGCAGTGCGTAGCTTTCTTGGGTTTCAGACAAGCTCCTTCTTTTCTCCTCCCTTTTGAAATACTGCCATCACATAACACTGTTTTCACGTAAAAGTTGGCTTTCACCCAGCTTGAAATCCAGAATTTTAAGAACCAGAGAGACAGGAAAAGTCCCTGCCATTCTTGTGTCACTAGCTCAAGAGAGGTGGAACCCACCAGCACCTATGGAGTGACTTTGACAGATCTCTATCACACAGTCATACCTGCTTATCTATTACCCAGAAACATCTCCCAGGTTGGCATCCACACATTGACTTCCACACCATCATGCCACAACTTTGTGACCATTGCATCTAACCTGCAGCCACCCTCCAGGACTCCGCTGGATGTTACATTTTTTTCCCCATCAGTTTCTGGTTCTCTTTGCTTGTGTCCTTGGGGGTTCATCCCTCCCGTCAGGTCATTTCCAATTGTAACGAAAACTGGAGGTGATCCAGGAACACGCAGCTTGTGTGGTACCCTTCAGCTTATGTGTACACAGCCCAAGGACTTTGCTATTTTAATGTCTGGAAAGCAATTATTTTAGAAAGTCAGAACCAGGTTGATGTGTATCCACATTGACATTAGACTGACAGGACCTGCATTGGAAAACAGGCTGCACACATGGAAGAATGGTGTTTTGACAAGAATGGTTTAACATTTAAAAAACAAAAACCATGTCGGGTGGGTAGATCTTCCTGAACAGTAACATCGCATGATTTGCAAAGGATTGGTAGCATGTTGGGATTGGGAAAGGTAGAGTTCAAGCTGCATAAACTGTACTGTGAACCCCTAGGCTTGGCAGTGCCACCTTGATGTATGTGTTTACACAACACAATCCAGAGAAGTAACCTAAGCGGACTCAAATGCAAATCCTCACTCCCTTCTCTGATGTTATTTCCAAAACACAAGCAGTTGCATCCCTCATTGTTTCTCTCATGACAGATTATCTATTTATTCGTTAGATATTCAGTGTCAACCTCAAGTCAGTTACTATACCAGATGCGGTGGGATTTGGAGTCTAGCCAGTCACGACTGTACATCCTGACTTTAAACACTGAACCTGATGCTTGGGAGACTGACTCAGACCCTAGGGCACATTGTGCATCGGGACTTGCTCTGTGGTGCAATTGCACTTTTATGGTAAAGGTGGGTTTCTGTCAAATCACAGATGTAGGTGTTCTGATCACTATCCAAGCTTCTACCGTACCCCAAACCACTGTCCCCCAAACCTCCATTATCTTGACTCCTTATTAAAGGGCTTTTAGGGAACTTCGTGTTCTGACAATTTTAAACTTAAACAAAAGCAAGCCCTGTGACTCCAATGTCCCGATGGCATTGCTCAGCAGGAGCCCGGCTGCAAGGTTGGCAGCGGGCCTGCGAGTTCAAGGGCTTGCTCTCCGGGGCATGCGCGCTGTGTTTTGACATGTCACAGGAGCTGGGGGTGCCGGGCTAAGCCCGGCTTCTCTTGCCAGCTCTGTGTTTACTTCAGTTCCTGCAGCATGTTTTGTGGAATTTATCATCCTCAAAAGTCATCGTTGCTTATGCAGAAACACTTTCTCACTTTAAGGGAGAAGAGACTGGAGGGCCTAGCATCTGGCTATGTCGGTGATATTTCCATCTGGCAACTTCTTTTTTTTTTTTTAAATATGTGTTTAAGACAAGAACTGATTCTTACTGTCCTGTTAGGATAACACTTTCCATTGCAACGTTTGTGTCAATAAAGTCATTAATTTAAAACATATGTGAGCAGTTACAGAGAATTTACTGGAATCTTAAATTTGTATGCACAGCTGTTTAGACTTCTTTTCTCTACAAAGACCTTTTATGTAAGGGATTCCTGCGAATCTTCCAGGGAATTAGGTAAGGAGAATGCTGTTAGTTCCCCCCCCCCCCCACACACATATGGAAGTATTTGCTCAGCCTGGACATGGTGGGTTGGGATGTCGGAGAGGGGAGTCAACCTCAAATCAGAGTTTTACCCATCATTCACGGTACTTGCCCAGCCAGAAGGTCTAGCACAGCAGCAAGACTGAGCCTTCTGAAGGGATCTTGTCACACAACCTGAGACTGAGCCAAGCCCTAATCACCAATGAGGGTCATTGGAAAGGGGGATGCGTAGAGAGGACCGGGAGCTCTGGGGAGTTTGGTGGGGCCCAGCTCACTTACTGTCCCGATAAGGTGAAACATGATATGAGAAGGCATTTTTGGTTAAGGTCAGAAAGTAAGTTCATAATTCAGGGAAGATGAAAATTACAGTCCTTGGGATGACTGCCTAGACCTAAAGCGAAAGGAAGAGAAACGGGAGACTTGGGCTGCGGTTAGCATCCTGTGCCCTGCAGGGGTGGGTGTAGAGGTAGTTGCTACATCTGCTTACCTTTCCTGAGTGTCCTTCGTGCTACCTGCGCTTGGGTCTCTTAGTAGTCGGTGTCTACATGCTGCTAACCTTGTTTATGATTCTCATCACTCCCACTTGCTGGCCACCTCCTGATGTCATAGAAACACCTCCCATCCACATTTGTTTCTAGAAGCAGGTTCACATAGGGGCTACGCCTCTGTTGAAACCAGGTAAGAGACATGCTTTATTTAACTGTCATGGTGTAAAAACTTTCATATCCATAGCCAGCTCTGGGGGAGACTCATCCCTGATATATATATATTCTCCCCTTCTCTCTTAGCTAGACACATACTCATATAGAATGAAGATTGCATTACTGGGCTTCCCAGTCTGGAATGGGGAAGTAACGGCTGCAGCTACATCATTCCATCGGGAGCAGAAGCTCTGCTACACTGAGCAACACGTTAGAAGCAGCTCTGCATTGCACACCCTCAGATCTTTTGTGACAAAGAAATACGCATTCACTTCATGTAAACTAATGCTTCAAACTACACTTCAGCAACGAGCTTAATTTAAATTGACACACAACAACTGATATATTTATCTCCCTTGAAGAACTGAAAGATTTCTATCCCTCAGACCTGTTGTGCCACTTGACCAGTTGAGAATAAAGAGAAGATTCTTTGGAGAAATTTTGCTAGGAGAACAAAAAGAGACCACTGGTTGGAGAAAACTGAAGAGTCAAAGAATTTGGAAATGAAGAGCATTAAGAGAGAAAGTTTCTAATTTATGTCAGTGATGGTGTAGAATGAGAGTTTCCAGTTCCAGAGTACAGGAAAGGGAATTATCCACCAAGGAAAGTGTCCTTGAGAAGGTAAGAAGATTTCTCTAAAGAAAAAAAAAAGTATATAAATCAAGTTTCGAGACAAGTAAAGAAATCTATGGGATATATATCAAAGAATTAGAATCGTGACACACATTTTTAGCTCATTTTCATTTTTTTAAAAAGACAAATGATCCAGAAAAATTAGAGAAGAGAAAATGAACAGACAGGAGGAAATTTGAATGACCAATAAAATATAAAATAGGGAATGGAGCGATAACTCAGTGATTAGAACCCTTGCTTCACAAGCAAAGGGCCTTGAGTTCCAATTCCCAGATCCTAGGTAAGAATGTCAGTAGGTGTGGCAGCCACCTGTAATTCCAGCTCTGGAAGGAGGAGCAAGAGCAAGTCAACTAGCCAGGCTACCTTGATGGGATGCTCTGGGCTTAATTAGAGACCCAGGCTCATGATAATAAGGTAGAAAAGAGATTGAGGATGGTTCTGCTATCACCTTTGGGCTTCCACAGGCATACGCGCTCAAGTGCACCTGCATGCCCATGTGCACCCCTCCACACAAACATAACACATGTATGTCCTGCATGCACACTTTCATGACAAAAAATAGAAAGCAGTCCTTAATCTCACCAGTAAATAGACAAATTGAAACAAAATATTCTACTCTTTCACTTGATAAGTCAATTTAATTTAATTCAAAATAGTAGTATCGATTTTTGGAAAGGTATGGTAATCAACTAAATTAAACTCAGATGTTGCAATTGAAATGGAATTTGTGATACCATTTACAATGCTGTGGAAAAAACAAAATTTACTTTTGTCCTCTTAGAGTTTCTAGCAGAGAATAAGAACTAAACTGACACTGTACATGGGAGAAACAAATTACAGATTTATTTAATATGTCATGTGACGAAAAGTCTCTCAATGAAATTACTCAAGAATAACAAAAAACTAAATGATTTTTGTTGTGTACATTTTCTGGGGAGGGCATAAACTCCTGCCTCTGAGTTAGGAATGTGCCAACAGACCAAAGAATACCTCAAGTCCAGTATGACAGACAAGTGAGTTTATGAGGATTTGCTTGCCAAATGTCAGACAGTTTATCGGCAATTGCACTTGCAAGTGACCACGACACACCAAGCTCCTATTTACAGAGCTCTGACATGTCAAGTCTAGAGAGGAACTCTACATTCACGTTCACCATCTCTGGAAATTCCAAAGGTCTCTGTCAATGCTGTCACTGTGTCTTATGACACACCAGCTCGAAAACAATCCTGCTCATGCACATCCTGCTTGTTCAAAGGACACCGCACCTCAGGGCATGCCTCAACCTTATGTTTGTAGTTCTTGAGGTGACCCAAGCAACTTAGATTTTCCAGAACTTCCTCACCTCACATCCCAATAGTGAACCACTTCAGAGTTCTCCCAAGCGCTAGGGGGATGACTCAGAAGTTAAAGCCTTTGCACTGCAAGGAAAAGGATCTGAGTTCAGATCCTCAGATCCCACATAAAAATGTCTGCAGGGCCTAAAATTTCAATCCTGGAAAGCAGAGCCTGGAAAACCTCAGAGTAAAGCAATAAAGTGAAAGAGCAATCCAGGATGGTTTCCAGGTTCATCTCAAATACATACACACACTCACACATACACACATACACACACATATGTACACCCACCCATATGCAAACACACACGCACACACACATATGGGCTAGAGAGATGGTTCAGGGGTTAATACTCTGTCTCTCAAGCAAAAGATCCTAAGTTCAAATCCCAGGTCCCACAAAAAACACTAGGCAGAAATGGCAGGTGCCTGCACTTTTGGCCCTGGTGGGCAGAGCCTGGGAAATCCAAGAGTGAAGCAAGAAAGAAGAAAGTAGAAGCAATCCAGGATGATTCCCAAAGTCACCCTTGGTCCTCCACAGGGAAACACAGTGCCCTCTGAGATACACACATACACACGCACACGCACACAATTAAATAACACACACACACAGTTCTCCATAGTTCAAACAGCTCAGAAGCAAAAAATTCCCTAATGACCATAGTTTCACATGTGTATGCTAAATCACAGCCTTTTCCTTTCCCTGCATCCTGGATCGAATCTGGGGTTGGGGGTGGGGTGTGGCTTTTTCAACTTTCAGTTCATTCCCTGTCTTTACTGTCTGACTCTTCCCAAGAATTCTGGGTCTCTGGGGTCCTAGCAGAATTTTTGCATGCAGTGTGGACCTTAATTTTCCTTTCATTCCCTCAGTGGTGAGAATAGACTCACCAGGCCAACATTTGATCTTCCTTTTATCCAAGTTTTCTGCCGAGCGAGAGGTTAACATGCAAACAAGAGTCACATATCCCTTCCCAGCCGAGTTCTTCTTTCTGGGCAGATAATCTCAGTAGCACATCTTGCCATCTACAGCAGGGTCACAACCACAGCCAAGATCTCCCACAATCCCATCTTACTACGTTCAGAGATTGCGGTATATTTTCTAGTCTGTCACTCACACAGCTGACCACACTCATCAAAAAGCGTGCCACTTGGTACCACGTGGAGGAGGGTGGCTGCCCAGGGATTTCTTCCACAAATGCTCCACTCTGGCTTATATTTAATCTGTCTTCTCTGTTTTGGTGACAGTTATATGTAGATGCAGTGAGGAAATGTAAAAGACACTTCCATCGCTAAAGTAAGATGGTGCCAACAGACCAAAGAATGATTTGAACGATTCCAGCACAGCTAGTCAATGAGTTTACTGGAGGTTACTCTCAGTGCGCTGCTTGGTTTATAGGGAACTGCTGGTATTGGCTATCCTCCTCCTCCACAAACTTCTGCTGTGTGCTCTGAGTTTCTATGGTGCCAACAGAGGGCAGAAGCAAGCCATACATAGAGAGGAGCTATATGCCTGGGCACATTCTGTCCTTGGGAGAAAATCTGAAGATCCCAGGAAACAGTGTAGACCAGGGCAAGCATGAAGCCTCACAACAAAATGTCAGCCTGCTGCAGAATGTCATAATTTGGCTAGAAATTGGAGAACCAATCTCCCTATAGTTTTATATTAAGCGGAACTAAAAGAGGCCTCTATGCAAAGATAACTGAAATATGGAAACATGGAATTGTCTTAGTTCCATCTTTCATGCCGTAGTTTTCTCTCCTGCTTTCGGGGGGAAAAAAGGATAGTCCCAAATTTCTTCTTAGATTTTTTTAAAATAGATCTATTTATTTAAATTTTATTTGTGTGTGTGTGTGTGTGTGTGTATGTGTGTGTGTGTGTGTGTGTGTGAGAGAGAGAGAGAGAGAGAGAGAGAGAGAGAGAGAGAGAAAGAGAGAGAGAAAGAGAACTATATGTCCCTGTGGAGGACTGAGGGTGACTTCTGGAATCATCCTTGATTGCTTCTACCTTCTTTTTGCTTCACTCTGGGATTTCCCAGCCTCCACACCAGGGCTGGAAGTGCAGGCCTCTGCATTTTCTATCTGGTATCTTCAAGTATGGGACCCAGCCAAACTCAAGACCCTCTGCTTATGAGGCGGCACCTTAAACCCTAAGCCATCTCTCCAGCCCTCTTAGGTTGTTTTTTGAAGGGCCTTTAGATCCACATGATGTTTATGGCAAAGTGACATCTTTGGAGTGGCATATTCTGACTCCTTGGTAGCACTTTGTTTTATTTGTTAAAGCCTAAAATATGTAAACTCAGTAATTCCATGTTAGAACTATATATGTTACGGATTAAGTTGCACAATCATGCATTGTAAAGCTAAATCCCTATATACTACTGAATGTGATCATATCTGGAGATAGGTTCTTTAAAGTGGCCACTAGGTAACATGAGGTACCTAGGCAGGCCATAATGCATGTAATTAGTGTTCTGATAATGATTATATAACAAAGGGCTAATCCCATGAGACTTCAGAGGGAGAGAACCATCTACACACCGAAGAGAAAAGGACTCAGAAGACAACAACCTTGCTGACACCTTGATCTCAGACTCAACAATCCAGGTTGGAAGAAAATAAATTTATCTTGTTCTATGGGTCTGTGTGACTTTGTTTTGGGAGCTGTAGTGAACTAATACAAGACCCTAGAAAAACACTAGCAC
Source organism: Typhlomys cinereus (assembly GCA_023101885.1). Taxonomy (NCBI): domain Eukaryota; kingdom Metazoa; phylum Chordata; class Mammalia; order Rodentia; family Platacanthomyidae; genus Typhlomys; species Typhlomys cinereus. The sequence goes on from JALPQD010000167.1 coordinate 2,477,228, forward strand.
ATTTTTATAATGTAGGTGCTTTACTTTGGGATAGGTGTTGCTGTGACAAAATCGCTGACCTAGACAGCTTAGGGAAGATGGGGTTTTTATACCAACTCACAGTTCCAGGTTATAGTCCTTGATGGCAGGAAGTTACAGCAGCGAAGGCTTGTGACGACACATCCATAGCCAAGAGCAAAAAGCAACAAATGAATGTCTGTCTCCTTGCTTATTTGTTCCATGTATTTTTAGTGCATGTGTAGAGTGTAAGCATGTGTATGAGTTTGCATATGTGTGTGTGCACGTATGTATATGTTCATGTAGAGGCCCAAAGCGGAAGTCAGGTGTCTTCTTCAATTACTTTCCACTTTTATAATTAAGGCAGGGTCTCTCCATTGCGACCAGAGCACTCCAATCAGCCAGGCTAGCTAGCCGGCTTGCTGTGGCTATCATATCTTTGACTTCCAAGAGCTGGGAATACAGGTGGCTGCCATGCCTGCAGGACTATATGTGAGTTCTGGAGATCCCAAGTCAAATTTTCACACTTGTAGGACCCTTTATCAGCTGCACCATCTGCCCAGTCCCTGTTCATTCCATCCTTGCAGAGTCTTACATCTTTATACACGCTGCAGCCTACCTAGGGAATGGTGACGCCCATAATGGATAGTCTTCACACTTCTTTCATCAAGTCATCAAGTCATCAAGACAATCTCCCTCAGGCATGCCCAAAGGCCTGGCTATGTCAAGTTGACAGCTAAACCTAACCATCATAGTAGGTGTGCTTGGGGTTGGTCATAGCAGAAGTCTGAGCGCAATGCTGCATCTACCTTCTCTTGACCTTCAGTGCATCGCTGTGGACTTCTAACTGCACCACCTACCTTCCTCGGCTGGTTTGCTCTTCCACTTCCATGGCCTGTTGTTCCAGGATGCTCATGATGCTTATTGATGCTCATGATGCTTATTTACCCCCCTGCCTCCCAGCATCCTTCACTCAATGACCGATGAGAGCTCCCTCTGCCTTGGATGGGGTAATGCTAAGATGCGTGTTTCATATGAGCTCCTACGGTTCCCAGCTGCACTCAGCTCCAGTTACCCAGCAGGTAGCTGGTTTAGTAGCATCCGTCTTTAGTGAATGTTTCTCTGGTTCCTTTCCAGGGTGGATGCACTGCTGTAGTTACAGGCTTCAATAGCAATGACATCTTTCCTCCTATTTCTTTTTCATGATCACACTTGACCATTTTCTCTTTTTTACTTTTTCTTTGTGTGCACACACACATGTGTGTGCATGTGTGTGTGTGTGTGTGTGTGTGTGTGTAGAAGAAGCTATTTGAGTGTGTGCCTGTGGAGGCCCAAGGGTGACGCTGTGAATCATCCTGCATTGCTTTGCTCTGGGGTTTTCCAGGCTTCACTCTCCAGGGCCAGAAGTGGAGGATCCTGCCATTTCTGGCCAGTATTTTTATGTGGGATCCTTTTGTGTTGCAAGGCCTAGGCTTGCATAATGTGTGTATCCTTCAGCTCCTTTTGTTTGCAAGGCAAAGGCTTTCACCCCTGAATCATCTCCCTAACCCACTTGACCATTTTCTAAGATCTGCCTTCACTGGTAGCCCATCCTCCACCTTGTCTCAGCATGCTTAGACTATCCAAAGGCTTCATTTATCAGGGAGCAATTCTTTGCTAAGTATCTATCAATGATCTTTTTTTTTTTTATTTCAGCTCATACAAACTTATTAGGTACACCAGTTCCCTCCCTCCCTCCTCCTCCCCCCGTACCCCCTGTTCCCCCTCCCTACCCTTCTCCCTCCCCATCCCCCAGTGCCTCCCGCCCCAATCCCAGAGAGTCCTTTCTTGTGCATGTCTGATTTTCCTCTGGGCCCTCCTCTCCGATGAAGTACAAGGACCCAGTGGCCTTTCCCTGAACCCTTTCCCGTGTTCCCCTTAGGTATAGGAACACTACTGTGGCTGCCAATCCCTTGCCTCCAAGGCTCTTGGTGCCTTTAGCCGATGCTAGACTTTGTGAGGTCAACAGTGTGTTGGACAATGCGCAGGGCATGCAAAGTCCAATTATGATTGCTTCAGCCCTAACTAGTATAGAGTATTTTACATATCATTGCTCCTCCCTCGATGACCTTTTTAACTGCTGTAACACAATAAATATACTTTAAGATAAGAAATAAACATGTTAGTGATCCATTTTACTTCAGAAATCAAAGAGGAATCCAGGAAAGAAACCCTCAAAAGATACCTAGCAGAAATCACAAACCATGTGAGTTCAGGGGACAAGCAAGTGACAGAAATTAGTTTTGTAGAACACTTGGAGTATTGAGATCTGAGAAGAAAAGTGCATACTGTGCTTTAAGTTTGCTCGAGGATAATGCTTAAAAAAATAAACATAAACAGCTAATCGAGACAAATTCTTGCCAATATTTTTCCATCCATAGTGCAGGCTTGGAGTTGGACCACATTCATGACTGGTAACATTTCATAATTGCTTATGCTTGACTTTGGCAAAAATTGTTTACTGATCTGCCCATGGAAGTCTTCTAGTTGAACATGTGTGTCTCCCTTTTGACTCACTTTCTCCTGTGAAGATTCCATAACATAAAGAGGTAAGGAAAGGATTCAGAGAAGAGATACATACTACATGGGAGATGGTCAAGTGTGATCCCTCGTCCTGAAGAGGAAGCTCCATTTTTAAATCTTTGGAACATTCTGGAAGATAGGTTTCCTGGCACACAGTTACTAATTGAAATTCTACAGTTACTGGTTGCTTGGAACATCAGAAAGGTCTTCACTTATTGGTGAACAATCCCATAGCCACTGGGGTCTGTTTCATTGTTTTGCATGTGCTTCTCAAGTTTCTATCATCAGATTCACCTTTCTGATGGACGATATATTCACAAGTACCGGCAATAATCTCAAGCCCAGCTTCAGTGACTTCCCCTGATGCTCAGCTTGCTTGGCCTCTGCTTTTGTTGTCTGGCCAGTGTCTTCCATAGCAGTTCTGCCCACCTTTGGAAACACTCCCCTCTTTTTGATCACTTTTACTTTTCTGTTTGATCATTGGTCAATCTCCCTTTGCCAATTTCTTCCTCTACCTGTTGCATAAATGTGTGCATCCTTCAGGATACCCTTTTAGCTTTTTTCCCTTTAGATTCTTCCCATTTTTAAATTTATTTTTTTAAATCTCTGAGCAAATCCGTCTGATTCCAAGGCCTCAGTGATTTATATCCCAGTTTCACTTGTATCCCCAGCATCTGTGTCATATACCTGAGTGACACCAGACATGTGCCATATTTGGATGTCCCACGTGGCAAGGAAACTGCTCTCTTTTGTTCCTGGACACTAAGCTTGGCTTTATTTCCTAATCTCCCTTGGATTGATATGCCTGCAATACTGAATTTGAACCGAATTCAGATTATGTGGGAATTTAGAGATCATAAAACCCAGCACCAGAGAGAATTTATATAATTCTCTTGGGAATATGGAAGTATTAAGGCATCTAATAATGAATTTTCAATGGATAACCCATGTTTAACTTAGAAAAGTCAAGGCCTTTATTATTTCAGTGTTTCTCAGTTTCAAAGCAGCGGGTTGGGGATGTAGCTCAGTTGGTGCAGAGCTTTCCTAGCATGCACTGAGTCCTGACTGCCGTCTCCAGCACCAGAATTGCCAGAAACAAAGGTGGGGAGGGTAGGTGGGGATTGCTCAATTGTAAAGTGTGAGCATGTACAAGCGTGAGGCCACGTATCAGGCCTCCGGTATCCATGAAGGAAGCCAGACATGGTGACCTACACTGTCCTCTGGAGAGCTGGGATCAGTGTATCCCTGGAGCCCACTGGCCTGACGGCCTAGCCTAATCATCGAGCCCAGGCAGTGGGAAACACTGCCTTGATAAACAAGGGAGATGGCTTCAGGAAGGACACCCATGGCTTCAGCATGTACACACACACACACACACACACACACACACACACACAGAGGAAAGAGATAGACAAGATTGCTCTTTTGGATTCAAATACCCCTTCACCTTTGATATTGCCATAGGCTGAGGAGACGGCTGAAATTTTGTTTGCCTTTTGTGTTTTATTTTGTTATCTAAAGACTCTCTCTTTGTGTCATAACAGGCAAATCAGCTGTGAGGTGACCTGTGAAACAAGGGGTGGCAGCAGGAGGGCCTGGGAAAACAGACATCACCCAGGCCTCTTCTGCAGAAGGCGAATCAGAACTTGGCTTCTCCCAGCTGAGTGCCCTGGAGCACAGGGTAGAGCCGCTCAGAAACTCGCTTCCCTCAATGAGGCAACATGGTCTTTCTGAGGGCTTATGGTGAGAATTAAGTGAGATAACAAATATAGATAAAGTGGCGTCAGCCTCATGCTCATTATCTCTGCATGTTAGGTACCACGCTAGATGCCTCACACACACTATCTCTGGTCCATCAAACAACCCTGCCAGGTTTGTTTTACCTGCTTTACATGAGGAAACAAACTGAAAGGCTCTGGGCCTCACAGCCTGGAAAGAGCAGGGCTGGGGTTTGAACCTATGCCTGCCGGTCTATAAATACCAGTGCTCTGTCCACTGGGCCACGAGTAAGTACTCAGGAAGGGGTCATCTTCTTCCTGTCATGAGGAAAGCAAATGATTTCACAGCTCTTTTAATAGCATCTCTATCTCAGTACTTGCAACCTGCCAGGGCCAATTGAGGATAAAGCACAGCACCCTACATCCCAAACTGCAGAACTTCATCTTGGTTTCTTTCAGCTTTTCTACTTAACAGCAAGTGAGCATCAGCAGTCCTCTGAGTTGGGCCACAAGGTCAAAGTCCCTTTGATGGTGAGACTAATAAAGTTGGGAGGGATGGCAGATGCATTTCGAACGACTTACTTTTCCTTGCTCCAGAGTGAGAGTCTAAGCTGACTGGATTCCCAAAAAGAAGTGAATGCTCTAGTCCAAGCTATTGAGGAGACTGAGGCAGGAGGAGTATTTGAGTTCAATTGTTCAAACCAACACGGGCAGCACAATGGGACCTGGTCCCAAACAAACAGGCAGGCACAAGAATATCTGAATCCGACTGGGATTGCAGACAATCTCACCACCACCTGTTTGCTTTGTGACCTTGTGCAAGTCATTTTACCTTGCCATCTTCTTGTTTGTCCATGTAGAAAATGGGGCTCAGAGGGCCTCCTGATTTGGGGAGTACTTAGTAAGGATGCTCAGTACACTGGGCACCAGTCCGAGCACTTGAAGATAAACACAAGGCTGGCTATCACTGAACTTGATTCAGCCTTCAAATTTCCAGGCCATTCAAGTTCAGCTCTCAGGGATGAATGTAGAGAAAGCTGACTCTTTAAGCACCTTGTTCTTGCATACAAAAAAGAAGTCCTGCTTTCAAGATGAGCCCTTCTTACCCTACTTCAGATGTATGTTAAGCTTCCCTGGGAGAGGGAAAGAAAACATCCTTGAGAAAACTTCCCAAGACACAGGGACTCACCTCTGCACAGAAGCACTGAATCTGGGTGTTCTAAGGAAAGGGAATGTTTTCAGTGCCTTGGGGCTCCAGAGGCTGGTTTTCTCTCAAATTGGTAACTAACAAGTAAATCGCGATTTTGGATGGAGAAGAATCTCAAGTGAATAAGCAATGCTGTTCTCCAGGATGGCAGAAAATCCTATCCCAGCAGTAAGACAAGACTGTGTCGCCCCTGTGGATCCAGAAAGATTCAAGAGAGCACGGATAGTCTTAACACAACGCGGTGGTCCCAGAAAGGTAAATCCTTAAAAAAAGGATCCTTCCAAAGCAGCTTTGGATCCCTGTGAGAGAAAAAGCAGGGATGAATCATCCACAGTTCTTAAGTAAAATCAAAGCTAGTGTATGAGACACACACATACACACACACATATGACATGAAAAAAGAAATGAAAGAGACTCAGGGGAAACTTCTATAACTTGGTCAACTTTCTAGCCTCAGGCTTAGTGCTAGACATGGGCCCAGCCCCCAGTTGGGCTACTTGTATACACAGCTCTTGTGAATTTCATCTTTGACTGTTCCTCTAAGGTATACACTAAAAGGGAACATCCCCCCACCCCCTCAACCCCACACCTCTATCTTTTCTGGATACTCTTTGAAAACAGAAAGTATCATAATCACTGAATAGTCTAAATTCAGAAATTTTATTAATTCTTAAGACTCACTACTCTATGTGTCAGGCTTTACCTGAAGGTTAAGTTTCTCTTCAACCCGATCCTTGTCAGGGCCACAGAAGGCGGCCCTCCTGCTGTAAGTTGTGATTAGCTCCTATCTCAGCTTTGTTCTGTTTCCTTCTTCCTCCCCTTTTGAATTTTGACAAAGGATGGTGGAAAAGGGAATCCAGCATTCTTATTCAATAGTGAGAAGGTTGTTGCTGCCTTTCAGAGTCCTCTGAATACTTCGTAGTTTTGCTTTTTTGGAGTTGATTAACCTTCCTGTATCTTCACGTACTTGTCTTCTGGGCCTCACACACACCCCTGCTGGGCAGGACAAGGCCCCTTCTTGCTTCCTTGCCTGTGGTCCAGTGGTCCCCTCCATAAGACTCCCTCCACTGAAGCCCAGATCCCATCTCTCCTCCTGGTTGAAGTCCACGTGGCCACAGCCCGGCTCTCACTGGAAATCGGGTATCAGGTGAGTAGCTAGAGTGGGCATCTCAAGAGGAAATATTGGAGCAAAAATCTTAAGTGAGCAGAGAGCTGGCTGCGTAGAGTCCTGGGGAGAATGAAATCAGGCCAGCACAGTGGACAAGGGCAGAAGCTCTGCACATGGAGAGGATGGGGGGAGAGAAAAGCCAGGTGGGAGATGGGGGTAGGGGGGGAGTGAGGCCAGATCCAGAAAGCTTCCTGCTGCATGGCCAGGAGGCAGGTTTTATTTTTAAAAAGTCCTCTGGCTACTGTTTGGAGTAGCAGATGGATCCAGGACATACTTCAGGGCCCACAGAAACTTTTTTTTTCTTGGCCGGGAATTTATACCATTGGCAGGTCTCGAATTGCCTACCATGCTTTAGGGCATTCAGCACAAATATCCACTGGGGCATCCTCGTAGGTGCTAAGTGGAATCTCTTTCTTCTCCCAAGTTCTCAGTAAAGCTCTTCTCTTAACCAAATACAATCGCTCCCCTGACTAAATGTTCTGCCTCTCTACTTATATAGAGTTTGTGATATCAATATATCCACATTATTGAAGTTCTTGCAATTGTCTTAGTAAGGGTTTAGTATGCCTTACTTTATAGTAAGGATCTTGGTTACAAAGGATGCACTGAGATGAACATTCATATAGTCAACAATTGCTTCGAAGATACCTATGAAACACATAGCATGACTAAAGTTCATGACTTAAATGCTCAATTTAGAGTCAATTAACTCACTCATTCCTTAATAAGCACTTAGTTGGTATATTTTATGTCATGGAGATAAATAGAGAATTTTGGACAGAGTTTCAACTCTGATTTCATAACATAATCAAGCAGTTGAAATAGGACTGCAGAGATGGCTCCAGGGTTAAGACTCTGCCTCTCAAGCAGAAGGTCCTGAGTTCAGATTCCAGGTCACATAAAAATGTCAGGCAGCAGGCTGCACTTCTGGCTCTGGTGGGCAGAGCCTAGGAAATCTGAGTGAAGTAAAAAAGGAGGCAGAAGCAATTCAGGATGATTCCCGAAGTCATCCTTGGTCGTCCATAGGGACACATAGTGCTCGCTCTCTCTCTCTCTCTCTCTCCCTCTCTCTCTCTCTCACACACACACACACACAAATAAATAAAATATTAAAGAAAAAGAAATAGAAACTCAACTTCTGCGTCTATAGGTTTTTGATTTTTCCTAAGAGTTCCATCTGCCAACCAGGAGTGCCACAATGCTGGGGAGGGTGGAAAGATTTGGAGCTCTGTCCTCATCCACCTACATTGACCTCTATGAGGAGTGCATGCCATGTCTGAACTTTGCTCTCTGTTAATGACTCCTTCTAGTCTGAAGAGTCCTTTCCTACCCGTGACTTTCTCACAATCTCATGGGGATACAGGAAACATTGTGTAGCTTCACACTCACAGTGGGATCAGGAAAAGCAACTTTGCACTGCCAAGATGTTGCGGCTTCTGCGCAGGTAGAGGGGGAGAGGCTCATGAGGTCACTGCCGGCCTCTGCCTTGCTGGTCTGCAGCAGTCTCAGAGTTGCTGCTCAAGACCTTCGGCTCTGCTGCTGCTTCTCCATCACTGCTTTGCCTCTCTTCCTGCACTTCACCTTGACCCTGACAGTCCCACTCAATCCTACGACTCTGTTATAACTAGACACAGGTGTCAACTTGACATTTGAGGATTCGAGCTCTGGGCGCATTTGTAAAGAATTAATGGTTGAGTTATACCTGGAGCGAGCCTGCAGGAGACTGTCTAATTAAAGGGGAAGACCCAGCCCATGATGGGTAAGGTGAGTCCCTGGGTGGGTGAATAAGATGGATGGAGCTGGTTAGAGAAGTAGGCATCCTTCTGCATACCTGGCCAGACTTGCCAGTCTGGCCAGTGAGGATTGTCCCTCTCAGCAGCTATTGTAAATTTAAATCATGTGGTCAGTTCCCTCCGCCCACGGAGTGGGTTCTCCTGCCAAGATGGACAAGGAACTTTGACTGGACTATTGTAAGAAAAAAAAATCCTTCTTTCCTTATAAGCCATTTGGTTGTGAATTTATTGACAACTTGTGACTGCTACAAGCTTTCTCCTGTTCTCTAACTCCTTTCCCTTTTGGGCTGACCTAAAACTCCAAGGCCAAGAATACATGTGAGTAAAGGAGAGAGAAGTCACAGGGTGGCAGAAAACACCAGGGAAGAGGGTCAGGAAGGTTTTGCCCCAACATGACACTTGTAGGCTTTACTTTATTGAGCCTAAATGACCATTTCTTCCAAAGAAAACTTACTTTTTAATTAGAGGCATTCCAATGTTCATATTCCAATTTGTTTACCATTCATAAATCTCTCGTATGTTGCAAGAAATTGTGAATATTTTATTTCTAGATGCTTGCTTTTTTATTTAAAGTCATTACTTATTTATGTGTTTATTATTTTTCTGCATTCATTATAAAGTGTGTGTGTGTGCATGTGTGTGTGTGTGTTTATGTGTGTGCGGTATATGCACAAGAGGCACTTCAATGTGTGTGCCTGTGGAGGTCCAAGGTAGATATCTGAAATCACCCTGGATTGCTTTACCTCCTTATTGCGTTGTTCTAGGTTTTCTAAGGCTCCACCTTCTAGGACTGGAATTACAGGCGGCTGTTGTATCTGCTTGGTTTTTAATGTGGGATTTGGAATCTTTTTGCTTATGGGGCAAAGGCTTAACTCCTTAAAGAACTTTTTTTTTAAACCCTAAATATATTCGATTCCTTCTTTGTTGAATCCATGCACACAGAAATCCAGCTGCACATTGGTTATCATAAAACATTTGTTAAAATTTTAGCATAAGTTAATAAAATAGTAGAGCATAACTCTTCAAAAAGGTACCTTCTCGTGGATTTTGCTAACTGAAAGTTTAGTGTAGAGGAAGGAATGACAATGCTCTAATTATCTGCACCAATTTTTAAGGAAATAAGTCCTTGAAATACATACAAATAATTATACAAAATACAAGTAAGTCAAAAGAAAAGTATTTCTGGGCCAAAGAAATGGCTCAGGAAGTGTAAGCAGCCTCTCTCTGCTCACAAGCAGAAGGCCCTGAGTTTCCAGATCCCCAGAGCCCACGTTGTTTAAAAAAAAAAAAACAGTAGCAGAAATGGGCGGTGGCCCTGTTTTTTTGTAATTTTTTTTGGTCCCCTGGAAGGCAGAGCACCTGGGAAACTCCAGAAGCAAAGCAAAAGAGGAGGTAGAAAGCAATGCATCCAGGGCTGATTCCAAAAAGTCCCCACCCCAACCTCGGGCCTACACACACACACACACACACACACACACACACACACACACACACATGCACACATACACACAAAGTATTCAAAACTAACTCCTTCACCTTTTTGGATGTAAATACTAACTTTCTGGCAAATCAAGTTGTGACTTTTGAGTCATTGAGATGTTTATGTTGAGATGGGGGAGATTTATTATTGAGGAAAACAAGCTAGAGAGGGCGCATTTTCCTAATTCGAAGAGTATTTGTTGGTAATTCTCTTGTGCTCCTTGTGGTCAGTCCTTTCCTGCCCTGGCCCTGGCATCAGGACTCCTGCAAGAAGAGAGCCCAGCAGTCCCATAACTGAGCAGCACAGACCTGCTGAACCAGGAAGCAGGGAAGGTGGTGCTTCCTCACCTGCTCCTTCCATCTTCCCCACCAGTCGCTGGCCTCCAGCTCTCCCTTTCCCTTGCATCTATTTAGTTTCTTTAGTATAGTAGACGTAGGTTAGAGGAAAAAATCCCTGCCTCCCAGGAAGTTAACTTTCAATATGAATTTGGGAAGGGACACCATGATTCAGATTGTTGCAAACCATACATTCTCATTCCCTTGCCAGTGAATTTCTACTTAACAACTGAGGCATCCCAGAGAAAATTGGTTGAGTCTCCACTCATTTTTCTATTCTAGATTCATGTTGGAAAGACCAACACTGATCACATTTCTAGCAATGCTAGCAAATGAAATTAAGAGTAAAACTCCAGAAATACTAATGATAAAAGTTGGACGTGGAGCCACTGATAAAGAAGAAATGAGACCGGCTTTGGAGTTGGGCAAATATTAGTTTAAATTCTGACTCTACCAATTACTGATTATGTGATTCAGGTGAATTACCTAATGGTCTAGACTTTAAAGAGCTTGTGTTAAAGATCAAACAAGGCAGTGAGCAATACAAAGTGTGAAACTACCTGGCGCAGAGTAGGTGTGCAGTATCTATACTGATCCTCCCTTTTCATATCATTTCATTCATGATCATTTACAGTTGACACCCGAAAAGACCCAAACATTAGCTAAGATATTCCATCTCTTTTTGACTGCAGAGGAAAAGCTAGATAGGTTTGCCTACCTGTCTAAAGATCGCCGTGCTGGTATCTCAAAATGAAAGACAATGGTATCCAAGATCTCAGAAAACAGCAAAACCTGAGGGCAAGAATATGACTCACCTGTAATGTTATATCTTAGATGGCTCAACGTGACTTTCTCTGGGAATAAACTCCGTGCCAGAAAAGCCCTCAGACAGGCTAAAGGCAGGAAGAACAAAGCACTCAAAAGAGCAGTGAGGGAAGGAGGGTAGGTTGGAAGAGCATAGAAAAGAAGAAAGTGATCCAATGCTGAGATCAATCAGGTAATGTGGACAAGTCTCAGTCAGCTGCTTTGTAAAGATCTTAGAGAAATGGCTGGAGCTGAGCTGAGCTGAGGGGCCAACAGTTTGGTGATTCTGGGTCAGGTCTTTCTTCTCTTCGCTACTAAAAAATAAAGAGTTACACTCACACTGTGAGTGACTCATGGTCACATTGTTTTCATTCCCCCTTTAAGGATGTAGATATAGGCATCATAATAAAAAGGGAATAAAGATCACACAACAGGGAAGCGGGTCATTTAGTCTGACAATCTTTCAGCAATGTAAAGATGAACTTGTAAATCCCTAATTTACATATATGTGTGTATACATATATGTGTATATTTATGAAATTATATGTATATATTTATGAAAGATTTTCTTACTGTCTTTGAATTTCTCCTAAACTGGAAGATAGTTATTCTAGTATTTCCCAAAATAAGTTTTAAAGAGTATTCACCAGCTCCTTGACCAGAAAATTGGCCTTATGCTAAAAAATATGCATCTATTAACTGATATTTTTAATGTCATTTCTATATAACTACTTTGTTTGTTACACCAAAGCGGGGCAAGTTTCCTGCATGCATAATCTGACAGTGCAGGACATTTATTGATATCTCCTCAAATTATCTTGGCTACATTTCTATGTCATAGATGTGCTTGATTGAGGTTTGTCATGAGAATTTCTATCTAGTCAAATTCTAGTCTAAGAAACCCATAGCATGTCCTCCCCAACTCCTACCCATAGGAAGACAGGCTGGGTCTCTCCTTTGGTATGTGACTTAACTGGTGCAATGAGATGCTCTCCTTCCTCTGGCTGGTTTCCAGAATGTTCTGCCTCACACAGCGTTTCTATCTACCTACATTCCACAGCCTCGCAAGAGAGGGCAGCACCAGACAGTCTGATTTGTTCCTATCCAGAGCCCCATTAAGAAAGGAAAGATTTACCTGTCAGTGGCTGAAGAATATCTCTAACCCTTGCAGCTACTCAGAATGCTAGACTGTATCATACTGAATCCAAGACAACATACATATGCATATAACTGCTCAATGAGTTATATATCTGTCAGGTACCCTGGAGCACTCTATTTTTATCATATCACAACACTCAAGATTATTCTCAGGGGACTGTGTAGACTGGCTACACAAAATAATTCACTTCCCTTTCTGGCTGATCCAAAGACATAAGATGATGGTTCAGTCGTCCTTTTGTGAACATAGGGCAAAAGCATGAGACAGGCTCCATGTAGTGTGTGATAGCTACAGGTTTCAACGTGATAATGAAAGACTCCCTCTTGGGGCACATTTGTAAAGTTAAACCTTATGCAAGCCTGCAGGAGATTGTCTAATTGATGGGGAAGGTCTAGTCCATGGTAGATGGGACTATTCACTGGGTAGGTGGATGGATAAAATGGGGGAAGCTGACTTAGTAAAGTTTGGCATTCTTCAGCACCAGACTGACACTGCTGAGATGTTCAGCTCCTGAATTGAATTGGTAGGACCAGTGAATTCCATGAAAATGCATCCCCTGCTGTCTCTTTGGCTAGTTCAGTAAGTTGGCATACCTTGCCTGGTATGTGTGGCACTGCCTGGCAAGTGTGGTTTGCCCCTCTCTCAGTAGTCCTGTGGATATGGCGTAGTCCTCATTTCTTGGCGTTAGTCTCTGCTACTGGCCGATTTGACACTCAGCAGCGACTATAACCAGGTCAGTCTTGGTGAATGGAAGTCCATGTTGTTGAGTCAAGGCATAACCTCCTTCAGTTCCTGGTATTGCTTAGGGCTCTCCTGGCAAAACTGGACTAAGAACTGTAACAGGACAACCATAAGCCAGAACAAAATCCTTGCTTCCATAATTTACCAGCCATATGCAGAGTAACTGTGACACTATATATGTCAAAACAGAGAAAACAGAATAGATCCTGATAACCTGCTTAAACATCTGCATTGGCACTGAACTTACTATTAAATAACTCTTGTAGATATATTCATTCCTTGGGCTCTATATTTCTAATTGTGTACTTTATTTTATGAAACTACAGCTCAGAGGGTTTGGGTAACTTTTTCACAGTTATATGACCAGTAGGTATTAGAGACAGGATCTGTCCTCGAATCTGTCCAACCCCAGCACTGCTGCTAACTGCCAAAGTACCTGCACGGCCCTCTCAAGTATGTATATCTGTGTACCATGTCCTCGCCCTTTCTGGACCATGCCACAGAATCCAGAGTATTAATCCAGATTATTAAGAGTGAATCTCAGAAGAGAAACTACTTTGTAGAAACAGTTGTGATTTCTTTCTTTTCCTTTTTATTTTTCTACTTTTACAAGCATATTGAATACTAATCCCTGCTTTCCTCTATCTTCCCTCCCTCCCATTTCCTTCCCTTCCTTTCATCAATCCAATCCACTTCCTCCTGCCCTCCTGCCTGTCTGCTTCTATGGACCCCAGAGTTCCCTCTGGTTTGTCTATTCTTGTGGGGGTTCAGGCCTCTTGTGGCATACCAATTTGCCTCTCTTTGGGCTACCCTGATGATAGGGGTATTTCCCTTCATTCATCCAGCTTTATTCCTCAAGTTTTCCATTGTATGTTCTTATCTCTCTTGAGTTCCTTGATAAACTATGGGGGGAATATCAGTATGTCAGTCATTATGCAAGTCTGGTAAAGACAAGTCTCTTTGCAGTGAGTTCTTTTTTTTTTTATTCAATTATGTGTGTGTGTGTGTGTGTGTGTGTGTGTGTGTGTGTGTGTGTGTATGTATGTATGTGTGTGTCTGTGTGTGTGTAGAACCACGGGTGAATTCAGGAACCACCATGGACCACCTCCACCTCCTCCTTGTTTATTTTGCCTCGGGATTCACAGGCTCCGCCCTACCAGGACCAGAAACACAGGCCGCTCCCGCTTCCGCCCGGTGTCTATACGTGGAGTCTAGGATCCAAACTCAGGACCTTCCACCTGCAAGGCAGAGGCTTAACCCCTGAGCCACCTCTCAAGCCCCCTGTAGTGAGTTCTTGGATGCAGCAGTGCTGCCTTGAAAGGAATGCCTTGTCAAATGGTGAACTTTCCCATCTTTAGATTCTTACAGTCTCACTGCTCCCTCTTCTGCAAGGTTCCTTAAGCTGAGAGAAATTAGGTTGGCCTGATTCTGGGTGAGCCCTGCTGTGTCACCTGTATTATGTTGTCTACTTCATTACTCTTCTACTGGCCTAGACTCCATCTTGTCAGGGTGTTGAGATCTTCTACCTCTGTTGTAGAAAAAGACTTCTAGGGTGAGTGTTTAGTGCTCTTCAAATATATGGGTATAATAGCAGCTATTTATGGAACAGTTTGGTGTACTGTCTTCCTACCTATGTTCATTAGTTGTTTCTCCCTATTGATCTATTTTCTTCCCTTTAAGGTTCTTGTTCTAGTTAATAGTAACAGGAATGTGTTCTATTTTGACGAGCAGGTCTTGAGTTCAGTCAGAAAGCTGTTGGTTATCTCCTCAATATTCATGCCACTATTACACTGATAATCACCTAGAAACAATTGTGTTTTCTTTTTGTGAAGAACCACAATGCACATTGAATGTCAAAGCTTCTGAATCTCCTCCAAGAAAACCAGTCTGTTACTGGCTAATTCAGTGGTTTCCAAGCTTATTTGAGCACAGGACATGGACCACACTTTTAAGAATGTTAAGAATGACATTTTTAATTCATATTTTCAAGAAAAAGAATATGATTTTGATAGATTATTTTTCACTGAATTTTAAATGCTATTTACCCACATTTAGTTTAAAGTAGAAGTGAGTCACAAGCAGTTCTGTCCACTGTGCAACTCAGGGGCACTTCTAAAGTCCCCAGTTACAAAACCTCTTTGAGAACTTGGTGCCAGGACAAAATACTCATCTCCTGAGGAAGTGGTCTGCTTCCTTTCTCAAATTAACGAGAATTTTATGAGTCACTGTGTCTCCCTTTTGTTTTACCTTTCTGAGAGTTCACATGGGAAACAATTGTCAGCTCAGGTTCCTCTGTATTACATATTTATGTTTCTAATTTGGTCTTAATTTCCTTGTCCCAGTATGTATTTTAAGGGTTCTTAGGAGTTGTTGTTGTTGGTAGTGGTGGTGGTGGTGGTGTGTATATGGAAGGCACTTGACGATATGTGCCTGTGGACCCTCAGGTGACATTGGGAATCATGTTCTACTTAGGAAATAGAAGTATTAATTCTCTCTGGGGTTTTCCAGGCTCTGCTTTCCAGGGTCAGACCTTCAGGCACTGCCATTTCCACTAAGCATTTTTACAGAGGATCCAAGGATCCAAACTCAGGTCCTTTTGTTCGGGAGGAAAAGGCTTTAACCCTTGAGCCATCTCCCTAGCCCTGGAGTTGTTCTTTATTATTATCATTAATTATTTAGAGTTATTCTTTGTGTTATTGTCAATAATGTTAAACTATTTGCAAAGTATAAACAAATTAAACAAATCAAGATTAACCTAAATAATACAAGTCACATGACCTCATTGTCAATAGAGTTACACCTTAGTATCTAATCCAAGTATCTAGTTTCAAAATCAACATTACAAGTTGTAAAATTGTAATTAATAAATATCAGAAGGAGAAGACAGATCTTCAAATGTAGAAGGATGTTCTTGTAGATAGAACATAAATGCCTTTGTGTACTCTTATTGAAAGTGATTCTACTTCTCTAGATTATAAAGTTAAATCCATGTCTATATCATTAAATTTAGTAGCCACATTAATGGAATCCTTACACAAAAAAGCTATGTCTTCATCCAAGTAAAAGTGGGTATGTTAGAGATTCAACTACAGGTGTATTTTGGTTTTCATCCTAGGTTTGCTTGAAACCTCAAGATTGCCTCCTGATATAATATGGTTGTTAGAACTTCAATTACTCTTCCCAAATCTGTGGTAATGAGGGCAAAAAAGAAGAAAGACTATCCCTTCCCACGTGTGCTAGTTAGATGCACAGCTGTCAACTTTACATTCAAAGGCTGAGTTCTTGGCACATCAATGAAGAGTTAGTAACTGAGGCAAGTCTTGAGCAAGCCTGAAGAAGACTATCTGATTGACGTGGGAAGGCCTAGTCCATGGTGGGTGGATGGCACCAATCCTTGGGCAGGTGGATAAGATGAGGGAAGCTGGTGTAGTAAGCTGACATTCTTCAGCATACTATGCCAGTCTTGCCGTCTGCCAAGATTGCCCCTGTCTCAGAAATCCCTGTGGATAGCTAGTTTCCTCAGCTCCTGGTATTGGTATGAGCTCTCCTGCCATGTTAGACTAAGAACTATAATCTAAATTGTAAGAATAACACCCCTCTTGATCCTCCCTAAGTTATTTGGTTGTGAGTTTATCAGCAACATGCGGGCAAACTGTAACACCATAAGGTGGTGATCATTACATGGCCATTCCAGAAATCTGGACATACGTTTCATTTGCCAGAATGTGGTCTCATGATCATACCTAACGTTAAGCTAGCCAGGAAAATATAACCTATCGCAGCTTACTCTTTCTGCTGCTGTGAGACAACACTCATAAGGGAGAAAAGGGAGATTAATTTGGTTTACAGTTCCAGAGGGAAGATACACTCTATTATGGCAGAAAAGGCATGGTGGGTACAGAAGCTGGAGTAGACTCAGGCCACTGTAGATATCATGCAGGTTGAGAGAGCAATCTCAAGGCCCGCCCCCTGTGACATGCCTCCCCACAGTAAGACTCTACCTCTTCCCAAACATCAAACGAGGATTCAAACACATGAGCTTGTGGGAGACAACTCGCATTCAAACCATGACATAACTTTTTAGTAGAACACACAGCTGATCTAAATAAGTTCCACACTTTGTGATCAAAACAGAAAGGGATAATACATGTAGGGTTGAATACAGCAGACTTTGCTACATCCTTGAAGAAGCCAAGTCATAAAGTTGGTATTAAGAATATAAACTGAGAATAACCCTTGATTATGCAAGATCAAGTTTTACCCCAGATGTAATAAACATTCTTTGGACTAAGGGAAAAGGAAGAAACAGAAAGAAATTAAGGAAGGAAATGGATGGTCTGGGTTCCCAAGCAGGTTGCTATGTCCTATACTTGCCACCAGTTCAGAACAAAAGGAACCCAAAAGCAGAGAAGTGCTAAGTCCTGTGCCTTGTTCTCTGGTGATGGTCCAGGAGGTGACCAGATTCGTGGCACCTCCCCAGATCTGCCTGGTGAGGTCTCTAACTGGAGTCAGTAGCCATCATGTCTAGGCAAGCAGAGCCTGAGCCAATCTGGATTCCCCGGGATGTCCCACAATAGTATAGAAGAACATACAGAGAGTCCCATTGTCCTGGGACTCCAGTAGGAACAGCTCAAAAGTCGCTGAGAGGGTCGATGATAGGTGTGAAGGTTAAGAATGGGATACAGGGTGACCTTCATGGACTAACTCCTGGAGACCAGATGGAAAAACCAGATGTCCTAGAAGATTCCTGCTGGGATGATGTACATCCTTACAGAGACCAGCAGGAGCATATTCCTCCCCCAACCAACACTGCACTTTATGAAAGATCACCAGAATGTAGGCAGAGAATGAAGTGGGAAGAGGGGAATGGAAACCTTGACTTAAAGAGAAAAATTAAATTCTAACTTAAGAGGAAATTCTGAATTGGCCAAGCTTATTTTAAAATGCCCAGGACTGAATGATACTGGCAGACATAATAGGAATTTTATGATCAAACTTCAGTTATAGAAAAAGAAATTAAAGACTTATTTTATTTGTGCGTATGTACACCTAGAAGTTACAAGGCAGTGTGGGGTGCCCTCTTCTACCATTCTCCACCTACTCTTTTGAGGCAGGGTCTCTTCTTGAACCAAGAGTTAATGCCTCAGCAAGACTTGAGATCAGTAAGTCCCAGCAATCTTTCTGTCTCCATCTCTGTAAAAGGGAAATTGCAGGAATGCTCACTTATTCTATGGGTCCTGGGATCTGAATTCTAGCCTTATGATTGCGAGCAATCACTCTTAACTGCTGAGCCATCTTTCCAGCCTCTTGAAAAACTGCATAGTTGAGTGTATGATGAGAAAAATTCCTCTATCTGCAACTCACAACTCTTTTCTAGTTTGTCAGATCTCACTTTTGCAAGTCATTCAGCTCAGAATTCTGGCACCTTCTTTCTTCGATGGTACTTGAAAAAGTGGTGACAAGTGAGCGTTTTTTGCTGTTTCAACTGAAGTTATTTTGAGTGAACAGAACTTCTCTGTCACATTGCTTCAGTGAGATTGCACCTCATACCTATGACTCACAAACTCTCATTGGCCCCCCTCCAGCAAGCACCTACACAAATGGTCTAAGACCGTTTCCCAAACGAGCTGCATCTAAGGTGACCCATTTGTCCTGACTTGTTCATGACTCCTCTGGTTTCAGCAACAAAAGGCCAGTGTCCCAGAAATCCTTTTCAACTTTTCTAGGTAGATCAGGACTAACTGCTGTTCACTGCGGTGGTTTAGGTATGACTAGAGGGTCCTCATCCTTCATGTGTTGAATTTGAATTCCCACTATAAGGTACTAAGATGATGGGAACTTAATCTGATTGTGGTGTTCAGATGAGATAATGTCACAGGGATTAAAATTCCATGATTGAATCCTGGTTGCCTTCCCAAGCGGAAGACAGTCACATGCATGTCCTGTTTCTTATTGTGTTATGGTCTGAACCACTTCAGGACTTCACCAGCCAAAAGACCATCACCAGATAAGTCCCCCCAAACGACTTCCAGAACCATAAGCCAAGATAAACCTTTCTTTTTCTTTACAAATTATCCTTCCTCAAAAATTTGTAATAATGAAAAATAGGCTCTTTCGCCCCACCCCCGCTCCGCCGGTCGGGACGCGTAGGCGAGATCCAGCCGGGCCTCAACGCGCGCTCTAGGACCCCAGGTCAGCCCACGGGGACCCGGCTCCGACTCCCGCCATCCAGCCGGAGCCGCGCGGGGGCCGAGGGAACGAGGAGGACCTCCCCCTGCGCCCGGGCCCCGCCCCAGCTGCCCTCGGGTTAAATAGCTCCACGCCGACGCGCCCATCCTCCCTTTTCGCCCCACCCCGCTCCACCAGTCGGGACACGCACACGGTCCACCCGGACCTCACCCCGCTCCCTAGGTAAGTCCCCGTTCAGGCCCCGCCCACCAGTACCCCAGGCCAAATAATTCAGTTTAGTGAAATTGAGAGATCTTAAGAGTTAAAATGACAATGCCAAAGTCAAAGTGCAAATCCATGAGAAGCAACACTCAAGTAAACAAATCTCCCACTGAAGAAATTAATCCCATAATGTTAGACTCCAACAAGAACAAACCCGCGGAAAAAGGCCAGGAAAGCCTGACCCAGGATAACGACTTTCAAAATATGATCATTACCATGTTCAATACTATGAAAGAGGAAATCCGGGAGGAATTACATAATCGAATCAATCGCTTTGAAGAGGAACACAACAGACATCTGGCGGAGTTGAGAAAAACAGTGCAAGAAACAAAAAGTGGCATAGAACAGTTAAAACAAACTCAAGCAGAGTTTAAAACTGAGCTAAAAGACAAGTTATCTTCAACCCAGAACGCCACAGAGAGTCTTATCAACAGAACTAACGAAACAGAAAACAGAATTTCAGACCTTGAAGATAAAGTGGGAGTACTAACCAGCTCAATGGAAGAGGTTGTTAAAGCCAAAAAGATACTTGAGAGAAATATCCAAGAGATATGGGACACCCTGAAGAAGCCTAACATGCGTATACATGGAATACCGGAGCAAGAATCTCAAAATACCACCCCTGAGGAAATTTTTCAAACGATCATCAAGGAAAACTTTCCTCATCTAAAAAAAGAGAGGCCCATTCATATACAAGAGGCATTCCGCACCCCAAACAGATACGACCAAACTAGAAGCACACCGCGGCAAATAATAGTTAAAACACTCCACATTCAAGATAAAGAACTGGTGATGAGAGCTTCAAGGGAGAAAAAACAAGTCACTTTTAAAGGCAAACCTATTAAAATAACAAATGACTTCTCAGTCGAAACAGTAAAAGCAAGAAGAGCTTGGAGAGACATACTTCAAGTATTGAATGAGCAAAAATGTCAACCCAGGCTGATTTACCCTGCAAAACTATCAGTCATGATCGAGGGAGAAAGAAAAATTTTCCAGCACAAAGACAACTTTAAGGGATACATGGCCACCAAACCAGGCCTTCAAAAACTGCTAGAAATGATACTCAAGCGTGAAGAAAAAAACAGGCATATCCAGGAGAACAGAAGGCAAATATAACACCATTAAAAGCGAAGCAATATACTTATAAAAGCTACTAAACATAATAAATGTCTGGAATTAACAATAGTTTCTCCATTATAACACTAAATGTTAATGGACTTAATTCACCGATCAAGAGACACAGATTACAAACTTGGATTAAAAATCACAATCCATCAATCTGTTGCCTGCAGGAAACCCATCTCACCACAAAAGATAGGCACGCTCTAAAATAAAAGGCTGGTCAACAATTCTACAAGCAAATGGAAGCAGAAAAACAGGCAGGGGTAGCCATTATGCTATCAGACAAAGTGGATTTCAAACCAAAAAAAATTATAAGAGACACGGATGGATACTACATTTTAGTCACAGGTACAATTCACCAGGAAGATTTCACAATACTGAACATATATGCACCCAACACGGGCCCCTCCACATTCATTAAGAAAACCCTACAGCGTCTAAAGCAAGAAATCAACCCCCAAACGATAATTCTTGGGGACTTCAACACCGCCCTCTCTACATGGGATAGATCAACAGGTCAAAAGCTTAACAGAGACACTTTGGAACTTAATCAAACCCTGAAAGAAATGGACCTCACAGATCTCTATCGAACTTTTCACCCACGCACCAAAGAATACACATTTTTCTCAGCAGCACACGGAACTTTCTCCAAAATAGATCACATATTGGGCCACAAAATGAATCTACACATGTACAAGAAAGTTGAAATTCTAACCTGTGCCCTATCAGACCACCACGGCCTAAAGCTGGACATCCACAACACATCAAACAAGAGAAAATACACTAACTCCTGGAACTTAACACTATGATGCTGAATGAGAACTGGATTCAGGAAGAAATTAAAAAGGAAATTCAAGATTTCCTGAAAGTGAATGATAATGAAAATACAACTTACCAAAATCTCTGGGACACAATGAAAGCTGTTCTAAGAGGTAAGTTCATAGCTCTTAATGCCCACGTCAAAAAAATGGAAACATCAGAAATAAACAACTTAACAATGCAGCTTAAAGCTTTAGAGAAACTAGAGCAATCTGATCCTAAAAGCAGTAGAAGAGAAGAGATTAGCAAAATAAGGGGAGAAATATCTGAAATCGAGACTAAGAAAACGATAGAAAAAATCAACCAATCAAAAAGCTGGTTCTTTGAAAAAATCAACAAGATTGATACACCCCTAGCTAAACTAACCAAAAGCAAGAGAGAGAAAACCCAAATTAACAAAATTAGAAATGAACATGGAGTTATCACTACGGATACCCAAGAAATCCAGAGAATTATAACATCATATTTCAAAAACTTATACTCTGTGAAGTTTGACAACACAAAAGAGATGGATGAATTTCTAAGTAAACACAACTTACCTAAATTGAATCAGGAAGTTGTGAATTACTTAAATAGTCCTATAACATATAAGGAAATTGAGGAAGTAATCTCGAATCTTCCCACCAAAAAATGTCCTGGACCAGATGGATTCAGCACAGAGTTCTACCAGACATTTAAGGAGTTAATAACACCAATACTCCTTAAACTGTTCCAGCAAATAGCAAAGGAAGGAACACTACCAAATTCCTTCTATGAAGCTAATATCGTTTTAATCCCAAAACCTAATAAAGATTCACTTAAAAAAGAAAACTATAGGCCGATCTCCCTGATGAACACAGATGCAAAGATTCTCAACAAAGTCTTAGCAAATCGGATTCAAAAACATATTAAAAAGATCATTCATGGGGACCAAGTAGGCTTCATCCCTGGCACACAAGGTTGGTTCAACATACGCAAATCAATAAATGTAATTCATCATGTAAACCAGTCCAAAGTCCAAGACCACATGATACTCTCGATAGATGCAGAAAAAGCTTTTGACAAGATCCAACAGCCTTTTATGATCAAAACGCTAGAGACAGTAGGAATGGAAGGAACCTTTATCAATATAATAAAAGCTGTATACAACAAGCCCACAGCAAGGATTATGCTCAATGGGGAACAATTGGAAGCATTCCCACTTCGATCAGGAACAAGACAAGGCTGTCCACTCTCACCACTTCTATTCAATATTGTACTTGAAGTCTTAGCCGAAGCCATAAGACAAGAAAGGGACATAAGAGGGATTCAAATTGGCAAGGAAGAAGTCAAGCTATCTCTATTTGCAGATGACATGATGTTATACCTGAGTGATCCCAAAAACTCCACCAGGAAGCTCCTGGAACTAATTGAGAAGTTCAGCAGGGTGGCAGGATACAAAATAAATGTGCAAAAATCAGAGGCCTTCCTATATGCCCAGAATGAAAGAAGTGAAAAAGCCTTGAGAGAAACCATGCCATTTACTATAACCCCTAAAAAAATGAAATACCTTGGTATAAATCTAACTAAGGAGGTAAAAGACCTTTACAATGAAAACTTTAAAACCCTAAAGAAAGAAATTGCAGAAGACACCAGAAGGTGGAAAGACCTCCCTTGTTCCTGGATTGGCAGAATCAACATTGTAAAAATGACCATCCTACCAAAGGCAATATACAGATTCAATGCTATACCAATCAAAATCCCAAAGCAATTCTTCAAAGAAGTTGACCAAACAATCTCAAAGTTCATATGGAGGCACAAAAGACCCAGGATAGCAAAAACAATCCTGAGTAACAAAAACACAGCTGGAGGTATTACCATACCAAACCTAAGTCTATACTACAAATCCATAGTTATAAAGACAGCCTGGTACTGGCTCCAAAATAGACACACAGATCAATGGATAAGGATTGAAGACCCAGATATAAGCCCACAAAGTTACAGCCATTTGGTCTTTGACAAAGGGGCCCAAAGAATCCAATGGAAAAAGAACAGCATCTTCAACAAATGGTGCTGGCAAAACTGGATCTCCACATGCAGAAGATTAAAGCTGGACCCGTACTTGTCACCATGTACAAGACTTAATTCCAAATGGATCAAGGACCTTGATATCAGGCCAGAGACTTTAAAAGCCATAGTTGAAAGGATAGGGAACTCCCTCGAGCTGATTGGGCTAGGCCAACACTTCCTAAACAGACATCCAATGGCACAGTCACTGCTACCAACTCTCAACAGTTGGGATCTTGTGAAATTAAAGAGCTTCTGTTCAGATAAAGAGATTGTCACACGAGCTCAAAGGCAACCCACAGAATGGGAGAAAATCTTCACTAACCACATATCTGACAGAGCTCTACTGTCCAGAGTGCACAAAGAACTTAGAAAATTAAACTCCAAGGAAAACACTGGCCCAATTAAAAAATGGGCCCTGGAACTTCAAAGAAACTTTACCAGGGATGAAATTAAAATGTCTAACAATTATCTTAAAAAATGCTCCACTTCCTTCGCCATCAGGGAAATGCAAATCAAAACTTCCCTGAGATATCATCTCACCCCGGTCAGGATGGCAAAAATCCACAGTACAAACAACGACAAATGCTGGAGAGGATGTGGGGAGAGGGGAACTCTCCTACATTGTTGGTGGGAATGCAGGCTCATACAGCCACTCTGGCGAGCCGTCTGGAGATTCTTAAAGAAATTAAAGATTGAAATGCCATACGACCCTGCTATCCCACTTTTGGGAATAACCCCCCAAGCAGCAGAGGTTCGCCTCGATAGCACAAGCTCGACCATGTTCATAGCAGCACTGTTTACAATAGCAAAGTCATGGAATCAACCTAAATGTCCAACAGTTGACGAGTGGATAAGGAAACTGTGGTACATCTATACAATGGAGTACTACTCAGCCATCAAAAATGATGAATTACTGGAATTTGCTGGGAAATGGATGTCATTAGGAAGAATTATATTAAGTGAAGTATCCCAAACCCAGAAAATTAAGCGCCGTATGTACTCCCTAATAGGTGGCTCCTAGTACCAAACTCGCCCAGCCCACATTGGGACACTCAAAAGTAAACCTATGTAACACAGTAATTGCAAGGATTATGAACAAGAGAGATGGGTTAGGAGGGCCACACCAGAAACAAGGAGAGAGGAGACCATGTTACAGCAGAGAAAATAGGCCTCCATCAAGGTCTGCAAGTAAGTAATGAGAAACCTGGTTAAGTTCACAGACGTTCTTTCCTGATCTCACCAGAAGGGGAGGGCATATAGTCTAGCAGATAAAAAGTAATCATTTTGCAAATGGGTGATGGACCCCTCCCTCAGTGAGGTTTCCTACTCTTATTACATCTACCCTTGAATGTGCTATTACAACAAGACTCCAGTTTAACAGCTTTTTGTCTCTGGCCAGGGGGTGACATACAGTGCCCAGCAGAATGGAGTGAAGGGAATTGCAGGAGCAGCAAAACTGCAAAAGAAAACCAACAAACCACAATCCAGAACTTCAGAGACTCTATATCAATCACATAGAACTAGGACAGCCTAATCTCTCCCCATCCTGGAGCTCAGGGACATTTGCGGAAGAGGGGGCGGTAAGATTGTAAGAGCAAAAGGATGGGAGGAGCAACGATTTGCAAGATTCTCAACAATAGTTGGGGCCAAAGCAATCATAATGGAACTTTGCATGCCCTGCGCAATGTCCAGCGCACTGTTGCCCTCATAAAGTCTAGCATCTGTTAAGGGCACCGAGACCCCTGGAGGCAAGGGATTCACAGCCATAGTAGTAATCTTATGCTTAAGGGGAACAAGAGAAAGGGCTTATGGAAATGCCACTGGGTCCTTATATGTCATCGGAGAGGAGGACCCAGTGGAGAGTTAGGCGCACACAATAAAGGACTCTCTGGGAATTGGGGGGGAGACACTGGGGGAAGGGGAGGGGGGAGGGAGGGAACTGGTAAAAAATTTTAAAATGTATAATTAAATTTTTAATAAAAAAAAAAAAAAGAAAAATAGGCTAATACAGTTGAACTTTCTAGGTTAGCTATTTCTGGGGTCCATCTCCAGGGTTTTTATTCAATAAAGGTGGAGGTGAGGCAGCAATATTTTGTCTTGTAGGGTTAGGAAGAAGGCTCAGCAGCTAAAACACTTGCAAGCAAGAGGACCAGAGTTCAATTCCCCAGATCTCATGCAAAATGCAGGGTAGGTATGGCAGTCTGCCTATAGTTTCAGCCTCAGATGGCAGAGACTTCTAATTCCCAGAGCAGGTTGGCTAGCAAAACTACCCCCATTGGTGGGTTCTGGGTTTGACTAAAGATCCTGCCTCCAAAAAGAATAAGGTGGAAGAGTGATTGATTAAGGATCAACCTCAGACCTCCACATACATTCAACCACACACATTGATATGCACATGTATACACACACACACACACACACACACACACACACACACACACACGCACGCACATGCACACACACACACATCCTGCTCCCATGCACTTTGAAAATGAAAGCAAACAAAAAACTTTGTAACAAGCTCACAAGAATATGCAGCACTACAAATCTAGAGGCCTTGTGCTGATTTAAGATACAGATCAAGTTAGCATAAAGAAATTATGTTGACCTATATATTGATCCAATGACAAATTCAAAGTAAAAGCTTGACCAAGATGAAGGTTTTGTCTGTTATCCTTGACCATGAACATTTCCATGCAGTCTCCTTCCAACTTGGCTGGAATGTGACAATCAGAAACGACCACACCAGCCAGTCCCAGCCTTAGTCCCTAAACCCCTATCCTCCCCACTGGAGGAGAAATGACTGTCCTGCCTGACATTTTCTCACTCCCCACACCCTACTCCCCTACTTCCCTGACAGCCCCTTAGAACCTGAAAGCTGTAAAAGGTAGAAGCCTGCTTTGTCTTTGGACTGTGCAGATTCCCACCACAAGCTCATGATCACATTTCTCCTCTTCTCTCTGACCGTAAGGTAACTTTTCAGTTCTAATGATCCCAGCTTAGGCTAACTATGGTTCCCCTGGCCCCCAGCTCTAATAAAACACATATTTATTAATTATTTAAGAAACGAGAGACACACATACACACACAGACACACACGCACACAGAGAGAGAGAGAGAGAGAGAGAGAGAGAGAGAGAGAGATCACATAGTTCATGGTGTATAGGTAGAAGCCAGAGGACAACTTTCAAAAATTTACTTCTCTCGTTCTACATGTGCGCTTTTAGGGATTAAACTCAGGTCACCAGACTTGCTAATGGGCTCCTTACCCGCTGAACTATCTCACTGGTGTGTTTCTTAAGTCTCTCTTGTGTTAGCTTCCTTTGATCAACAGGGCCTTGTTAGCCTCATCTCTTATAGCAGTTCCTTGAACCTCACCTCCAACTTTTCTATTTGAAGGATTGTAAAGCACCTAATTTTTTGTTTTGTTTTTTACTAACAAGGCAGGTATTATTAAATCCCTTTCTGTTAAAGCCAGCAAAAACAAAAACAGTATTTTTTTTTATTTTCATTCAAATCCCAAATAGCCCATTGATGATGAAAATGGGCCACAGGTTTTGAGAAATGGTCGGCGTAGTAAAGAAATTGGGGCACATTTCAGGAAGAGGAGAAGGAAAAGCTGAGTTTTCCTGTGAGTACAAGGCATGTCTGGGCGAAGACGCCCCCACCTACCTTAGCTGTTGGCAGAACAGGCCCCGCTGTGGAAGCCATATCAATACATTCCTGGACAATTACTGCCCAGGCACAGCCATGACCTCATCCCCCTTCTGAGCAGAACAATAAGCCCGCCTAGCTCCATCTCTAAACAAAAGCAAAGTGTATTTCTCTCACAGACGGAAAATAACAGGCTTAAAAGTGGGTGGTGATGATTTTGTGTTCTAAGGAGCCTCTCCCAAAAATAAATACCTTACCTGAGAGAATTAAAATGTGAACGCAGCTAGACATAGTGAACCCCTGAGATCAGAGCTCCCGGCAGGCCGAGAAGTTCAAACGCAATCTAGAAAATACGAATCCCCTTCTCTTATGACTCAAAAAAAATCAACTTCAAAGTCATTACTTTTGAATTTTTAAAAAATTTATTATTTATTATTTATTCAATTGTACGTGTATGCATGTGTGTGTGTGTGTTTGTATGTATATGTGTGTAGAACCACGGACGAATTCAGGAACCACCATGGACGCCTCCACCTCTTCCTTGTTTATTCTACCCCGGAATTCACAGGCTCCGCCCTACCAGGACCGGAAACGCAGGCTGCCCTCATTTCCGCCTGGCGTCTATACATGGGGTCTAGGATCCAAACTCAGGACCTTCCGCCTGCAAGGCAGAGGCTTAACCCCTGAGCCACCTCTCCAGCCCCTACTTTTGAATTTTTATTTAAACTTAAATTAATTCATTGTGTAAGGCACAGAGGAATTTAAAAAAGGCAGCAGACACTGTCTACTACAAAGTTATGAATTTGTCAAATCTACAAGAAAAAGAAAAAAATAAACTATGAAAATTTGAAGCAGACAGCTCAGACATGCCAACTGAGCTATTGAAAGTGGATTCTGAACGTGCAAGGAGCCAGTGCTAATCTGTTGCTTCATTAGCTTGATTCTCTTCCACTGCTGCAGACCACTTAACACCATCTGACAGTACCAAAGTACCATTAACATGTACAAGTACTTATCAGTTAAAAATAAAATTCAGCTAAAAAAATTCTCTGCGGAACTGCAGCTGACCCCTTTTGTGCAAACATTACACTGTTATAAGAACTCAATCTTTTTGTTTTAAAATAATAAATTCAAATCATTTATAATTACAATGGAATTTTCATTGCTTTTTTCCCCATTCATTACCCCACCTCATCCTCCCTTCTTCCCCTGGGAGACTTCTCCCCAACAAACTCGTCTCCCATCCCAGTGTCCCTTTGAGTCCAATAGGGGATGTCTGTTCTTGCGTGTGCCTGTGCATCTGACACATTATGGGCAGTATTTCAGTGGAGGGTACCACTGATGCCTGAGGGACCACTTCCCAGGCATCACTTCAACCTTAGGGATCATCCGGTGAGGGGTAGGGCCATCTGAATTCCTCCTTGTTTCATCGTGCCATGTTGTTGGGCCCCCTCTTGCATAGATGATGTGCAGGTGGATGTGGTTGCAATGTTTGTGGCCATATCAAAGAACCCAGTCTTATAAAGCCAAGGAACCATCACAAGTCTTTTTACTCTCTTCTAAAAAGTAGAATTCTTATCTCGCCCATAAGGTTATATGCAAGCATTAAAAGGTTATATGGATTATGGAGATGGCTCAGGGGTGACACAAGCCTTTGCCACTCCTCTGTTCCTCTCCGCTATCGGGGTCCGTGGTGCACCTTTGGTTGTCCCCATGTCTTCTTACTAGACTTTCAGAATCAAGTGGCTCCTGGCCAAGAAACAAAAGCAAAACTGTCCCAATCCTTCAATGGATTCAGATAAAAACTGGTAACAAGATCAGGTACAACCCCAAGAGCAGACACTGGAGAAGAATCAAGCTGGGTCTGTAAGGATCCACATGGGACGGTGGGCTATGTTGAATCATGGTCAACCATCAATCTGACCAGATGAAGCTGAAAGTTTCATGGTCAGGGATTTGGGCATGCTTTTCTGGAAATCTGAATTGCTTTCTATCTGCTATGTATGAACAAACTGATTGGTTCGATAATAAAAATGTAGAACCTTTTGGGGGAAAAAAAGTTTTTGACTTGCAAGCATAATGTCATAAGTTCTGATCACCAGAACTGATGGTGGTTTGTAATTCTGGCCCTGAGAAGACAAAGCCTGAGAATTTCCAGAGCAAAGTAATCTAGAACAGTTCCTAATGTCACCCGTGGACCTACATACATACACACACACACACGCTAAAAATATAGTTATACTGCTTTTTCTCCTGCTGCATTTGCCATGTGAAAATTTCATCTACTTTATCGGAAGGCACTTTATATACAAATTTTCATGTGATGAAAGTAAAAGCATGTTTGAGTGCTTGGTTACTCATTTCCAAACACCCACATCTGCAGTTTTTAACACAGCAGTACTTTTTCAATGAACAAATGTCTAGAATTGTGCTCGCTAGTGCAATCTTGTTACATGAAGAAAGTTTACCCAAGGAAAAGTTGGAAAGAGTACAGATTTCATTATCATGGGGAGTCTTGCTCAACATGTTGGGAGAAGCTGTCCACAGTTAGCATGCTGTGTGCTCTGGAGAAGTCAGCTTCACCTTAGTCTCCAGCAGGCAGATGGACCCAATTCTGGAGGATCTAAGCAGCTGAGAAGACCTTGCTATGGTCCTTCAAGAGCAGTTTCTCTAACCAGTCACCATGCAATACTTTTCACAGTATATGTTATTTCGTGTACTGAAAGATGAGTCATGAGATGTAGAACTGTTAGTGATAGAAGCCTGAGGGACTCAGGAAAGGATGGGTAGCCATGCAGGACCCTCATGAATCCAAGCTTACCATTAGATTTATGTCCTTTCGTAATTAGACTTTCATTGCTCCGACAGAGGTGTTTAGTGTTGGTCAAAAACCTGTTCATCATGAGCCTTTGACTTGAATCAATCTTATGACTTTATACAAACTGCACATCTCAGTAGCCCCAGTACAAGCTGACCCAGCATGAAGTCTATCCAAGCATTTCCCTGGTAATCAGTCAGTTCCTGTTCTAGTGTTGGGCTAATGTGTCTTATCAGCAGCATCCTATTAGACTTCTAGAAATCTTTACCGAGTCCAATAATATGATCTCAAAGTTATCAAAAACTCACACTTGTCAAGGTCCTTTCCATAAATCTCCTTAAAGTGGCAACACTTGAGGTCAGAGTGCGAAGTGACAAGACCACAAATGGCCATGACTAAGAATCTGATGAGAGTTTGCTACAAGGATGCAATTGACCAAATGATGTAGTTGCTTCTATGAGATACAACATCTTAATACAACAAGAATTATGACAGTATTGCCTTAGGACTATCAAATTTATATGAATTTTGTACTTTTGAAATAGATATTAACAATGTATTCCCACAAGTACAACTCAAGGTAGATCCAGTGTCACTTGTTTTTTGCTAGAGGGCACTATATGTGCCTGTGGAGGACCAAGAATGTCTTGGGAATCATCCCTGATTGCTTCTACCTCCTTTCTGCTTTGCTCTGGGATTTCCCAGGCTCTGCCCCGTTAGGCCAGAAGTGCAGGATACTGCTGTTTCCACCTGGGCTTTTTTTTTTTTTTTTATTTTAAATTTAGGACCTGGGATCTGAACTCAGGACCTTCTCCTTGTGAAGCAAGAGTCTTAACCCCTGAGCCATCTCTCCAGCCCCGGTGTCTTGCATTCAGTCTTTGTCATGGTTTGAATGTGAGTTGTCCTTCGTAGGCTCATGGATTTGCATCCTTCGTGTTAATGTTTGGGAAGATCATGGCACCTTGGGAGGTGGCGCCTGCTGGGGGAAGGCATGTCACAGGGGGCAGGCCTGGAGTTTCATCAGCCCTGTCCTGCTTCTAGTTAGTAGTTTGCTCTTGTAGTCTGTACCTTGCTCTTTCTGACTCCATCATAGGCCTCCACCTGATGTCTGTGTGACTTCAACCTCCTTCAGCTTCTGATGCCGCCATGCCTTTTCCACCATAATGGACTGTATGTCTCCTCGGGAACCGTAAGCCATATAAATCTCCCCTTTGTCCTTTAAGTTCCTTGAGTTTGAGTATTGCTTCACAACAACAGAAAGAGCAACTACAACAATCTCCAACACCACTCTCAAATCAAAACAGAGTCATAGGTCACAAAAATGGTTATTCATCTAACCAAAGTAAAAGTTTAAAAAAAGACTTCAAAAAGAAAGCACAAAATGCTACCCAGAGGAAAATTCTAAGTCTTCAATAGAAGACTCAGTTTCCCTCGGGAATCAAAAAATCTAATAAAGCTCTATTTCCTAGAACTTTGAATCAAATGACCTAGTTCCATTGGCAGCATACAATTTGTGCCAATAATAGAAATAACTTCACTGGAGAAGAATGGAAGATGTGGTTCTTACAGTTTCTAAAAAAAAAAAAAACAAAAACAAAAAAAAACTGTGTCATTTTCCCCTGTGAAGAGCAGATCACATGTAAGCAAGAAAGGAAAAATTTTTCTGTAGACATAGGAAACCAAATTTTAATTTTGTACAGTTAAACTTTTGATTTTAATGCTAAATTCTTAGAAGATTATTTTAACTTTAGCCAGTTGGTCACATAAGATTCCTTTCATAATATCCAACCATCTTATTTTTTCTCTCTTATTTTAGGGCAACCAGTTATTCTGCTTTTAGGATAGAAAATTACTCTCTTCCCTTTAAATGAAATACATATTTCCTATCCTGTGGTTTAACTTCACCTATCAAAAATTTGTCACTGCTTTTGCATGAGGAGCTACTAATTCTACATGAGACTTCCATATGCTAGGGTTTTTAATTCCTAGTAACCTTAATTTCTACTGACAACCCAGGACAAAAGCAATTTTGAAGTGTCCTCCATAGTATTTTGTAGATAAACACAATTTCACAATCTTTAGAAATGCATTTCCTCATTTTTCAGCCTTTTTCATGATTAATACACTCAGATATACCTATCTTCTTTATACTGCACAAAGATGTTCTACCAGCAGAATTTATTCATCACCAAACATTTTCATTTAATTAAGTGAGAACAAATTTTTTTTTTATTTTTGTATTTTATTGGCAACAAAAATAACTCAAGTTTCCAATTAAGCCACTAATTTTTTGCAGGTATTAGCATAGTCAACAGTGAGTGGGCAATCCTTTTTATTTTTTTCATTTATTGTGCTTACCACAACTAGTAATTTTTTAAATTTATATGTGCCTGATGTATATGTGTTTTTCCTATGGCGCTCTACAAAAAAAGGAACTACATTATATATCTGGTCCTAGTAGAATGCCTTATACACATATGGTCCAATATACTGAATGAATGGATTGCTTTACTCAATGTTTTCCCGTTAATCGAGACACATTTCATGCTTTCTCAGTGAAAATAAAGAATATCTGTTTCTTTTTATAATATTTAATAATCTATTCCAGTCACTGAAGGCAATTGGAAGATTGCTCCCATTTATTCCATAACAATTTGAATATTTAAACTTATTTATAGTGTCAAGTCATTTCTTTTTTAAATTTTTTATTTATTTGTTTGGTGTGTGTGTGTGTGTGTGTGTGTGTGTGTGTGTGTGTGTATCAGAGGGCACCGAGTGTCCCTGTGGAAGACCAAGGGTGACTTCGGAAATCATCCTGGATTGCTTCTACCTCCTTGCTTTGCTCTGAAATTTCCCAGGTGCCACCCACCAGGGTTGGAAGTGCAAGCAGCTGGTCTATCGGCCTGGCGTTTTATGTGAGACTTGGGATCTGAATTCAGGATCTTCTGCTTGTGAGACAGAGTCTTGAACCATGAGCCACTTCTGCAGTCCTATAGTGTCAAGTCATTTCTAAGTTTGTGCCACATAAGCCCCTAAACTTTAAAGTCCCCAAATGCTGAAAAAGATTCCTAAAGCTATGACAATTTTTTCAATAAATTCCATCCCACTTATACTGAATTTATTCTTTCTTAATTGTGCTTAAATTCACTACATAAAATGCAGGTGTTCACTCCAAACATGTTATTTAAGGACTGGGAATGTTGCAGAGTGCCTGAGTGGTGTACGTAAGATTCTGAATTGGGTCCCCAACATACTGCTTTAATGAATTGATTAAGTCAAAAGCACTTAACAGCACAACACAAAGCTTTCTGAGTGCCTTATGAATGACAGAGCCTTCAAAGGACCTCAGCAGTTACTAATCTCCTGAAGATTAATTTCTCCTCAGGAAATTTCAACACACACACACAGATACACAGACATACACACACACACACACACACACACACACACACACACACACACACACACGTGTGCGCACAAATTATTTTCAACTGTCCATTCCTCTAAAGACCCAAGCATTCTACCCCCAAACCATTTATCTGAAGTTACATTCTTTGCTCCACTGACCATTCTAGTCATTTCAGCAAAAAGGTTAAAACAAGGGGCCCATAATCTTTTCTTGATTGACCTGCCTAATCATTGCTCCAAATTAGATTTCAAGCCTAAACACCCTTGTATGTGATGACAGAAAAAATGTACTCTCTTCACTGAAGATTTCAAAACAGCAAAAAATAGGCAAGTCAATCTGTATCCTTATAAATAAATGACTCATTCAGGGTGAACTGCTCTGAACCTGGTCTAGTTTCTCAAGCAACAATGCAAACCACACAAAAGGTCGTATGTCCTCTCTACCACAAATTGGCCCTTTTGTTCCTCCAAACTTACATGTTCTCTCAAAAACTCATCTGCTGAAGAGTTCCACAGAATGACATTCCAGACTTCCGGATGAACCATATCCTGTCTTACAACAACCTCAGCCACCCCCTGAGCTCAGGTTAGTTTTTGTTTTGTTGTCTGATCCAGCCAGACACCTGGAGCCCTTTCTACAGGTCCTCAGTTCTATTGCTGACGCCAGTTCAGTTTCTAGGTGACTC
Source organism: Typhlomys cinereus (assembly GCA_023101885.1). Classification (NCBI taxonomy): domain Eukaryota; kingdom Metazoa; phylum Chordata; class Mammalia; order Rodentia; family Platacanthomyidae; genus Typhlomys; species Typhlomys cinereus. The sequence goes on from JALPQD010000167.1 coordinate 2,511,177, forward strand.
AAACGGGCACCTACAGATTCTGAGGCTTCCTTAGAGGACCGAGTCCTGTCTCTGTCACAACTTCCAAACCCAGTCCTGACCAAACAAACAGCCCAAAGCACAAATCAGGTGAGCTTCCAAAGTCAAGGGAGTTAAGCCTCTCATGTCAATGGACATATCATCATCTGCTTTACTTCTGGTCTCTGATGTTCTGGGGGTTCAGCAGAGCTCTTATTTGGATCTTGACCACTGTGCAAAAACCAATAAGAGGGAAGTTCCTTAGATCTATTAAATCGATGGAGTTTATTTGAATAAAATAAAATGTTACAATCAAAAATGAGGCAGGTACTAGAAACAAAGATGTTTCAAAGAATGTCCACCAACTACTCTGACAGCATTTGTGGAAAATATGCAGTACCTGGCATGGAGAAACAGTCCTGTAATGTAGTGATCAGTGGCTGAGGCAAGAAGATTCCAATTTGGACTTTTGGACCATATATCAAGATTCTGTCTCAAACAAACAAGAAGACATGGAATAGAGTCAAAATGTGAAAATAATCCAAAAAAGAGAAGTTACCATACTATATATAACACAGGAAAATTATATGTGGTTAAAATTACTTAGTAGCATATCTATTGGCAAAGAAAAATGTTTAAAACATATACTTGGTTGATATACAAGAAATTACAGATAATACTTACAGTGTGGTCTTGTTTTAGTTTTAGTTTTTTTTTTTTTAACAGTTTGGAAATCTCAAAGCACAAAACTTGGTGGTTTTCACATGTAAAGGCTTTATCTCAGACCAGGGGTAGTAATTCCTACCATGAGTGTTGGCAAACTCAGCCACAGCCCCAAGTCCCAAGACTTTCTGGAAACAAACTTCCAGCAGTCACTATCTTACAGGATGAAACAGCAATTTCTTTCCTGGTTTCCTTTCCTGTATTGCTGAACTTGCAGTTCTGAGTCTAGAATACTCCAGCTAAGCTTATTCTTGATTTTACATGATAGAATTACAGAAATTGGGCTTGCCTAGTAGTTAGACACCTTCAGCCTTTCATGTAACACACAGTGGAATAAATCATAAGTCATTAAAACTTAAGGCTATGACTTTTCAAGAAAAAGAAAGTAGCTACTTTTAAATGTATAATATATAACAATGTGTATATTGGTTCTGATTCTCTGTAAATAATTTGCCCAGACAGAAAGCAGGAAGGACAGATTTCAAGATTCATATTGTTGTGACTACATTCCCACATCTTATTCAACCTACGAAGTTTTGGATACCTATTATCCAGACATTTTCTAGAATAATACATATATTTATCTCAGATTTTTCTCTTGACATCCAGCCATATTTGACTTTAGCCAAACACCTAATGGATATTATCCACTACAAAATTAAATACTAAAATCAAATAGTCTCTGAGACTTGAGGGTTACTGCCTAAGAGAGTGAGCTTATAAGGTAGTATGGTGAAATGGGTTTCAGGTAAAGCAGTGATATCATTGTCGGCTGTGAGGATTCAGGAAAAGGTATTCATTGGTTCTAATTCTGATTGCAGGGGGTTCCAAGAATAATGAGATCTAATAAAAATATGAATGATCCTACCTCAGAGGATCACTGTAAGAAGATAATAACTTGCAAAATATAGTGCCAACATAAGTGACTGTGTGGGCAACTAATAAATGCTTTCTTTCCGTCTACCTCCCTTTTCTTCTCTGAGATGACAGTCATACAAATGAAGTGCTTAAAAACAGTTGCAGAATAAAAATGAACACACATTAGATTTTGTGTAATTCATGGCATATTCATGTTCTAGAATAAATGCTTGCTGTGGCTAGGATAAGGGGAAAACAAGAATCTTCTCCTTTATTAAATAAACCAATATTTTAACCTCCATCTCCTTTTTGTATCAACAGGGTACATTTAGAAATAAGTATATACATGCATATATACATATATATGCTTGTATATGTATGTGTAAACACAAACACAGCATAGGTACTATTGGTTATAATTGTGTGAGTGTGCCTTATTTCTGTAACTACACTACAAAACCAGCAGTTTCTTTTTTTGCCCTTTGAAGTCACAAATGGATGAATGGATCTAAGCATATGCTAATTATCAAAATGCTATGCTTATGACAAGTGGATCACAATTGATTTGCCATCCTGATCAAGACAGAAGTCATCACAATGTTTACCATAAGATTGCCAAAAATAGTTCAAATCCAATTTAGAATCTGTCACAGCTAACACTGTTAGTTAAAGATGTAAGATAAAACATGAACACTGTACAAACCAAATACATACTTTGGAAATGTACAACTTGTCAGGGTTTGGACACTGTTCTGTGTTCCGTTTTAAATTGTTTTGATAATCTCAACTTTACAGAAAATGGCAGTAAGTATATTACAATTCAAGTGATCCACCAGTACAATTGAGTTCTTTCTACTATGTTCCTTTATGCTAATGAAAATGAACATAGCACTTACAGAAACAGATACGGAAGACAAAGAAACTTAATTGACTACAGACTTGTCAATAAACCAGAGAGTTGGATATAATCTACTTAATTATTCAGAGTGTGATTAGCTAATTATCTACAGGGCCTTTTGTATCAAACAAAAGCTGTTACTGAGATTAAACTCTGTACTTCGTTTGGTCTGTTGAGACCAGTACTAGTCCAAATCATGGTCTCTACCATTTTTTGGATGTGAAATGTACCCCATAGACTTTTGTGTTTGGATATTTGGTCCCCAATTGCTGGCACTGTTTGAGAAGGTTATAGAACCTTTAGGAGATGAAGCCTTGCTGGAGGAAGTACAACACTGGAGCTTGAGGTTTAATAGCCTGTTTCTCTCTCTCTCCCTCCCTCCCTCCCTCCCTCCCTCCCTCCCTCTTTCCTGAGCATGGCTGTCAGCTCCCTGTTCCTGTCACCATGTCTTCTCTACCTGCTACCATGTGTTCCCCACCATGACTGACTCTATCCCTTCTAGAACCACAAGCCCAGATCATAAATCCTTTCTTTCTTACATTGCTTGGGTCAGAGTATTTTATCGCAACAGAAGAGCAAAAGGAAGATAAGAGTCTTCCACAAAATATTATTTAATGCTATCAACTAATTGGCTCTAACAAAAATGGGTAATCCTTGAGAACAAACACTATGCTAAGTAAAGCAAGTTAATCACCAAAAGAACCACATGTTGTGGAATTTTGTTTGTATAAATTGTCCAGAACAGAAAATTCCACAGTCATAAGTCAGATCAGTATTTAAGAGTTATGTGGAGAAAAAAATGTAGAGCAACTGTTTGGCAATAATAATGCTCTGAAATTTAATGGCAGTGACATTTGTACAATATTCCAAGTATGTTAAATCAGCTGATTTACACTTTAAGGAGATGAGTTTTATGATATATGATATAACTCAATAAAATCACATTAGACTGGAAACTAGTAATTCTGTGTCCTAACTTACCTACTGCTGTTTTCACTTATGAATTATCTAGAAATACTATATATATATCTTCAAGCTGTTCTATTTCCAACTTATTCCTTTGTATTAGATATTGTGACATCTTTGTTTTTTTTTTGAGACAGGATCTTATGCACCCCAGGCTGACCTTGAATAGTAAAGATGACCTTGGACATCAAAGATTTCTGATGTTTCTGTCTCCACCTCCTGAGTATTGGAATAGGAAGGCTGTGTTACCCTATCTGCCTTATGTGGCACTAGGGCTCAAACACAAGGCTTGTGCACACTAGACAAACAATCTACCAACTGAGCTACATCTTGAGCTTTCTGGTCTTCTTTTAAAACTGGAGAGATGGCTCAGTGGTTAAGGTACATATCACAAGCAAAAAGAGTCGGATCCCACGTAAAAATGCTGCCTAGCTGTGGTGGTCCATCTCGAACTCTTGCCTGGGAAGGAGGAGCTTGGGATTTTCCAGAGCAAGTTTGCTAACCAGATTAGCCCTATAGGTGAGTTCTGGGTTTAATTAAAGACCAAAGCATAAAGGCACAAAGTTGAAGAGTGATTGAGGATGATTCTTGATGTCAACTTCCACACACATACATGTAAATATGCGTGCACACATGCACTCCACATACACATGAGAGGGATAAGATGCATCATTTACTTCAAGAAACTTCCCCCATGAAGTTTCTACCTCTTTCACATGAGTGGAATTTTGAGCCCAAGAGGCTGGAAACCAATTTTTCCTGAGTCAGGATTATGTTTAGCTAAAAGATGATAGAAGAGGACATTCCTAGCTGGAACCCTCTTGCCAGACACATTTAGAAATGCATTTTAATTTGAGTATTTCTTTGTAATTTGCTAAATGAAACTAATATTAGTTGCTATTAATGCATCACTGAGTGGATATCCTTGAAGACAAGGTCTTATGTATGTAGCCACGTGTCATGATTTGAAAGGTGCTGGATTTGGAGCTGCAGGATTTGGAGTTTTTCCTCCTGGTTTTTGGTCTTGTTATAGACCTATCTTTCTTGGATATGTCCCCATTTCTCCTTTTTGGAATGGGAATGTTCATTCTGTGCCAATGTTGGAAGTATGTAACTTGCCTTTTGATTTTACAGTAGGCTCTGAACTTTGGACTTTTGGACTGTGTCAGTATTACTTATGTAGTCTATGGGACTTTTAAAAAATTACACTGAGTATGGTTTACATAATGAGATGGCAATGAACCTATAGGGCCAGGGGTGGAGTGTTTGAAATGTGAGTTGTCCCACCGGCCAATGTGTTTGAATCTTTAGTTGTTTGGGAAGGTCATGGCACCTTTGAGAGGGGAAGCCTTGCTAGAAGAAGGCAGTCACAGGGGTGGGCCTTCAGGTTGGTTAGTCCTGTCCTGCTTCTAGGAGAAGTCTGCTCTTGAGTTTGCAGCTCTGAACCTCCATGATGGATGTGATTTAAGCCTCCTCCAGCTTCTGCCAGCCAGTCACACCTTTTCTGCTAAAGTGGACTATATCTCCTCTCTGGAACTGTAAGTTGAGTAAATCTCCTTTTCTTCCTTAAGTTGTTTGTGAATGTTGTCTCATGGAACAGAGAAGAGTAACTGGTACACCAAGGCTGATTTTAGACTCTCATTCCTCTTGTCTCTAGCTCCTGAGAGCTGAGAATATAGACCTGGGACACTATGATGGGCTCCTCAATGTTGTTAAGACTTTGGAAAGAGAAAGCCTGAGTTACCATCCTAACATAATACTTGTTTTTTTTTTTTATCCTCAACATAATACTTGTTTGACCTATGTCATAAGATCGCTGCAAGGACCAAAGGATGATATACTTACTCAGGCCTTTGCTTCTACACAAATGAGAGGAATCATTACTGTTTAATGAGCCAGAGAAATAGCCAGTAAAATTATTAATGGTCTGCTCCATTTTCACATGTAGGATCATGCCCAAATTGTCCATAGAGAATTTGAGTCTTTGAAAGGTCAGTGTTATTACAAATTTAAAATAATAGCATGTCTGTAACATAAATTATCCTCCTAATATGACTAAATGACATGTCAGCAGAAGTTAGAAGTACATGAGAGTTCCTTAAATTGACAGCATTTGAGACAGAACTGAGACAAGGATTAAAAGCATTTGTAAATGGGAACATGCCAAATAAATGCCAGTCATTATTAATTGAATTATTCATTTTGACTTTTAAATTCATTTAAAAAATATCAGCCAATTTCCAATTCAGTCCCATGGTGGCATTTATTGGTGCCATCTGCTGGAAGTTCCTGAAAGCTTAATGAAGTTAAGATGAACAGAATTATACATCGCAGCACAGCATCCTTTAAATTCATGTAGTCTATCCATATTAAAATCAATGTAGATAATAGTCCTGGCATGCATTACTTAATTAAAATTTGCTATATGAAGCTGAATATAGAGATGATTGATACTGAACAAAATGAATGTGTTCCATGGACAATAGCATTCATTTCTTCATTTTTTTTCAACCGATGTTTTGAATTCCTATTGTTTGCCAGCTCCCGTGCCAAGAAACAGATATGTGAAAAAGTGTAACTAGCTGACCTGCTTGTGAGGCTCTGCAAGTTAACACACCCACAGAAAACTAAGTGTAATACATTGGAATTAAACAGAAGCTCCACGGGGAAAACCACACAGGGATCTCCCAAATTCAGTGGGTGGTGATTTCTTACCAAAATATTGAGCTCTGTCTGTTTCTCACAGAAGCATGGGAAATGGAGAAGAATTCATCTTGAGAGAATGAAGCCATCAGATGAGTGTAGATAGGCATAATAAACTGCCTCTAGTACTATGCAACATCATATGCTCAGTGGTCTTGATGAATCCCTGGATGAGACTAGCTTCTATCTATTAAATGGATTATGGATTTCAACGTACATTCTTTATACACTGAAATGGTTAATGTTAATTATCAACATGATACCTAGAAAATATGCCTGCAACCTTCCTGCTCAGAATTATCTAGATTATCAGATTATCAGATTATTGAAGAATTATTTTTATTTCATTAGTTGATGTGGGAAGATCCATCTTAATTATGCGTAGGACCATTTCCTATGCACTGTATAAAATAGAGAAGAAAAAGCTTGAGCACTAACAAGCATTCATTGCTCTTTGTTTTCTGACTGTAAATACAATGTGATCAGCTATTCCAAGTTCCTGCCACCATGACTTCCTATCCCCCTGATCTGAGAGCCAGGACAAACCCTGTTTCCCTTATGTTGTCTTTGTCAGGGCATTTTTTTCACAGCAGTGTATATATACAGTGTATATATACTCTGAAGATCAATATATTGATATGAAACTTCAACATAATTTGCTCCCGGTGAGTTCAGACCAGGACAAGTGTAAGGAGTTCTCTTCATCCTCAGCAGGTTCACGTCAATCAGTTCATTAACCCTACAATAATCCAACTGAAATGTAATGTAATTCATTGGGTATTTGCATATATGTGTAATGAAAATTAACTTTTAAAAATAATGGTTCTCAAATTTTAGTGTGTGTCAAAACCACCTGGAGAACTTCTTAAAACAGATTTCTGAGGTCTCAACCTCAGGATCCTCACTCCAAAGCTCCAAGGAGGGTCTGAGATACAAATTTAAAGGAAATAAAATAGACTGCAATTTTATAAGCATTTTTAAATAACTCAAAGTGGTTTGTTCTGGCTTAAAAAGCAGTATAGGTCACATTGAAAAATAGATAATTATAAAGAAAATATGAGACTCTTTAAATGTAAGCACCAAAAAATAATCACTGTAAGCATTTGATATCTTCCTATATTTATCTTGCATATGTATGTATATGCATATATACATATGAATATAATTGAAATTATCTTATTCAATTTACATGTACAATTTTTGTAAATGATGTTGTCTTTTGGTATTATATGTTGAACACTTTCTATATTACTTATAAATTAGCTAGTATGGACTGCATTAATGATCTGGTTATTTCTCTGAGCAACTAGAGCTCAAAAACACAGAGACGGCTTAGAGATGGATAGAACATTCCAGAACTAAAACTGCAGGAGCAAAGAAGCTGGGGTCTTTGTACTGTGTTTGCCATTGGTAGGGCTGCCACTGGAAGTGTGAATTTTTCTGTCCAACACTGTCTAACACTTGTGTCCAGAAAAAGCCTTCAAGGAGTCACGGGTATTTGCAGTGGGATGTCATTGGCATATAATAGAATGACGAATGAGTATGGATGGAGATTAACAGCATCTACTTACACACGATAAATCAAGAGCAATGATGGAACCTCCTAAACTCATCATCATATATTCCTGTAACATACCCATTGGGTTAAAACAAAAAGATCAATCTAGTTATTGAACAGTTAAATCTTGCATTCCTTTCTGCCAAATCAACTTTGTTTCTTTAGATTTGTCTTTATAGTATACTTCTTGTGAACTAAGATTTATGATCTGTGGAATTCATAGGTTGGACATAACAGATCTGTTGGCATTTCCCCATGCTCTATTGTTTTCTGTAATGGCCTGGCATCTTTTAGATGGGCTATGACTGCCTCCATCTTGGCACTGCCCTTCCAGGTGATGGAGTCTTCTGCAATTAATTTCTTCTACAGGTTTTTACTGCACTAAAATGAAGAAAGAAGAAAGATCACGCAGCCGGTTGTAGTTCATATGCATCAAATTGCCACTATTCCCAATAAAATTTTCTTAAATGAATTTTGTGATGGTTAATGCTAATATCTTGACAGAATCACCTAGGAGACAAGCCATTTACATACTTATGAAGGACTATCTGGCTGAAGTTTAATAAAAGTGGGAAGATCCATCTTAACTGTGGGCAGCACCATTTCATAGCTTGAGGTCCTGGCTTGAATGAAAAGGAGAAAACTGTTGAGTCTTAATATTACTTGCTTTGTTCTTCCTAACTCCAGACACAAAGTGATCTATAGCCTCAAGCTCTAGTTGCCATGGCTGTCCTGTCACAATGACAGGAGCCAAAATAAACCTTTCCTCCCTTCAAATACTTAATACGTTTTTCCATTGTCGTATAATTGTTAAAAAATTGTTTTTTTAAATCGCTGTTCCAAAATACCTGGGTTTTAAAAAAAGGATTTTTTTTGGCTCCTGGTTTTGGAAGTGTTCAATCTATGCTCTATATTCAGTTGATGCACAGATGTTGAGGAAGACCAACATAGTGGAGGGAAGCCACTTACTTCATAGAAAGTAGGAAGCAGAAAGAGGCCAGGGATAAAATGCTCCATCATCTAAGTAAAAGGCTCATCCTCCTTTATTTTTCCTTCCCTGCTCAGCAGGTCACAGAAGGAGCCTGAATAAACAGGAAGTCAATGATCAAATGCCTTCCCTTAGTGGGAAAGTTCCTTGAACAAATAACAGGAAAGATCACATTCTAGGATCTTTCCATCCTCTGTATCAACTGTTTTAACCATAAGTGAGTGGTATTAACTTTGAATATGTTAAGAATGGTAGATAGGAGTTGTAAAATTTTTTGTCAGGGTTAAGATCAACTGATTGGGGGATTTAGCTCAGTGGTATAGCACTTGCCTAGCAAGCATGAGGCCCTGGGTTCGGTCCCCAGCACCGAAAAAAAAAAAAAAAAAAAAAAAAGATCAGTTGATTGGGAAATTCACATGATTGCTTCTGCATTCCTAAGAAATCTGATCATAGTAGCTACAAATTCAAAATGAGAGTAAAATTCAAAGGCAGATCTATGACTTTGGACTTTTAAATATTTTGAATTATGTAAATAACAGATGTTCATTATATAAAAGAATTGGGTCTTCTCAAAGTATTTTCATTGTTTAGAGGGTTACTCTAGTTTGTGTCCAGATTATAATCACTCTAACTTTGATCGAATCTTAACTCTTTTCATTTCCTTTCCATTATTATAACTTACTGGTTAAGAACTCAGACTCTAATTAGAAATACTCTCACATTGGAAAGGAGGATTTGATCAAAGAAATTGTTCTGGAAGGACTGAAAGTGTGAGAGCAGGTCAGTGAGATTACTAAGGAGTCAGTAAGTGGGGGAATCTGCTATCACGCAAAGACTAGAGAAAAAGAAAGGAAGAACGTGGCAAGCTGAGGCCCATTAGACACTCCTCACTGTACTGCTGGGTGTTGCTGATGCTGCCAGTTACCCGGGCAGCAGCTGGGGCCATTGCAACTGCTGCTCAAATAAAGCACACTCAGCAGTCAGTCTGTAGTTGAGATTGCTAGAACAAAAGCTCCTCCCACCTCTTTAAGTACCCCCTCCCCAAGTAATACTGAGAAGTTAACTGGGAAAAAAATGCCTCCAGGGTCCAGAATCCAATTCTGTAGCAGAACCTATAGTGACAGAAACGATGTATACTCTGTTATTCTATGTAGAGCAATAGTCATCAGTCACACAGGGACTACTAAGTGAGTGAAATGTAGCTGGCATGGTTGAGGAGCTGAATTTTCTCTGAGCTTAGGTCAGTGAAAACATGAATAGTTACACGTGGCTATTATTTTCCCAACTGGGCCACACAGATCCAGTGTCCGCAAGACACAGCAGATCATGGAAAGGCTAGACCAGAGCTAGGAGCAAGCAGTCAAATCTAGTGTGTGACCACTGATTGGCCAGAGCGGGCTCCCATTCTGCCTCTTTCACTAACTATGTGTGTAACTTTGAGCAAGTGAATCAATTTCTAGAAGCCATCTATGACAGAGTTGAGCATGGTGATGAATATCTGTAGTCCTTACACTTGGGAGGCTGAGGCAGGAGAATCATGAACTTGAAAGCCAGGTTGGCCTATGCAGTGATTTCTAGGCCAATCTCAGGTATCCAGTAAGATCCTGTATAAAAAAGTGAATGAATGAACAAATATATAAATGAACAAAACAAAACGCCAAGTCTACCTTCTAGGATTATGGAGGCAGAATAAATAAGAAGGTGCAACCAGTCTGGAAGTGCCTGATTCACGGTTAAGTGCACAGGAAAAGTTTGTGTAGTCGACATGTCTCTAACATGTCTCTGGATGTTTCTTTTAGCTTAAAGTTTGTATTTGCTGCACATTTGGTATTTTTCCTTTTTTACATTATTCTTTATCTTTGTCTAGCAAGCAATATCAGTGTCTCTTTTTAAGAGTATGAACTATGCTTTTATTTGACTTAATTATAGTATTACACCCACAGTGGTAGAAAGATTGACTTAGTTATCATATGCTATGGAAGTTCATTATGGTATCAAATGTTTGCTGAATGTACCACAGTAATGTCAGTCTTTTTACTGTTTACTATTTGGTTCCCAAGGGTTTTACTTTTTTTGGCATTGTCTGACATACTAAGAAGCTCTAATCAAAACACATTGCACTGTATGTTTATGCTTAACTTTTCCTTATCATGCTCCCAAAGATAAGAGATAGATAAATGTTTACAGATTTTTTTGCAGTTGTTCTAATACATTGCATAGGCTTAATTTATTGTGAAATGCAATATTTTATGTCAAATCTAGCCAGTCAGCATCTGTGGCTTTCTCAGACTAGGATCTGGAGACTTATCTCTTATACAAACAATGGACTATGTGTTGATGGTTGCTTAGATAATGATGTTCCAGTTGAAATCTTAGAAATTTCACAAGACAGACCATCTCTGTAATTCTGTTGAAGAAACATCTTATCGTGGCTCAAGTAGAAATGCTGTTAATGAGAAAACTCTGGGAGTGAAATGATTCTCTCAGGAATGTAGAGAAATCAAAACATATTTTCATTGCTCAGCTATATTAATTGGGTATGGAAGGTTGCTGAAATAATATCAAAGGGACCCTTTTGAGGATGGGTGAGCATAGAAGGAATGTTGGGTTCTAAGTGTAACCCAACAGCAGCAAGATGAGTCTATGTGCAATCTCAGAGGACTGTTCGTAGCAATGTGTGATGACATAGTCAGGGATGCATCAGGCCTTCACTATAAAGGTCATGAGCTTTTCCCATGGAGACATGATTAATGCTAGTGAGAGCTCTGTATGTTAACTTAAAACAACAGTATGCAAAACCCAGTGCGGTTCTGCAATCCTCTCCCTATCCTACTCAATTCATCATGTCTGCGAGCCATTTCCAAGACTCAGATATTCTTAATATATATTAAATATTTATTTATTTGAAAGACAAAAAAAGAGAGGGAGGAGAGAGAGTGTATATGAGCATGCGAGCCACAGCGTGGGTATGGAAGTCAGAAATTTTATAATCCAGTTCTCTCCTTCTAATATGTGGGTTCTAAGCATTGAACTCCATTCTCAAGTTTGCACACAACCCCTTTACCCACTTAGCCATCTCACTAGTCCTCAGATATTTCTTTTTAATTTAGAACACTTGGGAATAGGAATTGATATTTTTCTCCAATATTCTTTCCTCTCTCAGAACAATTTTTTAAACATTTTACATACAGGGGTATTATCAGAATATTACATGGTACATTTTTAAAACTTTATTTATTTATTTGGCTTATGTGCATGCATGTGAGTGAGTGCATGCGGTGTGTGTGTGTGTGTGTGTGTGTGTGTGTGTGTGTGTGTGTGTAGCAGAGGCACTGTGTGTCTTTGTGGAATACCAAAGGTGACCTTGAGACTCATTCCACATTGATTCTACCTTCTTTCTGCTGCCCTCTGTGATTTCCCATGCTCTTTCCACTAGGTCAGCTGCCATTTCTGGCTTTTTTTTTTTACATGGGACTGGGATCAGAACTCAGGACCTTCTGCTTGTGACGTAGAGTCTTAACCCCTGAGCCATCTCTCTAACTCTCAAAACAGTTTTTAACCAAGTATCCATAGTCCATATCGACACTGTTTATATAAAAGATGAATCTCTAGATACCATTCTAAGAAAGCCACAGAGATTGACTGGCTAGATTTGATGTAAAATATTTCATTTCACAATAAATTAAGCCTATGTAATATATTAATACAACTTCAAAAAATCTGTAAACATTTATCTATCTCTTAACTTTAAGAACTAACCTGGTTGTTAGTTAATACTTTACGCATTAGCTGCTATGAAGTCCTACATTCTGTTTAACACATGAAACTAGTCAAAAGAGGACAAATTCTCCTCAAAGTTTATTTTCAGATAGTCGTACTGGGCCACCAAGGATAGGGAAGCTTGACATATTCTAGAGATTTAATGTCACAATTATAGGATTTCTTAATATGAAAAGGCTTTCAATTTCCATTTTCATGACCTTTCTATATGACACCCTTCCATAATTCTATTTCCAATAAAAGAAACAATACAACAATGTGAGCCAGAGCTACTGGACCTATAAGGCAGCCATATTTAATTTTGGTCTCCTTCCAGAAACCCTAAGGATTTCTGGGTGGACAAAATAGGCCTCTGTAAGATGAGAAACTTCATGGAAGGGATGTGTTCCCTGCCAATAATAAGCTGACTCTAGAGCAGAGCCACCAAATCTACATGAGGACATTTTGCTAAGACCAGGAGAGCCAAAGGTTGTTTTTCAGGAGGTTGAGACAAGAGGATCTGCACAAATTCAAGGCCAAGGTCTTAGTCTACATAACATCTACAGCATTCAAGATCTACATAATGAGACCCTATTTCAGTCCCCCATCACCTGAAAAAAAGACCAGACTACTCTATCAGTACCTAAACATACAGGCAATAACAAAAGTTTCAGGGAGAGCAACAAAAATACTTCATAAGATGAAGGGGAGATATAGCAAATGCCTTGTGACCCTATCAGAATATTTCATACCACTACCATGCACCTGTATTCCAGAAGGCTTCCAGGAACCTAGACTAGCCAACATTAACTGAGCCTCTTGCTACCTGCATGACAACACACCTTAATGCATTGCATGGAATAATTCTGAACCCTCAAAACCAGTGAAATTGTATGATTATTATCGAACTGATTTTTCTAGATAGAGAAACCCTCGTTTAGTGTCTAAGATACAGAGTTAAAGTCCAGTCCAGGAGTAGAACCCAGGAAGTCTACAGCCACAGCCCTTGTTAGCTACGTGCTTCTTACTGTCCAAATTGAAGAGGAGGGTTGTCCACAGAGACTAGTGTTGTACTTCCTGATGCTTTTCACCAGATGCTTTTCACATAGGTGTTAACAGATACTTCATTCATTTTCTATGGCTAACCTGCTCGAAGCTCATCTTTCTTACTGCATTTTACTTCTCCCTCCCCGTGTGTGTGTGTGTGTGTGTGTGTGTGTGTGTGTGTGTGTGTGTGTGTGCAACAGGCACCTGAGGATGTTTTTTCTCAGGAGCGGTTCACTGTGTTGTCCAAGACAGATCCCTCACTAAGAAATGGGTCCTCCTGATGTGAGGAGGCTTGTCTAATCAGCGAGTCCCAAGGATCTGTCTGTCTCCACCTTACCAGAGTGGGGTTATAGGGGCACATGCCACCATGCCCAGTTTTTTTATGAGTGCTGATGTTTGAACTTGGGTCCTGATGCTTGCACAACAAGTACTTTATTGACTGAGCTCTCCCCAGCTTCCTTACCGTCTTTCTTGAAGAATAAATCTCATTATTAAGCTCAAAGCTTAGAACCTATGATTAGGAGAAAGGATTAAAAAGGCATTACCAAAAGTACAAGGACAAGTAGAAGAATGTTTCTTTTCCAAAGGGGAATCATTTCCCCAGTATGAGAGTTTCCATCCTGCGCAGGCATAGAATGTCTGCAAATCAGGTTTAGAGAACAGATGACACGGGCTTGTGCAAGTAATCAAATGTTGAGCAAAAGGATCAAGTCAGACCTAATGATTATTCCTGACAGCCAAGGTAAGATTGGTGTTTCCCCCAAATACAGTTTCCTCAATAGCTCATGACAGCTACAGAATGTCTCAAATTACTATTTTCTTGCTTAACATAATGTACTGCCAACACTTCAACTGTAATTAAATCAGTTCACAGGAAAAATGCCAAGGAATGTGTCCATTCCAATATTTTCTGCATGGTCTCACAGCATATAGTTCTGCATGGTGAAGTTTCTTAAATGAGAACTCCAGTTGACAGACTGGATGGAACACGATCAAGGCTTACATTTCTCTAGAAATTTCCTCTGTCTTGCCTAGTTTACCCATTAGAGCAAGCAATAACGCTTCTTTTTCTTTTCTTTTTCTTTTTCTTTTTCTTTGGTGTGTGTGTGTGTGTGTGTGTGTGTGTGTGTGTGTGTGTGTGTGCACTGTATCTCCCCATGTAGGACCAAGGGTGGCTTTGGGAATCATCCTGGATTGTAGTTTTCTTCTGGGAGTTTTATTGCTTTTTACTGTCTTAGATTTTGGTCTAAGCCATTTCAAGTTCATTTTTATATCTGGTTAAGGATCCAATTGTATCCTGCATGTTGCCATTCAGTGTCCCAGCTCTCTTTGTCTTTCCTCTCTCCACTGTGGTCTCTCTGCTGAAAGTCAGTTGATTGTACATGTGTAGGTTTGTTTCTGAGCTTTCTATGCTTCTCCTTTGGTCTGCATGTTTGCAGCATACTAGTTTTTTTTTTTTTTTTTTTTTTCTGAGGAAATAGTAAGGATTTTTATTGTCAACACAAGACATGTAACACAAATAAATTAATTTTCTGACAGTTTTGGACTCTGCTCCTCACTAAGGTTATTTTTTTGTGTAAACAAAGTACTACCCAGAACAAGATCCAGCAAGGATCTGAGACAGAGTTCAGGACAGTAAACCTGCCCATGGTATTTTATTTCCTCGGAAGATGTGTTGCATAAAGTTTGAAGCTCATTTATAAATGCCCCAGGCCCTTTCTTGGACAGGAAACTACTCTCACGGCTGCAAACTGTCTTTCAAAAGGGACTCCACCCAGAGTGCACAAGAGGCTATCCTACATACCTGTTTACTCTGCCACTCCAACAGAGCCCCAAGGAATGGCTGCAGGACAGAACAAGAAGAGATCCCAGCCATGCCCGGTGTTTGCTGTCCCCAGTGGTCATTATGGCCCTGCTGCTGTCAAGGCTACATCATGAGGACGGAGACCATCCAGATCATGATTTATTTGTCAGTGTTCACACTGCCCATGGTGAATAATGAAGAATCTTTGATCTTAGAACATAAACATTACCTTATAAGCAAGGGTCTAAGTTTTTGTCTAGATAAATGATTTTTTTAAAAAAAGTCATAAGGTCTCCTAACACAACCACTTACATTATTCAGCAAACTTAAAGCAGGACAGCTTTACACTAATATTACTCAAAATTAAATTATGTCTCCAGATTTGCCATTTAAGAGGCTTTTGGGGTTTTTTTTTAGATACTATTCCTATATCAGAACCAAAGTAAGAGAAGAGTCCCTAGAATAGAACACTCTAGAAACCAGTGGGTGTCAGAGCATTCAAGTCACGGGGTTGGAGAGTATGAGTTCTGGGTGCATGTCTCTTCCCTTCTACCGCTGGGACATCCATCTTGGGTGGCTTGAAGGCTGCTGAATCTTCAGCTATTCGGTTGGCCTGGGCACGCATCAATTCCATGGGAGACAGCTTCTGGGCTCCTTTATAGGCCTGCACGGCAAAACCTCCAAAATCAGACTTCTGGAGGGGTCTTGGTCCAAAGAGGCTCCATTTATCTGATGAGTTCTTACCACTTCCAGGATCCATGGTGCTAGGATTCGGGCCAGGTAAGGCTACAGAGGAACTGGTGGTGAACCAGCCCCTAGGTTTATGCTTAGGAGATGAGTGAGGGGTGCTGCTCGGGGTGGACTGGGCCGAGGCAGGGTGCTTCTCTTCTCTTGTTACCTCTCCACTCTGCAGCTTTAGTTTATGGAGGGCTTCTGCCACTCGGAGGTACTTGGTCTCCTCAGTGGTAAGGCCCTTGTGGGGTGTGTAGCCAGCACCCCTCAGGCCTGCCTGCTGTTCAAAACGCTGGATGCTCTCCTGGGTCTGTTCTGTCCTCTCTCTCTGCACCGCCGCCCGAACCCCCGGACTAAAGAGGCCGAACACAAACAGATCCTCGGAGAAGCTGAGGCGACGTCCTGAGTTGAACCATCGTGAAAGTGGCGTCTACAGCAGCGATCCACACTAGCGCCTTGGAAAAACTACCCAGCATACTAGTTTTGATACTATGACTTTATAATCCAGTCTAAAACCAGGAAGTGTAATATTTCTGGCTTTGTTTCTCTTTCTCAAGGTTTTTGGTTATTTGAAGTTTTGGTGGTACCTTATCAACACTATTTTTGTAAAAAACAAAAACTCCTAACAAGAATTTTGATGTGAATATTTTTGAATATTGATAATTTGGGGCCATATGGATGTTTTAATATTTTCTTATAACCTATGAATCCATTTATTTTATGGGAATTTTTTAAAAAATGGAATCATTAAAAGCCATGGTGTGGAATTAAGTATAAAATTGGTTTACACATCAAAGGAAATCAATCTGATTATTATCTGTTATGGTTTGAATGTGCAGTGTTCCCCCACAGGCTCATGGGCTCGCATTCTTAGCTGATGTTAGTATTTGGGAAGGTTGTGGTACCTATGGGTGGTAGAACCTTGCTGGAGGAAGGCAGGTCAGAAGGGGTGGGCCTTGAAGTTGGGTAGCCCCGTCCCCTTCCACTAGCAGTCTGCTCTTGTAGTTTTGCTGCTTGCTGTCTCTACCTTCATGATGTCTAATGTGACCTAAGCTGTCTCCAGTTTCTGCCACACACCAACACTTTCCTACCATAATAGACTATAAATTCCCTATGGAAACATAAGCCAAATAAATAATCTCTTTCTCCCTTAGGCCAGTTGTTTTGAGTGATGTCTTACAGCAGCAGGGAAGAGTAACTGCAACATTACCTAAATCACTAAGTTTGGAGCAAGCAGCCCTTTTCTAAATACTACCTAGCAGCTTGGAAGAAAATAAGATTTCTATTATTTGATTTAACACGCATGTGTCATTAAATGGGAAAAAAAGGATATTAAAGATGACCAGATGGCAATATCGAAGCCACTGAAAACAAAATCCAGCAGGATAAACTCCCAGACACAAAATGTAACTCAGAGCTGAAGCCGTCTTTCCTTAGCATTATAAATCTCTCCATTTGCAAATGGCAATACCAGAGCTCCAAAGAAGCAATCTTATACATCAAACTGCCATTAAAATATGTGGCTCTACCTGAAGTATCATGTTACTGCTGCGCTGAAAATTTTACTTTTCCAGTAACACTGGAGGTAGTAATTAGAAGGTATATTATTTCTGGCCAATTGTAATGGATGCAACCCAAAGGTTAATTGCTATGCTACAAACACAGCAGCTCCTAGATTTTAGAGCTGGAAGCAACAGGCAACATACTTTAAGAGAAGGTAAGTTTTTAAGTAAAGACTAGCTTCTAAGTTACATTCACAGACACCATAAAGTGAACTCAAGACATGATGAAAATCACAAATATTACCGGGAAGAACCATGGGTAGAGCTTTCAAGGCTCAGAGAAAGACGAAATTTAGAAAGAACTTTAGAAGAGAAGAGAACCATGCAAATTTCCCTACCAAGTCCTTGCTTTGCCTCTGTTTCCTTGTGGGCCTTTGCATCCTGCAGTTAAGGCACCCTTATTTCTATTTGCTTTCTGAATAAACTCAACAGCAACAGGTCAGTGGTCATAAGCAGGACTGTCACATATATATAGGACCCAAGCAAGGGCTAAAGTAAAATATCACATATCTTTGTAGTTACATATGGAACTGCTACACAAAGTATGTCCATCATTCTACATTGGGAAAAATATAATTTCTGTAAGGCAAATGTTTAAGAAATATGTGAAACAATGTATCATAAATTCACTGTATTCATGTATGAAGCAATAAAAGAATAAATAAGAATAAAAAAAATCTGCAAAGGAGCGCTGGCAAAATATCAAAGATGAATAAATTTCATTGTGCATGTATTGCATAGCTCAGTGATGGGTTGGAGATGTTCAGACAAGTAATGAAGTACAATTTTCTATAGTTACTGCCCTTACAGGCACTGAACATGTAGCTACTGTGTCACATGTGTATCAGATGGTGGCAGAGAGCAGAGAGCCTATTTCTACATTCAGTGTTCTGACCTGTGGACATTTGAATGATTAGCCTCCTGACATATCACACTGCCTGCGAACCCCCTGTATTCTAAACCTGTGTACTCACAATAAGAGTGGTCTCCCGTGGGCTGGGCTCCACGTGCTCACGATCTGGACAGCTTCCCACAGGTCAGGTTCCACATGTTCAAATGAGCGTGGGACTTTGTGTGCCCTTCAAGGGCACAGCCTCCTTGGGCCGGGGCTCCCTATGTCCTCAACAGGATGGCCTCCCTAGGACGGAGCTTTGTGTGCTCACAATGTGGATGGCCTCCTGTGGCCCAGGGCTCCGTGTACCACACCATGAATTTACACAATCTCATATGAAATGGACAAAACTGTTGCTCTTTATCTTTATCAGGGATTCTTAACTATGCAGAACTAGAAGCTCAGTTATAACAACTATCTACATACTAACTGTGCTTTTATTTTACTGCTCATATGTTATTTCATATTATAGTCCAAAAAATGAAAACATAAAGGTGGGAGGTGGACATGCTAGGAGAATGTCCAGGGATGGCTATGATAAAAATGTATTACATACATGTATGAAATCATAAAAGATTAAAAATACTATTTTAAAAACTTCTATTTTAAAACTTCTATTTTAAAAACTTCATTTATTTCATATAGTTTAAGATATTTTTCCCTTTTTTTTTTTTTTGGTCTTTTTGTAATTTTATCTTTTTTTTTTTTTCGGTGCTGGGGACTGAACCCAGGGCCTCGCGCTTGCTAGGCAAGCACTCTACCACTGAGCTAAATCCCCAACCCCAGTTTAACATATTTTTAAAATTATTTTTCATTTAATGTTTATACATGAATATAGTGACTTTATAATATTTTCAGCTCTTTTTAAAAAAAATTTATTATTATTTATTCAATTGTGCATGTATGGTGTGCACCTGTGTGCATGTATGTGTGTGTGTGTGTAGAACCACGGATGAATTCGGGAACCACCATGGACCTCCTCCTTGTTTATTCTGCCCGGAGATTCACAGGCTCCGCCCTACCAGGACTAGAAACACAGGCTGCCCCTGCTTCTGCCTGGTGTCTATATGTGGGGTCTAGGATCTGAACTCAGGACCTTCTGCCTGCAAGGCAGAGGCTTAACCCTTGAGCCACCTCTCCAGCCCCTATTTTCAGCTCTTAATCCCAAACTCTATCCTCCTTCCTTTTCCCCTCACAACTCTTCATCTCCCCTGCCAGACTCTCGCTTATTTTCAAATCTTTTTGCTAATTTGTCTTACAATCTTAAAATCTTACACCATGTTTCCTCTACTGTCTTTGACAACATTTACCCCACCTGATTCAAACTCCAGCAAGCATCCTAGATCAGTGGATATACTACTGAGGAAAGCATCCTCCTTTACTTCCTCATCAGCATTAGTCTTCATTAGTCTCTCAGAGATGTGTGGAGCTTCTTGAGATCTTTCTGATATTATGGTGAGATGTTGATAAGACAGTTTTGTGTAATCCATGCAATTCTTGTGTAAGTATACATATCTACTATGAAATCTTGTATATTACAACTACATCATATCCAGGAGATAATGCGTGGCCCAGTACCTTCCCACCTCAGACTCTTACAATCTTGCCACCTCCTCTTCTGTGATGTTCCCTGAGGCTTGGTGAATGGGTAGGTGAGGCTTATATGTCCTATTTAGGCACAAGCAGTTTGGAGACACTTATTTTCTGCATTTTGGCAAGTTGTGTTTTTTGTCAATAAACACCTTCTGATATGGAAGAAGGCTTCCAGGTTGAGTGCTGAGTGCTCTTCCAATCTATAAGTATAATAGGTATTTACAGAGCAGTTTTGTGTACTATCTTTGTGTACTAGCTGAATAGTTATAGTCTGTTTTTTCCATTGTGACCTATTTTCTTCCCTTTCATGGGTTCTTGTTCTAGTTTACAGTAACAGGAATATGTTCCATTCTGACAAGTGGGCCTGGGCCTTAAATCCAATCAGAGAGCTATTGGTTGTCTCCTTGATATTCATGCTAATAGTATACTGGTGGTCCACCTGTTGAGATAGTGGTTTTTATTGTAACTTGAAGATCTCATAGGTTGATGAAACCTTTGATTGTTTTTCTCCCCAGTAGCTTCTACAATATTCTCTAGTAATGTGTAAACTATCCAGCAAGGAGGAAGCTCCCAAACCAGTTCCAACTGGTGTTTTTAATCCCTGTCCTGTAATCCATATGTGTTGCATCTTCAGTAATAGGGTCTGACTGTCAGATTTTGGAGGATGACCAAGAACAATGACAAAAGCCTATATTGTCTGGGGAGAGGGTTTTCAGACCTCTCTACAGCAATTTATCAGGAAGTGTCACATTCTTGCTACTTCCGGCACAGTTTTGTTACCAAGTCTTAAGGAGAGCAACACAGATCTTTTTGTTCTGTTTTGTTTTGTCCTGTTCCCCTCTTTCTGTGCTCCTCTGAATAAGGACTGTCCATTCTTATTCCTTTTTAAAAGAGATGGGTGTTTGTTTGTTTGTTTTTGACATATCAATAACATAGGAGGTTTCTGTCTGGTTTCATCCCACCATCTTAGGGTTTTTCTTTAAGTCCCTCAGCCTCTCCTACATCTTATCTCCTCATCCTCTCTAGCTATTTTCTCCCATTATTCCCTCCCTCACTCTACTTGCCATGGTATCTTATATCTCCCTTTCCAAAGGTTTCACCCTAATATCCATTCCCACCTTCCTGCTTATTGATCCCTTTCAAATTTTATGACTCTTACAATAGTTCAAAGCCAAATACTTCAATCAGGAGATCAATGCTAGCACATAAGAGAGAATATGTGGCATTTTTCTTTCTGTGTCTGAGATACCTTGCTCAATATTATATTTCTAGTTCTATACAGTTACCATAATCTTATCCTTCCTGATGACTGAAGAGTGTTTCATTGTGTATTCGCACCATATTTTCATTGCCCATTCCTCATTGATGGGCATGCTGACCGATTCCATTTTTTCTATTGTAAATAGAATTTCAATGAACATGGATGAACAAGTCTCTTTGTAATAAATGTAGAGTCTTTTGGGAATAGTCCTAGAAGTGGTATAGCTGAGTCATATGGTAGTTCCATTTTTAACTTTCTGAGAAACCTCCACACTGATCTCCAAAGTGATTTACTACTTTACACTTGCACGAACAAAGAATGAATGAATGTTCTCTTTTCTCTACATCCTCGCCAGCACCCTCTATTGTTTATGTTCTTGATCTTAGCTGCTCTGATTGAGGTAAGATGGTATCGCAGAGTAGTTTTAATTTGCATTTCTCTGATGACAGGGAAGTTGAACATCTTTTAAGATACTTGTTTAACATTTCAATCTATTTTTGTAGAAGTCCTTATTTAGTTCCAGATTCCATTAATTGGGCTGTTTGCTTTTTTAGTGTTTAGCTTTTTGAGTTCTTTTAATCCGTTATCAGATTCATAGCTACCAAAGATTTTTCTCCCATTCTGTGTGTTTTCTTTATGCACAATTAAGAGTTTCTTTTTCCAAAACAGCAGCTTTTTAATTTCTTTTTTTTCCCAAGTAATAAGCTTATTTTATATTTACTGTTGATAAAAATCCCACTCCCATTATTCTTTTTTTTTTCAGATTTTTTAATTTCCACTCATACAGACTTAACAGGTACACCCGTCCCCTCCCTCCCTCCGACCTCCCACTGCTCTGTGCCCCGCTCCCCTCCCCCTTCCTCCCTATCCCCCAGTGCCTCCTCCTCCCATCCCCAGAGCATCCTTAAATGTGCATGCCCAACTTTCCTCTGGGTCCTACTCTCCGATGAGGTGCAAGGACCCTTTCCTGTGTCCCACTTAAGCATAGGAACACTACTGTGGCTGTCAATCCCTTGCCTCCAAGGATTCTAGTGCCTTTAGTCCATGCTAGACATAATTGGACTTTGCATGACTTGCACAATGTCCAACACACTATTGACCCAACAAAGCTTTTTAATTTCTTGAAGTCTCTCTTGTTGATTATTGGTCTCAATTACTGGGCATTTGGGGTCCTATTTAGAAAGTTTTTACCTAGGTTTATCAATTCAAGTGTGTACCCTACTCTTTCTTCTAACAGTTTCAGAGTTTTGAGTTTAACATGAAGTCTTTGATACATTTAAACCTGATTTTTGTGTAAGATGAGAGTAGCAGTCAATTTTCATCCTTCTACATGTAGATTTTCTCAACATCACTTGTTTAAGATGCTGTCTTTTCCCCAGTATGTATGTTTGGCACTTTTGTCAAAAATCAAGTGGCTATACATGTGGGAGCTTATATCTGGGTTCTCTGTTCTAATAAATTGGTCAGTGTACCTGTTCTGTGCTAGTACCATGCTGTTTTTATCATTACAGCTCTGTAATACAATTTGAAATCCAGTATAGTGATATCTGCAGCACTGTTTTTATTGCTCAATATTGTCTTGGCTAATCGGGGTCTTTTGTCTGTCCATATAAATTTTGAGATTGTTTTTTCCAGTTCTGTGATGAATTGCATTGGGATTTTGATTGGGATTGTAATGAATCTGTATATTGCCTTTGGTAGGATGGTCATTTTCACAATATTGATCCTACCAATTCATGAGCATGGAAGGTCTTTCCACCTTCTAGTATCCTCTTTAATTTCTTTCAACAGTGTTTTGTAGTTTTTGTTGTATAAGTCTTTTACTTCTTGGTTAAGTTTATTCGTAGGTATTTAAATTTTTTCAGGCTATAGTGAATGGGGTTGATTTCCCTCATTTAGAAGGTTACTGATTTTCTTGTAATTTTTTAGTTTTACAAGCATATTGAGTACTAGTTCCTGCTCCTCCCCTCTCCCTCCCTCCCATCTTCCTCATCAATCCATTCCACTCCCTCCCACTTCCCCCACCCCCACCTGACCGCTTCTATGGACTCCTCTGGCTTGTCTACTGGTTCGGGCCTCTGTGGCATACCAAATTGCCTCTCTTGGGCACCCTACTAATAGGGGTGTTTCCCTTCACTCATCCAACTCTAGTCCTTAAGGTTTCCCCTGTATGCTCTTATCTCTCTTCAGTTCCTGGTATTCTATGGGGGCATGTTGGTATTTCAGTCATTATGCAAGTCTGGTAAGGACAAGTCTCACAGCTGTGAGTTCCTGGATTCAGCATCCTTGCCTTGAATAGAATGGCTTGTCCAACAGTGGACCTTCCCATCTTTAGGTTCTTACAATCTCACCGCCCCCTCTTCTTTGAAGTTCCCCAAGCGTTAGGATGGGGAGAGATTAGGATGGTTTGATTCTGGGTGAGCATTGCCAGGTCACTGGTTATCTGCATTGTGGCTGGCTGTTGGGTACTGATTTTTGTATGTTGATTTTGTAGTCTACCACTTTACTGAAAATAGTTTCTTGGTGAAATCATATGGGTCTCTCATGTATCTAATCGTATCATCTACAAATAGGGATTCTTTAGGATCCTTTCCTATTTGTATCCCTTTTATCTCCCTTTCTTACCTTATTGCTCTGGCTAGAACTTCAAGCACAATATTGAACAGGAGTCATGACAATGGACAACCTTGTCTCATTCCTGATTGAAGCGGGAATA
Organism: Typhlomys cinereus; assembly: GCA_023101885.1. Classification (NCBI taxonomy): domain Eukaryota; kingdom Metazoa; phylum Chordata; class Mammalia; order Rodentia; family Platacanthomyidae; genus Typhlomys; species Typhlomys cinereus. The sequence goes on from JALPQD010000167.1 coordinate 2,535,234, forward strand.
ATTTATTAAATTTATTTCAGCAAAGTCATTTAATTACGTCGTTATAATAAGTGTTGTTGTTGTTGTTGAGACAAAGTCTCATTCAGCTGCCCAGATGTCTTCCAACTCACTAAGTAATCTATGTTGATCTAACTCATGGCAAGCCTCCTGCTTCAGTCGCTCAGATTCTAGGATTATAGGCAGGAGCCTATATAATCTTCCTAAGTTGTTGTGGACCATGATTGTAATAGTTACTCTTGATTGTTGCTGTGAGAGAGCATTCAAAGTTAATCAATCAACTTAAGGGAAAAAGGGAGATTTATTCAGTTTATGGTTCCAGAGAGGAGAAACAGTCTTTCATGGCAGAGGCGACATGGCTGGTGCCTGAAGCTGGAGGCAGGCTAAGTCACTGCAGACATCCTGGAGGCTCAGAGCTGCTCAGTGCAACCAGTGGGTGAAGGCTGAAAGCTAGAGGATTCCTGGAGAGTCGAAGAAGCATAGAGTCTCTCTTTGAAGTCTTCTGTTCTATGATTCCTTTATCTGTTCTGCTGCTGGGAAGTTCCAATCAGATCTAGGGCTGGTCTTTGAATTGTAATGTGTTGATCTGGATCATCTCTTCAGGTAGTCTGCCAGCTGATTTTAGTTAATGCCAGGTGTGGTCAAGTTGACACTCAGGATTAACTATCACAATGATATTTTAATAGGAGATGGGCCTTGAGGTTTAGTAGCTTGATTCTGTTTCCTCTCAGTTTAATCTTGCTTGCTTTGCCTGCATGATGGCTGCAGTGATATGAATCTGTCTCCAAGCCATACCTTCTGCTGTGTGATTCCTGACATAATGGACTAGCCTTTATGAGTGTAAGCCAAATAAATCTCCTTTTCTCCCTTAAGTTGCTTATATATGAGTGTCTCAGAGCAGCAAAAAGGAAAGTAACTGCAGCAGACTGCTATAGTTTGGATTGTTTATTGAAGGCTGGGGCTCCAGCCTGTAGTATCATTGGGAGGTGGTAGAATCGTTAAGAGGCAGGACCTGCTAAGAGCCCTTAGGCTGCAGGGACATATCCACAAAAGGAGAGTGGGAAAATTATCCTTTTCTTATCTCTTTGCTTCCCAGATCCTACAAGGAGAGCAGCTTTCTCTACCACATTCTCCAGCCATGATGAAGAGCAACCATAGACTGAGTCAAAATAAATACTTCCTCTTACTCGGTGATTATCTAAGATATCATCACGTGATAGAAAGGCAGCTAACACAATGCCAGAGACATTGTTTCTCATACTAAGACCTGCCCTCAAGACAAACCATGTTACCAGAGCTTAACCTATTGGTTGGTTTATTTTGTGCTTATATGATGAGTGTGCATATGGGTGTGCATGTCACAGCATGTATGTAGAGGTTAGACCTTGGATGTCGGGCCTCTACATTTATTGTTTTACTGTTGAACTGTGTCTGTTAGGCTAGCTGGCCTATGATCTTCAGGGGATTCTCCTGTCTCCACCCCCTATCTCACTTTAGCAGCATTTAGATTCAGATGCTCACTACCATACCTGGCTTTATGTGAGTTCTGGGGATTCAAACTCAGGTCCTCATGCTTGCATTTTATCCATTGAGCTGTCTCCCCAAGTTCCTGTTCAGAGCCTAACCAACTAGGGGAAATGAAATATTCAACCCAAGCGCTCTCCAGGCATTCTGTCCCACAGAGGAGCCTGAAAAATTTAAGCAGTAATTACAGATCCACTAGTCCGGGGGCACAAGTTCACTAAGACTGAAATTGAATCATAGCTCTAAAGGGAAGTTTCTCTTCCCTCTGTTCCTTAACACCATAATACAAAAACCTTTTCCCCTTCAGCAATGTGTCACCTATGTATCATGTTCTGTTTTCAAGCAAAAATTATAAAAGGTATATAATAAAGCATGAAGAGAAAGTCAAAACAGCAGAAAGTGTGACAGCAATACTGGAGTTATCTGATCAGCAACTTAACTACAGTTAATATGAAAGGAAATAGTAGAACATAGGCAAAAACAAATGGGTAACTACAAGAAATAGAAACCCTAAGGAAGACTAATCAAAAATTAATAGATATAAAAATACTGTAATGGACTGAAAGAATGCCTTTGATGGGCTCTTTAATATATTGGAAGTAGCTGAAGATAGTAACTCTGAGATCAGGAATTAATAAAGACTTGTAAAACAAAGAGGAGGAGAATGGAACATAGTATCCTCAAATTGGGATAACTATGAAAACATTATATATGTGTAATGACAACAGCAGAAGACAAAAAGAAAAAGAAACAGAAGAAACATTAAAGTCACAATGACTGAAAATTTCCCCTCTAAATTAATGTCAGGCACCAATCGTGCCAGGTTAATTCCCTGAAAGCTCTTCCCAAAGCAGAGGGAATATTTCCAAGCTTGTTTCTGAGGGTGGCTTAGCCCTAACACCAAAACCAGACAAAAGCATTATTAAAACACCTATAACTCAACATCTCATGGGCAGAAACACCTAAAATTTATCCAATGTAATACAATAGTGTATAAAATAATTGCACATCACAACCAAGATTTATCCTGGGGCTCAACATTTTATAATCTACATGTTCAGTTCATTACATCAATAAGCTAAAGATGGAAAGTCATATAATCAGACCAGCAGATATGGAAATAGCATTTCACAAAGTCCAAAGCTCAGCAAAGTAGCTAGCTAAGGAACATCTAGATTCTCCAGCTAGCTAAGGAACATCTACAAAGAACATGCAGGTAACAATATACTTAGTGGTGAGAAACAACTATAGAGAAACAATTAAGAGTTATGTCTGGAGCTGGTGAGATAGCTCAGGGGTTAAAACCTTTGCCTCCCAAGCCAAAGGATCCTGGTTCATATCCAAGATCCTACGTAAAAATGGTGGTGGCCTGTAATTCCAACCCTAGAAGGTGAAGTCTGGGAAACCCCAAAGCAAGGAAAAAGGAGGTAGAACAATCCAGGATATTCCTGATGTCACCCTTGGGCTTCTACAGGAATACACACTCAGCCCCCTCTGATACACACATATACATGCACACATATGCACACGTGTGCACACACAGAGTGAAACACATGCATAAACCAAAAAAAATGACATCTGACAGGAAAGCTGAATGGTATATGTAAATGATGGGGGATTAAAAAAACCTACCAAGCTAGCATTTTTTTTTTTTTTTTAATTTATGAGAGAGAGAAGAGAAGCAAGGGGAATGACGTTCAGGTGAGGTCAGAGGTCAGGTCTCTCTTTTCACATGGGCTTCCAGGGATGGAAATCACTTTCCATGTTTGCAAGCCGACGTCTCACTCACTGAGCTCTCTCCTCGGCCCCCAATCTAGAATTTTATACTTTGGAAAATTATCCTTCAAAGTAAAAAGGAAAGTGTGTTCCCATTTTTGATCACCACTATCCCCTAGCATCAGAACAGAGGAACCATGGGAAGAAACAGTTTTTGTATGAAAAAAATATGGTGATACAGGTAATTGCCTAAATGTTCCAAATGTATTCTTCAGTGTCCCAAGGTCATTTTAGTTCATCACCATTCACTATATAATTAAATGCAATTAAAGGTAAGGTAGGCCTTACTTCTGTGCAAATTAACTTAAGCCATTTTCCCTCTATATTACATATCATGCTTATGAATTTCAAACGTACCACACTAAAATGTTCGGATACTCTAGCCTGATCAGAGAAAGGCTTCATACAGGAATACACACTCAGCATGTGTTTCACTCTGTGTGTGCACGTGTGCATATGTGTGCATGTATATGTGTGTATAGGAAAAAATGATACATACATTTTCTCCACTATTAAAGAAAGGGGTTCACTGTGTATTCTGGCTCTTGCTCTATAGCCTGACTGGGCTTCAAGATCCTTCTGTCTCTCAGCCTTCTGAGTGTTAGGATTATAGACCTGTGCTACACGCCCAGTTGAGAAATATTATTTCTATGTAGAAATTTAGAATTTTGTGAGAACTATTCTTCCCATATAGAAAGCTAATCTCTACATAGAAACACCCTGAGTGGAAACCTATTCTGCAATACACAAATGGTCCAGCTCTGAGTGTTGCTAAGACGTCTTCATCACTATCTCATCCTTCAGATGTCCTCCAGTTCTGACAAATTCTTTGCCTCCAATTCATCTCCTTTTTGATGCTCTGCTGATCTCAAAACTCTTCGTTATTCCGTGGTGACCTTCATCTCAAGTATTGAAACATGACATTTTTCGGTGACATGGTGGTTTGTCTATGATAGGTGCCATTTAAAAGTTGCTTTACAGGTTGCGGATATAGCTCAGTAATAGCAGACATGTTAGCACCAGTATGCACGAACCTGGGGAAGAGGAAGAGGAAGCGAAAGCAGAAGAAGGAAGGAAGGAAAGAAAGAAGGATAGGAAGGAAGGAAGGAAGGAAGGAAGGAAGGAAGGAAGGAAGGAAGGAAGGAAGGAAGGAAGGAAAGGAAGGGAAGGGAAGGTAGGAGGAAAGGAAGGAAGAAAGGAAGGAAAAGAAAGTAAAGAAAAATATTTTTTAAACAAGTGAAACAAAAAGGGAGAAAAAAATGAAAGGAGAGAGAGAGAGAGAGAGAAACAAAGTTTCTACCTTTCCTTTCCTCACAGCTTTCTACCTCACAGTAGGAGCTATTGAATAGCTATAAATGGATATGAAAGGCCTTGGCATTATCCATTGTTTTAAAAAAAGTAACATTGTTTCCATTGTCCAGTAGAGAGGAACCTAGGCACCCCCCCACCATGCACAAAATTTATCCCGTATGGTGCGCTGCAGATCTGGCGTTGGAAACTAGGTTGACTTCTGAAACAGTTCAAGTTTCGGCGAGGATTTTGTATCATCTGAAACTGTACAACCTGCCAGGCTCCCACGGGCACCCGCGGGCCTCCCAGGATTTTTTTTTTTTTAAAGGAAAAGTTATCCAGGAAGTCACACACTGGTGAACTCGGGTCACTGGGACACTTGTCGCCGACTCCGTTTGAGGCTTGTTTCCTGAACCCCGCGCCAGTGTGCTGCGAACAAAGAGAAGCTGCTGGGAAGGGTCGCACGGAACTTCGCTCAAGCCCCCGGCCGGCGCGCGGGCTCCGGGGGGCGGCCCGGCGCGGCACGCGGGTGGAAGGCGCGGAGCCCGACGGCTTGGACCCGCCGCGCGCCGCTCCGGGCCGGGACCGGCTCGCAGGCCCCGCGGGGCGGCCGGCCGGGCGGGGCCGGGCGCGGGGCCAGTGCCGCCGCCGCCGCCGCCGCGAGCCCCGACCTGCCCGCCCGGCCTGGCGGCGCAGTCTCGCGGGATCGCCCAGCTCTCGCTCCCCGCGCGGCCCCGGCGGCGGCGGCTGCGATCCGGGACGCGGCCGCGGGCCGGCTGAGCGGGCGGGGTCGGACCCCCGGCGTGGCGGAGCAAACGCGGCCTCCCGTCGCCCGAGGTGAGGCGCCCCCCGAGCGGGCCGGGCGTGGGGGCGGGGCCGGGCCGGCGGGGCGGAGGCCTCGAGGATGCGGCGCGGGACCCGGAGCCGCAGGTGCCCGGGGCGGGGGACGCGCGGTCGGCCCGGGACGCCCCGCTCGGCCCCGGCCGCGAACAAGTGCCCGGCTGCGGCCGCCGGCGCTGGGCATTGGCGGAGCGTCACCGGCCGAGCCAGCCTGGCCCCGGGACGGCGGGTGGACGGTGTGCGCCGAGTGGAACTCGGGGTGCGGCGTGGGAGGGCGAAGGATGAGCGAGTTGGAGAAGAGGGTGCCCTCCCGGATACTTGCGCCCACTTTTTCTCATTCCTACGGCACCGCTGCCCACCTCTGCCCGTAGAATCGGCAGCTTTTGTTCCTCTGTAAGAAGAAATTCTCGAAGTCTCCGTCTAGCTTCCCTTTTGCAAAAAAAGAGGAAAAGTAGATCCCCAGAAAACTGTTTAAGAGAGCTTGTAAAACTTTTAAGGACTCTTGGGCTGCTAAGGTATTCCCTTTGCCTCAGTTTTCTTCCTTGTAAGAGATTTCCAGAAGCGACTCCGGAGTTTTATGCGTTTATTAATCCTTTTTAAACGTATTTCCAACTTCCCACACTCCTTCCTTCTCTCGGCCCCCGCCCACTCACTCATCCTGTGCCGCCCTGCGCTCCCTGCAAACCTTCAATCAGCAGTTCCGTAAAGATGAACTAACTTAGCAAAACGATAGGGTCTGTGCCAAGGCAAGTGGAAGAGGGTCTTGCTAGGATGGAATTTTCCACTTTTTTTTTTTTTCCCGATATCAGTTGCTTAGGACAAAATTCTGACTTTGTGACCCAATGTTGCTGATGCACACACTCTGGGTTGTTTTCACAGCAATTGACCCAGAAGTCGCTTTCAGGAAGAGCTTCCTTCAAAAGGGTAAAATAATGAGGACCGGAGCATTTCATCGTCAAGTGAGACTCTTCTGGTGACAAAATGAGCATAAGATTAACCCAAGCCATGCGGTAAAATCACGAATTTGAGGAAAATGGATATGGTCCCATTTTTGTTGATGTGTAGTTTTCTGCCCCTTATACAGGGGCACAGTTTATTCACCTGTGAGCCCATTACTGTTCCCAGATGTATGAAAATGGCCTACAACATGACGTTTTTCCCTAACCTGATGGGTCATTATGACCAGGCTATTGCTGCTGCAGAAATGGAGGTAAGTGGTTCTTTGTACCTTTGCTGAAAGATGATTTCTACTTTATCCCAATAAGTTTTGACTTTTATCTTTAAACATGAAAGATTTCTTCAAGTTCTGAACAAGTCGTGTTTCCAAAAAGTCCTTTAAAAATTAAATCTCCTTACCAAGTTCTATTTGCGTACATTTGGGTACTCTTCATTTAATTTGCTTAATATAGGGTTTGTTCGTGAAGAATGGTTACAGGTGATTTCTAAATAGCATGCACCTGATGAATGCTTTGTTTTCTAAATCGTGTAAATGTGGTAGCTTCTCTAGAGAGGAGAATTCTGATTTACTTTTGGAACATAATCTATGTTGCTTGTAAAAAAAATGAAAGTTAACAGGGTTTTTAAAAAGTAGTCATCGAATTCACTCTGCTTAGTTTTTCCAAAGCAGTATATATATATATATGAGATATATATGTATATGTATATATTTATTGGAGTATGTTTAAGCTAAAGATAGTGCTTTACCAAAAAGTGACTTTTTAAAACATAGCACACATAGTTCTTTATAAGATTGTTGTTTAAAAGAAACCCCACATGACAGGCGAAGTGCAGAGTGACGCTAAAGATTGCCCTAGGTACCTCAGTTACCTGTCTCTGGTTTAGAGATATGCAAATGACTAGGAAGGTGTGGGAAGAAAGGGCTACCTGTAGAGACAGGAACCTGCCCTATCATACAGATCTGTTAGGTGGATGAGTTTCAGGAAGGGAAAAAGGCCCGTGTGTTGTTTTTGTGATCTTTCTTTAGAAAAACTGAGGACTGCAAAGTCTTTTCCCCTTAGGTTGTTTCTAAGATATGAATCTTAGGAATTCTTATAAATCTAATACAGAGAGTTTTTTTTTTTTTTTTTTTAAAGCTAGCTGCATTTGATTTTGCACCTTCAAAGGTCTTCCGTTGTTCAATTGAAGAGGTGTCTGACTACCTGATTGTAGACTCCTGTGTAGGCTAGGCAAGTTTTCAAATACTAAGATAAAAATTTAAAATATATTGCAAATTACATTATTGTCATCTTTTAGTAGTTTTTCAAACAGGTGCAGGATCTCCTTTTCTCTTTTTGGGGGTGGGAGATTGGTCCTGAGGATTAGCTCTGCACATGCTGGGCAAGAGTTCTCCCACTCAGCAGCCAGCCCTGTCAGATAGTCTTTTAAACACTGAGCACGTGGTGCTTCCCAGGCCTTAATTGATTAGTCAGAACCAATAAAGATGGCAATGGGAATGTCAGTAAGCAGTAATTACAGCATTCATTTGCTTTTTCTTTGATGATAGCATATGTTTTATAAGTCTGTTTCAATAGTGTTCTTTATGTAGGGGGCATGTGTGTGCACGTGGGTGTGGTGTGGTGTGGTGTATGCACATGGGACTGCTTTATGTATGCTTTGCAGAGTCACCTTATTTTTTGAGACATGGTTTCTCAATGAACTGGGAGTTTGCCATTTGGCTAGACTAGCTAGTCAGCAAACCCCTGAGGATCTGTTTGTCTCTTTCCTTAGGGCCAGGGTTACAAATATGTGTCACTATGCCTGGCTCAAGTCACCATGCTTGTTCAACAAGCATGTTATTCAGTGACCATTTCCCCCACCCCATCAATAGTGTTATGAAAGCATTTCAATTTAATTTCTTTCTGGGTAGTAGCTGCATATATTTTAAGTTTCAGTGTTAACAAGACTTAATAAATTCTTAACATGTAGACTTGAGTTCCTTATGGTAGAATGCCAGTGTAAAGATCAGGGCGAGATGCAGCCCTGCTGTTTCAAAAGGCCTATCATTTGAAGAGGGTAAGGATGGGTTTCTCTTACACCTTTATCTTTTTAAAGTTAGTTGTTATTTTTCTGTCTTAAGAAAGTTATTTTTTTTTAACTCACCTACCCGCTTCCCAGGTGGTGTCCTCTGCATTTTCCTCTGTGGATGTTATCGGCAAGTCTTTATGTTCCTTGATGCTTTATTCAATTGCTGAGTGGTCAGTTTCTTGTGTAATCTTCACACACCAACAGCCTCACTGCCATTGCTCTTAAGTCATCCTTCAGGAGGGTTAAGGATACAAGAGAGGAAAGTGATGGAGCAGCAGGAATGACCATGTTCATCTCAGTCTACAAAAGGAGAAGTTAGCACGAAGAGGCAGATCCAGAATCAGCCGGGTCAGCTTTCAGTCCTGCTGAGTGTGAAGCTACAGTTGGAGGCCACAAGTTTGAGGCCAGCCTGGGGAAGCTAGCAAGATGCTGTCTCAGAAAACAGAAGAGGAAAAAGTGACAGAACTGTAAAACAAAGCAAAATGAACTTTCGCCCTCCGTCTCTCTCTCCTCTGATTGTGCCAGTAGCGATTTTACTGAAGTGAGGATCTGGGCACTCTAGATTAAATCCCTAACCTTGTCTCTGAAACCTGAGAAATACAGACCTGATTCTGGAGTCACCCCCAGGGCTCATCATGAGACCCTGTTTTCCAGCACGTCTTCCCACCTTGCCCTTCCCACATGCACACTCTGCCTTGAGTTTGCTCTGACTCGTGTATGCACCACATCTCCTCATCTCTCTTCTTATGTTTGTGCTGTGTGGAGCTTCTCACCTCTTTGCCTGCCTGCTTGCTCAGCAATGCACTTTAGTGAGACCTTCTTCCACTTTTCTCCCAATAATAAGCCAACTCCTGTGCTCTTACAGTGCTCAGTGTTTACAGTGGTTCTTATTGCAGTTATTTGCTTGCCTCTAGATTGTGAGCTTGTTGAAGGTAGAGATGGTGTTTATCCATAACACCTAGCACAGTGCCTCTGAGCATGGCAGATGCTCAGTAAAAACTGGAAAAAAGAGACAAAGGTGGCATTTCCTGTCCCAGGTTGTTTCAGGGTTTTGTTATGTGGCTTTTTTCTTCCACTTTCATTTATTGATAATTTTTGTCTTTAACACCATACATGCATATAAAAATCTTTCCTTTTTTTTCTTTTTGCTCCCCCCATCCCCTACATTATACATCTAGTCTTCCTTCCGTAATCAAGTCTTTTGGTTTTGTGTTTTCCGAATTTAAACAAAGCTCCCTCTGCGACTATGCGGTTGGGGTCTTCTCTTGGATCCTGGAAGGCTCCTGCATGTGCATGCTACTAGATGTATTGGTAGCTAGTAGTGTACTTGTATCTATACTCACCCTTTTGAATCTGTGGGAAGCCCTTTGTTCATCAGAAATTTATAGGGTCCCATGAGTTTATCAGTTCATAGCTGATCATTGGCCACATCGGTTGTTTATAGATGTGTCAGTTACCAGACCCCATGTGGGATTGTGATTGCTCGTCCTCACTCTGCTACTTTTGAAGGGCAGGACTTCACAATCCTTGCCCCATCTGGCTGTTACATTCTTTCTGCCCCCTCTTCTGCAGAGATCCCTGAGCCTTTGGGGAGTATATGCCATGGCAAGGACTGAAGTTCTCAACCTTTTTTATTCTCAGCATCTTGTGCAGCTGTGGTTCACTGCATCTTCTGCCAGTCATGGTGATTTGTGAGTCCTCTGCTTAAGACAAGAAACGCTGTAAGGGAGGAAGGATCTAATTGGGCTTGTAGCTTAAAGCTGAGAGGGTAGCTTAAGTATTTTCTCTGCTCCTCCTTCTGTGGTGTTTCCTGATCCTTGAGAGGAGAGGGTTGAATATCCCAACTGGGATATCTACTCTTTATTGATCACCACCTGCTGCTAAGTAAAGTTTTGAGCTGGAGGCTGCAAGCTGCACAGATCTTTGGGTTTAAGTGTTGCAAGGTTCCATGACCTGCACACTTACCTCGCAATCCCAATAATAGGGTACCAGAGTGAGATCAGCAAGAATTGAATCAGGCTGGATCAAGAGTGGATCTTGGAAAAGCCAAAAACCCAGTCAAATTTATTATGGAACCTAATCCCTTATATGCCATGAAATGGGGTGATGATGTCTGTACACTGCGCAGAGCGATGATGTCAATAGTGGCAGACAGACTATATGTGCAAGATCAACAATAGGTGGGATCAACACCAACAATACAGCCCTGCCAATCCTTAAACATGTTAATAGGCCCTAATGGCCCCATTCATTGTGGGGAAAGAACAGACAGATGATAAGTCAGGAACATGGAGATACATTGATAAAGCTCTGAACCCATCCTTTAGATGTGCTAATCATTGTCCAGATGGCTTCCAAAGAACAGGAAGGAATATATAAAAAAACACTTCTGCCCTTAATCCCAGGACAGGACAAGATCCACCCCTACCCCTTGCGGGAAAGTCAACAAGAGTCAGCCTCTGACTCTGCTGGCGTAGGCTGGCATAGGCACACAACTGTGCTGCATAGGAGGCACACTGCAACTGAGACTTCGAGGAATGCCCTTGACATCCATCTTCAAGAAATGGAGCTCTCAAGCTTGAGTGTTGCCTACAAAATGTAAATATTTATAAGGCAGGTTGGTGTTAGCAAAACTTAATAGGTTCTTTCCTTGAGTCTTTGACTTCTCCATCTACAGGTTCTTAACATGGTTGCTAATAGCTGGCCTGAGTTCTAGTCTGTGTAGCAGGCCTTGAGTCCAATTGGGTGATGGTTGGTTACCCTCTATTGAATTATTCTTTCTGCTGTTGTAAGACAATGCTTCAACAGAACTTAGGGGTTCCACAGAGGTATGGTCTATTATGAAAGAAAAGGCATGGCAGGTGGTAGAAGCAGGAGACTAGTTTAGGTCACAGTCGCCATCTTGGAAGCGGAGAGAGCAAAAACGAACTGAGGAAGCAGATCCAGGCTACAAAACCTCAGGGCTCATCCCCTGTGATGTCTCTTCCTCCAGCAAAGTGCCACCTCTCAGAGGTGCTACAACTTACCCAAAAATTGACATTAGCCAAGGATTCAAACATATAAGCGTGTGGGGAACGACTCGCATTCAACCATGACACCTCCATAACACCCATGCCACTACTGCACCAGTGAGCTCATCCTAAGAGCAGGCTGATTCTTACACTTACAGGACTCATAGATGTTTTTTCCCCCCAGTTCTATGCAGTACCTTCTCATACTGTGGCAGCCAGCAGAGAGAAGATGTCCAATTGTTCCAGCATGATTTCTGTGTCTGGAGCATGTGATGTCTTCAGAATAGGATCTTCCAGGTTCTGGTCGGTAACCAAGAGCAATTACAATAGCCCAATTTAATTTGGGTGTCTTTGGGACCTCTATGAACAACAGTGCATATGGAGGTATCCCGTACCTGGTACTGGGAGTTTTGTTTAATTACCTATGACTTTGGGTGTTTCTAGTTTCTACAAGTGCTTTCTATTGTCTCTTTTCAATCCCCTCTCTGTGTACTTCTGTGTAGGGTCTCTCATTTTTTTTTTTTTTTTAAGATAGGATTTTGCTAAATCACCTAGGCTGGCCTTGAGTTCTTTTGTAGCCGAGGTAGGCTTTGAACTTAGAATCCTTTTGCCTCAGTCTCCCTGGTAGCAAGGACCTATGCACCAAGCCCAACTTCCTTTTCCTTTTTAATAAGCAAGTAGACCAAGGTAGTTTGAACTCATGATCCTCCTGCCTTAGTGTTCTGAAAACTAGGATTATGGGTGCATACAGAATATGTGACTCAGTGGTACCTTCTTTTTTTCCTTTAGTTGTGTGCGTGTGCACATGCCAGAGAGCACAGTGTCCCTGTGAAGGCACAAGGATAACTTCAGAAATCATCCTGGATTGCCTCTTACCTCCTTTTTTCTTTGCTCTGGGATTTCCCAAGCTCTGCCCACCAAGGCTGGAAGTATAGGCTGCCCTGGTTTTCCATCTGGCCTTTTTATGTGGGACCTGAGAGCAGAACTCAGGACTTCTGCTTGCAAGGCAGAGTGTTAACCCCTGAGCCATCTCTCCACCCCTCAATGGTACTTTCTTAGCTATCGAGTATTCCACGTAAGTCAAGCAATCTATTTTATTTGTTTTATCCCTCAGTTTTCACTTTGCTCAGTTACCATATTTTGCTGCGCTTCAGCAAGTCAGAGGACAGTCTGCCAGAGTCAGTTCTCCTTCCATCATGAGTCTCCAGTGATCCAACACAGGCCATCAAGCTTGATGGCAAGCGTTTTTATCCCCCTAGCCATCTCACCAGCCCAAGTTTTGGTATTTTTGTACCTTTTTCACCTATATTAGGTCATGTAGAGCAATGGTTCTCAAAGGTTAGCTCATATATATCTGCAACACGTGAGCATGTTAGAAATCATAGTTTCTGAAGACAGAGCCCAGGAAGGTGTGTTTTAGCAAGCTGCCAGGCATGTGTTGTGATTGTTGAAATTCAGGAGCTACTGATTCAGGGCATGTTTCTCACAGCTTGCAACTGTGTCAAAAAGTTGTCACAGACAATTCATAAACATACTGTGTTTACAGAAAGAAGCAGCAGGCTGGCCCATGGGCTGAACTTTGCTAAACTTTGAATACCTGAAAATGTCCTGAGGACAGTGTATCATGTAATAATACTGTACATTACAGTACATTCTTATTAATATATCTGCTGAACTGTACCTTATATTCCGCATGAATTTTTAAGGTCAAATTTTTCATAAGCCTGATGAATGTGACTGGAATATCATAGCTCTTCACTTTTGCTTCAGAAATTACTTGATATAAGAGACTTCAGTGTTTTCCTTATTTTATTAACTGTACCTGAAGTCTCTTATGATTCTGAATAGTAACCTGGCTTTGTAATGAAGGGGATGTTGTACAGAAAAACTCTTCCTGACTGGAAAAACAAACGGCTGCTGTTTTTTCCCCCTGGTGTCCCCTTTGTTTCCTTTCTGCACATTGTTCTCCAGCTGTGAGGTCTGCTTCTGTGAAAGGCTGACTTCATCCATGAAGCCCGAGGCAGATCTAGGGAAAATGGAAACAGGAATACTGTATTTTTCTTTCTGAATTGCCTTCATTGAGGTCCAAGCAGAAGTAGTCATGTATTGTGTTTGGAACAGCATGTAGCCATTCTACTTTTAACAGTCTAAAGGAAGTAAGCTATAAAACCTTTCCTTTCCACCTGTTAGCATGTGCTATTAAGGTGTCTCCAGCCAGTTAAACATCAAGGGATGGACAAGTATTAGATGGACAGACTTCTAAGAAAATAATTTATCTTGCTGTGTAGTGATTTTAAAACACTTGAGTTTTTTAGACTTTTAGAGGAGTCCCTGGACCTGCGGTCACTTATCTGCTTTACCCCTCTTCTCCACAAGGAAGTAGATGTTTAGCATGATTAAAAGTCTTTCTTGGGGCTGGAGAGGTGGCTCAGGGGTTAAGTCTCTGCCTTGCAGGCAGAAGGTCCTGAGTTTGGATCCTAAGACCCCAGTGTACAGACACAGGGCAGAATCGAGGGCATTTCTGGTCCTGGTAGGGCGGAGCTTGTGAATCCCAGGGCAGAGTAAACGAGGAGGTGGAGGTTGGTGGTTCCCGAATTCGTCCCTGGTTCTACACACACATACATACACACACGCACATGCATGCGCACACACGCACAATTGAATAAGTAATAAAAAATGCAAATCCTTAAAAAAAAGTCTTTGTTTTTCAGGGGCAGTTATATAGAATGACTGTAACTGTTCTGGAAGTGAAATAAGCACTGTGAAGAGTTCCCAGTCAGTACTGCAGTTGTGTTTTAAATGTAAAATCACAATTTTAAATGTAAAATCACAAGCTTACCTTCATTTGTGATGCTACATTGATAGGAGAGGGAACGTACCTTGGCTATTTCTGGGTCTGTAGAGCAAAGATAGTAAACAGAAAAAATTCTTCTGGAATTCTCTGAACAGGCAGATTTCTGCCCCATTTCTTGTATTATACAGTCTAAGATGTTGCTAGTGATGTCTTCAAGAACCTGTCTATAAAGCGACGTGGATCTGAGTCCATGGGAAGATTAGTGATTGTTTCCTTTCCTTGAGAATGTGGTGTGCAGGTAATAGGATCATAGTACTCTACTTTGTATATGGATAATGTATTCACTAATATTTGTTGAATGTGTACTCAAATGTATAGTTCTGTCATAATTACAGCTTTCCATGTTGAAAGTTTTAAATAAAAAAATTGATTCTTCACTCAGTAGGTGCTTTGCAGTACCAACTAGTTAATATGTGCATTTGTCTAGATTCCAAAGGAAAGTTCTCTTGAAGAAATAATTTAAGATTTCTAATGCTCCCTGCCAAGAAATATTTTTAAAGTGACAAGCCTTCCATATGAAAGCACTGCAACAGCCTGCTTCTTATTCTTTTCACGCTCCACTTTGCATTTTTAAAAGGAAGCCGACTAGTCCAGGATTAAACATATTGGTAAAAAAAAGTAACACAGTTTGTGCTGCTCTTTCAGGCAACAGTCCATTGACTTTCTCAAAGAGTTAACTAAAACTTTTACAACTACTGGCAGCTCTTGCTTTGTGAAGTTTCATTAAGGACTTTTTTTTTTGTGCCATTTTAAAGCAGGAAGTGATGCTTTGCTTTTATCATCTCATGGGAACCATTGAGTCACATGACCAGAAATAGAAAGCACATGTCCTGAACTAAGAATTAGATATTTTGCAGTCCCTTGCTAGGCACCAATAGCATTCTGATCTGCACTTCAGAAAATTGACAAGAGTTTGCACATCTTACATCTTCAGTGCCAAAGGAGACAAGACCTAGCCAAAACAGTGTCCTCACTTAGTCTTAACTTGCATATTTTTATAAAATCAAACCTCTTTTTCTTAATATCTCAGGTAAGACTAGCTCATACTTTCATTTCAGTACTTACAGTGCCATCAGCCTGAGGCCTGCATCATGGTTTTTTTCATTTTCATTATAATATGGGGACTTGTCCTTCCCTTGTCTTTGTCACTGAGACTAGCTGGTATTCATTCATCCAGCAAAATATTTTTTTTATTATTATTATTTATTCAGTTGTGCACGTGTGTGTATGTATGTGCGTGCGCACGTGTGTGTGTGTGTGTGTGTGTGTGTGTGTGTGTGTGTGTGTGTGTAGAACCACGGACTGAATTCGGGAACCACCATGGATGCCTCCACCTCCTCCTTGTTTACTCTGCCCCGGGATTCACAGGCTCTGCCCTACCAGGACCAGAAGCGCAGGCCACCCCCGCTTCCGCCCGGCGTCTATACGTGGGGTCTAGGATCCGAACTCAGGACCTTCTGCCTGCAAGGCAGAGGACTTAACCCCTGAGCCACCTCTCCAGCCCTCATCCAGCAAAATATTTGAGTGCCTAAGTCAATAGATATGTGAGACACTGTTCAGTTACCGGCCATGCAATAATGAGCCAAACAGACCCTTATGCCCTTTTGGAATTTCTATTCTCGTGGAAGAAATGTTAAGACAATCTGTCTGTTTTTGTCATACTCCTCTTGCTACTTAAGAAGGATTCATATTAAGATTGCCTTTTTGGCCTAAGTCTACATAAAACATGATTAGATCTGTTTTAATGTTGTTTTGCTCTGCTCATGCCTTTGTTTATTTTATATGCTCTTGCTTCTAGAACTGAAAAGGGGGCTTCTTTTCCTTGGATTTTGATTAATTTTATGGAGTGTTCTCTTAACCTCAACTGGTTAAACAGGAAAGAAATTGACTAGAACAGCGGTGGGTGACTTACAGACTCAACATGCAGACCAGAATTCAGGCCAAGCTCTAAGAAAACAAGCCACAGCTACAACCCTGACACAAGAGTATATGTAATTAAAAGCCCTGCAAACAAAATTTTATTGAGAACAAATGGCGACTAGAGGGATCTAGGGTCTGACCCTGACATCAGACAGTTGTCTGAACTCTCTGGGTTGGATATGAAGCCATGTGGAGATCTTAAGGCGCCTACTGCTCTGATTTTGGCAATTTGACCATTTAGCAACAGCCATGTCAGTCTCGGGGTGAAGGCATGCTATTGGGTTTGGATATGCCTTTCTGCCACCATGACCCTTTGTTCCAGAGCCTAATTATCAAATCTTGGAGCAACTTGAGAAAAGGCTGTCATCCACATAGTGAATTATTTTATCTTAAGAACTGAGGTCCTTTAGTTCAACTCATATATAATAAAAACTTTTGTTTATTTTAGGCTTATCCTTGTTTGGTTATACTATTAGCTATAGCTCATGAATCAACTGAGCCTCTTATCTCAGACTCTTTCTACTGAAAATATGGACAAGACATAATAATTAAAATTTTTACTCAGGGCCATCTGCCTGGGCCAGGTTGTGTAAACCAAGATGTAATTGATTCTTTTTAGTCATTTGGTCAGAGAAAACATTCCATAAAGCAAGTATCGAGGTGTTATTTGTTGTTTCTTTTGGGGTGCTGTTGATCTGTGTTGTGGTCTGTTGTTCGTGGTGCTTAAAACTAGGGTATTAGATATGGTAGGCCAGCACTGTACAAATAAGCTACACACTCAGCCCACCAATATATTTTAAGGGAAGAATGGAACTCCGGCAAATCAGACATTCTATGAACAATAGCAATATACTTGTGCTACTTTCCTGCGTCTTTAGCATCTGCTTAGCCACATGAAGATGGAATGCTGTTGGGTACACTCAGATCATGAATAAATAAGTTTGATACCACCTAGTTTGGATCGATAACTTAAGTTGATGGTATATACCAGGAACTAATAATAAAACTGAGGTGAAAAGTCCCCTAACTTAGTACACTTAATCTCATCTGCACTTGTTTGACTTTGGTGTCTAGGGCATGTGTCCATGGCCTCATCAGTTTTGTATCCTCAACGTGGTGGACTGGTATGATGTCCTGTGAAATGGGGATGTGGTTTAGGGTCTCTGGCAGTGAAACTGAGATATGAATAGAAGCCAGGCTTACTCTTTAAGGCAGTGATTCTCATAGTGATGTGCAACAGGATCCTTGCAGGCAATTATTAAAATAAACCTTCAAAGCCTATTAAAACAAATTTCTGATCCTACCCCAAGTTCTTAAATCAGGAGGTCTGGGTAGAAGATTTGCATTTCTAAGGAGTTCCTAGGAGTTGCTGATGCTTTGAGAACTGTTTTCTAAGTTGAGTTAGCCAGTTGCGGTCCTACTGGGGGAAAGCAGTAACTTTTAGAAAAAAAGAGCATTAGCTCAGTTAAAGCTGCATACAGAATACCAGTGCTGTACTTATGTACTTTGGTAAAGAGACCACAGCTGGAAAAATACCTTAGCCATTTGATTAAGATTTCATAGACAATGAAGGACACATTCAGTTTCCTTAGAGTGTTCAAATGGGAAAGTGGAGGTTTCTCAAAAAAACCCACTTGTCTTCAGTATTGCTTTTTATTTTCTATCATGGTTAGTGAAAAAGACCTCTAAATGGTTTTTGTTTGACCCCCTTTCTCTCATAAAAATGTTTGTCCAAGAAACCAATACTGCGATTATGTTTTTGCTAGAAAAAGCTGTTTAAGACATACACAGACTGGTTTGAGAAATAGCAGTTGTTTGGACATGGATCTCTTGTCTAAAATCCATTTATCACTTCACCTCAGAAGCCCAGCATCTGAAGCTTGCACACCGAATCTACGGTCTCTAAGAAAAGTCCCTATCAGTGTATATTAGTCCTATCTGAAATTGTGCTCTTTTTTTTTTTTTATCTGGAATCCTCAGAAATAAATCTTGCTTGCCAGTGTCTCACAGCCAATTTAAACTGTTTGCTTTCGGGTTGTATTTTGACTCGATTCTCCTAGGTCATGTGAGGGTAGATGTCTAGGATGAAATATTAAAAAGAGAAGGAACTTCTCTTCTTACTTCTTTCAGAGTAAACCTTTCCAAGAATGCAGAACTGCCTTGAAGACTGTGTGTTCACAGTACTTGTGAGAATGGCTGTCATATGTCTCCATTCACAACTCTGTATCTCACCACTTCCCAATCACAGTATCACTAGATCACTTGTGGAAAGAAGAACATGCCAAACTGATAACATTTGACTTTTCAATGGATCATACTGTATTGGATTTTTAGCCTCTGTCAACCTTTTTAAATCTGATGCTTCACCTTCTGCTTTCAATCAAGAAATGAGGAACACTGATTTGTCATTGTCTTTGTCTTCTCAAACTAAGTAGTGCCCTTAGAAGCCCACTCCTCACTCCACAACTTTTGTGGTCTTCTGCTTTTTGGTTCCCTGATATCATCCACTCATTGATCTCTCTGTAGCTTTTCTTCGTTGGGTACCTCCTTCTGAACCTAAGAGATTGCAAGGCCTACTCAGTTGGTAGTTTTGCTATTATACACCCAAGTGTCACCAGATTTTCATGTCTAAATAGTAACAGCGAGTTTAATGCTTTGAGCCTCTAGTTGGGCTAGAAACATAGTTCTGGAATTTGTTCCATTTGCTGAGATAACTTACAAACCAGTCTTTGTGTATTTTCCATACTAGGCAGTGTTTTCGGCTATAAACAGCAGATGCCATTCTGGTTGATTTAAGCAGGAAATAGATGGAGAATACATGAGTTTAGAGAGCCAGATTTGGATTATGTAGACAAACAGAGGAAGCAGGGTGTAGAGATCATGACATGGGCTCAGCTCGTCACTCAGCGCCAGTGGCAGGTCAATGTTCCCACTGCAGCAGCTCCAGTGCATCTGATTGTTCTTTGCCTAATGCTGTCCTGTGAATCATACATGCCTATTGCAACCAAATGACCATGTACATGTTTTAGTCACTAGACTTCATCTGTGTACCCCTCCTTAGCTTCTGTAACACCTTCTGTACTTTGAGATTCCCAACGTAGGGCTGCTAGGAGATGAAACTCCTTTAGAGCTCCATGCAAGACAGATGCTGCCACAGAGAAAAGTTCATTGTTTCGAATTTGCTTCTTGCTTCTTGTCTTTGTTACTATCTTCATAAACTCTTCATCTCTGAGTATCCATAGAGATCATCAGGTAATTCTTGGCTCTCATTTCACTGGTAGATATTCTGAGACCTAAAGACAAAAAATTGTCCAACAGTTAAAGAATATTTAGAAACAATTTTTTTTGGAACAAGGGGATTTTTTTATTTAACTTTTAAATTTTTCCTAGTTTTACAAGAATATTGAGTACTTATCTCTGCCTCCCTCCTTCCCCCATCCTTCTCATCCCCCTCCTCTCTCTTCATCAATCCATCCAACTTCCTTCAACCTTCCTGCCTGTCCACTTCTATGGGCCCCAGGGTTCACTCTGTCTTGTTTACTTTTGTGGGAGTTCAGGCCTCTGTGGCATGCCTCAGGCCATCCCACTAATGGGGCATTCCCCTTCCAGCTGTAGTCCCCAAGGTTTCCACTGCATGTAATTATCTCTCCTAAGATCCTCACTAGTTTATAGGAGCGTATTGGTCTGTCAGTCTTTATGCAGGTCTGGTAAGGACAAGTCTCACTGCAGTGAGTTCCTGGACACAGCAGCCCTGCTTTGAATGGTCTGTCTTGTCCAGTGATGGGCCTTCCCGTCTTTAGGCTCTTGCATTCTTACTGCCCCTCTTCTGCAAGGTTTCCTGAGCCTTAGGATGGGAGAGACTAGGTTGGTTTGAGTCTGGGTGAGCATTGCAGGGTTGCTGGTACTCTGCATTCTGGCAGTCATTGTTGTCCACTTTATTGCTCTTCCACTGTCCTAGGCTGCATCCTGTCAGGGTGTTGAGATTCCTACCTCTGTTGTGGAAGACTTCTAGGCTGTGTGTTGAGTGCTTGTCCACTCTGTGAATATAATAGCAGGTGTTTACAGAGCAGTTTGGTGTACTGTTTTCCTACCTATAGATTCATAGGCTGTTCTCCCATAGTGATTTATTTCCTTCCCTTTTATAGGTTCTTGTTCTAGTTAACATTTACAGGAATGTATTCTATTCTGACAAGAGGATCTTGAGTCCAATCAGAAAGCTGTTGGTTGTCTCCTTGATATTCATGCCACTATTACACCTGTTGCCATAGTGATTTTTATTGCAACTTGCAGACCTCATAAGTTGATGAGGCCTTTGATTATTTTTTCTCCCCCAGCAGCTTCTACAGTATTCCTTGGTGTAAGCTACTAGCATGGAGAGTATTTAGAATCTAGTTAAAATTAAAATGCCAGTATGATTTCTAGCAAAGGATAATATAAAATGTTCCATGTATTCTGTTTCTCATCACTTATTCAACTTTAGCTATTTGTTTTTTCAGAATAGAGGCATGAATGCTCTCTTTCTGGTCCTCCCCCAGCATTAACAGTAACAGCTTTTTCTGGGATTTCTGCCAACAATTACTATCAAAGGAGCTTGCCTTTTATTTCTGTGAGGACTGAGAACTAGTTATGAGGACAGTTTTGTTATTGTTTTAAATAGCCTCAAAATCATTGTTGATAATTTTGTTGTTGGCTGCATTTCTTTGAGAAGACAAGTGAGAAATTCATAAGTGAGATCATTAAGACAATGGATCACTGAGAGTGTAAGATATTAGTATTTCACTAGGCAAAAGGACAGATTAAAGAGACCATGGAGTTCGAATACTTGCTCAATTCAGATGCTTATATATCATTTACTGTGCTAAACACTGGGGGGATTATATGATGAAATTCAGATTGTAAAGCGAACCATAGATGTGAGAAATATCATAATGAGTCATGTTAGTACTCTCTGATCTAATGGTTCATTGTTAAACATAGTGTCTAGACATTGCATGCAAAAACATTGATTATGATCCAGATTTTTTACTTCAAAGGTTTGGGGAAATATTCTTTTTTTTTTTTATTTCTACTCATACAAACTTAACAGGTACACCGGTCCCCTCCCTCCCTCTAATCTCCCACTGCCCTGTGCCCTCCTTCCCTCCCCCCTCCCTTCCCATCCCCAGTGCCTCCCCTCCCATCCTTTACTGTGCATGCCAAACTCTCCTCTGGGTCCTCCTCTCCGATGAGGTGCAAGGACCCAGTGGCATTTGGGGAAATATTCTTATTGTGTTTGTTTCTAATAGTTCACTGACATTTTAAATGCTGTTGCTTATTTCTAAATTATTTGTTCCAAAATTACCCCTGCTTCAGGAGGTACATGCATCATCTGGACTAATAAGCACAGCTTGAAGTTTTACTTCATCATCTTTGATATATGACCTGTGAACTTGTATTTTTTCCAAACTGGAGAACTGCTCACTTTTAATTTTCTGATCCTCTTTTGATATTTTCTTCCCTTTATGTTTGTTGGATTTTTTTTTTTGCCTGTCTTCAGACTTGGGAAGGGATAGTTTTCAGGGAGAACGGGGCATAGCGTGGTGTAAACATTTAAGCAGACATCGTCTGAAGTCCTGTGGACACAGATTCTACCCTGCTTCTGCTGCTTGCTGCTGTCATGACTGTGTAGAGTTGCCTAACTTCTCAGAGCTCTGGGACCAGTCTGTTGTCTTACAGGATCACTCTAGAGGAAATGGTATCTGAAAAAGCAGGATGTCTGGTGTATGGTGAATACTCAATAAGTCAAAGGTCTGATTTATTATTAGAAGCTAAAAGCTAAAAATAGGAGTATTGATAAAATAGGTAGCATTGGGTTTGGAATAAGCATGTCTAGAGTATAATCTAGAGTAGATTTTGGGGCTTCAGTAATATTACAGTCTAAAGTTTGGATAGGTCATTGACTTTCAGTGTGTGGTTTTTGGAGGTACTTTGAGGTCACTGTTTGTGAAAGGAACTGAAAGAGGCTCTCAGCAGGGAGGATTCCTTCTCAGCCAGGGCAGCTGGGCCTTTATTTGCTTGATATATCAGCTGCCTTTGCCTCTCATTTAAACAATTCTTGGCTAGCTGAGCATACGGACACAGACATTTTGAAAATAATTGATTTAAAAGTCCTTTCAGGTTTCTTCCAAGACTAAAATTCTTTGTCTGTTAGTCTGCAGTAGAACTTGGAGCTTGGTGGTTCAACTGGCTCTGACCCAAATACATGTTTTCTTTGTCCTGCATAGCATTCATCTCTGTAAATTGAAGTGCCAAGATCTAAGATTTGGAAATTTTTCACACAAAAATTGATATTCTCTTCTGATATATTGACAATCTGATGTATCTAACAATCATGTGCCCACTTTTCCAAATAATGATCTGCTGGTACTGAGTGATGGTTGATGTTGAACACTCTTATTGTCTTGTACTCCTGAATTTACTTGTCTGACTTTCAGAGGTAATTTGAGTTTTCATCATCTGATTTATTCTCTACTCTGTGTATGATAGGAGCATCACTATTGTGATGTGTATTAGTTACAGAGAAATAGAATTGATAGAATGAATATATACTATATACCAAAGGGAACTTATTTATTTATTATATATTGACTGGACTGCCTAACAATGGCTGTCTGCAAGCAGAGAGACGGTGAACCAGAGGCTGCTGAGTGCAAGAGGCTGGGCGCTTCAGCACTCCTATCTGGCTCTGAAGGCCTGGAGGATTCCTCCTGGAGGGTCACTAGTCTTCCTCCATATTGGAGAGGTGAAGAAGCTGGGTTCTGATGGCAGGGGAATAGGCAGCAGCAACACGGGAGTAGATGCACTCACCAGGGAGAAGGGAAGGCGGCAAACAGGCAACACTCTTTCTCATGGACCCGTTTTTTCCTCATCTGGACAAGTGAACTTTTGCCATATCCAATATTCTTCAAAGTTATTGTCCCCCAGTTGTTAGGTGTGGATACTGCATGTGTCATTAATTACTTAATTTTTGAGACAGGATCTTACTGTGTAGCTCAGTCTGGCTTTGAGGCCTTAGCCTCGTTTTGATTGTGAAATTGCCCATTTATTTTTTCAGTTCCAGTATTTTTGCTTTTTATACTTTAAAGACAACTTTATGAGTTATAAACAATGTTCACTGGTGGATTTTAAAGCATATTTGATGTAATTTGTTTAGCATCTGACCACATTTGCTGTTTGATGTCCATATGTACACACACACACACACACACACACACACACAAAGAAAATGTGCACACACATGCATAGATACATGTACATACACGAGATAAATAATTGTAATTTAAAAAAGAAATAGCTATATGGCAGAAGAAGTGAAGGGAGCAACAATCAGAGATTCTGAGACACATAAATGAGGAGTATTAAAAGACCAGTGGAGTATCAATGGAGTGGACCGGAGAAAGAGTGATAAAAAATGAAATCAGAGTCATTGCAAGAGGGTTCGAAATTTGAGATCTCATAGGAGTTGGCAAAATCCGAAATATATTCTGTTGGCATCCTTGAACAAGTAAAAATTCAGATTTCAGAGAATCATATTGATCATCCTGGATGGATCACACATGTAGGGAGAAATGGGAACGGGAAAGATTCTTTAAGAAAAAAATCACATTGGTGACAATGTGGATTGGTATGGAATATTGATTGTAAAAATATAAAAGCAGAATGTAGTGAGACCTGTAGGAAGTTTTTTTTAGTACTTTAGGGCAAAGATACAGCCTAGACTGGGTGTTAAGGTGAAAAATGCTCAAATTTGCAATATATTTCAAAGGGAAAGACAGTAAGATTTGTTAATGGACTGGATATGAGATGAAAGAAAAGGAAGTAAAATGATAAATCTCCAGATTCTTGGCTTGAGCAGTTGCATGGTAGTAATCATTTACAGAGGTATGGAAGAACAAGAGCTTTTAGGGCATTGGCATGCAGTCGACCTGAGTTGTGATTTCGATGTGTTGAGTCTGGGGTGCTTGTTTACAGCCAAAGAGGTGTTTAGGAAGCAGAGTTCTCAAGGAGAGATGGCTGGTGAGTTTCCATACAGGAGCTCAGATAGCTGTAGAGACTTTGGAACTGAGCTCTTATTTAAAACCAGGAGTGGAAGAGGATCAGAGAGAAACAAACAATGGAATATGTAAAAATTGAAGAAAAAAGACAAAAGATAAAGTACTTTGGAAGAAGACAGGATCCACTGTGTCTGTAGATGGGTTAAATAGAATGAAGACCAGAATTCAACACTGGATTTGACAGTGTGGTGGCTGTGACAGGTGATTTCGTTGGAATAATTGTCTTTTGATAGTATCTATTTCTTGTGAAAAAAGGCTCATAAATCTAATAGACTAAGTAAAGTTATCATCTCAAATTGTATCAAGAAAGAGAATGAATTCTTTGGTATGGAAGTGAAAAAAATTGTATTTCATTCATGATTATAATTTTTCTAATTTTATCCTTCTGTTTTTCTTAATAGCATTTTCTTCCCCTTGCAAATCTGAAATGTTCACCAAATGTTGAGATTTTCCTTTGCCAAGCTTTTGTACCAACCTGCACAGAGCAAATTCAAGTGGTTCCACCTTGTCGTAAATTTTGTGAGAAAGTATGTTCTGATTGCCAAAAAATAATTGAAATATTTGGGATCAGATGGCCTGAAGAGCTTGAATGTAACAGGTAAATTATGTTTTTTATCAAAAGTGAAAAACTCTACTACATTTGGTAGTTCAGTATTGTTAGCACTCCTTAGTTTCATTAGTTGATTCAACAGATGTGTTGCACACTTATATATGTAGGCACAATGCTGGTAAGCATTGCAGACATAATGATTAACAATCAAAAAATTTAGTTCTTGCTTTGAGGAACTTACAGTGAGTGGGGAAGGACACAGAGTAATGAAATAATTATGATAATAAATGCAAGATTATAAGTATGATAGTTACAACAAATGAGATGTGCATAGTTATATTAAAACATGTACTGGTTTGACATAACTGGGGGTGGGGGAATGTTGCCATGAAGGAGATGATTGTTGAGTTGAATGAAGTGTGAGGGAGAAGACTGAGGTAACGAGGGGTGGAAGAGGAAGCTTATTTAAAGATATTGTGATCGACAGACCTTGGTGCGTTGGAGAATTAAAATGCCTGTAAGGAACTGAGCACGGTGGCACTTGCCCGTAATCAAGGGCTTTGGCAGGAGGATCGGAAGTTTGAAGCCAGCTTAGGCTATATAGTGAGACCTTGCCTTAAAAAGACAAGAGGGGGAGGAGGAAGAAAAGAGAAGGTGGAAGAAGATATCACTGCCAGATGGCTGCCATGATTAGAATGGAAACCACGGAGCATGATAAGGAAGGTGAGGGAAGCAGCGGTCCTGCTGGGTGCAGCCTGCATGCTTTCCTGCTGAAAGCAATGAGGGCTCTCAGGCTGTTGGGATGCGAATGGCTTGTGGGTGACGAGGGCATTCGTGCCTCGGTCTCATGAGGGTCAAGGGGCAGCTCGCCTTGGCAGTTCACCTCGGGACGCCCACCTGATTCCTTTCCAGCTGTGATGGAAGATGGGAGTGAGAGACTACATGGAACTTGCCCCTTAACTGGCTGACTGTTCCACATTTCCCATTTGAGTTCTTTTTGACAAAGATGTCGTTCATTTAGTCACAACAGAATTACCAGGAAACTGGCAAATGAGTGTCCAGAAGAGAAAGGAAGAGGAAATGTTGGGTTCTGTCAGCCTAGAGAGTATCTTTTTCACTAGAGTGCTGGGGCAGAGCATAGACCACACTGGCTATAGAGTGAGTGGAAAGTGAGACACACAGATAGTCTTTAGGAAACTTAGTGATGAAACTGAGGATGAAGGTGTAGTAGCCAAGGGAAAATGCAGAAGATAAATGATAATGAGATAAATGATTAGAATAAGAGAACACTGAGGAAATAAATAGGTCTTATCTGTGGCTAGGGCTGATTGGACAGATTCAGTACAAAGATAAAAGCATAGTACCTGACTAAGAACTGCCATTAATAAGACAAGACCAGCTAGAAGAGATACTCATCAGAGGTTTCTGAGAGATCCCAACACAGAAGTGAATAGAAGGAGCCTGTGCCATGCTGCCAACATGGCCGTGGATGTCGTAGGGCCTTATCCTTAGTAAGGTGTCTGTAAGGATCCTGTCTGCTGGGTTCTATTTCATTGTGAGCAGTAGGAATTGGTATCCCACTCAGTACCCGGGAGAAAGGATGTGAATTTGAGAATCAATGTGGAGCGTGTCACGTTAAAGTAACTCAAGATGCTCTGGCCTGAGACATGCTGCAGCATTTATAGGTACCTGGGCCTTGCACCCAGAAAGCCAATAGCTGGGCTTGTCTATGAGGGTTTTATCAGATGGATTCAGTGCAAAGACAAGGAACAGTAAGAAAATGAAAGGCTGAGAAGGGTGTTATTTCAACATGACTGTAGCACATTCACCTCTAAATGAGTGAGAATCAAGGTGAGAAATGAAGCAGGTAGGGGAGAACTCTGAGGTTTTTCTTAACAAGCTGCAAGATAGGAGCCTGCAGACCAAGGGCAGGATGCCTGAATTGATTTTCAAAGATAGTGCACCCCAGCAGGCACCCTAACTGCAGGGAGCCAACTGGATTAGGGAGAGTGTCAGTAGGCTGTCCATATGGATGGTGACAGCAGAGGAAAAGCTCAGCAAAGATGCCTGTTGTCATGGGTCTGACATCTTAATGAAAGAGAAGGAGGTGAAATAATGAATTCCAGCTCCACCCAAAGATGGTAAGCTCTGTGCAGAAGACCCTTTATGGTTTGAAAGCAAGAGGGCCACAGCTTACAAAAAGGTATATTGATCCACTCACTTTTGAAGTTCTAATCTGTGTAGTTTGACTTTGTTGAGAAACTGACACTTTTTCATTATCATTAAACCAAATTCATTTCATGTTTGGAACTGTCTGAAACATTGAATTGGGGACGTGAATTCTCCATTTTTAAGAGAAATTGTGTGAATCTGGTGTCACACCATAGCCTACTGATAAAAACAAATGACACACATCTTTTTTTGTAGTTTATTCATTTTAAAGAAAATGTCTTACTCAGTAGCCTAAGCCGGCCTTGAACTAACAATCTTCCTGCCTCAGCCACTCTAGGAGTACATGTACCATATCCAGCCACGCCAGTTAAAAAAAGTTTTTGAGAGGGGAGTAGGGAAGGAGGGAGGGAGGGGGGAGATTGAAGACATTATGCATGTCGTGGTACATGAATGGAGGTCAGAGCCAACTTTTGGAAGGCGGTTCTCTCCTTCTGCCATGTGGCCTCTGGGGATTAAACTCATGTTGCCAGGTTTGTGTGTAGTTGCCTTTATATGCTGAGCTTCCTTGCTGGCCCAACATCTCTTTTTAAAGTGTTGATTGGATCACTCGAGAAATTCTAATTTCCTTACATGTGTAAATAAAGTCTTATAGATTTTTATGGCATCTTAGTGTACAAGTTTAAAGGAAGGGAAAATTCTGATTAAACCCTGGATTTTTTTTTTTTTTTTGGCTGAAAGGTCTTCCATACACCGACAGGCTTAGCATGTTTAGTTTTGCGTTAAAAGCATAAAGGCTGCTTCTGTCTGAGAGCTTGTGGGATTCTGAGAAAATGCCCATGCCAGGCTCCTGATGCACAAGAGGATGCTGTGCCTTCCAGCGGCCTTCAGCTTGGGCCAGGCACCTCAGCTCTCCAAGGCCTGTGGGTTCTTCAGCTAGTCAGGGCACAGGCACACTGTGGAAGCCAGGACTTCTCAGCTCTGGCTGCAGCCACTGTCTGGTAGCTCACTGACAGATTCTCCTTCTTTCCTAGCCTGTTGCACTGCTTCCCCTCCTTTTTTATCACCCCCCTCCAGGAGAGAGATTCCAGGAGAGTCCTGGAATCTCATCATTTTCTGTCCTATTGTTTTTCTTTCTCCCATTTCATGTCTTTATCACGAAAGCTAAACTTCCCCTAACTATTGCCTGTCTTGCTTTCAAGAAAATGTACTTTCCTGGTGCTCTCAGCAGGTGCTTCTGTTGCTCAGTATACCACGACAGAGCTTTCAAGTAGCAAGTACATTTCATAATGAAAGTGGTACAGAGTAGTTATTAACAGGTAGTTGTGTAACGTGACATAGTCTTCTGCCTAAAGTACAAAATGCTAATTATTTCCGTTACATACGTCTGCATGCTAGTACTAATGTAATATTTTGGCAAAGTGAAATTGTCTTTATTGGACACAAAATCTCAGAAATACAGTTCAGTTAAAAAAAAATTCAGCCTATTTCCATTTCAGTGGCATTGAATAATGTAATTTAATACTGGTATGTGGATCATCTTTAATTAGGGTTCATATTAACAAAATAGGGTTTTCAGACTGGGTGTGGTAGGTGTATACCTATAATCCTAGAATTTAGAAGGCTGAGGCAGAAGCATCCAAGTTTGAAGTCAGCCTGGGCTCACAGACCCTGTCCCCCCCCAAAAAAAAAGAAAAGAAAAAAAAGAATTTTAAGTACAGTTATTAATTCATTATACTTATGTACTTTTTAAATATTATGTCAATTTGATGAAATCTCATGTAAAAAGTTAGAAAGGGATATTTTTTGGACTTCATTTCCAGACTAAAGAGACTATAGAATCTTTGTGGAATTCAAATACTCTAGAAGAAGAATTATTTTCCAGAGCAACTTAATAAGACATGGCAAAACTCCAAATGTTCCTACCCTGAATTCTAGTCATCTTCTACAGTAACTCCAGATCTCATGTACTAAAACACCAAGAGGAAATGGCAACAGCCTGCACTTCCAGCTCTGGAGAACAGAGCCTGGGAAATCCCAGGGCAAAACAAGGAGGAGGTAGAAACAATCCAGGATGATTCCTGAAATCACTTTTTGACCTCCACAGCCCATACACATTGGTCTCTGATATATACAGACACACTATACCATACACAGTGAAATATTAGTAAATAGTATTTGGCTAAGTTTTTCCAAGGGAGTAGATTTTCATATTTACCTGTCCTATAGTTGATATATATATGTGTTAAGGCTTCATGAACAGTCACAAGTTTTTTGTCAATATCAAAGCTTCTATCCAGCCATAACATATAATCCATTCAGATTTGTATATCTTCCCAACAACTAAGAATTCAATAATATAATATTTTATAGTTGGAACACAAGATAAAATAGTAAACCAAAAATGACTCTGCGTGTTGCATCTTCCTCATCTTCACAGATTGCAGTACTGTGATGGCACTGTGCCCGCAACTGCTGACCCGCACTCAGAATTTTTGGGTCCTCAGAAGAAAACAGAGCAAATCCCAAGAGACATTGGATTTCGGTGTCCACAGCGGCTTAAGACTTCAGGAAGACAAGGCTATAAGTTTCTGGGAGTTGACCAATGCTCTCCTCCATGCCCCAACATGTATTTTAAAAGTGATGAGCTGGACTTTGCAAAAAATTTCATTGGAATAGTTTCAATATTTTGTCTTTGTGCAACTCTGTTCACATTTCTAACTTTTTTGATTGATGTTAAAAGATTCAGGTATCCAGAGAGACCAATTATATATTACTCTGTCTGTTATAGCATTGTGTCTCTGATGTACTTTATTGGGTTTTTGCTAGGCAATAGAACAGCCTGCAATAGGACAGATGAGAAGAAGCTAGAATTTGGGGGCACAGTTGTTCTAGGATCTCAAAATAAGGCTTGTACAGTAGTGTTTATGTTTTTGTATTTTTCCACAATGGCTGGCACTGTGTGGTGGGTAATTCTGACCATTACTTGGTTCTTAGCTGCTGGAAGAAAATGGAGTTGCGAAGCCATTGAGCAGAAGGCAGTGTGGTTTCATGCTGTTGCCTGGGGAGTACCCGGTTTTCTGACCATCATGCTGCTTGCCATGAACAAAGTTGAGGGTGACAACATTAGTGGAGTTTGCTTTGTTGGCCTTTATGACCTAGATGCTTCTCGCTACTTCGTCCTTTTGCCATTGTGCCTCTGCGTGTTTGTCGGCCTGTCTCTTCTCTTAGCTGGAATTATTTCCCTAAATCACGTTCGACAAGTTATACAACATGATGGCCGGAACCAAGAGAAACTGAAGAAATTTATGATTCGCATTGGAGTTTTCAGTGGCCTGTACCTTGTGCCATTAGTGACACTTCTGGGGTGTTACATCTATGAGCTAGTGAACAGGATTACCTGGGAAATAACGTGGGTCTCTGATCACTGTCAACAGTACTACATCCCATGTCCTTATCAGG
The DNA here is from genome assembly GCA_023101885.1 of Typhlomys cinereus. Taxonomy (NCBI): domain Eukaryota; kingdom Metazoa; phylum Chordata; class Mammalia; order Rodentia; family Platacanthomyidae; genus Typhlomys; species Typhlomys cinereus. The sequence goes on from JALPQD010000167.1 coordinate 2,565,744, forward strand.
TAAGAGCTACTGGCTGATTATGCTACTGTTTACTTTTTATGTAGGAAATATTCCTATACACTTGTATAAATCAGGGACAGAAAATTTCAGGTGAGAAAAACCCAACAGATTCAGGGAAGAATTCCATCCATACCAGTTGCAATTGGGCTGAATGATCCAAGACTTCTTTCCTCATGCTGTAGTTCTAGTTACAATAGAAAAGTTCCTCTTGTGATTATTTTTAAAATCCACCTGGGTGATAAAAGCAGATTAGGTCTGGAGAGATGGCTCAGGGATTGAGATTCTGTCTCACAAGTAGAAAATCTTGAGTTCAGATCCCAGGTCCTACATAAAAACGCCAGGTAGAAATGGCAGCGCCTATACTTCTGGCCCTGATGAGCAGGGCCTAGGAAACTCCAGAGTGAGCAAAAAGGAGGTAGAAGAAATCCAGGATGATTCCCGAAGTCACCCTTGGTCCTCCACAGGGACACACACTACACACACACACACACACACACACACATACATGTGCAAAATAAATAAAGTAGATTAGTAGCAGTTAAGAATTGGCCTCATCAGAGGGAGAAAAAGTGACTTTTGTTAAATGGGATTGTTTTTACTCCTTCAATTAGTAGGAAAAACCTGTGTTAGGGTATAACTTTTGCATTATATATATTTCCAAAAATAGAATTTGATTTTTGCCCAACCCATCCTGTCACTTAACTGAGAACAAAAACACAATAGAAAAATGTTTCATGAGTTTCTGGTGCTTAAGATTAGAATAGAGTGGTGTTTTTGAGATTAAAAAAATGTAAGGAAGGGAGTTTCAGTAATGAGAATGTGGTACACACTTGTGTGAAATTGTCAAGGAAAAAATTCAGTGAAAGTTATTCTAAAAGGTAAATTCCTGAAAATACAGAATTAAAGAATTTTATTTGATTTTTTAAATGAAAATTTCAGTTTTTCAAATAAATTTCAAGTGCCAACAAGATGGCTCAGCGATTTGAGGTGCTTGCCCTCCAAGCCTGACGTGGGCAAGAACCTGCAAAAAGGTGGAAGGAGAGAGGCAACACCACAAAAGTTGTCCCCGGACGTCCACCCATGTGATGTGGCCTGCATGCGCACACACACACTGACACACATGCACTAGCACTACATGACAATAATAAAGATTTAAAGTAAATGAATAAGTTTTAGCAACATACAGTGTGCTTGTAGTCTTGCTGTTCAAGAGACTAAACAAAGAATTAATGTGTTTGGGGCCAGCCTGAACAAAGGAAACTAATTAAGTAAGCAAAATAGGCCTTTTCTGTCTAGCACTGTAGTTGAGCAATAAAGTTCTTGCCTTACTTGCACCAAATCCTAGGTTCTGTCTCTAGTATGGTTAAAAAAAAAGAAGAAAACACATCTTGTACATTCTTAAATAATATATTAACTATATTAGATAAAAGAATAAAATCAATTTTATACATTATTAAATATTAATGTATATCAATTACCTTGAAAATGAGAACTATGGTGTATCAAAATTACATGCTAAAATATTGAACTCTGCCATATACTTAGTTTCCTTCTTCCTTCTCCACTTCCTTCTCCCTTCATTCCTCCTTCCTTCCTTTCATTCCCTTCCTCTTTCTTCTCATTCTTTCCAAACTCTCCTGAAATATTTTTAACTAATGCAAAAATAATCATTGCAATATTATTTGCAAACAGAAATAGACTGGAAATAATCTAAGTTTGGGAGTAGTTTAATGAGTTAAAGTTCATCTCCACAAAGGAACAAGCGTATAAAAAGAAAAAAGAGCTTAAATTGTACTGATATACATTGATCTCTCAGATATAAAGAAAAATGTATAATATTTATACACATAAATTTAAGATTAGCATTTGAAAAGTTATGCTTAAAAGTATGGTTATAACTTATGAAATTTATACATTTACTAATATTTGTTTTCCTGTAACTAATCAAGTTTAAGTAATATAAACATTGATGTACAAAGATTATAAAATATGTTACGAGTTTAAGTGAAATTAAACTGTAGATTATGGTGAGGGAAACTAGGTAAATACATAGCAGCAAATATTTTAGCAATTATAAGAGGCTGTTCCCCCTATCGTGGGGTAAAAGCCAGGGAATAATGCCAGTGTTTTAAAATCACTCACAAAGACTTTAGAGTCTTTTTGTTTGTTTGTTTGTTTGTTTTTAATTTTTTATTATTATTATTATTTATTCAACCGTGTACATGTGTGTGTATGTGCTCTCACGCGTGTGTGTGTGTGTCTGTGTCTGAGTATGTGTAGAATCACGGACGAATTCGCGAACCACCATGGACGCCTCCACTTCCTCCTTGTTTCCTCTGCCCCAGGATTCACAGGCTCCGCCCTACCAGGACCAGAAGCGCAGGCCGCCCCCGCTTCCGCCTACGTGGGGTCTAGGATCCGAACTCAGGACCTTCCGCCTGCAAGGCAGAGGCTTAACCCCTGAGCCACCTCTCCAGCCCCCACACAAAAGTTCTTTGTTCAGAGTTTAGTAAAAAATATTGCACTTAAAATACCATTCATTATATTATTTCAAAACTTTTTTTTTATTATTATTTATTCAATTGTGTGCATATGCGTGTGTATGTGCCCCCGGCATGTGTGTGTCTGTATGTGTGTGTATGTGTCTGTGTGTGTGTAGAACCACGGACGATTCGCGAACCACCATGGACGCCTCCACCTCCTTCTGCCCCGGGATTCACAGGCTCCGCCCTACCAGGACCAGAAGCGCAGGCCGCCCCCGCTTCCGCCTGGCGTCTATACGTGGGATCTGGGATCCGAACTCAGGACCTTCCTCCTGCAAGGCGGAGGCTTAACCTCTGAGCCACCTCTCCAGCCCCTATTTCAAAACGTTTTTAATAAAACAAAGATTTATAATTTTGTTTGAATATAATACTGACAATACAGTTTTTTTCCTGCACTTTAAATATGTCATTTGTTTTGTTTTTGTAGGCAGAACCAAAATCTCGACCTGAGTTGGCTTTATTTATGATAAAATACCTGATGACACTAATTGTTGGTATCTCCGCTGTCTTCTGGGTCGGAAGCAAAAAAACATGCACAGAATGGGCTGGGTTCTTCAAACGAAATCGCAAGAGAGAGTAAGACCTTGTTGCATCATCTGACATTGTTTTAAAATAAATGTTCAAAATGCCAGGATGTTTTACCTAAAATGATAACAATTCGAGCTAATGGACTGACAAGAAAGATGGTTTATTTCATTTGTGTGCATTGCGTATAATGCACAGTAGAGTTTTTAAGGCTTGTTCCCCATTGCTTTGATTAGTGAACTTTTTTGTGGAACAGACTTCAGAACTGGCAGGCGAGGGGGTGCACACCTGCCACCCCCGCACTTGGCAGCTGGAGGCAGAGGCCGGAAGATGGCAAATTTGAGCAAGCCTGGGTAGCAAAACTCAGCCTCAAAATTTTTTTCGATTCAGCATTGTGGACCTTTTCACTAATAATTTTTTGGAGGCTGAAAATTTGTACTTTGTCCTTTTTTTTTTTTCAGTGTTACTTTTGTATTTAAACTAAGTTTGTTTCTTTTTTGCAGTGCCTGCCTATACTTCTCTGCTTTAACTAACTTTACTATAACTTCTCACCTTTCATGTTAGAAAAAATTAAATTAATACCATTAATTTTTTCTAGTTTCACTTGTGTATTTGGCATATTTATATATGCTGCATATAGTTGCTTCCTTACTTTATGCTAATAGGAATTTCCCTGCCTTCAGTCTTTGATTTTTGACTATTTGGTTACCAGTTTGCTGTTTCTGATAGCAAGTTTCTGATAGTTTACACAAGAGATTTTGCTATATAGAAATCTACTAATTTCATAATATTTGTACCCCAGGTTTACAAATCATGTCAGTCATATAAGTTTTCTAATTTTTTTTATTATTTATTCAACTGTGCACATGTGCGTGTGTGTGTGTGTGTGTGTGTATGTGTGTGTAGAACCACGGATGAATTCGGGAACCACCATGGACGCCTCCACCTCCTTCTGCCCCGGGATTCAACAGGCTCCGCCCAACAGGACCGCCCCCGCTTCTGCCCGGGGTCTATACGTGGGATCTGGGATCCGAACTCAGGACCTTCCTCCTGCAAGGAGGAGGCTTAACCCCTGAGCCACCTCTCCAGCCCAAGTTTTCTAATTTTAGTGAATGAGGATTTTTTGCCAAAAGATGCGCAGTACCTGTTATGGCTTTTATTTGTAGCACTTAAAGTGTATTGAGTAAATTCTTTTCTTGAATTCTTGTAGTCCAATCAGTGAAAGCCGAAGGGTGCTACAAGAGTCGTGTGAGTTTTTCTTAAAGCACAACTCGAAGGTGAAACATAAGAAGAAGCACTGCAAACCCAGCGCCCACAAGCTGAAGGTCATTTCCAAGTCCATGGGCACCAGCACCGGAGCCACAGCGAGTCACGGCACTTCTGCCGTCGCCATTGCGGACCATGACTACTTAGGGCAAGAAACTCTGACAGAAATCCAAACCTCCCCAGATGTATCAGTAAGAGAAGGGAAAGCAGACAGAGCCAACAGCCCCAGAGTAAGAGAGCAGGACTGCGGAGAACCTGTCTCGCCAGCAGGGTCCAGCTCCAAGCTTTCTGGGGAGCAGGCTGATAGGAAAGGCCCAGCCGGCAGCGTGAAGGAGAAAAGCAGCGTGGTGGAAGGTGCTCGGGGTGAAGGAAGGTGAGACCAGCTTTGTTACCTAAAAGCGTCACAGTTTTAGAAGTGATCCTCCATCCATCTGGGACTGCTGAGATGGTCTAGTGGTAATAAAGGTGCTTGCTGAGCAAGCTTGGCAACTTGAGTTTGATTCTTAGAACCACATAAAGGTGGGTGGAGAGAACCAGTTTGACAAAGTTGTCCTCTGACTTCCACACTTGTATTGTAGTGCGCACACATCTGGAAAGTAAGCATTTTATGGTTATATGCCTGTTCTTGTAATCCAAGGCAGTTTGAGTTCAGCCTATAACTATTTTACTTACTAGTTAATTCTTAGCTTTGAGGAAAGTCTTCATTTATGTTCAAGTAGGAGGAACATTCATATCTCATGGTAATTGTTAAGAATTATTTGACGTTTAGGTAAATGTTTAATATTCATGTGATACATAGACTAAATTTTCATTGGACATCGTATCTGGGCATGGTGTTGCATGCCTATCATCCCAGCACCAAGGAGGCCAGGAGGGTCATGAGTTTGAGGACAACCTGGGTTTCTTGTCCAGTTAAGAGCAAGGGCAACCTGGGCTATACTAGTAGTAAGACCTTATGTCTCACAGTGCTCTGTGGCATAATTCTGTCTATATGGTGTTACTTTATACAACAATGGTCATAAAATAGTTTCTAAACATGAAAGGATATTGACATCTTTATAGAAGATCTTTAATGACCTCAGAGGTAATAAAAGCACGTAGGTTTTTGCCAGCGTGCTGACAGCTTACCTTCAGTTCTTACTCCCTGGCCATTCACACTGGACTCATTGTACCGCCTCTATGTTCCTGTAGCAGCTTCTACACTCCTGGAATAACTAGATCAGTGTTTGTACCCTACACCGGATGAAAGGTCCTCAAAGTAAAGCAGGGATCCTTGTCATGTCTGTGTTCCTAACTCTTTACACAATCTTGTTTGTTGGGAATCAATAGACCGGGGGGGGGGGCAGGAATCTGATTTAACTTTCCTGTGAGACACCATACGTGAATAGCACCCTGAGATTTAAGTTTGCAGAAATTGTGTTTAAGAAAACTTATTTGTATTTTGAAGTGTTAGAATACGACAAAGTTTTATTTTAATGTATTGTCTTCTGCTAAAGGTCATGCTGGTTGGGAGTAAACTCAGGAAAAATGAGTAGCGGCTGTAATGCTAACTGACATCCCATTTGTGCTTATGTATATGTGCCTGTCGACTTTGTTTCTCTCGTGAAGGGTAAGTCCAAGGAGTGATACTACTGACACCGGCCTGGTGAAAAACAACAGCTTGCAAGTCCCCAGTTCTTCAGAACCAAGCAGCCTGAAAGGGTCCACGTCTCTGCTCGTTCACTTGGCCTCTGGAAGTAGAGAAGAACAGGGTGCTGGCAGTCATTCTGACACTTGAAAACATTTCATCTCATTACCTGAAACCAAATTCATATTACACTGGAAGAGATCGATGCACTGTCTCATAAAAATCACTGTTGGATTTGGGAGTGTAGCTCTGTAGTGGAGACTCGCCTAACATACTTGAGGACCTGGGTTCGATTCCCAGAACTGCAAAAAAAAAAAAAAAAAAAAAGTTACATTCTTCTTCTTTTGCACTTAAATTTGCATTGTCTACTCTTATACTAGAAAAGAAAGATTGCAAGAATAATACAGTTCATTTCCACAAAAGTTACAACTCCAGATACTTGGAAAACAGAAATGTACAAGTTTAATAATGTTTGTTAAAGGGTGTACATGTGGTGGGGTGGGGGAATTAGAGGAATCTTCCTCTTCTATTTATGAAGATTCTACTCTTGTTAAAGTATTTTAAGATGTATTGTGCTATTTTACTCTTTTGATATAAAATCAAAACTTTGCTGAAGTATTTAAAAGTTTTTGTTATACCATTTATATATATTTGGAAATAAGCTTTTATATATTTGAACTTTTTTGAAAATTCTGTAAAATTGAGTTCACATATTTTTATGATATTATAAATTTTAGCTACTTCGTTACTATGGTAGCTGTTACACTGAATTTTTAAGAAAATTGGAAAATGGGTTTTGCAATAGGCATTCAACTTTTAAAATCATTCCTCCCTTATCATGTTACGTGTGTGAATTTTATTTCATCTCATTGCTTTAAGATGCAGCTGAAAGAAGGTGCTTCCTAAAATAGTAGTGCCCAGTATCGATCTCTTGTGCTGTCCTGACCCTGCATCTGCAGGGATTAGTAGATGAAATGTTACTTTTACAAATTAAGTCAAGTCAATTGATTTCCTTTTTTTGTTTCATGACCATCTAAGATTACATGATGGCCCTGAAAAGTCACTCATGTTCTTCCTTTGTTTAACTTTTTTTTAACATTTAGAATGCAACAAAGACATTGTGTGATGTAGTATCTTTCATTTTTTTTGCAGCTGAATGTTGAAAAGTATGTTAACGATATTAGTGCCAATCAAGTGGGGGAAATGTAATCTTAATAAACAAAAGAAAATTTTGTATAAAACGCTTTAAAACATTTGAAAATTTTCTTATTACTATTGTGTCAATTATTATTTCTTAAAGTTTTCTGATGCTCTGGGCCTATTTTAGCATTCCATTGAAGCGTAAATTAAAAACTATCATGTACTGTATGGAAAATGTTGTAAATACTTTTCCACATTTTAAAACAGATAACTTGGTATACAAGAACGTTGTTTTGTGTGATCTTTTCATTAATAAAATGCTCTTTGCATAAGAGGTTATATTCTCAATACTCTAGTATTGACACAGGACGTACTATCACTTTGTAGGTTTGTGGTGTCGTGCTACTAATCAGAAGCTGCTTCTTAGTGGAGGAAGAAAAACAGTCAGGACCCCTGCCGTTGTACAGATTCTTGCCAAAATGTAAATTCTTTTGCCATGCCATAGCTTTTCTTTCATGTATGTCTGGTGTGTGTTTCATGTGGGTGGGTGTATACACATGAGTATTCTTGAGTATGTGTGCTTGGAGAGGCCCGAAGGTGATATGGGGAATTACCCTTGATCGTATTCCACCGTATTGTCGAGAGCCTGGGTCTCTAATTAAACCCAGAACATACTATTAAGACTCCTCTGTCTAGCCAGCTTTTTCTGGCTCTGCCTTCCAGGGCTAGAATTATAGGCTGACTGCCACGCCTACCTGACATTCTTATGTGGGTTCTAGGGTCCAAACATAGTTCCTCTTGCTTGCAAGGCAAGGATCTTAACCACTAAGCCACCTCACCAATCCATAGCTTTTATTAAAGCCATTCAGAGACCTAGTAAATGAAATGTTACTAGTAGAACCCAGGGCCTTCTTGTCTGCAGATGTTTGAATAGTCCCCCACATGAGAGCTAAAATATATGGATACAAAAAACAATGTTGCTTCTGCTGCTGGGGGGTTGCAGACTGCCTAAGCCAGACAGCAGTATTTCCAGGAAATGAAAGAGGTAATTTGTAATAACCACAAGAAGCCCCACTGCTGCTTTTCTGCTTGGAAAGCAGAAAATCTTCAATAGCTCCCCGCCCATGGCTGAAGTCTAAGACTTTGATTCCAGATGGTAAATACCTTAACGGCAGACAACTGTGATCGGTCATGTGCAGAGAAATCAAACTGTTACTGTTTCACAATGGTTCTGTGTTCATAAAGGGCATGTGGAAAGATCAACAGGCTAATCCACAGTGGGACCCAGAGCTAGACAGGTGGCCCAGAGGAGTTGTGACTAGCATTGCTGAAGGAGGGAGACCTACAGGCAGCAACTGCCAAAGAGCACAAAAGACAGCAAATGCCAAAAGACAGCAAATGCAGTGATGGCCGAGATGAGCATACAGCAGAGCCAAGTCTGAGGTTTTTATTTTCCATCCTTAGAAGTAAAAAGGGAAACAAGGAAAACTTTGAAGGAAAGTTTTCTAATTCTCTACTACAAAAGAGTGTAAGGGAGGAGGCTCTACTTAAATGTTATTTTAAAAGGTTTCTCTGCAAACATGCACTATAGATGATCATATACATTGAACGTGTTTTCCACATTTCCTTATTTTCACTTGTGTTGGATTTTAACATACCTAACTGTTATTCTGTATTTATATCTCCAAGCAAACTATTACATCTTAGTAAGGCAGGTTTAAAGCAGCCATGCTAGGATGGTCTTTAAAGGTCTTTGAAATTTCTAGAGGCCATCCCCCATTGCTGAGATCACCCTGCTGAGGAACTGATTCCAAAACCTCCACAAACATAAGATAGCCAACTTCCCTATGAGAGGATATGGAGATGAGTTCACATCAAATAAGCTAAACCTATCAAACAATTTGACCTCCAGCCCCAACCATAATATCAATTGGGTCGGGCCCCAATATAAGCTAGCCAATGAGGAAAGGCCATTTACACGGGCTTGCCTAAATGTAAAAATATGTCTGACCCTGGCAGCCATCTTTGGCGCCTGCCCCTCACAGCACTTCACATGTGGAGTCTATGAGTTCATATCTAGCTCCTTGTCTTTCATGGATTTCATGCCTGGAGTCCGTGAGTTCTCCAGGGCGCCCCAGCCCCTCATGGCACTGAATGTCTGGAGTCCGTGAGTTCCATTCTTTCTCTCCTCTAATAAACTCTGCCTTCATCCTCTACACGTTCTGGTTTCAATCTTTGACTCTTAACACAAGAACTCTGCAACATTAATATGTATTTTCTCTTTATTCTTTTGTTTCACTTTGCTTCTTAAGGCAGAGTCTTACCTGGATTGTCTTGAACTTGTGATCCTCCTGTCTCTTCCTGAGCTCTGGGGTCACAACCGTGTGCCATCACCACTTCATGCATTTTTTTCTTTTTCTTTTTCTTTCTTTTTTTTTTTTTTAAATGTTGAGGACAGAGGCCCACAGCCAGTGGAGATTTATAAAGTTTTTCCTAAACTCAGAAGAAAATAAAACATCTTAATGTCTTCTACATCATTTTCCCTAAGTACTAACTACAGTCAAAATGTCTAGCTTGTGGGTTGATTTCCTTAGGGATCTATTCCAGAAATTCCTGGGTCTAATTCACTTGAATGTCAGAAAACTACAAGTCTGAGTCACTAGATACCACACTTTATCTAAGAAAGTCACCAGCAAACCAAGAACTCTTCTAAATGGTCCATCTAATGACCCCCATGAAAGTGTTCATAAACCAGAAAGTTTAGATCTATAAAGTAAGTTGACCGCTTCACAAACTAACCCCACGGTCAGAACTGACTGTCTGGGAAAAGAACAGCATTCCATGATCCCAGAGCTGCCCCCACCCTATTTTGCAAATAGAAAGTAATGGAAGGCAAAATAGCAGCACTATTTTCTCAACTGATGGCCCTCGCTGCCTCTTTGTGGCTGGTCCTCAGACTCCAGGAGTCACAAATGGCCTGTTGGGAAGAGGGGAGGTTCTTTTGCCCCATCTGGGCACCTTGTCAAAAGGGGGATAGTTCCAGAGTCTCACAAGCAGGGGCCTCCAAGCCCCAAGAGCTAGAGCTTCTCCTTACGAGCTTGCGAGGCCAGGGCAGCAGCTCATTGTCCTGGGCTTCAAGTGGCTCAACTTACAGCCTTTCAGCTTTGAGTGTCAAGAGCCTTGGGGTGTGTTGTTTTTGCTCTATTCATTTGTGTGGGTGCCTGCATGTGTGTGTGTTCACACATGCATGTGTGGGTGCACATATATGCTTGTGCACAGATATGAATGTCACAGCTATGCATGTGGAGGCTCATGCTTGCAGGGTAAGTGCCTTCATCTGCTGAGCTGAGCTGTCTCCCTTGTCTCAGTGGCTCTTTCAAACTTCTCCCAACCAGAGCTGTTGCTTGGTTCTTGGACTTCATGGTCCCTCAACTTCGATTGCCTCTGGTCTGCTCAACATTTCCACTATCCGTCACGTTTATTTATTTATTTATTTATTTATTTATTTATTTATTTATTTATTTATTTATGTATGTATGTGTGTATGTCTGGTGTGGGATCCGAACATGAGATTCTTCTGCTAGCAAGAAGCCATCTCTCCCGTCCTATCTTTCATAGCTTGAGACTCTGTCTTCAGGTGCTCTCCAATACTCTGCTGCACAGCCCGATGTTATAATTCCAGTTTCAGTTATTGAGACTCAGCCTCCTCTTGGGGCTGGCCGGCTGTGACTATTTAGGCCTTCAGTTTCCAGTGACTCTCTAATGCTCGGCAGCTGCCTGCTTGCAGTGAGGCTGCTACCCTGAGGCTAGAATCCCAAGAGCTCTATCTGATCTTTATGCAACCATCTCAGCCCACTCTCCCGGATAAGGATCACAAGCAGGCAAAGAAGCAGCCTGTACCCAGGCCTCATGTTGCAACACTTGGGTGTGGGCATGCACAGGACAGAAGTCTCCTGGACCAACCCAAAGGAGTGGCAAACAGCCTGTTTATATAGCCAGAAGAAGAATGTGGCACACTTGTGCTTGGATTATAATTCATCACCAGTCACAGCTCACCGTATGCACTCTTTCAGTTCTACCAATCACAAGTCCTTTGTGAAAACTAATCGCATGCCTGTTATGAGTACCTCCTCCTTTCTGCTAATCAAAAGCAAATTTGCTAGGGGTTGATAGAGGAGCACCTTATCATTGCAGACCTTTTTGGGAACAGCTATTATAAAGTCTAGATGTTTGGGGGTAGGAGGTTTGCTGGAGCCCTAGCAAGTGGGAGTCATTGGGAGATCAGGGCCGAAGTCAGTTTTCTGCTCCTGTGCAGGCTGGTGTCAGTCAGGTGACCTTAAGGTTAGACCAAGGCCTCCTGAAGCACGCCCTTTGTTTGCAGCAAGAGTTGTGGGTGTAGTGTGCGTGCAGCAGGAATGTAGTTTCCTTTAGGCAACCATGAAGTGGTCAAAGCAGCTGGGATCCATTCTGATCCATTGGCCAGCTGTTGATAAAGGAGCCGTTTGATTGACAGCTCCCCACTGCAAGGCAGCTAGGCACAGAGGAAGGGTTTGACATGTCAATCAAATGTTCAAACAGCTTATTTGAAGGAAAAGTAAACGTTAAAGGGTACTTACAAATACAAACCTATTATTGTTATTGTTGTTATCTGAGACAGACTTGCTGCAAACTCACTGTGTAGCTGAGGATGATCTAGAAATGCTGATCATCCTACCTCCACCTCCAGAGTGCTGAGATGACAGCTTGTGCCACCACATTTTATGTATGTGGGGCTGGGGATGAAGCCGGGGCCTTGTGCATGCTAGGTAAGCACCCACTGTTACATCCCCAGCGACTTATTATTAACATTAGCATCCTTAATATTAACAACCCCTACGGAATAATACTTTATGTTTATTATGAGTGCATATATTACCTCTTTAGACAATTTAATACTTTGACTAATCAAGGTATATTATATATCTATAGATATTTAGATAATAAATATGATCGGTAAGTGATAGAGGATTGATAGGTGGCTAGATAGATGATTGATAGATTTACATCAGATAATCAGCTTGATGATTTTCATTGTCTTCAATATCATTCTGAAATGTCCAATACTACTGCTCACCATGTAAAAATGTTTTCTCTGGCATACTTGTCTCTACTTTTTGTGTTCCAAATCACCATCAGGCACAAGGGAAAAGCAGCTCACAGTGTGATTTGGATTCTGTTTCTGGTGCAAAGTCCAGTAACTTCAGAACAAAAGGATTCCTGGTGACAAGTTGTAAGGAAGGGAAAACCTCCTCACAATTCTGGAACATGTAAAGTTTTATTTTATTCATTCTCTGGGTGAGCTTATTCTAGGAACTTCATTAGTAGTATAGATGATTTTTTTTTTTTTTTTTTGCCTCCTATTGCAGCTTGCTGTAGGTCTTTGACAAGGGCCCGGTGTTTCTGGATAGAGATCTTAGAAATATTTCACATGTCTCAGACTTAAACTGAACTCTAAGTTAAATATTTCAAGATGGCTTTGGTCAGCCAAGCCTGACTATTGGAATGCAGACATGAGAAATTCAGGAAGAAAAATAATTAAAACCCTTGCTTTGGATCAGCAGCTTGGAAACTAACATATCTGTTGAGCAGATTAGTAGTGACTCACTGCCACGTGAATTAAATATACTGAAGCATTAAGTGTTTAGCTCATAGTTTTGGATGTGCTGAGGTCTGAGATTACTATTACTCCAACAGAGAAAAAGTGGGGTTGAATTAGATAAACTGGACCTGACTTGTAACTTTAAGGCCAAGAATGTGCTAATAATGCACCCTATTAAGCTCAGACATAAGAGGAATCTCCCTGTTTCCCCTCTCCAAGTCACTGTCAGGCAAGAGGGGAAGAAATCATCTTTCAGGCAGTGCATGGTGTAATTCTGATTCTTGCTTGTAGTGCAAAGCCCAGTAACTAATAGCAAAAGGTCCTGGTAACAAGTCGTGAGAGAAGGGAAAGCCTTCTGACAAACCAACTCACATCTGGATCACTTCCATCAGTGGGTACAGGAGGGCATTGCACATTGGTTGTTGCAGCTACTCTTTCATTGTGAGAAAATATTTTAACCCAAGCATCTTAAAGGAGAAAGAGTTTCATTTGGCTTATTGTAGCGTATGTATAGTCCATTTTAATGGGGAATGCATAGCAACAGGTACGGCAGCCAAAGCAGGAGATGCGCTCACATTACAACAGGAGGGGACGAGAGGATAAAGGAAGTGAGGTCATAGTACCAAAACCTCTAGGCCCACCCCTGTGAGGTGGGTCCTCCAGCAAGTCTCCAATTCCTGAAACTTCCACTACTTTTCCAAATGCAGCCACCAGCTGGGGAGCAAGGTATTCAGATACATGAGCCTGTGGGGAGGGGAGGAGCAGACAATCCACATCCAAATCATGACACTGGTCCATGGTCTTCATCTCTTCATATTATCCCTGCCCTTGAGAATCACAGATCTGCAAAACTTCAATGCTCTAGGCTCGAGGGTAGCACTGTGCTCTCTGGAAAGGAATTGCATTTGTTCCTTTTAAACTGTAAATGCCATCAGGGAGTGGGCTCGGAGAAATGAACACACAAACTATGGATTTTTGCTCAGTGAGAAAAACCACCGATTCATGCAATGAAAGACATCAGAAACACGCTGGGTAAATGGGAAAAGATACAATCAAGTACATACAATGTGAATGTTCTAGCAATGAGTGAGTGAAGGGTGGCCTGCCAAGGCCTAAGACAAGGTTGCATTGGCATGCCTGGCCCTATGGGTTGATATTAGATATCAACTGCCTGAGCCTCATCCAAAATGCTTAGAAAAAGGAGCAGTCATCTCAACACATCTGTGTCTTTAGTCAAAAACTTTTCATTGCCAACTCAACCTTTCTTCTACCTTTCTTGCTCATTGCACAACCCCGGTCTGCTCAAGTAGCAGCTCTGTTCTGGCTGGAGAAAGAGGCCCTGCAAGTTGCTTCTTGATTTGTCTTAGTCTATTGCTATCTTATTCCCCTGGTTTGGGATTATTTTGGGGTTGAATATGCAATTAACTTTTAGTCACTGAGAGATGAAGAGGTCAGGGTACTTTGGGGAAAGATTCTCTTCCTCTTAAATAGGAAGTGATGAAAGAAGTAGTTATTGTCTTCCTCTTGATGATGTTTCACTGGCAATGCCAGGACCAGCTATTTCCCAAAGGGAGATGACAACCTGAAAACAAAGCTGAAACCCAGAGAGTGGTTAGCACCCTGAGTTCTTGATGACATGGTTGCCGCTGAATGAACTGACTTTGGATCTGCACTTCCTCTAAACCTTTTAAAGAGAAAATAAATGACCTTATTGGTTAAGTCCCATTGAATTAATTTTCTATTACTTGTTGCTATAAGCATTTAATCTCATAATCAGCTGCTTGGAGGTGATATATATCCCCTCATACGGTATCTGTCACATGAGAGAAAAATCAGCATCTATTAAAATATTCCAAAACTAGATGTAACAGACTCTGTGATGACCTCCAGTAGAGGTGCGTCATACCATCTAACTAAGCCTGAAACCCAGTTTATATGGCAGGATTCATGTACCATAAGGGCACCTGGGAACCATTGATGGTCAGTAGTAAGGAAGGTAGCAGTGACCATCTGGCTGAAGAAATGTGATTAACATTTACAGAAATTTCCACCTGCAGCATGACATCATTGAAAATTCTTCTATCCACAGTGTAAGGATATGTGTCTTAGTCTCACATCCTGTCACTGTAATGAATATGTGGCCCAAACGATGTAGAATAACAAGGGGTTTTTATTGCAGCTTATGATTTCAGGTTACAGTCCATTCTGATGGCAAGAGGATTCATTCCAGCATCAAGATCTAAGGGAACTGGTCACACCACATTCACAAAAAGAGCTGAGACAGGGGCTAAGACCAATGCATACCTAGCTGTTAGCCTGTCATCTTCAACTAATTGCCTCTGTCTCATCCAGGAAATGGTCCCACACACTACAGGATGGGTTTTCCTGCATCAAATAATCTCCTTGTCATAATTAAACACAGGTATCAATTTGGTTGAGGGTTGGAACTTTGGGCACATTTATAGAGAATTAGCAGTTGAGTTAAGCCCAAAGTGAACCTGCAGGAGATTGTGTAGTTGATGGGGAAGGCCCACCCAGTCCATGGTGAGTTGGGCTAGGTCTTGGATAGGTGAATAAAATACAGAGACCTGTTTGAGAATGTTGACGTCCTTCTGTATACTTGACAAGACATGCTGGTCTGGCAAGTAAGGAATGTCCCTCTCAGCCACTAAACAGCTATACGGTGTGGCTGGTTCCCTTGGCCCTTGTTGTTACAGATTGAAACCCCTTTTCCCTTATGCTGTTTTGTCATGATTTTATCAGCAGCATGCAGAGTACCTGCCACACTCCCATGGGTTTGTTCAGAAGCTTGCCTTAAATAAATAATTATTCAGACATCTACTTAAAGGCTCAGTTCTTAACTCTCAAACTGACACCTGAAACTACCACAGGGAGCAATGTTACAATAGGTTGTGATGAGCCTAAAGCTCTTCCCAGTTTGAGATCTGGCTGGGGAGAACACTAATCAAGCATACTAAGCCTCTAAGACAAGGTTGAAGCTTTGTGCTGTGCCCTGAGTCCCTACACTCTTCTGTGCTTAGAGAAATGCCATTTCATGTGAATATGTTTTGCACGTTGCTACAACAATGTATTTTTTCCAATAGGGAGACGAGCAATGGCAATTCCAGGGAGTGTTGGTTAGAAAGATGGTCTAGGCCGGAGGACTTAGCACCGTGCGGAGTGCTGGCTAGTATGCCTGGGCTTGGTCCCCTGATCCCATCCCCAAAATGACTACAAAATGACCCAGAACCAAACATGGGCACCTTAGTTAATACTGTGCTATGACTCCAATCATATCTATTTCTTTAAAAAATGGTTTCATTTTGATTTGTTTTAGGTTCTAGAGAAACTGAGAAGATGCGAGTTTCTTATCTACCCTTGCCCCCAGACACACAGAGCTCCTCTTGCCATCGAAATTCCTATGAGAGTGGCGTAGTTGTGATCGCTGAAGAACGTACTAAGAATTCATAGTCATCCAAAGTGTAGTTTCCATCAGGATTTGGTGTTGTACATCCAAAGGGTGTTATGAACAACTCTCTAACATAGCATACAAAGTTATCTGTTGCCTTAAAAAATACTTCTTGTGGTCTGGTTAGTCAATTCATTTTTTTCCTTCTTCCGACTCCATGAAATCTTCAATCTTTTTACTGTCTCCACAGTGTTGCCTTTTATAGAATATTATATAATTAGAATGTGTTTAAGTCTTTTCATGGCTTGGCAGAACTTTTATTAGTACTAAATAATATTCCATTGTCTGAAGGCACCACAGTTTATTCTTTTACCTACTGATGTCTCAAGGTTGCTTTCCGAGTGTTAGTAATTATGAATAAAACCTCTGTAAACACATGGGCAGGTTTTTATATGAATATAACTTTTCAGATTTTTGAGTAAATACAAAAGAGCACAATTGCTGGGTCATATGTTAAGAGAATATTTAGAATATTTGTAACAGAATATTTTATAACAACTGCTGGACTGCTCGCAAAGCAGTATATATCACTTTTCATTCCCACTTATAGTGACCAAGTCTTCCAGCTGCTCCACATTCTCACCAGCTCTTGGTGTCTTGGAGTTTGGAGTTTTGGTCAGTCTACTAAATATACAAAAGCATCATATTGCTATTTTCATTTTTTCCACAGTGATACACAATGCTGGGCATCTTTCTCATGTCCTTATTTTCCATCCACATATCTTCTTTGGTGAAGTGATTTTTCAGGTCTTTTGCCCACTTATGTAATTAGGTTACTCATTGTCTTATTGTTGAGTCAACCATTTAATTTCATTTGAGTGCCAGATCTCAAGAAATTGGCCCTACCCAACTTGACTCTACCCATCTGTTTTAGATGTTCTGATACATGAATTTCAACTCAACATGATATACATTGCTATGTATATCATAAGTCTATAAAGTGTCCAGAACATTGTTGTACGTATTTTGAACAACATAAAGCAAGTTCAGGTACAGGCCAAATCATTTTAGTTATCTTTGAGCAAAGCAAATATGATCATGGATGTTTATCACAAAACTCTTTTAAATCTATCAAACTCAAATTTTCTGTACCTATAGATTTGAAAGTTATTTTATGAAAGTGATAGAAATCAGATATTCTTTAGAAATATTAATGTGCAATTAACTTACAAACTGCTTATTCATTCCATTGCTACTTGTGTGCTACACTCTGGCAGGGGAAATACAAGAGGGTTTGAAACAATAATCTTATACTTTCAAGTGGATAAATTGGATTGGAAATAGATAGAAGGTCTATCAAAAGGGCTGCTGAAATGGTTCAATGGAATGCCACCAAACCAACCTGAGTTCATTCAGTCCCCTGAACCCAAATGCTGGAAGGACACAACTGACTCCCATCATTTCTCCTCTGACCTTCACATGCACTCCATGGCACACACATCCACACTAAACAAAAACTAAATAGGTAAATAAATAAATAGTTTAGAATGTAAAAAACTTAAAGGGTTACACTTTCTTCTTTGATAGGGATATAAAGATTCCACTTTTGGAAAGACAGGTGGGAACAACCAACCTCTGCATTACAGTGCATTAATATTTGTTGTGACAGACACATGGTAGCAGTTATTAATAATAATTTGGAAGTAAATGCCTAATAACTGACTTTCTGTAGATGGACTGATACCCAGGAATTTGAAGACTGTGATTGTGGAAAACATATGAGCACCGTGAAGACGGCCTTTAGACTGTGTGAGGAATGCTCAATAGAGCAAAATATTTATGGAAAAGTGACTGACCAGAAAATCCAGCTATTGGTAACATTTTCCAGACTTTCTCAAGACTTCTCAGTAACTGGGGCCCCAAATGATCATCCCTGAAGATAAGAAGCACATTCCATTGAGATTACAATCCCCTGAGAAGTGGAAAACAAGCAGATAGGACCCTCAGTAAGTGAAGTAAAATTTCTGAAAACTTTTTGGACTTGGCATAAAACATTCACCAACAAAAAAAGAATTTTTCTAGAATATTTCACTGAAGCCAGAAATAAGCTAAGGAAACTTCCTTAAAAATATAGCTGGGATCTGTTTGGCCGTTGTATGCTAGAGAAACCACTAGCACAAGAGATAGATACCGTGGGGTAACGTGAAGCATCTTTTGAACTTAAAGGTATAGTTTCCCTGGTGTTGTATCCTAAATCTGCCCTCGGAGATTCTTCTACCTAGACTGGTAGGAGGTCACAATAGACTAGCACTGCTCTTAGCCTTAGCCAGAGAAGCCTCTTTTGGCTGTGTGTCATAGTTAAGCACAGGTGTCAACTTGACTCTTTAGGGTTTGATAGGGTGTAGAGAGTTGATGGTTAAGTTAAGCCCAGAGCAAACCTGAAGGAAATTGTCTGGCTGCTGGGGAGGACCCAGCCCATGGTGGGTGGGATTAGGCCCTGGACAAATCACAGAGAGCTGGTTGAGAGAGTTGGCATCTTTCTGTATACTTGGCCAGACATGCTGGTCTGGCAAGTAAGGATTGTCCATCTCTCAGCCGTTATGGTGGCCAGTTCCCTCGGCCCTGGTGTTGGTATGTGCTCTCCTGTCAAGATGGACTATGAATTGTAACTGGACTATTGTAATAAAGTAAACTCCTTGTTCCCTTAAGCTGTGTTCTGGTTATTTATCAGCAACCATGCAGGCAGACTGCAACACTGTGGTTATTAATCAAAGCAGGGACACATAACTGGTCAAAAGCGCTGAGAATAAATGACTGGTGAATGCTCAGCCCCAAATGATACATCAATATCCCCACCCTCTAAGACCCAGGGAACACTGTGTAAAGAGGGGATTGGAAAAACCGTTGTAGCTGAAGGAAGAGAAAGAACACCAAGCAAATACTGTCCTCTGGGTGTGACACGGACATTACACATAGCAGTTATGACTGCATGAGGCTTGAGGAAGAAGGAGACACAGGAGGAGGAGAGATTGAATGGAGACTAGTTGGAAAGAAGGGTGTCTCAGTAGGAGTGGGAGGAAGTGAGAGAGGGTAGTGGGGGATAAATGATCATGGCATACAAGGAAAACAAATACTTCCCTGATGGACAGAAATGGTGAAATGATAAGACAATCAGTACCGAACGAGAACTGGCCACATCACATTCACAGCAAGAACAGAGGGCAAGGACCATAGGAAAGAGTAAATCACACTAAAATAATAATTAAGCAAAAAAGGAAAGGGAGAAAACTAAGCACATCAAAATCAAAAAATGCCAGAAATCAATGCACACCTATAAATAATAACTTTGAATATTTTTAAACTTTATTTATTATTATTATTATTTGTGTGTGTGTGTGTGTGTGTGTGTGTGTGTGTATGTGTGTGTATCAGAGGGTACTGTGTGTCCCTGTGGAGGCCTAAAGGTGACACTGAGAAGCATTCCTGGATTGCTCTACCTCCTTTTTGCTTATCTCCTGGGTTTCCCAGGCTCTGTCTTCCAGGGCCAGAAATACAGGCCACCACCATTTCAAACCAGCATTTTTTAACCGGTATCTGGGGACCTGAACTCAGGTCCTTTTGCTTGCTAAGCAAAAGCTTTTTTTATTTAATATTTTTTCCTAGTTTTACAAGCATATTGAGTACCTGTCTCCCTCCTTCCCCCTCTTTTCCATCCCCCTTAGGCAAAGGCTTTGACTGCTTAGCCATCTCCCTAGCCCAACTTTGATTAATAATGTTGTCATTTTTCCTATCAAAAGACATGACTAGCAGATTGGATCAAAAAGCAGGAACAAGCTGTTTGTTGCTTCCAAGAAATGTACCTGGCTAGGTGTCAGATACCATCCTACGGTGAAAAAATGGCAAAAAGTTTTCTAATCAAATTGTCCTAGGAAACAAGGACTTTTTACTGTTCTAATATCTGACACTCTTTCACACATAAATCCAAGATTTGATCTTTAGATTTAACCTGGAGTAGCTGTAGAGGTGAAGAGCTAGAAAGGATCCCTGATAAGAGTGTGGGGAAGAGACCTTAATAGGATGGAATAGTAGAATATATGTGATATGACAATAATGAGTGCAACTATTGAAGGTTAAAGGTACAAGTGGAGATGGAGTATGGGTTAACCAAAACTAAGGATGTAAAAAAAGCCTTATGGAACCTAGTATTTTTAAAGCTAATAAAAAAATACAATAAGAAAAGAATTCTGATAGGGCTACCCTGCATTGGTGAACAATATTAATCTCAGAAGTCATGAGTTAAAAAGTGAAAAATATCAGTGTCAGGCACGGGATACCTCCCTATGGTATTGGTCAGGGAAGCCTAAAAGATTCCCGTAAACAACACAGGCGATTTCCATGACTTCCGATCGCTGAAGTCACCACATGGTTTGGTTGAGGGACATGGAAAAATCAAAACAAGAAGTGACAGAAATTTCCTCCCTGCTCCCTAGCTTTCATAGTTCCAGAAGATACGATGTGTCCATGCTTCAAAGAGAAAAAAGACATCAATGGTCTTACCTAAGATAGGACCCTGTATACTACCATACTGACCTACCAAACAGTTCAATAGTGGCATGATTGTTATGAGTGTAACCAACTGCTTTCTGATAAGATTTGAGGCACAGAAAGGAATTCAGGCCTACTAGTAGAAACTTGGTCAAAAGCATATATAGCTGGAGCCATCACATGCCCTATGAGGGAAACTTCTATCATTTGCTAAGTGGACACATGGTCAAGTTGTCTTGTAAGTATTTGAATGCCAATAGATTAGTGCTGCTGTCAACCTGGGGCAAAGAAACTTTTTTCTATAGTGGGCAGCAGCTAACACAGAGATTTACAGCTGATCAAACTGCTGAAACCAAGTGACTGTTGAGTGCTTCCTGAGCCTTGGTTGATATCAACTCTCCCAAGGCTCAGGGAGCATCTTGGAAGAAGAGGTGAAAAGACTGTAGAGCCAGAGGCTGGGAGGACTGATGTGAAACACTGTGTTCCTGACACGACTGGCTGTTGCGATCATGAACTCGCAGCAGCTGTGGTTACCCACACAAGATCCAGCTAGTCAATATTCCATTGAGGATGGGAGAAAGGCTGATCCCCCACCCCCTACTAACAACGGAGTTATTGCCAGTTGATGGCTGCTAGGGGAGGAAGGGTCCTTTGCCTTCAAGATGTGGTCACTGGTAGGTTGCCCATGGATGGCACCACATCCACGTGTATGTGGGCAGCACTCATAAGACTCAATAGGACTTATTACAAACTGGATATGAAGATGGGAAGAATGAGGGAAAGCAGGGGTTGATCTGATCAAGATATTCTCTATCCACGTATGAAATTGTGGATAGACACTTTTAGATAGAAATCATTTTTTAAAAACGTTAAACTAAAACTAAACATAATTAAGTTTTTTTTTAAAAAAAGAAGTTCACTTTCTGTCATAGTTAGGCACAGATGTCAACTTGAGATTTTTGAGCTCTGGGCACATTTGTGGAGAATTAGTGGTTGTGTTAAGTGCAGAACAGACCTGCAAGAGATTGTTCTGACTGATGGGAAAGGCCCAGGTGTGTGGGATTAGGCTCTGGAATAAAACACATAGAGCTGGTTGAGAGAGTCTGCATCCTTGTGTATACTTGGCCAGACATGCTGGACTGGCAAGTAAGGATCATCCTTCTCTCAGCTATTACACAGAGATGGTGTGGCCAATTCCCTTGGTCTGGTGTTGGTGCATACTCTCCTAACAAGCTGAACAGACTGTAACCAGACTATCAGTAAGAAAATAAATCCCTTGTTCCCTTAAGCTGTTTGACGGTCATTTATCAGCAACTATGCAGGCGAACTGCAACACTTTCAGTCCTCAGACAGGCACTCCCTAGTCAGTTCCATTTCAGAAACGTTAGGAATTGCCAATTCATCTACTCCTAAGGTGTCCTTATATTCTAAGATCAACTACATCCTATGGCCTCCTTCCCCCACCCCCCGCAGCTAGGAGTCCTCACAGAATTACAGCTGCATGTTCAGATGCTGCTACCTACTTGTCACCGGGGCCACGGGGCTTTCACTGCAATGCAAACAACATCAGCTCAAATGATTTCTCCCACATTCACCCCTTCCTGAATGCAGCAGATCAAGCTGGAGGAAAAAGAACAAGAAACCACGGTTCAGCTGATAGCACGGGAGATTTGTGGGGGGAGATGCATTCTGTAAAACCTGAATGTTTGAGGATGCAATTCCAAAAATTCTGCTTACTTTGGCTTCCTTTTATCACAAAAGAAACAGGCAGTTCTTTGTACCTTGAGAGACACACAGGCTGCAAAGAGTCATTTGAACTGAGCAGAAATGCCTTTAATCTTGACCATTTTCAAAATCAGCTCTCCAAGGCAAAGTATTTACAGAGGAATTCTCACAATGCACAGTCTGTCCAGAAGATGCCGATTAAAAAACCTCTGTCCACAAGGCATAAGGAAGAGGGGAAAGCTTGCACAGCTCTGGGTAACTTCATAAAAAGGAAGAAAATTTGTCAGGAAATAAACGACTACCCAAATAGTGATTCAGAATAAATGCGATATAATTCTTCCATGTTCTCACAGCCCAGGTTTGCCCTGAAGTATGGCAGAAGGTTTCAGATTCCAATCATGACTATCCAGAAATTTTAAAATAAAAATACATGGAGAATATTCTTGTTGTAACTGCAGGTCAGGGACTCTTATTTATCTTTCACTAACCACTTACATGCTATAATTTTCCAAACTTTTACTCTCTAAAGATTATACATTCTGGGATAGGGAGATGTTTTGGGGGGTTTAAAGCTTTTACCTTACAAGCAAAAAGGACTTGAATTCAGATCCCCAGATCCTGAATAAAAAAATTCCAGCTGGAAATGGCCAAGGTCTGCAATTCTAGCCCTGGAAGGCAGAGCCTAGGAAACCTCAGAGCAAAGCAAAGAGGAGGCAGAGCAAACCAGATTGATTCCCAAAGTCACCCTTGAGCCTCCACAGGCATCCACACTCAAATGCCCTCTGGCACACACACACACACACACACACACACACACACACACACACACACACAGAGAGAAGATTATACATTTCTAACCGTTTGTGAACTAATTATCAGGTTAGAGTTGAGTAGATCAAATAGCCTGGTGACCAGTGTGGCTTCACTGTGGACTGTGGGCGAAGCCATCACACCACTGAATTTTAAGGCTGACTGTGCATGTGCTTGGGAACATGAGTCATAGAAGGGAGGAACGCAGCCCCTCCTTCCAGCACTGTCTGATGCTGTGTTCCCCCGGGGCCGTTCTCATGCTTCTGCTCTGCCATGACCTCCACAGGCTACTTCCCAGGCTTCTCTGGTTGGGCTCATCCAATCCCTGATTGAAGGGTGGGAATAAGGGAGAAGCCAAGGTCATTACTCATCTTCTCTGGGGGCAGGTGGCTTTCCTGGAAGTGGTTTGATCTATTGTGGTTTCAGTTTCCAGGGGACAAGCCCAATACAGTTGCACCCCTGACTGAAAATCTTCAATCCTTCTAGCTGAGGAATGGCAGCAATATTACAATTATTTTAGGATTGTCTTACTTGTCCTCTTTTTAGCTTGTGCTCTGTGTGGATGAGCAATTTCTTATGTTCTTCCACCTCCTTAAACGAGACCTTGGCTGCCAGTTGTACCCTGAAGGATGCATCTGATGTAAGGATCAGGCACTATCCTTGAATTTGACTTCATTTTATACAAAATACCTGACTTGTAAAAATAATTATAATGACTATATCGTGACTACTCTTCAAGAACCAGGTATTGTGTTAAGATAGCATTCTCCCAACTGATCTTCACACAATCATGCAAAGACAAAACTACCATCGTCTTCATCTGAGAAACTAGTGCTTTAAGTAGATTCAAAGTCATTCACTCTTTAAGAGGGTGAGTCAGAATTCAGCAAAGACCTGTATAATTTTTATATTCTATTCCATATATAAGCTCTATGTAACAGAATTCCTCTATCCCACTGCTGTTAAATACATTATACTTATGAAAATGTGTAGAAAGTTCAAATATATGAAAATTATAACTAGTGCATATGTTATGACACAAGGAAAAGACATTATTGAACTAGAAAGTATAAGCCCACTTCAATTTAGGGCTCAAATAATGTTCTGAAGTCTTTATGTCTTTCTTCTTCATCTCTTGGAAAAAGCCCCGATATTGCTGAGAATGACTTCAGGGGGAAAAAAGTCCTAGAAAATATTCTGATTTGTTTAGGGGCTGTCAGCTCATGGCTGAGGCAATTACAGTGGTCAACTGAAAAATATCCTACACCAGTATTGGTGGGTCAGAGATCCACAGGGCCTGCATGTTTTGAGACCCTTAGTTTTTAGAAGTAGCATTTTTCAATGCTACATCCTCCTTCTGTACTCTGCTCTGACATGTTGAGTCTGGAAACTAAAAACTACATTTCCCAGAGAGACTCTTGCCACCTGACTTTCTCTTGTGATCTGATGAATGAAAATTTGGAGGCACTAGAAAGAAGGGAAAGGGAACCTGCTGTTAACCCAGTCCCTCCTGCTGGGAGCCAGCAGCGGAGGACAGCTTCATCCATACCCTCCAGAGTCTCCTGGCACTTCAGGAACTAACTGTGCCACTGAGAAGTGGTTTGAACACTGTGCACTTTGTGCTCAAAACACAAGGCTAAGAGTCTAGTGTGTACCAACCATGGTAGGTTGGTAGCCCACCATGGTAGCCTTCAGGCTCTGAGCGTTTCTCCACAGACACCAGGCTCTTCCCTTTTCTTTTCCCAGCCTTGGGGTAGTACCTCTTCCTTCAGTGCGTATCTGGTTTATTTCAACACCCTGCCTTTCCCGTGTCTGTGTGATCAGCTTCACATGTTAAATCCTCTGTAACTAATACCACATATCTTAATTTCAGTGACTGTTTTATCGATCTTAAAATGGCACTTTCAGGGTATTTTGTTCTTTTCCCATGCCAAAATCATGATAGCTCATTGTCATTGACTTTTTTACTGTCTTTTTTCTTTTGGAATTTTGAAATAAAATTGTGAAAGAAAATGCAAAATACTCAAGCGTATCCAGATGTACTGCTATACCAAGAAAGAAATATAAACTTTTGGCTGGCAGGGAGCAATTATATGAGACTTCCACTGGCAGAACTATGGAAGATAAAGTACTTTAAAGGAATATTATTAATACTAACTAACCTGTACCAAGAATTGTCTGGTTTTCAGTCCAGTCTTGTTATGACACCTGTTTGCTGTGTAACATTGACAACCTTCATGTTGCTGTGATAAGTACAGGACCCAAACAATTTAGAGGAATGAGAGGTGTTATTATGCACTCTTATCACTGGAGTTGTAGTCCATTATGATGGTAGGAGTGTTTATATATCAGAAACTGAGGAAACTAGTCACACCATATCCACAGGAAGAGCCAAGACAGGGACATATGTTTTAAGTTGTCAGTTTTCCAAAACAACCAATTCTCTCCATTGAACTGACTTGCCCAGAGAATTTCCCCACCCACTATGAGCTGAATCTTCTTATATCAATTGAATAATCTCCAACAGGCTTTCTCAGACACTTCTTGCCTTAACTAAATAATTCTTTATAGATGTGCTTAAAATAACTGCCAAATGCCTTAATCATAAGACATACAGATTGCAACAGACAATTTCTAAAATGCTTGCCAACTTTTTTGATTTAACTCTACAAAAGAGTTCAATGAGGTTATGGTAGAATTTGAATCACAGATAATACTATCCTGTTCATTTCACTTCCGTCCTTAATGTCCTTCAATAAACCTTTCTGTTTAGGAGTGGGTGCTCAATGTACATAAAAATACTCCTTGCAACCATTTTTGCTTATCAGTTACTTAAATGTCCATACTCAGGGGATAAGGTTCCCATGTTTGCAAATATTCTTAACTTTTCCTCTACACAGTTCCAGGGCTTCACCTAGCTAGATCAGTTCTATTATTGAGCTATATCCCAAAAGTTTAAATTCTTAAATTTAACTATCAAGTGTCTCTTAAGCTTTGTGTGTGTGTGTGTGTGTGTGTGTGTGTACCAGAGGGCACTTAAGTGTACATGTGCCCATGGAGGCCCAAGGATGACTTCTGGAATCATCCTGGATTGCTTTATCTATTTATTACTGGCTCTGGGGTTTCCCAGGCTCAGTCTTCCAGGGTAAGACTTACAAACTGCCATTTCCATCATATATTTTTACATGGGATCTGGGGGTTCAGATTCAGGTCCTTTTGCTTGTGAGGCAAAGGCTTTAACCCCTGAGCCATCTATCTCCTCAGCCCATTTGTTAAGCTTCCAACCCAACACAGAGGGTACATTCAACTGGCTCACAAATTTAAAAGATTTGTCTTAAAATTCAGTTCTATTTAGAAGAACAAATTATTCTACACATTGCAAATTACATTTACAAATTTAATATATCTGATTTTCCTCATATGCTAAATTCCTGTCAAGCCCTGGGTTTGATTCCAAGTACTCAAAGGGGAGGAGAATCAGGCTTCTAATTGTAGTGACTAGATCTTATGAAACATTTAAAACCTTTACAAACTTGATTAATTGTGATTATTCATTTGGAACTAACATAAAAAATCCACTGTTAAAATTTCCTAAATGTGTTATATGCTCAAAATTAACTAAAACACGTCATCATGATTTTTATAAAACATATTCCTAAAATTAGACTTCAAAATTCCAAGGTCTCATCTGTGGCTGGGGAAGCATCTTGTGAAATAGCACCTGGCTCTCCTCAACTAATTCATAATATCTACTTTGAAAATCCAGTGTGATTGTTTGAATGCGAGTTGCCTCACAACAGCATCCTTAGCTGCTGTTAATGTTCGGGAAGGTTGTAGCAACTTTAAGAGATAGAGCCTTGCTGGAGGAAGGCACGTCACAGAGAGTGGGCCTTGAGGTTTGGTAGCCTCCCCTATTACCTCTCAGTTTGTTCTCATTCTTTCTGCCTTGATAGCTGCAGGGTCTGAAACTTCCTCCTGCTTCTGCCTTCAGCTATGCCTTATGTTGTAAGATTCCCATCATAATGTACTATATCTCCTCTGGAACAATACATTTTTTTCCCTTAAATTACATGTGAGTATTGTCACATAGCAACAAAGAGAAAAAAGCAACTTCAACATCTAGAATTCTAGAGCAAGCCTAAAGATTAGCCCGAAGCGACTCAGTTAGATAAATTATTGGGGTGACTTCCACAGTGCATAGAATAATGTTGCAAAGTACTTGCATATTATCACACATTATCTTTAAGCACACCCAGCTGACTTATCTTACAATACAAGGGGATTTGATGCTAGTCCAAGGTTATTTCCTAGCTGAACTCCTGCCTCATACTGAACCCCAGATTTACACAGAAAGGGACCACTAGGAGAGACTGAAAGTGGGTGGAATACAAACTTTAAGGGGTCCTCTACTCTCCCTCTCAGACATCAGACTGCTGTGACCACAGATGTTTAGCTACAAAAGTACTTTTATAAGGAGTTCATTAACTTTATAACAGGGCTGGATTGGAGAACACGTGACCTGTACAGTCATGCAGAGTGAATCACTTAAAACTCCAAACAGGGTCTCACCCTACAGTCCAAGCTGCTCCTGAGTCATAGAATCCTCCTGCCTGTGCCTCCTGAGTGCCAGGATTGCCGATGTAAACCACCACACCCAAGTCTGAAACTCTTAATTTTTAAAGCAAAAGACACTACATTTCATTTTGCAGTGGGAGTGGGGAGTGAGGGGAGAGACTATATAGCTTTAGAGCTCGTTTGGATTTTTGCTGCTTTTGCCAACCAGGAGTGACTCTTACCTGTAGCTAAGCTCTGATTCAGAAATTAGCATCCTGCCAATCTGCTCTTGCTCTTTGGAATCATCAGCCGGGCTTACTTTGACTCCAGACAATTGGAGCCTACCTGCTGGGTAGAACTTGACTTCAGAACTCCTGCTCTGACCTGGCAGGTAGCCTGGTCCCTGAGGAGGCTTACTTTCATGGAGGACAAAGGACAGGTGGATGGATGCAGCTTAGAAAAAAAGAATATTAATTGGAGGCGAAATGAGTACTTGGAAGTGAATTTTCAGCCTTGTATGCTAATTTCCATGAGCCTCAGTTTGTCTGTGAATGGGCTGAGCAGAAGCACCCACCTACCATGACACAGGATTGCTAAAGGTCCCAGGGCTTAAGCGCTTAGGAAGTGATCATTCATACACTCTCTCTCCCTGTTTCTCTCTCTCTCTCTTACTTTTTCTGCTGCTGTGAGACACCACTCAAATTCAAGCAACGTAAGGGAGGAAAGGGGAGATTTATTCAGCTTGTGGTTCCAGAGGGGGAGATACAATCAATTATAGTGGGAAAGGCATGGTAGGTGGCAGAAGTTGGAGGAGGCTGAGAGCTCTACCTTCCAACTTGAAGAACAGACTACTAGTGGAGGCAGGGCTGGGCTAACAACCTCAAGGTCCACCCCCTGTGATGTGCCTTCTTCCTCCAGGAAGGCTCCACCTCCTAAAGATGCCATCACCTTCTAGTACTAATATCCACTAAGAATTCAAACATATGAGCCTATGGAGGACAGTTCACATTCTAACTGATTTTCTGTCATCCAGTGTGTGTGTGTGTGTGTGTGTGTGTGTGTGTGTGTGTGTGTGTGTGTGTTTGTTTGTGTGTGTGTATACATGTATGTAGCTCATGCTGGCTTTGGACTCACTTTCCTGCTGAAGATGCCCTCAAACTTCTGATCTTCCAGAGTACTGGAGTTACAAAGTGCCACCAGGCCAACTTTATCCCATGTTGGGGATTGAACCCAGGGCTTCATGCATGCTAGGCAAACACTCTACTAACTGAGCAACATCCCCAGCCGTGGCCCATGGGGTTCTTGAAGAAAGTGATTTACTTACGGTCTCACCCAACCTTCCATCTCTACCACCCCCCTCCAATGACGTCTCCTAGAGAGAGAGAGAGAGAGAGA
This sequence comes from Typhlomys cinereus, assembly GCA_023101885.1. Taxonomy (NCBI): domain Eukaryota; kingdom Metazoa; phylum Chordata; class Mammalia; order Rodentia; family Platacanthomyidae; genus Typhlomys; species Typhlomys cinereus. The sequence goes on from JALPQD010000167.1 coordinate 2,594,921, forward strand.
GAGAGAGAGAGAGAGAGAGAGAGAGAGAGAGAAAGACTTGTTGATCCAAGCCAGGAATTGGGGATCCCGATGGTGTGGCTTTAAAATAATTATTTTAGGAGGTGATATCTCCACGTCTCCTGGGTGCCTTTACCTGTGGCTCCGACCACAGTCAGCCGGGATTCTGGGAATTCCGAAGGCGTTTTACCCTGTGGGTCCCCAAAGTCCCCGTGATTGGGGGCGGGCGGAGCCGCGGCAAGGGGCGGGCTCCAGCCGGGGGCTCCGGCCTATTGCAGTCTGGTAGCTCCGGGTGTCCAGGGGGCGGGAGGGAAGCGGAGGGAGGGCGAGCGCGATGAAAGGCGCATTGATGCACCCGCTGGCGGGCAGGGAGCTCGGCGGGGTCCGACGCTGACCAGGCTTCGGGGGTCGTCTCCTCCGCCTCGCGCTCCACGCTTCGCAGATGCTGCACAACATGCGCCCCCAGGGCCGCGCCGCCTCCCTGCAGCGGCTGCTTGGCCTCCTGCTCCTCTTCCTCCTCCTGCAGTTGCAGCTGCCCTCGCCGTCCAGGGCCTCAGAGACCCCTAAGGGGAAGCAAAAGGCGGTGATCCGGCAGAGGGAGGTAGTGGACCTGGTGAGTCTGGGGGAGTCGGTGAGAATCTCCATGTTGGAAAAGGGGACTGAGCCACGGACACACGGGAAGAGCATCAGTCCAGCTGTTGGTGGTGCTAACGGCTTGGGGTGTTTGGAGGGCGGTATCTTAACTGCACCTGGGTTGTTTTCTGTCTCTAGGTCCGGAAGGATCAGGCATATGGGTGTTCGGGAGTCTTGGAACTCTAGGAGGGACCATAATGAGAGGTCACTGCGAGTAGAGATGCTTCTTGGGTCTGGTGAGATGTACTGAAGTTTAGGGAGTCGCCCAATAATTTCTGGCAAAGAGGAGGACACCCTTGAGAAGGCTGGAGAGGTTTGGGAATGCGTTGGGGGTAAAGTGAGGAATGTGAGTTCCCTAGGCTTGTGCCAGGGGCCTGCAACGTGTCCTTTGTTGGGGCTGCTGGCCACGTCTCCCTGGAGGAGAGAATGTAAGAACCCTCACAAAGCATGCGTCCAACTCTTTGTAACTTGAATACTGTGAGTCATGTTGGGTCATCTTCCTGGGGAGAATGGACTGCAATTTACTTTCTTGGATGACCACAACTGGGGCCAGACGTGGTCCAGATATATATACAGTCAAGTCTTCAGTCTGTGGCTGGCCACCAGGCGGGAACACTGCAGTCAAACTAAAGGTCTAAAGAACTTCCAGGAGAGCAAACAGCCCAAGTGCTTTCTGAGGGGCTAATCTATGGGAAATTCTGTTTGCATAAAAACTCACTCCCTCTGAAAGTCAACAAACACAGTGGAGGGCAGAGACGTTGTCTGTGCTGTGCAGGAGCCAGCCTTTAACAGATACTGTAGTCCTTGGCACATCACGAACTTCAGTCCCAAGCCAGTCTCGTCCAGTTGACAGGCATCGTGGACATAGGACAGGAGGCATTTATTGACTTTAACTTTTGAATTTGTTAAGCTGCCATTCTAAATTGGGCTAATAAGCCAAGCTGCTTGGCAGCTAATTCTGAGTTGGATTCAAAAGCAGTGGAGTAAAAAAGAAAACAGCATTCCTGCTGTTTCATGCAGCATTTTTTGATGCTATGGTATATAATTTTACTCCATAAAAGGAGACTGTGTAGGGGCTACAGTTCTATTTTAAGAGCCTAAAATTGTTAAACTGTACCAAATGAATATGGTTCATGTGCAGTTTGTATCTTATGAATGTGCAGTTAAGAGACACAAAATACCCCCTTTCCCCATAAAGCTGACATTTTCACCCTCTGAGGATTTACCTGTGGTTTCCCGCAACTCTGACCTGACTTGGAAAAGCTCACTGTGCGGCCAAGTTCAGGTGTATCCTGTGGATTGGATTTGGGCTTGGTGACAGGAAAAAGTCCATGTAGTCATTAGGAAGGTTTCTACAGAGTCTGTAAAGCAACTTCTTTGTATAGGATCTTTCAAAGCCCTCCTTTCCAACTTCCACCAAGTTCTGCCCCCTGGTGGCCAATGGAATCAACCGATTGGGGGGACGGGAAGTTGGGACTCTTAATTCGCTTTTTTCTATTTTATAGACATTTACTAGGATTTCTAAACATGTACTGTGGCTAAAGTGGGTGAAGACACATATAATATTTGTGGAACGGAATCTAATAAAGTTATATGGTCTCTAAAGTATAGTTTTTATATGAAAAGCTGAATAAAATTCTCAAAGCATGACGCCGTTGACATTAGGGGGCCAAGTAATTCATTGAGGAGATTGCCCTCAGTCTTAGCTTGGTTAGCAGCATCCATAGCCACTACCCACTAGATTCCAATGGCAATATGCTAAGATGTCTCCAGGTATTGCCAGGTGTCTCCTGTGATGAGGGGCTAGTGAGATAGCTCAGTACTGGTTAGAGGTGCCTGCTTGCAAACTTGGTGACCTGAGTTCTAACCCCAGAAGCCCACATGGTAAAAGGAAAGCATGAATTTCTGAAAGTTGTTCTCTGACCCCCATATGCATTCATCTGAGCCCCTCTTTCTCTTTCTCAAATAAATAAATTATTTTAAATCATCTCCAGGTGAGTCATTAATAATAACAGAGGAAACTAAACCTTACCCAGTTCAATGAATAGCTTGCTCTGAGGGAACAATAGTGAAAAGAAAAAAGAAATCTTAAATTTTTCTTCCTACTTTCAATACGTTTAAACCTGTTACAAATCAGTGAACGAAGTTACAAAATGAAAATTAAATCTAAAATATGCTAAACTCATAAAATATTTTGTTCTTTTGTCTGCCCTCAAATACTATTGCAACTTTCAAATAGTTTTGTTATTTCTGTGACAATAAAAAGCAGTGCATTTGTTCTTATGTCAGGAAAATAGCAATGTCTAAGTAATAAAAAAATTATTGACTAAGATAAAGCTCAAGCTGGTAACAGTAGAAGTGAATTTTAATGGCAAACAATATAGTTCCATAGAGTTTTTCCTAAACGGCATTGTTGCTGGATTTTAAAATCTGGTCATGTCCAGTCTCAGATAGTAAAACTAAAAAATGAACTTTGAATTTATCTTAATATACACAAAAAGCTTGGTCTTTGTTTTCACTTAACAGTATTCATATGGAGTGACAGCACCAGACAATTCACATAGATAAGGTACACATTTAAGTAAAATTTAAGTGGATTGAATTGGGGTTTAAAAGGTGTAATTAATCATGTCCCTGTTTCATGTGAGCTAATTCAGGAATCAAATTTGAAGTTGGACAAATGGAGCTCAAAGTACAACCTTTGTAGCCTGGTGATATAGTTTAGTGGTAGAGTTCTGGTCTACCACATATTAAGCTCTGTGTTCAATCCCCAATGCTTCTGTGTGTGTATTCTCACATGCTAGCCTATGTGTATAACCTTGGTTGTGTATCTTAAGTGTACCAGTCTATAGATTTGCTATGTTTTCCCCAAATTTAAACTCAGGTAAAATCAGATTGGGAGAATTCTCAAGAGAAGCAAAAGAACAAATTATGTGTGTGCTGGACTATAACTAGCTAAAATTAAATATATCGAGTTATAATCAGCAGTAGAAAGGAAAAGACAAATGAACACGTTTTGTTCTCTTTAATTTGTATGTGTGTATGTCTAAAGTCCGTACAATAAAACATGAAGGAAATAACAATATTCTATGAATTTATTAAAATTAATTTTGGATTAGAACATGGACAGGTGATTTAAAGGGCATAGCTATTGCTTGCTGATTCATTCTTTTGCTGAGGATCAGACTTTGGATCTTGTGCATTCCAAGCAAGTGCTTTACTACTGGTTTATATTCTCATTCTCCACATTGAATCTTTGAATCTTAACAAATGAGCCTTGTTTTCCCCTTTCCTTTTCCTCTGCAGTATAATGGGATGTGTTTGCAAGGACCGGCTGGGGTACCTGGTCGAGATGGGAGCCCTGGGGCCAATGGCATTCCTGGTACCCCTGGAATTCCAGGTCGGGATGGATTCAAAGGAGAAAAGGGAGAATGCTTGAGGGAAAGCTTTGAGGAATCCTGGACCCCAAACTACAAGCAGTGTTCATGGAGCTCACTGAATTATGGCATAGATCTTGGAAAAATCGCAGTAAGTCTGACTTATACTAAAGTCGAAGTACAATTTAAGAGTTTTCATAGTTGAATGTTGATTTTTTTTAACCAAAGGGCTTCAATAAAAAGATAAGTAACATGCAACTTTGAAAATTAATGAAAAAAGTTGACATGTCATTTAATTTCATAGAAGTATTTCTTTTTCTTTTTTTTTAATTTTTTTTTATTATTAATTCAACTGTGTGCAAGTGCGCGTGTGTATGTGTAGAACCACCATGGACCCTCCACCTCTTTCTGCCCCGGGATTCACAGGCTCCGCCCCACCAGGACCAGAAGCGCAGGCCACCCCCGCTTCCGCCTGGCCTCTATACGTGGGATCTGGGATGCGAACTCAGGAGCTTCCGCCTGCAAGGCGGAGGCTTAACCCCTGAGCCACCTCTCCAGCCCATCATAGAAGTATTTCTAAGACAGATCACTTTTTAATACAGACAAGAAAGGCAAGCACGGGGTGTTCATATTGACCAGTGAGCAATTTTCTAGTCTTGCTATAAAGTGGTTTTACATTTAAATTAGTCTAACAAATCCTGATGTGGCTTCAGACCTAATAGTAGCAGATGGTTCTAAGACTTACTGGACAATTGGAATTCCCATGTCACCGGAAAGTCTATTAGTATTTGTCCTTATTGTAAAGAGTATTCTCAACTTAAAACTACTTAAGAGAAGTGAGATGGGCTACTAGATATTTAATAGAACACTGCAGCGATTCTGCAATACTTTGTGTGGGGGAGGGGAACTCTAAGTTGAATATCTGGCAATGAATTTTGATGAATGATTCAGTCACCTGTATTAGGTCATCTCAAAAGTAATCAGCAGCTGGAATGTAACTTAAGTGGTAAAGTGCTCCTGTAAGATGTGCAAGGGTTGGATACTATGGTTTAGATACCATCACTATACAGAACATAGAAGCATTTGGAAAGGGATGGGGTAGGGTTGGAAAAAGTTGTCACTGTTAATATTTGTAAGTTTCCTAGGCTACAGAGATGGCTCAGGGTTAAGATTCTGCCTCCCATGCAGAAGGACCTAAGTTCAGATCCCACGTAAAAACTGCAGGCAGAAGTGGCAGTGGCCTGCACTTCCAGTTCTGGTGGGCAGAGCCTGGGAAATCCCAGAGTGAAGCAAAAAGGAGGAAAAAGCAATCTAGGATGACTCACGAAGTCACCCTGACCTCTAATACACACATACACACGCACGCGCAAAAAGTAATATTTGTTAGCTTCCTTCTGTTGTTGGCTATCTCTGTACATGATTCTACACTTACAACATAGTATTTCATGGTTTTAACTACACTATCATCAGGCAAATAGAAAAAAGTTTATTTGCATAAAATTCTAAGATTTTAAGTAATAATCTGGCATTATTTCTGTTCCACATCTCAGCTATTTCTGCTCTATTAAAACTGTTTGAAAAATTATGGTTTAGTTGCTATCATTTTAGTGAATGAAACCTTTTCTCTTTTTGTATGTGATTTCTTAGAAAATATTTTGTTAGAATGTTGCCTAGTTATTTAAACATATGATACTGATGAATTGCCTTCTTCTAATTTATAGGCTGTCATTAAAAGTTACTTAGTTCTTTCCAAAAGCTATCCTTACAGATTCTGTGCTATTAGTGTATTTTCAAGATCTTTTAGACATTGGTTAAAATGTATACAGTACGTTGTAAAGTTTCTATAAGATTGTAGGACAGAATGCAAAGACAGTTTTTTGTAAAGACGAGCTACAAGGGAAAACAAATCTAGGTCTTACCACTGTGTCATAAAGGTAAATCTGCCCATGTTTTACACTCCTATACCATGTGTTATTGCTCAAAGGGAGAGTTCAAGCCTGGTGTGGATGATGTAATCATGGCAGTCAGGACAGGTTATAAAGGCAGGAGAATCAAGAGTCCAAGGTCAGCCTGGGTCACAAAACAACAACAACAAAGAGATGGGGGAAAAGAGAGGGAGGTAGAGAGAGAGAGACAGACAGAGAGAGAGAGAGAAGAGAGAGAGAGAGAGAGACAGACAGACAGACAGAAAGAGAGAGAGAACAGCATTAATGTGGAATATAAATTCCATGAGAGCAGAGATTGCCTTTTGTTAACCATTCTATCCATACAGTCCAGCACATAGTCACACTCAATAAGCGTTTTATAATATTGGTTGACTAACAGTACTGAAGACTAGTTGTTTTTGATGAAACTGAAAGATAGCACTTAATAGAGTGAAAAAATCTTAGCAAAGCTGGTTATTTTATGTATCTGCTCTCCTCTTTTCTTCTCCCCTCTCCTCTTTTCCTCTGCCCTCCTCTCCTCCCCTCTTCTTTCCTTCCGTCACCTGCTCTCTCTTTCTCTCTTTTTCTTTCTCTCTCCCCCTCCTTCTTTTACATACATTGGGGAGAAGATAGTTCCAAAAAATTCACAACATAAATTCAAAGTCTCTCCCTAATGAAAAATGAGAAGCGTTAAACTATTTTTCCACTTGTGGCAGGAATGTACATTTACCAAGATGCGTTCTAACAGTGCTCTGAGAGTTTTATTCAGCGGCTCACTCCGACTAAAATGCAGAAACGCGTGCTGTCAGCGCTGGTATTTCACATTCAATGGAGCAGAATGTTCAGGACCTCTTCCCATTGAAGCCATCATCTATTTGGACCAAGGAAGCCCTGAACTAAATTCAACAATTAATATTCATCGTACTTCTTCTGGTAAGTACAATAGTAGCATTGCAGAATGTACCTTGAACCTGAGAGAAACTTCCAGTGCCAGTCTTGTTGGGTCACTTGCCTGTTATCAACACACCTCCAGCAAGTATAGGAGATTCCATCCTGGACTGCACTTCACAATTATACATTAAATCCTTTTTTAAAACAGTCCAGGTGCCTAGCTCCCATCTCTAACCAACTGACTTAGAATCTCTGGAGTAAGATCCTGGCATCTACATTCAAAAAACAAAACTAAATAAAAAATAAAGGCAACAAAAACAATGGTGGTGATGGTGGTGTGCCCTGCAGTTGTAAGTAATGACAATCACACCACAGAGCAATGACTCTGATACTCAGATTTGATCGCGCACTGGACTCACCTAGAGAACTTGAAAGAATCCCTGTGCGTGGCTCCACTCCAGGAAGTAGATGTGGAGCTGGGGATGTAGCGGCAGAGGACACACAAGGCCCTGACCTTGATTTCCAGTCCCAAGAAAACAAAATTAAAAACCCCAATGAAATAAATAGATATAAAATATGAAATTTGATTATAAAATGGAATGTTTAAACAATGTTGATAGAAACAACTTTCTATACTATTATCTTGAAGATATGTGTTGATACCTTATGAAGCTTCAGGACCAGGAACCATAGTCTACACATGTGTATACTTTATGCATTATTTAACAAATCATTCTGGGTAGAATATATAATCAGCTGGGTGGAGGGTCACAATTTGTTACCAGCAACAGTTTCTGTAGCAGTGTGAGTTAAAGGCTCTCTCTCCTTGCACACTGATACCTTTCTCAAGGGAAAGGCGAGCAGGTGCCGCTGCTGTAATTGATATATGAGAGGAAGACTCAAAGGTTAGGATGTGTTCACTGGAGCCTAACAAATCCTTGAATGCCATGTGTTTCCTCCATCTCATAGGGAGATGTGGTAACTCCTAACCCTACATATTTAATCTGCTTAACAAGCTGCCATACTATATCACAGCAAAGAAATTTAAATCTCTTCGTTTGACAAATATTGTTTGATTTGCTCATAGCCACTGTGTGACCATTTGACTTTTGCTATGAGGCTGAAGACAAACACATCTGAAGTTCTGAGGCAGTAGGTTGAGGTAGAGGTCAATGTTGTGGGAAAACATGAGCGTTATTGGGCATTTTCATCTAGCATAGCCCTGAGAATATGGGGATCACTGGGATTGTGGGCTCACCGTGTGCTTCTTCAACTGCGGAAGATGTTTTGACCTCGTGCCAGGTCCCTGAATTCTGGGATCATTGGATTTATTGATGTCAAAAACTATTGGAAGCGGATGCCCATTTGAACTGCACCTCAACCAAGCTGGAGAGCTAACCAGACATGTGAATGTACCACCTTTGAACAAGTAGAAAATCTGACTAGGCATATGCGTATAGTAATCTCAACCAAGTAGGAAAATTATAAACGTCACTGTACTCCTTCAAAGCTGACTCATTTTAAGAATCTGCCAGTCTATATAGTTCCTTTCCCTTTTCACACAGACATCAAAATTACGTGTCTTTCTGTCTGTTATATTGACCAGTGGGGAAAATCTCTCTTTTTAGATGTCAGTGAAGATCTTTGGTAAGGTGGAATGAAAGATATGTTAGTATATGAAAGTCCAGAAGACAGGTAGAAAGGTATATAATTAAGCTTCAGAACAAAAATTAGGTTTTTTTTTAAAGTTTATATGAAATGCACAGAAGACTATGAAATGGGAGGGAGATAGGTGAGAAAGAAGAAGACTTTGAATGGGGAAAAAATTGGAATCAGGATGGGGTAATAAGGGAGTGAAAATGATATGAAAATATCTATAAATCCCTAAGCAAATATAAATAAATAAAAATAAAAAATAATCAACCAAGGGCTGGAGAGATGGCTCAGGGGTTAAGATTCTATCTCGCAAGCAGAAGGTCCTGTGTTCAGATTACAGGTCCCACATAAAAACCCAGGTGGAAACTGGGGCAGCCTGTACATCCAGCCCTGGTGGGTGGAGCCTGGGAAATCCTGGAGCAAAATTATAAGGAGATAGAAGCAATCCAAGATGATTTCTGAAGTCCTCCACAAGGACATAAGGTCCCCTCTGACACACACACACACACACACACACACACACACACACTAAAATCTCTAAAAAAAATAATTAACCAAGAAGAAAAGCATACATGAGTTCTGTATAAAGACTCACTGATTGAAAGGACAGAATTTATTTCTTAACTAATTTAATTTTTATGTTACATTTCTTTAAAATATTTTATGTTTATTTATTTATTTAGAGAGAGAGAAAGAGAGAGAGAATATGCATTCAAGACATGGCGACAGGTGAAGGTCAGAGGACATATTTCAGAAATCACCACATGGGCTTCTAGGAATCAAACTGGTTGCTAGGTTTGTGAGCAGGAGGTGCCTTATCTGCTGAGCTATCTTGTTAGCAGAATTTCTTTTAGAAGTATAAAAGCCCTAACTTCTACGTAAGTAGCATCAAATCTACAGATAAATGCTGAGAAGAGTGCTCTTAAAAGATTTAGTCTTGACTTTTAAAAGTGTATGCTGTGGGCCGGAGAGATAGCTTAGGGGTTAAGCCTCTGCCTCGCAAGCAAAAAGGCCTTAGTTCCAATCCCAGATCCCACCTAAAAATGCCAGCCAGAAATGGCAGAGGCCTGCACTTCGGGCCCTGGAACACAGAGCCTTGCAAACCCCAGAGCAAAGCAAAGGTAGAAAAATTCAGGGTGATTCCTGAAGTCACCCTTGGACCTCCACAGGTACACACAATCCCCTCTGACATACACAGTCAGACACACATGCAAAAAAAAAAAAATAAAGTAGACTTCTTTTATTCAGTCAAATAAATTGCTTTTTAGTTTTAGGTTATCTGTAATTAAACAAATTTTAATTTAAAGGAACTTCTTGTTAGACTATCATAGATTGGTTATGTATATACTTTTTAAAATATTTATGCACAAACCAAGAAAGGAGAATTTATTATGAAATCTTTATCAGCTGTTAGAATTTTTATTGCTTATATCAAGTAGATTATAATCTGATTTTCTACAGCAAATGCAAAGTGAATGGATTTGATCTGTGTTCTAAAGGGAAGTGTGATTGTCTCTGTTTTACAGTGGAAGGACTCTGCGAAGGGATTGGTGCTGGATTGGTGGATGTTGCCATCTGGGTTGGTACTTGTTCAGATTACCCAAAAGGAGATGCTTCTACTGGATGGAATTCAGTGTCTCGAATCATTATTGAAGAACTACCAAAATAAATCCTCTGATTTTTTTTCATTCCCTACCTCTTTTTTTAATCCATATCATTAAATGGCTCATTTAAATAACATTTGAGTCATCACTTTATGTATATACCTGAATGAAGAAAACAAGTTAAATATGTTTACAGACCAAAGTGTGATTCACACTTTAAAAGCTAGTATTACTTTACTTCAACTAAAAGTGGTTTCAGGATTTTGTTAGTTCATTACTCTGTTCATGTTTCCAGTGTCTGAACCTTTATTTTGAAATATCATTATTGCCTTTAGTATTTCTCATTTTCTTAGTTTTGCATTACAGAAATACAAAAGTTGTTAGTCTTTGTACAAACTATAAGTGTTTGGAATAATTTTATATCTATTAAATAAAACACCTCAAATAACTTTAATATTTTTAAATTTTTAAACTAGTTGTCACTGAAGTTGGTTTTTAGAACTTTATATTTGAAAAGGTGAACATAAATTAAACTTTGTAATTATTCATTTAGCAATATATGAATTTTTAATACATGTGCCACATGGTTCTGTATCTTGAGAGATACAAAGACTAAAGGGTATTTATGTTAGGAAATGTAACAGGAACATAACCTTTATTTAACAAAAAGTAGAGAGATAGGGATTTGACCTCAAACTGCTTACCATTTTGTGGAGATGACTTGATATACACAAAAATAAAAGTGTTGAAGAATGTGATACAGTTCAAGGGAAGAGTGATTATTTCTGGCCAAGGTGATTAGAAAAAAATTCATGAACTCAATAGAGATGGATGAAGTTGAGTAATTTCTGAGCTTGAGTTGGCAGTAATAGCATTAACTCAGACAATTTTATTTACTGAAAAAGCCTAGGACCAATGAGCAGGCCAGTGAAGCTCAGATGGTGATATTTATGTAAAATAAGGATCATGGAAGAAATGAGTGATTTTAGCTTCTGGACAGGAGATGTGCAGCATGAGCCCAGAACATGGCCTTGAAAACAAGTCAACTATGGAAGATAACTCAAAAGGATCTACGAAAGCAACAGAAGTTGTTTCCTACTCTTAGCATGAATGACTTAAGTATCAATAAAGATAATAACAGGGATGATTTGAAACACATCAATCTAACATATATGCATATATATATCTCACGATATAGTAAAATAAAAATTATTTGCTCCATTTATAGGATGCCAGCAAGTCAACCTGTTGATTTCAAAATTGGTAAATAGCAAAAAGCCAACATTTGTTCTGTCTTCTGTATATGGATTTGGTCTCACAATCATTATGTATATTCATATAGCTAACAAGTGAGGAAAGAATGCTAACGTAAGACTGATGCCCTTTTCAACCCCCTGTGAATCAATGGATCCACAATGCTTTTCCATGATGAATACCCAGACAGTGCCTCTGAATAAAGTCATATAATATCACCTGGCAACCAAACCTGGAATCAATTTAGCCTCTAGATGTAATCATTGGTTGAGAGAAAATGCAGAGGATAAAAGAGCGTACTTATTAATTCCAAAGAGATATCATAAGCAAATCATAAACTATAGGAAACTTGATAGACAACTTGGTTTCTTCGACAAATGAATTGTAAAGAAAAAAACTAAAAAGTTAAAGGAGGCATAAGATCATATCAACCAATTGCAAAGTTTGTACTTAAATACAGTTTCAAGTAAACTGTAAGTACAAAACAAGAACAAATTTTCCTTGAGATAGTTGATATTTGAACACTAATGGTGTTAAATCACTTTTAGATGTGGTAATGGTTATGCAAGTAATTTTTAGTGAGGTGGGAAGATCCACTAATCCACTTGACTTTTAAAAGTGTATGCTGTGGGCCGGAGAGATAGCTTAGGGGTTAAGCCTCTGCCTCGCAAGCAAAAAGGCCTTAGTTCCAATCCCAGATCCCACCTAAAAATGCCAGCCAGAAATGGCAGAGGCCTGTACTTCGGGCCCTGGAACACAGAGCCTTGCAAACCCCAGAGCAAAGCAATATGCTGTATAAGAAAGTGATCTGAACATTGATAAGCAATCCAGTATGCACATTTGATCCTTTCCCTCTGTTCTTGTTGTGGATATGTTGTGACTAGTTTCCTCTGTTCATCATGAACTAGAGGGTAGGAAATAAATCCCACAAAACTGAATTTTCTGGGAGATTATTAATATGAGGCATGTTGATACATATTCTCCACATGGAAAGATGGATTTCTGAAAAGACATTTGCCATCTCCTATTTTTATAAAGCATAGATTTGTAGGCCACCTTGGATTTCAGAAGCAACGTGTAGCAGCTGAGCGTGCCACTTCACCCTACAGGTAAAGTCACCCTACAGCTGCATTTGGAAGGTGATCCACAGCAAAAGGCTCTGAAGCAAATTCAGGCAGCAGAAACAGTGCTTCAATTCAGTACTTCTGACCCAGCTGACCCAACCCTAGTGGTAAGTAGGAGTGTTGTTGCATATGCCAATGACATGGCAGGCAACCACCCATGAGGGGGTCAAACAGAACTTCTACGAGGAAATGTTAGAAGAAAGCTATGTTCTTTAAAGCTATGTTCTTTACTGAATACGACTATTTCTTTTCAAAATATGATATCTGGCTTGGTATTATGAGCCTTGCCAGATAAATTATACGATCATGTGACCTGTTCCCACCATGATTTGGGTATTGACACGGGATAAGACACAGCAAGGAAGAACCAGGAAGTAAATATAACATGTATGAGCAGGTAGCTCAAGCTCCTTCAACACCAACAACTCTGCTTTATAGAGAGATCTGCATGGCAATGTCCCAAAGAAATATATGCTGATAAAATCAAAGCTCTAGCACTATAATCCTAGTAAAAGTAAACTTGAAGGATGAGAATGAAGGAAAATTCTGTCATTGAGTACAATTTCTATATGGACTGAAGAACAGTCAGGAGCTTGCGAGGAAATATGGAACGGTGCATATCACTAAAATAATTAATGACAAAATGGCTTAAGGGGAGGAACGAAGGGTTTTATCCTTGGTTTACATTGGTCTGGTTATAGTTCTTAGTCCAGCTTGGAAAGAGAGCTTGTACCAGTATCAGGGGTCAAGGAAACTGGCTACATACCCACAGGATATGTTGAGAGAGGGGGCGAATTTCCCTTGCCAGACAAGTATGCCAAAGAATGCCAATTTACTTAAGCAGCTTCCTCCATTTTATCCATCTGCCCAAGGAACTAGTTCCATCCTCCATGGGCGGGGCTTTCCCCATCTATTAGACTATCTCCTGAAGGTTTGTTAGGGCTTAACTTATTCTTTTTTTTTTTTTTTTAAGTAAACAAACTTTTAAAACTAAAACTTCCAGATGGCTGCTGATCAGATACAAAATACATCCAAGGGTTCTTGCCCCTCCCAGTGCAGGACCGCTGACACAGTTGTTCTGAGGTCCTTCTGGAAGATCTTTTCCTTGTCCCTCTAGGGTGGTCACGCAGGACCTCTAGCTCTTGGCCTTGGAGCAGGCCTTCTGAGCATGTGTCACAGCTTCATTGTCTGTTTTCTTGCTTTCCTGTTCCCTTCTCTCCATGAATTCCACATCGCCACAAGCTTCTTGCTCCTCCAGTCTGCACCAACCTGGGCTCAGTCAGAGCAGAGGTTCCTAAGAATTGTCGAGTGAATGGAAAGCATTTTTGGTGGATGCTGGTACCTCTGGGAGCCAAGAACTCTCTGCTTCTGGATTTTTATCCTCGTCACCGAGGAGTCTTCTCTGGGTCTACGGCTTGGGGGAAACAGGCCTCAGGCAGCCCGTTGGGAAGTGTTGTCCAGTGGAGCTGCAGCACAGCTGGATTCTAAGCTCAGGTTGTCCAACTTGGCCTCTACTGCCCAAGGCCTGGGCTTTCTCAAGCTTCTTCAGATCCAAGATTCCACTGTTCTCTTCTCACCCCAATACTCCAAAGTCCTCTCCCAGACCCGAAGGCTCCTGCCCTGCTGAAGCTACACCTCAGCTGGAGGGAGAGGTGGAGCCAGAGGGGTGGGGGGAGGCTTGGGAGGAGTCTGGGATGGAGTGGCTGTGAGTGGTAAGATGTGAGTGCGCTGTGAGCAGAAGAGAGCACGGTTCTAACACTCTCCCAAGGCCCAGGGAGCTCTGCCAGGGTTGAGTCCTCAGGGCCCACACACTCCTGCGTCATTCCTCCTTCAACCACTGCAACAGCTGGGGCGTGTAGTAGGTGATGATGATGTCGGCACCGGCTCTGCGGAAGGCTGTCATGGCTTCCAGGACAGCGGTCTTGAGATCGAAGGCGCCGGCCCGGGCTCCGTGCCACAGCATGGCAAACTCTCCAGACACATGGTACACTGCGAGGGGGAGCTCGGGGTGCTTGTCCTTCACCTCTCGGACAATGTCCAGGTAGGGCAGCCCCGGCTTCACCATGACTATGTCGGCTCCTTCCCGTATATCCCGGTCCACTGCACGGAGGGCCAGACCCCGGGCTCCAGGGGGCAGCTGGTAGCAGCAGCGGTCTCCAAAAGCTGGGCTTGACTGAGCCGCATCCCGGAAAGGTCCGTAGAAACAGGAGGCAAATTTGGCACTATAACTCATCACCGAGACCCTGTTGCCAAGTCCATGTGCTATCAGGGCCGCCTTGATGGCCTCCACGCGTCCATCCATCATGTCCAACGGGGCTACTACCTGACATCCTGCCTTGGCATAGGCCAGTGCCACCTCTGCCAGTCGCTGGCGGCTTTCCTCAGCTAGGAATGCTCCATTCTTACTCAGGAGCCCACAGTGACCGTGGGAAGTATAGGGGCACAAGCAGACATCGCAGGCCACCAGGAGGCTAGGGAAGGTCTTCCTCAACAGACGGACAGACTCGATAACTGGGGACTCCTCGGAGTCTGCGGCGGAGCCCTGCTCGTCCTTAGGAACTCTGCTGGGGACTCCGAAGATCAGGACACAGCGCAGTCCCTCTTCCACCAGGGGTCTTAACATCTCTTCCAGTCAGTTCACACCATATCTGGCCACTCCTGGGAGGCTGGCGATGGGCTGGACATCCTCGGGGACATCTCTGCAAGAGCACAGGGAGGGCTATGGGTTGGTGGCCGTGGGAAGGTTCGGTGGTGTGGGCGACTGGGGAGGGAGTAGGATGCAGGACCCGACTCCCCAGGGCGTGACAAAGATGGGGTAGATGAGGTTGGAGGCGCTGAGGTTGGTGGCGGTGGCCTGCCAGGTCCGAAGCAGTGGATGGAAGTAGCCACTGTGCAGAATCGATTGGTGCTGCATGGTGTGAGCCAGAGGGACACAGGTGGTTGGCGGAGTGGAATGGAGGCTCCTGGGGTGTCTGCTGCAGGCTCGGAGAAATGGCCGAGGTAGTCCAGCGAAGGCTGTCAGCAGCTGAGGTAATCCAACGATGGCTTCCAGTAGCCGAGGTAGTTCCAACGATGGCTGCCAACAGCTAGTTGCTCAGTTCGGTGGTCAAGTAGGTGCTGGCTGAAGGCTGGAGAACTCCTGGAGTCTCGGGCGGCCGGAAGGAAGAACGATTCCTAGCACAGCTGCAAGAAGGCATCTGTTCTCCTTGGTGGCTCCTTTTTATATGATGCAGTACTGGGAGGATCCTTTGAGAGCTTTGGAGGTCCTGATAGGATCTAGGGTGGGTATCCTTCAAGTAGTCTCAGTTGATCCTCTCCAGACGTGGTCTCAGCCCAGCTTAGTTAATACCGGGTGTGTCAAGTTGACATCCAGGCTTAACTATCACAGGAGGCATCTCTGTACTGATACTATTTCTGCCCAGGGAGAAGCTCCCAAGCCGTCAGATCCGCTGCTCCGGACACCGCGGGCTCCCGCGCTAGTATTCTGGCCCACCAACTTATTCTTTACAAATGTGTCCAGAGCAGAAACCTTCAATTGCCAAACTGATAGCAGGTGGTAAAGGAACGTCTTTGACTATGATGATATCAGTGTACTATATTAATGTTACTTCCTTGATGTTGATTCCATTTTGGACAATCTTCCTTTGTCCAGTCTTGGTTCTACACTGGCTTTCGGTGGGTTCAAG
Source organism: Typhlomys cinereus (assembly GCA_023101885.1). Taxonomy (NCBI): domain Eukaryota; kingdom Metazoa; phylum Chordata; class Mammalia; order Rodentia; family Platacanthomyidae; genus Typhlomys; species Typhlomys cinereus. The sequence goes on from JALPQD010000167.1 coordinate 2,611,068, forward strand.
TTACATGCAGCAAAGGCAGAATCGGTGCCAAGATATTCAGGGGAAAAAAATCTTTAAGAGCAACTGGTTGTACCACTTTAACTGTTCCAAACTGTTCATGGTTGTGAAAAGAGATGGTGCATGCCGGTGGGTTCCACCTGAATCACAAAACTGAAAATAGAGACGCAAGGTAAGTTCTCAAAAGAAACTCAGACTACTTTCATAAGGAAAAGAAATGGAAGCCTGGCGGCTAATGACAGGTGTTCATTACAGGTATTCTGTACAGTCTGGTTTTTGTTGTTCTTTGTTTTGTTTTGTTTAATTCGTCAAAAGAAATTGAAGACTTAAAGTAACCCAACACTTGACATATTTTCTGCAGGTCACTTGACATGCTGTTAGAAAACAGCATAAAGGTTAAGTAAATAATTTCACAGCGTCTTACTTCTATAAGTCATTTTGTAAGTGCTAAAGCCTCCTCCTTGTTAATACATACCATATCTTCAGGATTTTTTCTCCTAAAAGCAGTGCCACACCCCAATGAAAATGAACTCTGGCAACTCTTAATTCAAGCATACTTTTTAACTGGTGTCCCTTTTATTATGTGGTGCCAAACGACACCTATAAAATTAAAACTTAGGCCAAAAAGCTTATCTGCAGTGCAGTCGCCTTTTAAAGGCACGAAACCCTTCATTGTCTTGGGTCACGTTGGTGTGCCTAGCCCCAAACTGCTCTGCTTGTGTTGATTGACTGTCTGTCTTGAGAGTTCTCCCTAGTCATGTTCTGGATTTTTCTTTGCCAGTCTCCACAACTCCCATCTTTTTCTAGAGTCCTGATCCTTTCTCAAGTTGCAGCTCTTTACCTTTCCTTTATCTGCTAAACTCTAAGAAAGAAGAGCCTATGATGAAATGAATACTCGCCACTCTCCCTACCTCTGCAGCTGCTTACAATCTGTCCTCTCTAATTGGAACCTGCTTGAAGTTATCAGTGACACCAATCTCTGTCTTACTGAAATATTTACATGGGTGATGACACCCTCGTTTTGAGTTTTCCCCTATCTGATTTATCTTCCTGTTACCTCTAAAATGTAGCCATGTCTGTCTTCTTACTCTTCTCTTTCACCCATTAACACCACCATGTTTAGTAAGGCTTCCACAGTTCTCAAGTTTTGGTCCTGAACTTTCAGCTCGCCCTTTAAATCGCTACATTGACAATTCAGAGCTGAAGATAGGCTATCTGTGCCACCGCCTCCCATGGTCTCATGGTTCTTCCTTTAGAATCTCCACCTTCAAAGCCAGCGTAAATGTCTTCCTTTATGACTTCTTCTGTGATTCTCTGTGAGCTATGAACTCCATCTAATTGCATCAGTCCCATGCTCTAGCTCTTGATCAGACACTTGTAAACGGTTCCTATACTATACCCTCCTTTCTTGCATATCTCTTAATTGCTTCTCCACACAATCCAGACTAATCTCCTGTCACAGTTATGCACAGGTGTCAACTTGACAGCGAGAGTTTGAGCTCTGGGAACATGAGTTGGGTCCAGAGCTAACCTGTAAATTGTCTAGCTGATGGGGAAGGCCCAGCCCATAATGGTGGGACTAGGCTCTAAAATAAAATACTGAGAGCTGATTGAGAGAGTTGGCATCCTTGTGTACACTCGGCCAGACATGCTGGTCTAGCAAATAAGGATCGTCCCTCTCTCAGCTGTTATGTAGAGATGGTGTGGTCAGTTCCCCCCAGCCCTAGTGTTGATGTGAGCTCTCCTGTAAAGCTGGACTGAGAACTATAACCAGACAATTATGAGAAAACAAAACCCCTTGGTCCCTTAAGCCATTTGATGGTGATTTATCAGCAACCATGCAGGCTAACTGCTACATCTTCCGTACAATCTAAACTTCTTACCATATTCTACAAGACTGGGGGTGAGATCCAGACTCTGTTGAAGTTTATTGATCTAGACATTATATTAAGCTCTTTACTTAATCCTGTGCATTAATCATATAGCTGTATACTTTAAAATTTTGGTAACTTTCATACATGAATGAGTTCATGTTATTTTCATTATTACCCAATCCCATCCTCCATTCCTTTCCCACTATATGCTTTTTCCAGCTAGTCTCTCTTCTTCCTTTTTTTTTGAGTGTGTCATTGCGTTTCATCTGAGATGTCTGCACTGGCAGGTGCCTGAACACTTGCTGATCCATGGGTGACACATCAGTGGCTAAATCATTGAGGAAAGCAGTTTCTGTCTCCTGTCTGGCATTAACATTCATTGCTCTCTCAGGGATGTGTAGTTTTGATATCTTCCTTCTTTCATGGAGAAATGTCCATTGGCCAAGTACTGTGCACATTGTGTACAAGCGCACATTGTGGTAGTACATATATCAATACAGTGAGTTCTTGGGTGTAGCAGCCATCATGACCAGAGGACACTGTTTGACAGCGCCCTTTCTCAACCTCTCTGACTCTAATTCTTACAACCCCCTATTCTGCAAGATTCCCTGGCCCTTGGAATGGAGAGTGATTTTGATGTTCTATTTAGGACGGAGTAGTGTAGTCATTTATATTTTGCACTTTTCCATTGCAAATGGTGCTTCCTGGTTGAATGGTGACACCTTATCTAATCTACAGGTATAATGAATGGTAAGTATTTAGAAGACAGTTTGCTATAAAGTCCTTTATAGTTAATCTTAGTAGTTTGTTCCCACCTAGGACCTACCCATGGTCTCCCCTTCCATGGGTTCATGGCTTGATTTACAGTATCAGAAACATTTCCTGTTAAAGAGCAGGCATTAAATTTAACAGAAAACAATTGGCTACATCAGTACCATTCATGCCACTATTATACCAATGGCCATTTCTTCTCTGGGTGGTGGCTGTTGTAGCTCACAGAATTCACAACTGGGTGAGACAGTTGATTGCTTTTCTCCCCTGGCAGCCTGCATTGTACACTATGGTATTGTGAATGTAGTCCAGCAAGAAGGAAGCTTTCAGATCTATTCCAGCGTTTCTTCACATCCTGTGGTCTGCTTGTGAGGTGTTTTCAATGACAGGATCTTACTATAGGGTTCTGAGGGCAACCAAAGGAATGGCAAATGCCTATATTGTTTTGTGGGCCTCTGAGACCTCTCTGTCCAGCACCTCTTTTACACAGCAGCGCTGAGGACTCCTCCAGATCTTTTCCTGGGCCACAGCATTAAGCCTCCACTGTTTGGACGGCCCTTGGTGGAGGTACTGGCCACCACTCTGCAGCCCACTTCTCTGAGTGGATAATTCGGACTTCTTGCTTTGGAAGCCAAATGGTGTAGCACTTTCCCTTCTGGTCTAGCAACCTTTGAGGTGTGATTCATTCTATTCTTTACTCCACTAGATTTCTAGGAGCACCTCTTCAGTCACTTGAGAATCCTATTTTGGGTAATGTTAGAGGAAATGATCTTGCTATCTTACAAAGAGTCTTAAGACAGAAGTAAATATGTCTCAGGACTAACGGAAAATAAGAAAGCTAGAATTTGAAGCCAGTCTGGTTCTCCAACCTGTACTCTGCACCACACAATGGCCATATCTCCAGCTCAGTTCTCCTCAGCCTCTTGAGACAGCTTCCCTCCTACCTCAGAGCCCCTACTTCCTATATTCCACCCAGAACAGTTTTTTTCCTCTTTGTGGCTTTTCTTTTTTCAGATGTCTCAAATACTAACTACTGCTCTTCATAAAGACCCTTCCTCATATCATTCTACCTAAGACGGCAATACAACTCTTGATCTTGCTTTTTAGAGCAGTCAATACCTAAAATTAACCTGAAAGTATCTTATACATATATTTATCTTTTATCACTCATGCAAGGGAAGAATGTTGCTAATTTTTATGCCTTCAGTTGCTGGTAACATATTTGACACAGAGCAGCTATTTTGTGTGTGCTGCTGAATGAGTGAAATGAGGTCTTTCTCAGAACTATTATAGGGCTTTCTAGAAACTCCCCTGCATATTCTCAACATAGACGTAGTCAGTAATGCATATTTACTCTTTAAGCTTATAGCTCATAGGAAGAATTATGCTTTATTAATTTAGAGGCACATAAGTAGATTCATGAAGATGCTACCTCTAAAAATTCAGATATAAACTATAGCTTGTCTTTTCATATAAACACTAAATCAGAATGAATCTCATATGAATTATAGTACAATTCAGAATATAAAATACAGAATTCATAAAGCTTTCCAAGGTTACAGTGATAGTAAATACAACTAGAAAATTTAATTATTTAAAAAACAGTAGTTTCCAAAATATAAACAAATCTATTTTCAAAGAACCATTTAAACATGGTTTTGACCATAATGCTTTATTTACAACGAACAGATGGTAGTGCACAGCAATGACAGATGTTTATGATAAGTAAACATTAATATTATTCTGGCATCCATTTGGAGTAGAACTTTGTATTTGTGTGTCTACAATGATTCATACAAATCACATCAGAAATGGCCATGAATGTACTTTGTATTTCAACCCAAATCTGAGCAACCAATGTAGATTAATCATTTACTTGGTCTTTGGATTCACACATCTAAATTTAAGGTAAAAAGTAAATGATTTTCATTTCTGTTCATTTTAATAAACTCACAACAAGCACTCTAGCATCTGTAAAATGCAAACTATTTAGAGTCTTTGAGGACTTACATGCTAAATAGATTCTCACATCTAGATCTTGGATCAGATTTTGTAAATTTGACACTAACCAAACCGGAATTGGGTCCAGATTGCATTTTAAAGAAAAAAAATGCCTTTTAAAAAAATAATTTTGCAAAATAAAGACAAAAGATTTCAGGTATTTCTTAGATATACATAATATCTACAATTTGTCATTTTCTAAGTGAATTAAAGCTAAAGCACATGTATAATGGACCATCTCCATTCAAAATGGGTTGGATTTGGGTTTATTTGGTAAATTCTCATAAGGTTTAATTTACCCTTGAGTTGAGCAATAGCATTCTTTATAAAAAGTCATTTCCTTTTTATACAAAGGTGTTTTAATGCCAATCCAGGCGAATACGTTCAGAAAAAGAACAATCATTGAATCTATTTAGAAACTGCCAACTATAGCTTCTCTCTGAACAACGAGATGGAGAAATTTGAGAAACTCTCCACTTGCTGTCAGTTTCAACATTACATTGATAGGCAGAGGTAGCCAAGCTACATATACACGAAGAAGTGAGAAGCAGGAAGCGTTGAGAAGATGACTTAGCAGCTGTGACTTCTAATGATTAGACAAACTCTGATTATGAGCCATGTCGTGCAGCATTCTTCTGGGTTTTGTGTTTCAGCGCAAAGAAGCTTGCTGTTCCTGGGCAGCTGGAACTATCTTTCAACTTACTCTGTTTTCTTTGAGGTCAAGTAAAAAATGTGAGACATTTTCATACACCACGAAGGTAATACAGCAGGCTGGAGTCACTCTGATCAAATTGGGAGCAATTCCTTTGTAAAACCCACCGAGGCCTTCTTTCCTTCAGAGGGAGAAAAGGACATAAGCTTAATTTTGTAAAGAGCCAGTGTGGATAGACAGAAGTTTAATTAAGTACAGGGCATGAAATAAGTGGCCAACTTCACCCTACTTGAACATGGATTTCGGTAATGCAATTTATCAATCTTTTACATGGATAAGAATACTTCAAACCTGAATTAGGAAATGCATTAAGTGAACCTCTCAAATGCTTTTAATGGATGAATATGAAGAATTTTAACTGATCTGATGTAGGCACCAAACAAGTCATAGTAGCCAGGTGTGGCGGCTCAGGTGTGACCCAGCACTGGGAAGGCTGGCGCAGGATCACTGCAAGTTGAGGATGGTAAGATCAGTCCGCCAAGTACCAGGTCAGTAGAACAAGACTTGTTTCAAAAACTCAGAGCATTCATGATTTCAGTTTATACAAGGGCTACTAAATACTAATACAGCAAAAATAAAAACTAAATTTTATATCCTTATCACCGAGAACAGGGTAAGCTATCACATGAACTCACATTCAGAACTTTTGAAGTAACATCTTTCTCAGGCCCTTGAGGAATAAAGGGAAGTATGTAGAGGTCCACCTACAATATTATCTTCGTACTGAAGACAAATATTTTGCCCAAACATAAGAGACAAGTATTTATAAGTTATGGGTCACATATAGTAGGCACAGGCCTTCTTCAATGTATTTAATTACATTTAGTTTCTGACTTCTTATGTTCAAGGCCAATCAAGATTTTTATGACATTTAAATTCTGTTCTTTAACTATTCAAAGCACTTTTGTGCTTCATAACTCTTATCAACCCAGATGGTCTAATTTTACAAATGAAGAAATCAGGCCTCAGAGACGAATGCAGTAAATGAGAAAGCAGAAACAACCAACCATGTCTCTACTGCAACAACTGGTATCCAATATTTGAAGATATGCAAAGCACTTCAACGGAGCAATTCTGATCTGCATGCTCTCACCTCCATGTCTTTGTGACTACATCCACTACGCCATTATAAAACATGTGTTGATCTTGAAGACGGGCTCTCACGACTTGATATGGGTATGTTGCTGCCACAGCAAATATTTTGGATAGTGCTGCAACAGTGATATATTCTGCTGTGCTCTAAAATGACAACACAAGCAGTTATGGTTTGCTTTGACAAAATTTCTTTAAAAATACATTTAGATGAAAATATAAAAAGTATTGTCCCCTCCTTAACACAAAGTTTGTTGAGTATGTGTTTCTATTTTTAATACTCATGTTATTCATCTATTAAGCATTTAACTTAAATTAACAAAATACTCATTATCACAGCAATATTGCCAAAGTCTATATATTTAAAAAAAGTATGCCTATTAAATGTCCATGAAAATAAATGTAATTTTAAAAATATTTTTTATTTATTCTTTGACAATTTTGTGTGTGTACACACACACACCCCCCCACACACAATTCATTCTGATCATATCCAAATGATGTTATTTTTGAAAGAGGTGTCTTACCAACTGGGCTTCTGGTGCTCTACCGATATGCTGGTTGTACTTCACCTTCAGCAGTTCATATGTCATGAATTGAAGGGCACCATGTGATGTCCCAAAGAGCCCAGGGACAAATCCCTGAAAGGAAATTTAAAAAAGCAAAACTAAACAACTCTCAATGAAACTCTCTCTCTTTGTATAAAAACTTCCCAAAAAGTTCATTTAAGTTTTGAATAAGTGATATATTTTTTAAAAACATGAGATTAAAAACAGTAAAACAGTACTGTCTTTTAGTTTATTTTTTTAAGTCTGGATTTTCATGTTGATTTGTCTTTGAACAATACACAGATAAACACTGAATAAGATCAATACTAGTAAAAACTGGGAGATTAAATTCAGTTGAGAAAACAAAGGTAATGATTATTACACAGGATAGAGAAGAAGTGATGAAAGAAAATACAGATCACAAACTTGGCCCATAGGTTAATTCATCGGTCCATGAAGTTAATTCATAACATAACTTAAGTCGATAATTTTACAAGCTATTACATAATTCTTGAAAAACAAACTAAAATTCAATATATCTAAATTTGGATTTCACATAATGGTCTAAATGACTTTTTCATGGGGATAAGTGAAAGATGGTAGCAGAAGTTAGCTAAAAGAAGAGTGTTCACTATTATTGTCAGCTTGACTGCTGAGGTACACCTATGGGTGTGCATGGAAAGTTGTTTCTAGAAATGACCAAGAGACAGACATCCCTGAGCACAGATGGCACCATCCGACAGGTTGGGGCTTGAAGGGAGTATAGAAAATAAAGTGTTGCTAGGAGAACAGGATTTCTTCCTTCTGTGTCCTGGCCTGCCATGTTGTGAACTGAGTGCTCTACCATACCCTCTCTGCCCTGTTAACTGGTGTCTTTAGAACTGTCATCCAAAGTAAATCCTCCTTTGTTTGCCAGATATGGTGGTTACAGTGACACAAATATAACCAAGGGGAAAGTGGAGAAAGAGAACAGGAGTCATAAAATCAGAAAACAGCTTACTGCCCTGGGGAACTCTATCTTCAGTTCTACAAAAACAAACTACAAATAGACAAAGGGCTGAATTTTTTTCTTAATTCTTGTAAAGTTTTCAGTCAATTAAAATCTCAACAAAATAAGAGGTGGTTCCTCGCAGTATATTATGTCTAGATCCAAGAGACCACAACTTCCACGAAATACAAAAAGTAATGGTGGACTTACTAAAAAGATAACCAACAAAGTTTGACAGTCCTTACACCATCAGTGCCAGGAAGATACATCTTATGGTAATTAGGATGCACAACTCAAGTTTACTTTTAGTGTTATACACTAGATTTCAGTTTTCTTTCAACTATTCCTTGCTAAAGTCTGGCTTCTCTTCAGAACCAAATACAGGCATTCAAAAGTATGAAAACAGCCAAAAGAACAAAACAAGCCAGGCATGGTGATGCAGTATGTAATCCCAGTACTCTGAGGCTGATCTAGTAGGACCGAGAATTCAGGTCATCCTGGGCTATCATATAACCTTGTCTGAAAACAAAAAAAAGTAAGGCAATGTAAGTTAAGGTTTTCAGTTACTCAAAATATATTGATAATTTGTTACCTTGTACAATCCACGCACACCTTCATACTTATAAATTTTCACAAGTGCATCAAACATTCCTTTATAGTGTTGCTGTGAGGGGTTAACAACACCACCGTATTGTAACATAAGGCGAGTTTTTGTCACCCATAATGGGTTTGTAATGCAGAGGGTCATGGCTCCTAAAATCAAATTTGAAAGATTATTTAGCATATAGGTCTTGTTTCACTTAATCCAAATTAAGAACAGCCCAGACATAAAGAATGTTCTTCAAACACTATATAAGTGAACATAAAGAAGGCAAACATGATCAAGAACAAGGGCATGAACTGAAAGTTATGAATTTATAAACACATGTAGGTCTTATTCAGCCTTTCCTTTTGGAAAGCACACACACAGGAGAAAAAAAAACCCTAAGTTACATAATTTGAAACCTTAAATTATACATTAAAGAAATATTTTTGAAAACTTAAATTATACCTTAAACACTATACCAAATCATCTTAATCTATTAGGGATTCATAACTTTTCTAAATATTCCCACCCTTTGTATTAAGTACAACTGCTTAAATCTATTCAAAGTAATCCATAAAAACACCTGATAAGAAATTTTAAGTGATGACTGATAAATACTAGATAAGCAAAATTAAACCTCTAGTGTTCAAGGAAAATAAAAATTAAGCTTGGAGGCCAAGGCGAAAAGTCAAGTTTAAGGGCATATGGTTCACATGCAGAGTTTCATGCAAGCCTGGGCTGCATAGGGAGACCTTTGAAACGAACAAATGGACATTCGTGCACAAGCAGTTATCAAACTTAGAGATTTTAAGCTTTATACAATGCCTTACCAGCTTCAGCAGCTGAAACAAGATATTCTGTTGGTGATAACCGTTCAGCTCTTCCTTCTGTCTTATATGATTTGATAGCATTGTAACTAAAAAAAATTAAACATAAGCAGTTTAATCTGAACAGAGAACACAAAGTAAGTCTGTTTAAAAGCAAACTATCCCACAAGTCAAAAAAAAACCCCATAAAATAAGACCTATTTAAAGTTATGCTAGATGACACTACAGCAGGATCAAACCACCCTCCCCCTTAACAAACAGATATTTTAAGATTTCTTTGGATACTGCTAAAAGTTTATCAGAAATGAAAAACAATGCAAAGGGAAAAAAAGGCAAATATATCAGGCATTGATGTTTTGTACAAATGCCACCTGTCAAAAGACCAAAGCTGCTCCACTTATGGTCTCAGTTTCCAATGCCAATGCCATGGCAGTGGCATTGCCTGATGCCGTGACTATGCTCTCATTATTCAATACGCTACGTGTCTGCCCCAGGAGCTTTTCGCTTCTTTAAGAGGCATGCAATAGGAGCTATTCAAATAGTGATGGCTCTCACAGGTGAAGGAATATGGAAATGAGCGAGCTAGGAAGATGATGGGCAGGTCAAAGAAGAGGTATGAGGGAATGCATCTCACACTCTTTTAGTAAGCTGGTCTTTGCTCTCTGTTAATCGAGATCTTCTATTGAAATGCTCTTACAAGTATTACGAGGTCTATCCTCTCCTGCCTTTCCAACTTCCTTATACCTCAAAATTATTTCTGCAAGTCATCTCAGTTTGAGATTCTGGCTGAGAGGATAAGTAGTAACTACATCATAACGCTTCAGTATTTATAAAATTTTCTCTTACTTTTAATATATGTGTATGTACATAAGTGTGTGTGTGGGATGCATGTGCACATGAGTGTACACCTATGGAGACCAGGGGGTGACATGCTCTGGAGATTCCTAAGATCCAGGGATCACAGCAGGATCCTCAGGGGACTTGAACTCTGATTATTTTGCTTACATAGCAAGCCCAGCATCTCCCAGCTGCAGTGGGACTCATTTCAAAAAAACAGTTTCCAGTCTCTGCAACACTTTTATGAAAGCACTAATAAATAATCAGCATGTTCACCTTTTACTATTCTATTTTGGCTGTTAGAAAAGTCAAGAACAGTGATATAATTACACCCCTCATAAATCTTGAAGTCTTAACAATTTCATCATGAATTATGTTATTTAGCTGTTTGAGAAATATCTTTAATTAAAATAAACAAGTTCTCCTAATCTGTGGGTATTCAGCTTCCAAAAGTAACCAGTGGAACAGTTTCAGTTTTCTTCCTACCACAAACTTTCTTCCAGAGTGACTGCTCTGGTAGTAAGAGCAAGCAAATAAGGAAACTAGGAAGCCAGTTTGCTTTCTGATCCTTCCAATTCAGAGAAATTTATTAAAATGACCTATTTTTTACCCATGTGAAAAAAAAGTGTGCAAAACTCACAGAAAACAATATTCCTCTCAATACTATTAAACTGTCCCACATCTACTCACAAGAAAAAGTAGAGTCCCCAGGATAAGCCAGCACCCCACACATTTGGGGTTGCTCCTTGATAAAGTCCCCGTAGTCCATCAACTTTCCAAATGGTAGTCAAGCAATGTAAAATTCCTTTATATTTTGGTCTCACTTCCAGTCCATCACTCACTGCATTGAAGAATACATAAAGTTAGGTGAGAATAAATTTCTAGCTCACATATAACCAGGATACCACATCATCAGCTCCGTAAAAGAAATAAATCCAGAAACCTCTAAAGGTAGAAATAATTTTTATGATGTTCAATATTTTTAAATGAGTATATTCATCAATTTATCCAAGTATTCAGTCAGGCTTATTAAAAACTCCAATGATATTTTAGGAAACACTAATTAGCTCTAAAATAACCCCAAAAAACCTTTTTATTTTTGTTACAGATAGTCAAAATTACAGACTCAAATGTTTAAAAATATTATTCAAAAAATAAACTAGCAGCTGCCTCAACTATATTAAGAATGCCAACAAGATCTGAGGAGTCTCAGGAAAGAAATGTGGAAGACATAGATGAGTCTATTTCCCTGAAAATTCATTATACCTCTCCACCAATATATACACACCTACATCAGTATGAGACCTTGTCTCAGAAAATAAGGTGGAAAGAGGAAAGAAGACACCCCACATTGACCTCTGTTACACACACACACACACACACACACACACACACACACACACACACACACACGGCAGAGGGTAAGATTCTGTGCACAATGCTTGATGGCTGGTCGTACTTTTGAGTGAATTTTGAACTGCAACACTCTGGAGATCTATGTGAGCAGAAACAGGCCAAAGAGTGTCAATACTTAGCTCAAGAAATGCCGGGTCTCCTGGCCGATGGTTAGGGATGTGTGGTCTAAGTTTAGCTGTGCAGAGGGATGCCTGGTTCCAAAGGAACCAGGAGGGTCATGGTAAAGAAAGACATCTCTCTTTGAAACAGGCTAAGAGCAGAAGCGCCATGGGGATCTTTTTTAGAGGGAATAAAAGGGGAAAAAGGAAAGTTATTTTTGTCTGCGAATCCTGGAAGATAACTATCTGGGTGCTGCATACATGGACAAAGTGCTCTTCCTGTAAAGGGCAGAGCTGACTTAGGGCAAGGCGTGGGGGAACCTGCTGAGAATCTGTTTTGCCGGTTCAACTAGGACTCGAAAGATTGGGAGAATTAAAACAGTTGGGAAGTATTTTACTTCAATGTTAACCAAAATTGAACTAGTTTTTTTTTCCCTATCCCTTCTAAACTTGTTGTTTTGGGGCTTCGTATAGCTCAACAAATGCCGCTACCATCTTTAAAGATATTTAGGCTAGATACCAGGAAACCACCTTTTCCCTTCTCATAACCTTTTATTAATAAACAGGTCCTTTTTATTCTATAGCATGAAGCTCTCTTAGACCTATATACATTGTTAACTATGAAGTTGACAATGCCATTGTAATATTTAAAGACACCACTAGTTTCCAAGTAGTAGTAGTATTTAAAGTATTTTAAATCCCTGTGGATTCTGTTATTTCTTTCTTATTAATATTAGTCAATGCTAAAGGTCAGAGGATAAAATGTACATCTAGAAACACATAGTGAAATTGATTTCCAAAAAGTTTGTACAAACCATAGTCTTCTAACCACACACAAGCAAGCCTAGCCATTGTTCCTTTGGTGCTGTGAATAATGGGACTTGGAGAAAGGAATCACTGTCTACCACTGCCAGCCTCTTTCATCACTAACCGATTAATGTTACGCTATGAAGTGAGATTAAAGTACACTGGGCTTAGAAGGTTGATGTCTTGCCAATTTTGAAAAAAAAAAAAAAGGATATATGATAAATTTTGCTTTACTTTGCTTGAGACAGTGTCTCTCACCATGCCCTTAGCCCAGGACTGGCCTGGGACTCATGATTCTCCTGCCTCAGCCTCCTGGGTGCCGATACTACAAACCTGTGCTTACTACATTCATCTAAACTTGGCTTCTGTTTTCATTATTGGTTGAAAATAGAAGATTGTATTGAAAACAAGGTAATTTGGGGGAGTGAGGAATGTTTAAAAGGACTATTTACAAGTCTGTGGGCAGATTGTGAGAAAACTATAAAGAATAATGCAATGCCAATGACCACTTTATTGTCTTAAGAAATCACTTAATCCTGGAAGTAGAATATTAAGTATGTCTATAAAATGGAACATTTTATATCATAAAATTCTACACGAGAAATTGAAATTTTAGGGCTGGAGAAATGGCTCAGGGGTTAAGATTCTGTCTCACAAGCGTAAGTTTCTGAGTCTGGATCCCAGGTCCCATGTAAAAATGCCAGGCAAAAAAAAAAAAAATGGCAGCAGCCCACACTTCAGGTCCTGGTGGGCTGAGCCTAGGAAATCCCAGAGGGAAGAAAGATGGAGGTAAAAGCAATCCAGGATGATTCCGGAAGTCACCTTTGGTCCCCCACAGAGACATGCAGTGTCCTCTGATACACCCCCCCCCACACTAAATAAAATATTTTTTAAAACTGAAATTTTAGTTTATAAATACGTTTTGATTATTGCTTTTCCCAGGGAATTTGCAAGCAATTTTTGTTATTTAGACTTCCAAAAAAAAAAAAAAAAATCAGTCAAAAAATGTAATTGTTATCCAAAAAAAAAATCAGTCAAAAACCGCAATTGTTATCCATTTCAGAGACATTCTGCCAATTATAAATCATCTCCTTTCATATGTGAATTGTTTCTCACTTTTTCAGTTTTTTTAAGTTAATATGCAAAGTAATAAATTTTGTTATAGCATTTGCATATGGATGTGCCATTATATTTTATTCTAATTCATTCTCCTTCCACTTGTCTCTTGCTCCTTCTAATCAAACTTCTCTAAAAGAAAATTTTGCAGTTATTACTTTTCTATTACTAGCTATTAGAAAGAGAACTGATATGGGTCAAAGGATTAAATGTAAATTTAAAAATACTTTGTGATTACCACCTCCCAAAAAGTTTATGCAGATTATAATCTTTTTTACATGTGGCTAACATGTAAACAAGTCCAATTTACTGTTCCCTTGCTGCTGTGAATAAGCTCAGCAGAAATAATCAGTGTTTACTACTGGAAAGATGGAAAGTTCAGCTTCTTTATCATTAATTTGTCAATGTTATGACACTAAGAAGTGAGTTTAAAATGCACTAGGCTTTGTGGGAAGCCTGGGTTGGATAACTAATTTCCCTTATTAGTTATATGATCTTAACCTCTCTAAACTTCAGGGTTTTCTTATGTAAAGTGAAGATAATATCATAATTTTATGAGGCTCATACAAAATGAGGTTTTAGGTAGCAGAGTGACTGGAATTTTGGTGTATTTGGAAAGGAAAGAAACATCCACCTTTTCCTTCCTTTCAGTTCTTTCTCCCCAGAATTTAAACAGGCTGAAGTTATCTTCAGTGTCTACTCTGTGTTCCCAGTACTTCTAGGTTAGTTAAGCTTTTGCAAAAGAGAAAATAGCTGTATCTTCTTGCCTCCTTTACAATATGGTTTGACATCATCCATTACTGAAGATTCTTTAGTTAAGGAGTTCCAAGTGCTTGTTAGATGCAGGCTTTCTTAAGAAGCCCTTGGTGGCAACTGGCATCCCTTAACCTTTTGAAACACCTACTTCTTTAAAGCTGTTTTCCCACAAGTTCCTGATTTTCCTCCTCTTTGCCACTTAAGTCCCTTGGTCTCCTTTTCCTGTCTATCCTTAAACACTGATTTTCTATTGGTCCTTTCCACCCAAGAAAGGTGGCCTCTCAGCCACCAAGCAGCTGCACTGTCAATCCTAGGCTCCAGTTTCTTCTCCATGTTATAGTCCTAATCTCACTCCTACGAGCAAATCCTGGCTACCATTTTTATAGGACACAAAAGATGCATGAATCTGGCGGCTTAATTGTCTGGACTCATTATTTAGTCTCATTTGTAATATTTAAATTTTTTCCTTTAGCCATAAACTAACTGACATATGTTTCCTTTAGCCATAAACTAACTGACATATGTTATGCATCAGACTTTGAGGGTTTGAATTCTAATAATTATCTGGTTCTAAGGATTTATGTGATTGCTCTGTACCTGTGTTTTCTTATCTAAAATGAGGGAAAAAACAGAATCTAACTCTAAAAGTGATCAAAGACTAAATGAGCCAATACATGGAAAACTCTGAAAATCATATCTGGAACACTGCAATGTACTCAGTAAGTACTGATCTAATTACACTACCGAGTCTTATGATACTACACACACAAAACTTTACTATGCATTAGTCTTACTATTACACTATACATTTTGTCTCCTTGATATTACAGACTACTCATATTTTCTTTCTATATTCTTCACAAAAAAATTCATGTTTCTTTAATTTATAGATCATTAGGCTTTTGGGTTGTTTCAGGAAATTACTCTTCATTCTTCTTGGTTAGGGCTCATATTATTCTCAAGGAATTAAAATGACCTCATAAAGTTATAATGAGTCTCAAAGACTATGAACCTTTCACCCAAAACAAGAGGGTCTCCAAACCTCTGTCTATCCTATCTCAGCCTCTTCCAGTCATGAGTTTCAATTCAGAGTGCCAACACTTTGCTGGGCCAAATTCCACACCTCTGTAATTTTCACTTAACTATACCTAACCTTAGCATCGATTTTCAGTACACAACTCATTTCCCACATGGAAATTCTCCAGATAACTTAAGCTCCTACCCTCCTCTTCATCCCAAGCTAAACTATTTCCTCCAGTTTTCCCACAGGATATTTCTATTCCTTCTATAATTCTAGAAACCCGGAGGCCCAATTTTCACTTGAAGTCACTGAAAAATCCCAGGTTTGGTTTCACAATCCATACATTCAGGACTAACCAGTAATTTACACGAGCATAATTACATGAAAGCATACATGCCACAAGCTAGTTATCCAGTACTTATGTTGGTAACTACTCAAGTATCTTTATTTCCATTGTCTTTTAAGATTCTCTTTTCTATCACCGTTTCAGTCATACTGTGGGGACTTCATAACTATAAAGTTCTGGATTCTACTGGGCCTATCCAATCTGATAATCCCTTTATCTGTCACCTCAGCCTTTTAATTTCTTAGTAATTCCCACTACTTTCTTCCCTTTAAGATCACTAATCTTCTCAGGTACCAAGAAGCCTCCTCTTTCACACATTGCTTGCTTCACAACAACGTCTGAAGCTCACCAGGCCAACCACATTATTCCTCAATTATCCCAGCTACCACTCCTGCTCCTATATAAAGCTGCTGAAGACAGACACCAAGACATACAGGTGCACACCTGATATTCAAATCATCCACTCTATTCTAGGGATTTGCAGAGGTATCATGGGGAATGAAGAAACGCAACAGCTGAGTTCAAATACTAAATTTATCTTTGCAATCTTGTGCCTTGCGAAGTTATTCTGTTGTCTCATCTGCATAAAGCAGATAATAAATTACTAGTAAAAGGACCAATGAAGACCAGTAATCGTAGTTATTTACTGCAACGATAATTCACAGATGCATAGCAAACTCCATGGAATTACATGCCTTTATGCTATCTTTTCCAGAATTCTCCATAATAGGAAATAGGAAGACACCTATTTTCTTTTTCTTTTTTTTTTAGTTTATTTTGTACTTTTTTTTTTAATTTCAGCTCATACAAACTTATTAGGTACACCAGTTCCCTCCCTCCCTCCTCCTCCCCCCGTACCCCCTGCTCTCCCTTCCCACCTGTCTCCCTCCCCATTCCCCAGTGCCTCCCGCCCCAATTCCCAGAGAGTCCTTTCTTGTGCATGTCTGATTTTCCTCTGGGCCCTCCTCTCCGATGACGTACAAGGACCCAGTGGCCTTTCCCTGAACCCTTTCCCGTGTTCCTCTTAGGTATAGGAACACTACTGTGGCTGCCAATCCTTTGCCTCCAAGGATCTTGGTGCCTTTAGCCGATGCTAGACTTTGTGAGGTCAACAGTGTGTTGGACAATGCGCAGGGCATGCAAAGTCCAATTATGATTGCTTCAGCCCTAACTAGTATGGAGTATCTTACATATCATTGCTCCTCCCATCCTTTTGCTCTTACACTCTTACCGCCCCCTCTTCCGCAAATTTCCCTGAGCTTCAAGATGGGGAGCGACTAAGCTGGCCTAGTTCTAGGTGGTTGATATAGAGTCTCTGAAGTTCTGGATTGTGGTTTGTTGATTTTGGAAGACACTATTTTCATCACAATGTTTTCTTGTATCGTGTTTGGCAAAATATTAATTCTCGAGAACTTCAAAATGCAGTCTCCCATAAAACCTTAACTGATATATATATACAAACATCAGCAAATTACAGCCTTCTGTACAATTTATTTGTAAATCCTATTCATATTTAACTTACTTTAATTTTCTATTGATTTTATTTTGTCTAGATTTTTTCTATATGTCTCAAGTTTGCAATTGGATTTTAAGTTTCCCCACAGCAAGAACTGTTATCCCCTAGTGTAGCCCAGACACCGGTCTACAAATATTAAGAACCATACATGGATGCTTGTCTTGTAACATTACTGAAGAACTGTAACAACTGAAATGTCAGAAAAGTTCCCAAATAAAGTTACCAAAACTCACCTTTGAAACTTCCAAAAATTGGCATTCATTTCTAAAGTGCTTTGCTAATTTCCATATTCACTAGTTCACTTAATACACTTTAACGGTGTTTTCTCCTCTCTAGACGTTTGCACACTATAAACACCCTAAACTAAAGAAACGTCCAACAGTATTTTATCCCTCAAACCTACTCCTCACTATTCGCGGAGAACTGCGCTCCAGCTCAACAACTGCATTTTCCTTCCAGTTTGCACTGCCAGACACGTGGCTGCCCAAAATTTCAAAATTCCTTGAAAAGGGAGTGATGTGCGCGTGTTGAGGGCCAGACGTGGCCAGTTTCCTCACCCTTCCCCCCAACTTCACCCACATGCCCTATGGTCCTGGGGCGCCGGGGTGGCGAGGTCCTTTTATCATCACGCACTTCCTCAGTGCTAAGCTCCAGATGATGCAGGACAGACAGCATCTTCTGGCGCGCAAGCTGCGGAGCCCGAGGCCTCCCAGGAATTCACCGCCTCGCTGGGGCTGACGGCGCGGGAAGCATCCCGGGGTCGGGACGGGCCCTTACCGGCGAAGCGGATCTTCACGAGGTCCAGCGGGTGCAGCGCGAGGTTGGACAAGACCCCGCCGCTCACGCCAGCTACCAGGTTCTCGTACCGGACATGGTGGAACACCGAGCTCCACGCCGCCGGCCCGGCCGCCGACTGGCCCTGGTCTGTCATAGGCTCTGGGCCGGTGGACACCACGGCGCCCAGCGCCGCGGAGGTGGGACGAGATGCAGTGGCCGCCACCGTGGCGACGCCGCTGCTCCGGAGCAGGAACCGGGGCGCGCGAGCGCACTTCCGGGACGGGCGCCCGGGGCGAGGGGAGTGCAGGAGCTCCGCCCGGCCACGTGCTCTCAGCGAGTCCCCGCCTCCTCCCCGGGGTGCACGGCCCCGCCCTTGCGCGGCGGGCTCGCGGGTTGGACGTGAAGGTGAGTGACAGCCTAAGGACCGCCCCCTTCAGCCCTTGCGCGGACAACTACGGAGCGCCGCGAGAACCAGTCAAGAGCCGTCCGGCTTGAGTGCTGCGAAGCCACGTGACCGGAAAACGGCCGCCGGTGGCGGAAGTCGCTTGTCTGGAAATTGACGGCGGAGGAGCCGAACCCGAGCGAAAAGCTCGTTGTGTCCGGAGTAAGAGTCGCCAAGATGAAGGTGAAAATGCTCAGCCGGAACCCGGACAACTATGTCCGCGAGACCAAATTGGACTTACAGAGAGGTGAGACATTTGGTTCCGGGAGACGAACGCCCTCCCGGACTCCTTGGGTCTGGCCCGCTTTCTCGGGGCTAAGGTGGGGGCCCCCGCCACTCCCGGATGTGTCTGCTCTGCTCGGTCTTCGGTTTTCCAGTTGTTGAAGTGGAATTTGAGCCCAACTTGTGTGTTGAGGATATTAAGGGTTTTTAAAACTTTTTAAAAACCTGCTGGCCTGGTTCCATTACCGGTTCAGGTTACCTACACATGGAAAGGAACAGGATGAAATGTAAAGCCATCATTTCTCATGACAACTCTAGAGAAAAATTTGAGGAGAGAATGGGTACAGTGGAACTCAAAGTTGAGTTTTATTTACCTTTGCCGGTCTATTTCCCCGTTATTTTGTCAGTCCTTTGTGAATTATAGTTCTTAGTTGCCAAAAAGAAGAACCCGACTGCAGAAGTTCACTCCTGACTTCCAGAGATTTATGTATGTGAGCATTGCTGAGATGTAAATATGTGACCTCTGCTTTCAAGATGTTTACAGTCAACATTTCACAAATGCAAATTAGTCACTTAGATGGCATTATCCTTCATCTCTACTTTTACCAAAATAACTACTTTGCCGAGTAGATTATGTTTACTCTTGTTATCAGTGCATTTCAGGCATTCTTTTTGTAGTTGCTTCCTCCAAAGTGAGTCTTTGCACATTCTGCCTTCCATTGGTACCCTTCGTGTATTTCCATTATATGGTTTTGGAACGCTTCAGAATATTTACTGTATTGTCTCATGGATGTTATTTTGGCTAAGTCTTTCCTATCAGACTGAGCTTGCAAAAAGGGAAAGAATTGTGAATGTGGGAGTGCTGTGTTTAAACAAAAGCTGTCACCTAGTAACTGCTGTAATTGTCTGAATGAGTGAGTTGGTGCTCATAGAATCTCAAATAGTCTTGTGTTATTAAGGGTTTTTTTTTTCCAACAGTATTTCTTAATTTCTGATGGAAATGTTGATAGAGAGCAAAGTAAAAACGTGAATTTATGGAGTGTTGCAAAGTAAGGGAGACATCTGTTACTTTTCTTTCATTTTTATCTTGTGCTATTTCCTTGTAAATTTTATGAATTATTCAAATACTGGGGAAGCCATTGCTAGATTTTCTTTGCATGTGTGTGGTATGTATGTTTTTTGATTTCTTATGTGTAGGGTGCATGAATTTTAATATGCATGTGGAGACCAGAGGTTGATGTTAAGTGTCTTCCTTTGTCACCCTCCATTTTATTTACTGTGGCAGGGTCTCTTCACTGAATGTGTAGCTTTCAAATTTGCTCATGTAACTACACACCTTGTTCTGTCTTCACCTCCAAAGCGCTAGAATTACAGGTATACCATTACACCCACCTGGCTTTTATATGGGTTCTGGGAATTAAACTGAGATTGTCAAGCTTGACAGCAATTGCTGTACCATTCAACCATCTCCCAAACCCTTTCTGAAAGTTTTTAACTGTGATAGCCTCAGTGTTTGTGGTACAAGTACTCCATCAATATTGTTTCTTGCTGACTAGATATATGAGGAGGGTGGTACAATCATATAGTGACTTGAAAAACTGTAGAAAATGTAAGGTTTAAAGTATTTTTAAGGAATGCATGAGGTGTAGAAAAACTAAGATGAAAAAAGTTCTTGATACATCAGAGACTCTATATCAACCACATAGAACTAACCAGCCTAATCTCTCCCCATCCTGAAGCTCAGGGAAATTTGCAGAAGAGGGGGCGGTAAGATTGTAAGAGCACAAGGATGGGAAGAGTAATGATTTGCAAGATACTCCACACAAGTTAGGGCCGAAGCAATCATAATAGGGCTTTGCATGACCTGCGCTATGTCCAACACATTATTGATCCCACAAAGTCTAGCATTTGCTAAAGGCACTAGGATCCTTGGAGGCTAGGGACTGACAGTCACAGTAGTGTTCCTAAGCTTAAGGGGAACACAGGAAAGGGTTCTGGGATATGCCCCTGGGTCCTTGCACCTCATCAGAGAGGAGGACCCAGAGGAGAGTTTGGCATGCATAGTAAGGATGCTCTGGGGATTGGGGGGGGGGGAGGCACTGGGGATGGGAAGAGAGGGGAGAGGGGAGTAGGGGGCCGGGGGAAGGTGGAGGGAAGGAGGGGACCGGTGTACTTGTTAAGTTTGTATGAGTGGAAATAATAATAATAAAAAAAAAAGAAAAAAAAACTTTAAAAAAAAAGAAAAAAGTTCTTGACAAAAGAACCGGTTTGAAGAGGAAGAAAAGTGCAAGGTGTTTTGGGTGACAACGAGTAAAGTTAACTTGGAACTGAGCTTCAGAAAGGACTTGAAGCTGATAAGAGGTTGGGACCAAATTGTGGAAGACCAGAAGCAAATTTGAACTTAATTCTGTACATCAGAGACCTCTAAAATGGGTTTGGACTATTCATTGCATTATGGAAAAATAATTTCAATTTATATTGTCCTAAAAAACAAAAGAACTTCTACTTATGTAATATTTATGGTACTGACTTCCTCCTTTTAGCTCTATGTTAAATACTGTAAAGAGTTGACAAGGGAGCACTTGCTTCTATTTACAGAATAGTGCAGCCTATTGTAGTTTCTATACATGTGGTGGGAGGGGCTACAATGAGACTCGTAAAAGAAGAGAAGGACTGAAAAATCTTTGTTCATGTAGAAATTTCTTGATTTGATTATGGCAAAGTTCTTGAAAGACAGTAGAATCTAAATATGGATTTGTTGTAAGAACAGCTGTTGATGTCAGAGTAATTAGAAAATCTGTGAACATGCTTCAAAAATAATCTTCAAAACACTGGTAAATGGGACTGAAAATTAAATATACTGAATGAATATTGCCAGTTATAAGCATCTTATTTCTGGATCTGTTTACCTTTGTGAAATGCAATCAGTTCTTACTTTAAATAAAACCATAATAGCTGAACTAATTCTGGTGTTTGAGAGGTTCCCAGTAAATGAAGTCACATGTATCACAGGGTTCAAGCAAAAAGTTTTTTGAGGGCAGGAGGATGGTTCAGGGGTTAAGACTCTGTCTTGCAAAAGGAAGGTCATGAGTTTGGATCCCAGGTCCCACATAAAAACACCAGATGGAAAAAGCATCAGCCTACATTTCCAGCCCTGGTGTGCGGAGCCTGGGAAATCTCAGAGTGAAGCAAGGAGGTAAAAGCAATCCAGGATGATCCCAGAAATCACCCTTGGTCCTCCACAGGGACACACAGTGCCCTCTAATACACACACACACACACACACACACACACACACACACACTAAAATATTAAAAAAGAAATATTAAAAAAGTCTTTTTTAAAAAAAGTCAACAGATGTCTCACTAAGAATACCAACTCAAAAACTGTTAACAGTGAAACAGTCTAAAGGTTTGAAGACTACTGCAATAAACCTTTGAAAGATTTTGATTAAGAAATATGTGCTCAATAATTTAAATATGTGCTCAATAATTTAAGCTATCATCAAATCAGTACGGATGATATTATGAGGTAATAAAGTCCAATACTATGTTATTAGGTATAAGGAAGAAAGGGAAGAATAAATAAATGCTTCAAAGACAGGAAGTAGGGAAGGTAAAGGATTGAATTGATAAGAATGACCAAAGTTTGTGCTTTAGCTGTTGGATATATATTTAACATATTCAGGAAACAAAGATTTCAGGTGAAATTATGGGGAAAGAAAATTACTTAGTTTTTAATCCATTTTCTTGTATGTGGGATACATGTATATGTGTATTTTTTCATGTAGGTGGTTCGTGTAAGTGTGGGTATACATGAATGTGTATATATGGGGAGATCTGAGGGTGATATCAGGAATCACCCTCTCTCTTTTCTACCTTGCTGTTTTGAGACTAGATCTCTGAACCTAGAGTTCACCTGTAGGACTGGTCTGGCTAGCCAGTTTATTCTGGGAATTCCCAAGCTGTTTTTGAGGCTGGAAATATAGGCAGTCCATCATATCTGCCTAGTGTTTTATGTGGGATCTGGGAATCCGAACAAACTTAAGTACTTTTCCTTCCACAGCATCTCCACATCCTGCATTTGTAATTTTTTTTTTTTTGTATGTAGGCTTAGAATTATTTCCTTAGCATTATTGTTAATTAAGACAGTGTGTTTGGCAAGTTAGTTAAAAATACAGATTAATGGACAAGTTTCCTCAGTTTTTCTAACAACAGATGATAGGTAGTAATATGACTTAACCTACTGGTACTGTGGCGGTTCAATGAGTTAACAAAAGGTGTTTAGAATAGTGCTTGGTACATTTTGAACTCTGTATTAGTGTTTTTCAAGTGAGTAAACAAATGTGGAAAGTGCCCAGTAGACAGCTATGTTGCAGAGTTGCAGTCACAATGTTGTGTGCGTGTTAGTGCCACAGCGCTTTGCACCACAGGTGATGTTCCCTGCCCCACAAGCAGTACAGAGTTCACTTGTGCAAACATTTGTCACGTACTTGCTTTGTGCCAGAACCCATGCTAAACATGAGTACAAGGGATAAGGCGTCAGAAGGCTGGCTTGCAAAAGTTCCAACCCAGTTAAAAATATTACAGGATTTTTGCTGTATAGGGGGTTATTCCCAAAAGTGGAATAGCAGGGTCATATGGCATTTCAATTTTTAATTTCTTTAAGAATCTCCAGACGGCTCACCAGAGTGGCTGTATGAGCCTGCATTCCCACCAGCAATGTAGGAGAGTTCCCCTCTCTCCACATCCTCTCCAGCATTTGTTGTTGTTTGTATTGTGGATTTTTGCCATCCTGACGGGGTGAGATGATATCTCAGGGAAGTTTTGATTTGCATTTCCCTGATGGCTAAGGATGTGGAACATTTTAAAAGATATTTGTTAGACATTTTAATTTCGTCCCTGGTAAAGTTTCTTTTAAGTTCCAGGCCCATTTTTTAATTGGGCCATTTGTTTCCTTGGTGTTTAGTTTTCTTTCTTTTTTTTAAATTTTATTATTGTTATTATTATTTATTCAACTGTGCGCATGTGCGTGTATATGTGCGCAGCGCGCGCGCGTGTGTGTGTGTGTGTGTGTGTGTGTGTGTGTGTGTATGTAGAACCACGGACAAATTCGCGAACCACCATGGACGCCTCCACCTCCTTCTGCCCTGGGATTCACAGGCTCCGCCCTACCAGGACCAGAAGCGCAGGCCGCCCCCGCTTCCGCCTGGCATCTATATGTGGGATCTGGGATCCGAACTCAGGACCTTCCACCTGCAAGGCGGAGGCTTAACCCTGAGCCACCTCTCCAGCCCCTGGTGTTTAGTTTTCTAAGTTCTTTGTGCACTATCTGAGCTCTATCAGATATGTGGTTAGGGAAGATTTTCTCCCATTCTGTGGGTTGCCTTTGTGCTCCTGTTACAATCTCTATCTGAACAGAAGCTCTTTAATTTCACAAGATCCCATCTGTTGAGAGTTGGTTGCAGTGACTGTGCTATTGGATGTCCGTTTAGGAACTGTTGGCCTAGCCCAATCAGCTCGAGGGAGTTCCCTACCCTTTCGATAGCACAAGCACCACCGTGTTCATAGCAGCACTGTTTACAATAGCAAAGTCATAAATCAACCCAAATGTCCAACAGTTGACTGAGTGGATAAGGAAAATGTAGTACATCTATACAATGAAGTACTACTCAGCCATCAAAAATGATGAATTAATGGAATTTGCCGGGAAATGTATGGAATTAGAAACAATTATATTGAGTGAAGTATCCCAGACCCAGAAAATTAAGCGCCGTATGTACTCCCTAATAGGTGGCTCCTAGTACCAAACCCACTTAGAGACATTCAAGGATAAATCTCTGTAATACCTACAGTAATTGCAAGGATTATGAACAGGAGGGTCCCACTAGAAACAAGGAAAGAGGGGACCATGTTATAGCAGAGAAAATAGGCCACCATCAAGGACTGCAAGTAAGTAAGGAGACATCTGGTTAAGTTCACAGACTTTCCTTCCTGATCATTTACAACTGATGGGGTATGATCTCACCAGAAGGGGAGGGCATATAGTCTGGCAGATAAAAAGTAACCATTTTGCAAATGGGTGATTGACCCCTCCCTCACTGTGGTTTCCTATTTTTATTACATCTACCTTTGAATGTGCTCTTACAAGAAGACTCCAGTTTAACAGCTTTTTGTCTCTGGCCAGGGGGTGACATGCAATGCCCATCAGGATGGAGTGAAGGGCATTGCAGGAGCAGCAAAACTGCAAAAGAAAATCAACAAACCACAATCCAGAACTTCAGAGACTATATAGAGCTAGGCCAACCTAATCTCTCCCCATCCTGAAGCTCAGGGAAATTTGCAGAAGAGGGGGCGGTACGATTGTAAGAGCACAAGGATGGGAGGAGCAATGATATGGAAGATATTCTATACAAGTTAGGGCCGAAGCAATCATAATTGGACTTTGGAGGGGCACAGGGCGGTGGGAGGTTGGAGGGAGGGAGGGGACCAGTGTACCTGTTAAGTTTGTATGAGTGGAAATAAAAAAAAATATTACAGGAAATATGCAAGTTGTGTGTATAAAAATACATAGTCTAATTGTGCAAGATACTTATATCCCTTGATTTCCCCAAAATTATATTCTGTAATTTTCTCATAGTTTAGAAAATGTTTGCGGACAGCAGGTCTACTTTTATATAGTGTTAAATGTGAAACAATATCTCTGATTAAAGGCATGTTGAATAACAGAATGAATTATCAGTTGGGGATTTCCACAGATAATAAATGTGAATTATTAAGAAGGATTATTCTTTTCCAGTTCCAAGAAACTATGATCCTACTTTGCATCCTTTTGAGGTCCCGCGAGAATATGTAAGAGCTTTAAATGCTACCAAATTGGAGCGCGTGTTTGCAAAACCATTCCTTGCTTCCCTGGATGGTCATCGAGATGGAGTCAATTGCCTGGCTAAGCATCCAAAGAGCCTGGCTACTGTCCTTTCTGGAGCATGTGATGGAGAGGCAAGTGTCACTCTAAACGAAACATTCTAGATTATAAACGTTTATCCTGTAGCTTTTAGTTACTATCAGTTTAATTTTGTTTGACTTCAATTTAATTCTTAAAAACTAAATTTTATTTGAAATGTGTTGTCGTTTCTTATCTAATGCCCAAAAGTTATAAATGTGGTGGCATAATGCTCAATTTGACAGTAAGTTGTGTTTATAATAAAGATATTTGAGATTTTTTTCCCTCGATGATATTATTGATGACGGAATACTTAATATTCCACTCTGGTAAGGGAAAATGTCACTGAGACTTTCTAATATCCTTTATTATAGGTCAAAATCTGGAACCTGACTAAACGACAGTGTATCCGCACAGTACAAGCACATGAAGGTTTTGTACGAGGAATATGTACTCGCTTTTGTGGGACTTCTTTTTTTACTGTAGGTATAATGCCGATAAATCCTTAAGTCCTTTCAGCATGTATAAGAATGACCAAATTGAATGCGTTATTTTTAAATTCATTTATTTGTTTCTAGGCTCTTTTGAAGTTTCTTATTATAAAACAGTTTATTAATCTTGAAAAATTCCTAGTTTTCTATAATCTGGCCTTACCCAGACTTTTCACTTTTTTAAAAAAGATTTATTCATTTATTTGTTGTGTGTGTGTGAGAGAAGGGTGGAAGATTAGAGAACAACTTTTCGGTAGTCAGTTCTCTCCTTCCATCTTGTTTTTGTTAGTTCTGTTAGTTCTTCTGTTCATGCTTATGTCTCTGCTGCCTGCCTTGTTCTAAGAGAAATGGGATACAGATGCAAGCCTCAGTAGTCAGGGCTAAATTCGGGTTGTTAGGAATGCATGGCAAACACTTTTTGATCTGTTGAGTCATTTCACAGTCTTATTTTTCCTTTCTTGTGAATAATTTATCAACATCACTGGTTCATGATCCTACTTTGCATCCTTCATGTTGTACATGAAGTGGATGAGGTTAATGGAAATTAAGGCTGGAATGGCAGGGCAACTTACTATGGAAGATTTTTAGTGTTAAGATGAATAATTTACACTTGCTGATAAGTAATCATTGAAGGAGAGAGTGTGTGCATGTATGTGTGTGTTTGTTAAAAAGTATATAACACTGTTGACCATTTTAACAGTCTTTAAGGTACATAGTTCAGTGACATTACATGTGTTTACACTTCTAGGTACTCTGGAACGTTTCATTTTGCCACACTGTATTAATTAAGCTGTAACTCCTCATCTCCTCCTCCTTTTGACTCCTGGCAACAGCTAGTCTACCTTGTGTTTTTTTCAGTTTGGTTATTATGGGTGCCTCACAAAAGTAGAATTTTTTTGTGGTGAAATCGTTTCACTGTTATTCACTTAGCATAATGAGTTCAGGGTTCACTATGGTGTACCATGTGTTAGAATTTCTTCCCTTTATAAAGTTGAAAAATACTAAAAGTATGTGTGTGCCATATCCAACTTCTTTTCCACCTTTTGGATATTATACATAATGCAGCTGTGAACATTGATGTACAAATATGAGTTTGAGTTCACTGATAGTTTTGTAAAAATGTACCATGGATTCTGGGGTATGCTTAGAGATGATTAATTTGACAATAGTAAATGATCAGCTTTTCTCTGTTCTCATGGTTTGGTAGCAATAATAAGAGGCCATTTGGGCTATTTAAAACAATAGAAAGTAGTGATCAGATTTACTAACATTTTGAAGGCTTGATAAGTTTGTCAACTGAGATGTACATCAGAAGATACCGATTCCTTTTATGGAAAAGGAGAAGTCAGGGTGTCAGCAAGAGTAGAGAAGAAAAAGAGTGTAATCTGATGAGCTGAACTGCCAGTAGATGATTTGAATGAGGGCGACTGCTCACACTTGTAGTTCTGAAGCTTAGAAGAAAAGACGGAGCTAACCTTGGCTTCATTAATGCAGAATTAACAATTGAGATTAAAAACAGGAAATCCTTTGTTTTTGCAACTATGTAGGTGAACATTAATGCTGAGCAAAATAAGCCAGGCACAGAAAGAACACTACATAATCTTATTTACATGCAGAGTCTCTAAAAAGTCATCAAGAATTCTACTCATAGGATAATAGTTACACTGGCTTTTAGAGGAGGAGATTAAGATGTTGGCCAGAAGATAAAAAGCTCAGATAGGAAGAAGGAATAAATTGAGAGCTCATTATGCAAAATAGTGGTAGTTCTTAGTAACAATGCACTGTATTCTTGAAAATTGCTGTTGCATGTGAATATAAGTAAATATATTATGCAATTTTAAGCATAAAACTTTAAAGATTGAAACTTTCATGTTCACTTATTTTTCATTTTTAGAGATCTTTAATGTTTGTTTCATCAGGTAAAATATGAAAAATTGCTAGCATAATTTTAGCATTTAATGTTTTTAAAAAGTTTAGTATACAGTTTGACAGAAAGAAAGATCTTTATGCATAATTTTCATTGTGTTTAAGACATTGGGATTTGTAGTACCAACAGTTTTTTTTTTCAGACCACCCAGCCTGGAGATATGTTTTAGCCAGAACATTCTTATTTGTACAAAATGTTAAGCTTTTCAGGACTGGCATCTGCTGAGTTTTCTCAGTATATTGTAAAATACCTTAGTCACTTAAAAGGAAATTGGCATGAACTTGCAGATAGTGTGATAGAAATTTTGGAGGAAAGGGTGATTCAAAGATATAGTTTATCATGGAGGCTGGAGAGGTAGCTCAGGTATCCTTGCAGGCGGAAGGTCCTGAGTTCGGATCCTAGACCCCACGTATAGACGCCAGGTGGAAGCGGGGGCGGCCTGCATTTCTGGTCCTGGTAGGGCGGAGCCTGTGAATCCCGGGGCAGAGTAAACAAGGAGGAGGCGGTTCCCGAATTCGTCCGTGATTCTACACACACATACACGCATACACACACACACACATACACGCACACACACATATACACACGCACAATTGAATAAGTAATAAAAAATTTTTTTAAAAGATATAGTTTATCCCATGGCATATAATGCTAAAGTATCCTATTGGGTGAAGCCAGATGAGTCAAGACCAGAATACTAAGATTACTTTTTTTGGGTTGTTTTTGTTGTGAAGACTTGTTATTATAATACAGGGTTGTGGTGTATGAGAAGATATAGATGTAGCAGTCATTGCATTGGTTAGCAGTTAGCATGCCTATTCCAATGGCCATGAATATGCCAAAGATGCTGCTACTTTCCATCCTGGTTTTCCCAATGCTGGCCATCAGCTATGGATTCTGAATTCTCATTCCAAGGCAGGAAAAGGTACCCAGAGAGTAGCCTAGTTTCCATGCCCACGGGTGCAACCCATAAGAAAGCCCAACTTTCCACAGTCCCACGTAGCTGTTCTGGGACTGCCAACAGGGATCCTTAGTCACTAATAGAGGTATATCTCTCTCAAGTACATTCTACCAGCCCCCAGCAGAATCAAGTTTCTTACTGAGTTCTGTTATAGTATCAGTAGTTCTGATTCAGAGTTGTTGATAAGATGTAGTTGTGTTATGCCAGATGTGACAATTTAGGACTGTAATCACTCAGGAGACCAAAACAGAAGGAAGATGTTTTAGTTTCATTACTCATTGCTTCAATAAAGAACCTAACCCAACTCATACTTCCAGGTTACAGTCCATAAGGGCAGGGAAGTCACAGCAGCAAAAACCAAGGATCTGAGTCACAACATACCCACAAGTCAAAAACAGAAAGCAAGGAATGAATACATGCTTGTCTGCCAATACTTAGCCGTCTTTGTCTTTATCTAGTCCTATGTCACCTACCTAAGGAATGGTTCTGCCCAAAATGGGTGGATCTTCTCATTATTAATTATGCAACTAAGGCAAACCTTCATCAGGCATGCTCAGAACCAATCAAGCAAACACTTCTCGAGTTGTCTTGGAGACCTGCCTTCTAGGTAACAGGTTGACAATACTAATCATCACAGATGCCAAGTTAGATCCAGTCTTGGGATATAGAGCGAGAACTCCTCTGAGGGGGTGGGGGCATATAGCTATGCTATTTATCTATAGAAGGTGGTTGTTAAGGATTCTGTTTGCTAGCATCCTCAACAAAAGAAATTCCTATTTGATTCTAGTACCACAATCTCTCTAATCGTTTCCTAATTTAATTACGTACACATTATGAAGCATTTGGCCAGAATGTTGCCATTTTTAAGTTTATTGCTTGAAAAGAGGCAAATGTATATAAATATATATTTTATTAATACTCTTGAAAGATATATAACAGATATTGTAAAATCTGGCACATTTCTACTTTCAAGTACTTCAGATAATGATTGTAACAGTTGTTCAATAGCACATATATGATTACCTTGTTTTTAACCACAAATAGCACAATGTTATTCAAGCTTGAGTTCTCCTTTCACCTACTCTCAGAAATAGATTCCCAAGTGTAAATTACCATAGTTAGTTGCCTCACTTTGATTAGTGTTCACTGTTGCCTTTTCAGTATCCATGTAACTGTCAGCACTTTGGGAAGAAAGTGATCTTTGTTGACATTATGAAATGGTTTTAATCTCATGGCACTTAGGAATGTCTCCAGGGCTCTGTAGTTCAGTCTGAAAATTACTAGCTTAATAGTTTGGAGTTTTTATCATGCAAAGAAGTGCTTTGTTAGCTTCAAGATTATAAAAATGCTCAGTCTAGAGTTTTTATCTTTCATTTCTTTTTTTTTTTTTTTTTTGCATTTGAGACTATCTGGAATCTACTTATGGATAGCACTTGTATGGCATTATGTATTGGCTCAAACTTCTTATTTTATCATAAGAGGTCTTTTAGGGGGTCCTTTGCTTGTTTTATTCTCTTGTTTATTTTGAAAGTGGGCTGTTGTTTATTTTGGAGTAGGCTCTTGCTTCTTATTCAAAGCTGACCCTGATCTCATTCACTATGCTCGTGCCTTAACATCTGGAATAGTTCCACCATACCTGGCTCAGAAACAACTTACTTTCTTTTTCTTTTCTTTTCCTTTCTTTATATATGTCTGTGTGTGTGTGTGTGTGTGTGTGTGTGTGTGTGAGAGAGAGAGAGAGAGAGAGAGAGAGAGAGAGAGAGAGAGAAGAATACACACCATGTGTGTGGAGGTCAGGACAACTTTAGAATACTGGTCTTTCCTTTCACTGTGGGTGCTCTCAGAAATGAACTCAGGTTGCCAGGTTTGTGCACATTGCCATTTCCCTCTCATCATCTCACGTTGGCCCAGGCTCAGAACTTTTTCTAAATGATGAACCTGATATTACAATACTCTTTTTATTATGATCCATTGTTCTCCCTGATTTGTTACCATTCTTAATCACTTTAAACTCTTCCCCCCATAGCTAAATCTATATATCTGTATATCTATATATATTTTTTTAAAGCAAAGATTTGGGCCATGTGCATTTTGAGCAGTATTTTTTGCCTAACTTTGATCTTTGCTGTGCTCTCACTAATTTATTTTTAATTTTACATGCTTTATGTGTTTGTCACAAATCTCTGCCATGATAAAGTAGGAAATAGATGCATCAATGAACATGATAATGGAAGATTATAGTCCATTTTACTTTCTGAAATACGATATTTGTAACTTAATATATGTGTTGACAACTTAATTTATAACTATTCATTAAAACCATCATCATGAAATAAATATATCTAGGTTGGTGATGACAAAACTGTGAAGCAGTGGAAAATGGATGGACCAGGTTATGGAGAAGAAGAGGAGCCACTGCACACCATATTAGGAAAGGTACAGAAATAATCAATTTATATATTGCCTAGTAAGACTCTCAAAATTCCCTAAAAGGAAAAAATTATAAATAAGAACCGAGAGGTTTTAGTATGTAATTGATCTTCTTTAACCAGCCTTAATGTAATTAAGGTCCTTTGCGGCTAAGAATTCCAATCATCTTTGGTACCTTGTAGTTGGGTTTGTTTCTCTTTTTTAGCTAAATGCAGTGAACATTCTCATAAGAAGACAGTGGAAAAAAGTGTTTAAGGTGAACATTAGGAAAAATAATGCTTCAGTTTCTGTCTGGTTCATATTATCATATCTTAATAAAACTTAAAATTTTTATTGAAAAGATCTGTTAGGATATAAAGTGTAAATAGGCTATGTATCTAAATCTTAAATTGTACTTCTTGCAAATTGTTTGCTAATCAGATGTTTAGTTGCAGCTTAAGTATAATTGGAAACATTTGGTCTACCCATATTTTGAAATGCTGACATTTTCACATTAAGCAGGAAAAATTCTAAAGTTAGATTTAATCTTTAAATAGATGCATTTTAGAAATTACTACTTTATTTCAGCATTTTGATTAATATATATTTAAGTCATGTGTCAGGTGTTAAAAAGTTCTAAATATCCTTAATGGGATGTGGGATGAGTGTAAGATGAAAATAACTCCCAGATAATAAATCACTGATTCCTAAATCATAATTTATCTCATTTTTGTAAAATGTCATTATATGTTCCAAATTATACTTTAAGCTATAAATACTAATTAGCAAACAATTTGTAAAAAGTGTCAATTTAACATTTATATACATAGCCTATATTACTACATTTCTTCATACCCTATGGATTCTAAGTTTTGTTAAGATCTATGATGATATAAACCAGACAGAAACTGAAGCATTGTTTTTCCTAGTATTTATTTTACACATTTCTTCCACAGTCGTCCCATGATACTTTTTGCCTTTTAAGAAATGCTTCAAAGAATTTCCTTATACTTTTCCAGAAGGGGAAATACTAATTAAGAAAGCTGTTTTCCCAAAGGCAAGTCATATGCATTGAATCCTGGATATGCTGACCCCTGTGAATGGGAAACTAAGTCACATGATTTGTGGTACGGGTAGGGAGAAGTTTCTTTGTAAGCAAGATTTTCCTATAAAAACCAAAAAGCATAAATCACCATATTTAAAATATTGCGTTGATTTGCAATAGCAGTGAAAACAACCATTTCTACCAAGCTCTTTACTTTTACAGACGGTGTATACTGGCATTGATCATCACTGGAAAGATCCTGCTTTTGCCACCTGTGGACAGCAAGTAGACATTTGGGATGAACAAAGAACCAATCCTGTATGCTCAATGAACTGGGGATTTGACAGTATAAGTAGTGTAAAATTTAACCCTATTGAGGTAATGTTCTTTTTAAAATACATTCTGCATATTGTTTAATATGAAGTTTTAGCTCTGCTCAGGAAACTTGAATTGTGATACATTTTTTAAATTTTAAGAGTTTTCCAGCTTTTGATAATAGGTTTTTATTACTTTTTTTTTTATTTTGTGTGTAATGTCCATGTATGATTTACGTATACATGTTTGTACAAGTGGGGGAGGAGGCCAGAGAAGGATGTTGGGTGTACTGCTCTATCACTCTCTATCACATCCCCTTGAGAAATTGTCTCTCACTGAATCTAGAGCTAGACTGGTAATTAACAAGCTCTAACTATCCTCCCCCATCTCTCTCCCCTGCGCTCTGGAGTTAGCAGGCATGCATGCCCATGTTTGTGCCTGGTTTTCTACCTATGTGCTAGAGATGTGAACTCAGGTTTTGTACTCTGAGCTCTGCATTTGTTAAATTTTCCAGTTTTTACCTGAATTCTGTGCAACCTCAACATAGTAACCTGAAGTTTAGTCCCAGGTTAGTATTAACAGTCATTGAAATAGGGGCATGTACATTTGCTCATCAGAGTAGAATCCAAACAAATAATTGACTAGTTTTGTTGTTGTTGAGATAGGGTCTTGTTCTGTATCATAGACTGGCTTAAACTTGTGATCCTCCTGCCTCACTCTTCATACTTTTACTTAGGCCCATTCATGCTTTGTAAGACTGTTTCGTTTTCATTGTACTTCTAGGAAGATGCCATTTTTTCTTAACCTACTTGGAGATAGATCACAAGAAGGGTTGTTGAACATTTAGTATTTGGAAAGCATAAGGGTATATTAGTATACCATTATTAGATTCATGGTAGTTACAGTTACATTTTTATTCGCTCTGAAGTCTAAATTGATTCCTGCTTTCTTTCTGGACTAAGGGCAGATTTGTAGGTTAGCCATGTATCTATCCATACATGAACTTAGGGATGAAGGCTGACCTGAAATTTGGCCTACCTCTTGGATTCCAGACCTACCTGTATTCACCCTGGTTGTGCAAGAAAGGTTTGGTCTGGAGAGGTAAGCTACTTTTGCAGTATGGGACCAAGAACATTAGGTAAAAAGGCTATACAGTTAAAAATATTGTTAATATATTCCACTGGGATAGAGGTAAGTTGAAACTGTTTTCTGACAGCCTATCTTATCATTTATTTTCTCCATGTCATAATTCTTCTGTATATATTTATTTAAAGTGAGATAATTGTGTCTCGGCTTGTACTTCCAAGTTTATTGTGAGCAAATAAATCATGGTATGTATGATTTTTTTAGAAATTGCTACCTTAGTTCAAGATAGTGATATTATTTTTAGAATAATAACAAAACCAGGGCAGGTAGTTATTCCTATTCTTTTTCATTTGTATCAGAGTAATTTTAGATTTCAAAGATGTCAAAGTTTGGAGATCTTTGATGTAACAGGAATGAAGTAGAATCTCACAGTCAAGGTATTCCCCTTCATATGAGGAGGCAAGAAAGAAATGTAGAAAAAGTTAAACTACATCAAAAAGAGTTCCACAGCAGTTGAGGCCATTGCAGAAAGGTAGTAAGAAACTTGAAAATCTATAAATTTTTTTTGAAGGTAAACCTATCACACACAAAATAAGAAAATAATATTGCTGTCCTGTTGTCCTTGCCTGTTCCAGTAAAGTCCTTGAGGGCAGAGAAATTTTCTAATTACCAAAAGTCCTACTTTTTAAAGGTACAGATTAAATGTCCTGCTTTTGTTTTGTTGAGCACCAAAAGCAGAAGAACTAATGGCCAGTTTTGAAGTCATAATTGTTAATCACGACCCAGGGACCATGTTTTTCAAATTCACCTGTAGAATAGTTCTATTTGTTCAGCTCTGGGTTTTGTTTGTTCTTTTAACTCTGAACTGACTTAGTGATGAAATCAAATGGTGTACATGTCTCTTATCATGTATTAAATTTAATGAAAAGGACATGTTGCTGTGACCAATGGACTAGTTTGTATCCTGTGATCATTAATAATTACTTTCTGTTAAAATATTGAAGCCTAAAGTTCTAGTAAAGCCAAAATTAATGAGTTATCATATTTCACAGTGTAAAAGTTGACTTTCCATCTAGGTAGATTTTGCTGTGTTTAGAGGAAAGTTTTTATTTTCAGAAATGGAACCTAGTCATTCCTGAGGTGACATGAAAAGATGAGAAAGGTGAAGAGGTTGAGGGTAATTAAGAGAATCCTCAGGGAGACAAGCAATTGACATAGGAGCTTCTGAGAGTGACTGAACAGAAGTCATGGTTTTTAGTATTCTTTTTAAGATGTTTTATCTGAACACTGCATACAGTTGAAGGCGTAAGCTCACCATATAGCTGTTTAATAAATAACTCACTTTGCTCGTGCTATACTTGCAAAGGAAGTGTCAGTAGACCGAAACCTAATGTTGCAGGTGTCTGGAACCATGATGGAGGAGGACAGTGCTACAAAAAGTGGAATCAAGGGTTGGGAAGTGGTGCAGTGAGTAAAGTACTTACTGCATGAGCACGAGGACTTGAATTTGAATCCCCAGCACCCAAATCTGTAACTTCAGTGTTGGGAGTGGGACCAGAGTCAGGCAGATCCCAAGAACCTGCTGGCCAACCAATCTAGCTGAGATGGTAAGCTCCAGGTTCAGTAGGAAACCGTGTCTCAGAAAATAAAATGGAGAACAATAGAGGAAGACCACCCAGTGTTGACCTCCATAGCCTGCACTTCCACCTGCACAATTGGGATCAAAGATATGTTAGGTTTTAACATAACTCTAAGTGTTATCTAATAAGTACTTTTCAAGTTGAAAACTGACCAAGAAGAAGGGTATGGTGGTATACACCTGTAATCCCAGCCAGAATCTGAGTCAGGACGGGAAGATCGTATGTTCAATGACAGTTTGGACTGCATAACGAAATAGAAATTCCTGTCAAAAAATGTATAACTATTATTTTGCTGTAAGAAAATACTTTGACCCAGAGTTTTTGCTGGCCTCCAAATCTGTGAACTTTAGATTCAATAAGAAAGCCTGTCTCAAAAAAAAAAGATAGAGTTGAAAACACCTTTGTGTGTACTTTTACCTATGCGCGTGCACACACACACGTACATGTGTGCTGTTGTGCAAAAGACAGGCCAAATTTACAGGGTTCATAATTAATAAGGAAATGTTTTGCTTCTAATAAAGCAGAAAATTGTGTGTTTAGGAAATACTGTCATGTAGAACATTTTTGTGACTTCCTAATGCTTCTCAGTTGTAAAATTGACATATTCTATTATAGCGTATATGGTATAATTCTTTGGAATATAATTACCCTAAATATAAAAATAAAACATTTTTTCAGACCTTTGACTCATTAACACTAGTCTTAAAATTTTATCCCAAGGAAATAATTCAAAAGAAGACTTATATATCTAAAATATTTATCAAAGTAATATTTATAATAGTGAAAAACAGTAAGTTTTAAGTTGAAGAACAGATAAATAAAATGTGTTCTATTATAAATTAGAATGTAATGTTATCTGTATATTGTTCTCATTGACATCTAAAATTCATGGATGGGAACCAGCAAGATGGCTTAGTGGGTGGAGATACCTGCAGCAAATCTGGTCCTCTTAAATTCAGCCCTGGAAACCCACATAGTCTTAGAAGGAGAGAACCAACTACCATGGTGTGCTTTTGCTTTCTCTTTCTCTTTCTCTCTCAGATCCCAAATAAAAATGCAAGGTGGAAATGGCAGTAACCTACATTTCTGGCTGTGGAAGGCAGAGCCTGGGAAACCCCAGAGTGAAGCATCCATAATCACAGCAACCCAAGTGTTTTAGTATTTTAGGTTGCTGTGATTATGGGTAATTTTTTATACCCTTATAAAAAAGGTATAAATATTAAGAATAGTTAAATAATTTATGTACTGAATAGACATGGTTTGTATCCAATCCTGGCTTCTAAATAGTGATTGTTATAATTTTTAGACATTTCTCTTGGGAAGTTGTGCTTCTGACAGGAATATAGTCCTATACGATATGAGGCAAGCTACTCCACTAAAAAAGGTGAGTTTCAATTTTGTCTTCACTTTTCACATTGTAAATTGTAAAAATGGATTCCATAAATCAAGT
Organism: Typhlomys cinereus; assembly: GCA_023101885.1. Classification (NCBI taxonomy): domain Eukaryota; kingdom Metazoa; phylum Chordata; class Mammalia; order Rodentia; family Platacanthomyidae; genus Typhlomys; species Typhlomys cinereus. The sequence goes on from JALPQD010000167.1 coordinate 2,648,084, forward strand.
GGCTGAAAATGTGAAACAAATGTTCACAGTTCTTTGACCCCTACAGTTGGTGATTGCAGGACTCTCAACTCTCTACTGCTTTTTAGAACTCTTGATTCTTTGTGTTTTCATAATGACAGAAAAATTTAGGCATTTAATTATTATATATAAAATTGTAGACTTTGTAAATGAAAGTTACTTCATTATTTTTACATGTAATGATAGTTTGAGCCCCATGATTATCATATGATATGTACATTATTTTATTCCAAAAAGTTTTAGAACTCATTCTCGTAACCTTCTTTATTTTTGTTTATGTTGATAGATAGTAGTTTGACATTTTTCTTAAACACATCTTGTTGGAGATGACTGGCTGCATTAGATCCAAGATGATCATTCCAGGACTTAGATGCCAAAACTCAAAAAATATTAGGCTGACTTTCCAGAGGGAGAGATGGATAGCAAGATAAGATAGTTCAGTGGATGAAACACCTTATACTCAAACCTGGCAACCTGAGTTCATTCTTGGAAGTTCACATGGAGGAAGGAGAGAACCAACTCCTGTCTTCTAACCTCCACTTGTTCACTGTGGCATGCACACATTTGCTTGCGTATTCTTACCCCCACTCCCAGTTTCTTATAAATAAGAAGGAGAGAAATATTGTTTGTAGGTCAAGTAGACTACCATAAGTATAGGGAATAAATAGTAAAATTGATATCAAACACTGACTTGTGAGGGCTCATTGAGGGTTAGATGTTCATGTCCCATCATGTCCCATGTGTTCATTGTCATGGCTTACATATAGAAGAAAATGCTTTTAATTGCCTTTTTTTTTTTTTTTTTTTTTAAAGCCATGTGCAATCCCAGCACTTGGGAGGTTAAGTCAAAAGGATCAAGAGTTCAGGTTCTCACTCTTCAAGTCAGCCTGGGCTACATGAGACCTTGTAAATAAACAAAATCTGTTTTTAGTTCTCTAAATTGCTTCTTTTATAACATGTTGATAAAATTAAAAATATTAATGTTAAATTAAAAGTAGAATGCATGTGTGAATGTATGTTTGATTAATAAATCCATTAATCTTTCTAAAACAATGAGTTGTTTCCTCATTTGTGTGATATACAAGATTTGGTGTCAATGTTTTTTTTGTAAAGTAGTGTAATTAACCACTACTTTTCAGTATGTTTACAAAAATGCAATGTTTTAACAATTTAGCAGGATGGTGACATGAAGTAAAAATCAATCTAAAGCATGTATACACACGCACATGTGTGCATTATATGCAGATGGAAGAAAATAACTATTGCCTAGCATTTAGTACCTTCTAAAAATCTGAGCCCAGTTCATTCTACATTTATTTGTTTATCTCATAGACAGCATTGAATTAGAGTTTGCTACATATTAATGGACACTGTTACTTTCTCTCCCTTTTTTAATCTAACATTAGCAATGTTTCTTATGTGTTTTTTTTTCCTAAATATACTAATTCTTAATTAGGGGTTATAAGGTATAGTTCTGGAATGTGGAGGGGAGCAGTTACTGGGGAAGTGGCTGAAAGTAAAGCTTCCTACAGTAAGTAGTCACATATGGTAGCAGATTGTCATCCTTGTTCTCAGTAGTACTACACTGAGAAACACCATAAATTATTTGTCATCAGAAGTCATGTCAAATCTTTCTCTTTTGACACATTTTTTTCTGAACTTTAATCCTAACCATTGTTAAGTTTTGTCCCTGATTTGTTAACCAGTTACTGTAGTGTTACTTGAAATCAGCCAGGTTTTAATCAATTTTTTTTTTATTTCTTTTCCCATGCTTTAAGATGTGTTGTATTTATAAAAGGTACTTACTAAATATTTGTTTAAATCAGATGAAAAAATGATGGATAAAGAAAAGGAATGAAGTAGGATGGATATTCGTTTTGAAGGCATTATTGCATGGTAATAGTGTTTGATTTCTTTCTCAGGTTATCTTAGATATGAGAACAAATACAATCTGTTGGAACCCTATGGAAGCTTTCGTTTTCACGGCAGCAAATGAAGATTATAAGTAAGTTTCTCTTTAAGAACTTACTCCTATCTAGCTTGTCTTGGTTGCATTGTTTTGCTAATACAGTATATTTCACCAGGGAAGTATATTTTCACATTTTAGTATGAAAGATATCATTTCTTTTACTAAAATAGTTAAACAAATTGAAAAAAAGCTTTTTAGGAAAGTATTTTCTAGTTATCAGACAAGGGCCAGTAAACTAACACGTATGAACCAAATCCTGACTGTGTCCTGTTTGTGTAGCATTTTGTTGGAATGTTGTCATGCTTGCTTATTTATCACATATGGTTGCTTTTGTATCATAATGCCTGAGTTGGTTATTTCAAGAGACCTTGTGACCCACCTTGGCTCAAAATATTAAATTTACAGAAATTGGGTAATTTCTCATGTATTTAAATAATGACTGAACCAGCTTGGCATGGTAGCACATATCTTCATATCCACTTCTCTAGAGGCAGAGACAAGAGGGTCAAGTTTGAGACCGGTAGTGTGTTTAAGGACACCTTGAGCTGTAAGCTAAATCCTGACTGAGAAAGCAGAAATAGGGCTGGGGAAATGGCTCAGGGGGTAAAGCCTTTGCTTCACAAACAAAAGGATCTGAGTTCACATCCCCAGATCCCACATAAAAAATGCAGGGGAGGGGGAGGGGAATGCCTGCAGCTTGTACTTTCTTAAACTTTGGAAGACAGAGCCTGGGAAACCCAAAGCCACATAATAAGGAGGTACAGCAATCCAGGATGATTCCCCAGGGTCACACACATTCAAGTGTCTCCCAGTACACAGAAACACATGCCAAAATAAATACATAATGACTGAACTATATGTACTTTATTGGAAACAGTAACTCCTACCCACACAAGTCTTTAAGCTCTTTTAGGTAGCTGATACTTAATGCAGTTAAATTGTTAGTTGTGACTATTAGGTGAGTAAAGCAAATAGAAAGTTAACATCTTAAATTTTTAGCTTAATGGGGCTGGAGAGGTGGCTCAGGGGTTAAGCCTCTGCCTTGCAGATGGAAAGTCCTGAGTTCGGATCCTAGACCCCACATATAGATGCTGGGTGGAAGCAGGGGGTGAATCCCGGGGCAGAGTAAACAAGGAGGAGGTGGAGGCGTCCATGGTGGTTCCCGAATTTGCCTGTGGTTGTACACACACGCACATACATACACACGCTCACACACACAAAATTGAATAAAAAAATAATAATAATAAAAAGAAATAGTTTCTTGTCTTTCTTATCCTCTGTATTGATTACAGTGTTATATGGTGTGGTCTTAGTATGTATCTTGAGAAGGCAAGAGTTTGTTGATTACATTGAGCTTTATAGAGATTTTCTGTATATAAAAATCAGGGCTGGAGAGATGGGTCAAGGATTAGGATTCTGCATCACAAGCAGAAAGTCCTGTGTTTGGATTCTGGGTCCCATATTAAAAAAAAATTGTGTCCACTGTATAGATCTGAAAGCATAAATGGTGGTATTAGTTGATAAATTGGATTATGTGATATTTTAATGATGTCAACTGGAATGATCTTAGGTCTTAACAGTATACAAGCACATCAATTGGAGCCTTTTATTTACATTAATGAATTTTGATATTAAATGTCACTGTTGAAAACAATGAAAGACAAAATTAATATTGTATTATCATGACCTATTTGTTAGTTTCTAAAGTTTGTGAACTAGTGGTTTTGTCAAGATAATCTTTATGTGTTTGTTTCATTTCCTCAGAACTTTTTTTAATGTTTTATTTTTTTCCCAATCATACAAACTTAATAGGTACCCCAGTCCCCTCCCTCCCTCCCCCTCTCCTCAGTCCCCCTTGCACCCTCCCCCCTTTTCCCCTTTCACCCCCCTCCTTCTCCCTCTCCTCAGTCCCCCTTGCATCCTCCCCCCCTTTTCCCCTTTCACTCCCCTCCCTCCCCTTCTCCCAGTCCCCCCTTCTTCCCTCATTCCCTGGAGCATCCTTTAGCGTGAGTGTCAAACTTCTCTCTGCCGTCCTCCACTGTAATGAGGTGTAAGGTCTCAGTGGCATTGCCCAGAGCCCTTACTTATGCTCCCTTTTAGTATGGGAACACTATTGTGACTATTAATCCCTTGCCTCTAAGGATCCTAGTGCCTGTGATCCATGCTAGACTTTGGGGGGGGGGTCATTGACTTGTCAGCCATTGCACAGGTCATGCAAAAAGTCCGATTATGGCTACTGCGGTCCTAACCTGTGTGGAGTATCTTGCATATCGTTGTTCCTCCCCATCTTTAGGCTCTTACAATCTTACTGCCCCCTCTTCCACAAATTTCCCTGAGCTTTAGGATGGGGAGAGATTTGGCTGGTCTGATTCCAGGTAATTAATGTAGGTCTCTGATGTTCTGAATTATGGTGTGTTGTTGTTTTCAGTTTTGCTGTTCCTGCTCCACCCTTGGCTCCATCCTGATTGGTATTGGAGGTCACCTCCTAGCCAGAGATAAAAGGCTTTTTAAATGGAGTCTTACTATAAGAGTAGATGAGTAGATTCAAAGGTAGACGGAATACGATTAGGAGACTGCAGTGGGGGGGGTGTGTCATTCTCCCATTTGCAGGTTGGCCATCGATCTACCAGACTCTGTGCCCTCCCTGACTGGTGAGATCAAACCCCCTCAGTTGCAAGTGACCCGGAAGGAAAGTCAGTGAGCTTAACCAGACGTCTCATTACTTACTTGCAGTACTTGATGTGGCCTATTTTGTCTGTTGTAGCATGATCCCCTCCTTATTTCTATGGAGGGGCCCTCCTTCCCCTACCCTCCTGTTCATAATCTTTGCAGTTACTGTAAGTATTACAGAGATTTATCTTTGAGCGTGTCACTAAGTGGGTTTGGTACTAGGATCCACCTATTAGGGAATACATACGGTGCTTAATTTTTTGTGTCTGGGATACTTCACTCAGTATATTTTTTTTCTAATTCCATCCATTTCCCATCAAATTTCATTAATTCATCTTTTTTGATGGCTGAGTAGTATTCCATTGTATAAATGTACCACATTTTCCTTATCCACTCGTCAACTGTTGGGCATTTGGGTTGATTCCATAACTTAGCTTTTGTAAACAGTTCTGTAATGAACATGGTTGTGCTTCTGTCACTGCAGTGAATTTTTGAAATATGGGGAATTCCCAGAAGTGGAATAGCAGGGTCATATGGCATTTCAATCTTTAGCTTTTTAAAAATCGCCAGACTGGTCGCCAGAATGGTTGTATGAGCCTGCATTCTCATCAGCAATGTAGGAGAGTTCCCCTCTCTCCATATCTTCTCCAGCATTTGGTGTTGTTTGTATTGTGGATTTTTGCCATCTTGACAGGGGTAAGATGATATCTCAGGGAGGTTTTGATTTGCATTTCCCTGATGGCTAAGGATGTGGAGCATTTTTTAAGATATTTGTTAGACATTTCAATTTCATCTCTGGAAAAGTTCGAGTTCCCAGGCCCATTTTTTTAATTGGGCCATTTGTTTCCTTGGTGTTTAGTTTTCTAAGTTCTTTGTGCACTCAGGATAATAGAGCTCTATCAGATATATGGTTAGTGAAGATTTTCTCCCATCCTGTGGGTTGCCTTTGTGCTCGTGTTACAATCTCTTTATCTGAACAGAAGCGCTTTAATTTCATAAGATCCCATTTGTTGAGTGTTGGTTGTAGTGACTGTGCTATTGGATTTCTGTTTAGGAACAGTTGGCCTAGCCCAATCAGCTCGAGGGAGTTCCCTACCCTTTCAACTAGGGATTTTATAGTCTCTGGGCTAATACTGAGGACCTTGATCCATCTGGAATTAATTTTTGTACATGGTGACAAGTACAGGTCCAGTTTTAATCTTCTGCATGTGGATATCCAGTTTTGCCAGCACCATTTGTTGCAGATGCTGTTCTTTTTCCATTGGATTTTTGGGGGCCCTTTGTCAAAGATCAAATGGCTGTAATTGTGTGGGCTTATTCTGGGTCTTCAACGCTTATCCATTGATCTATGTGTCTATTTTGGAGTCAGTACCAGGCTGTTTTTATAACTATGGATTTGTAGTATAGAGTAAGGTTTGGTATGGTGATACCTCCAGCCGTGTTTTTGTTACTCAGGATTGTTTTTGCTATCCAGGTCTTTTGTGCTTCCATATAAATTTTGAGATTATTTGGTTGATTTCTTTAAAAAATCGCTGTGGGATTTTGATTGATATAGCATTGAATCTGTATATTGCCTTTGGTAGGATGGTCATTTTTATGATATTGATTCTGCCAATCCAGGTTCATGGAAGGTCTTTCCACATTCTGGTGTCTTCTGTAATTTCTTTAGGGTTTTAAAGTTTTCATTGTAAAGTACTCTCACTTCCTTAGTTAGGTTTATACCAAGGTATTTCATTTTTTTATGGGTTATAGTAAATGGAAAGATAATCTTTTTCAGAATTTGAATTTCTTGGATTTTTCATTTCTTGCCTTGGAAAGAATTATATACAGCTCCAAAGACAAAAAACATATGCCTTGTAAAAAGTGATTGCTGGTTTTTCGTAGCTGCCCTTATTTAATGATCTTTCTAAGTGTGGTAGCTATATCCGAAGTTCCAGCACTAGGGAGGTGGAGGTGGAGCTTTTGTAGTTAATAGTTATCATCTGCTAAGAGAGAGCTTGAGGCCAGCCTGGGCTACATGAGATCCTGCCTAAATTTTTTTTTTTCTAAAAATTAGGGAATTATGAAGGATGCTCAGCTGTTAAAGCACTTCTTGCACAAGCAAAGCTGCTGGAATTCAGATCCACGGAAGTGCCAAATGGACATAGCAACCTACCTGTAATCTTAGCCCTGGAAGGTGGATCTTGGAATCCCTAGAACAAGCTGCCTGACTAGACTCTTCCTAACAGCATGCTCTGGGTTTAGAGACCCAGACTCAGAGCAATAAGACGAAAGAGCTACTGCAGATGATTCCCATTATAACTCTTGGGCCTCCACATGCACATTCATTCATGCATCCTTGAGGCTATATCACAGGGGTGATACCACGTGAGAGAATATCACAGTGGGTAAAAGTGCTTTCTTTACCAACCTGACCTGACCTTGGATCCCTTGAACCCACATGAAAGTGGAGAATCCAGCAGCTCATAAGCCAGCTAACCTGGCTTATGCATTGGGGTTTCTTCCCAACTCAAACAAGATGGGAAAGCAAGGACTGAAGCCCAAGGTTGTTCTCTCCCTCCACATGAACACCATAGCATGCATTTCTCCGCACATGAATTAGGTACACACATACATGTATGTCTAATGTATGTGCATACATCAATCACTAGTTACTATAGAAAATCTGTCAAATCATTTGTAAGAAGAGAGGCTTTGAATGCAGAGTACTGGAAACCCTGCAATGCTCATGCAGAATTAAGCCAATCTAATCTCTCCCCATCCTAAGGCTCAGGAAACCTTTCAGAAGAGGGGGCAGTAAGAGCGTAAGATCCTAAAGATGGGAAGGTTCCACTGTTGAACAAAATACTCCATTCAAGGCAGGGGTGCTGCATCCAGGAACTCATTGCATTGAGACTTGTCCTTACCAGACAAACATGAGAACTGATATACCAGCATACCCCCATAGACTCTCAAGAATCTCGAAAGAGATAATTACATGCGGGGATTAGAGCTGGACGAGTGAAGGGAACACCCCTATAAGTGAGGTGGTGAGAGGAGGGACCACTTGGTATTATACTACAGAGTCCTGAACCCCCACAAGAATAGACAAGCGAGAGGGAATCCTGGGGCCCATAGAAGTGGATAAACAGGGGCTGGAGAGGTGGCTCAGGGGTTAAGCCTCTGCCTTGCAGGTGGAAGGTCCTGAGTTCGGATCCCAGATCCCACGTATAGACGCCAGGCAGAAGCGGGGGCGGCCTGCGCTTCTGGTCCTGGTAGGGCGGAGCCTGTGAATCCCGGGGCAGAGTAAACAAGAAGGAGGTGGAGGCGTCCATGGTGGTTCACAAATTCGTCCGTGGTTCTACACATACACAGACACACACACACACACACACACACACACACACACACACACACACACACACACACGCACATGCGCACAGCTGAATAAATAATAATAATAAATTGTTTAAAAAAAAAAAGAAGTGGATAAACAGATTGGGAGGGGGAGTAGCATGGATTAATGAAGGATGGGAAGGGGGATGGAGGGAAGCAGAGATAAGTATTCAATATTCTTGTAAAGCTAAGAGAAAAATTTTAAATTATTTTAAAAAGGAAGAAAGGCTTGAAATGGATGATTCCCCCAAAGAATCTTATAACTTAAAGCTTTAAGCATCCCATCCCAAGGTAAATTGATTTTCTTAGAATCTGAATACATTTGTATCTTTTTTTGCCCTGGGGACCAGTAACAATTTGCCAAAAAAGTTTGCTGAAGAAAGCAAATCTTTTTGAGAATCATTGTGCTAGTTTAGGAAATACTTTGTAGACATTTTTGACTCAGAAATTTAACCTTAAAATACCATGTAACTTTGGCTTATGGTCTCATAGTTGTTGCAAGATTTTAATTGTCTCCTGAGTCTGTGAGTGAGTTAGTGAATTAGTCTGCTCAGTTAGAGGTAGCTTCAACAACAGATAATTATTTTTTGCAGTTTCAGAGTGCCAGCAGGTCAGGTTCTACTGAGACCCTCCTGCAGGTTGCCCAGAGCCAGCTTCTGTTCTCCTTGAGCAGGCTGGCTTTTTGGCCTCTTCCTCATAATGGGGATTAGAGTTTATCTTATGAATTTTGAGAGGATATAAACTTTATTAAATCTGTAATTAATACCTTAATACTAGCATTTATTTATTTTGCATGTATGGGAATAGGTGTGGATGCGGATGTATATGTGGATGTTTGTAGAGCAGGCACTTGAGTATGTGCACCTGTGGAGGCCCAAGGATGACTTCAGAAATCATTCTGGATTGCTCTGGGGTTTCCCAGGCTCTGCCTTCCAGGACTGGAAGTGCAGACACATCATTTCCACCCAGCATTTTTTCTTGGGATTGGGGTTTTAACTCAGATTCTTTTGCTTGCAAGGCCAAGGTTTTAATCCCTGTGCCATCTCTCCAGCACTGATAATTTTGAATTGTTTGTTTTTGTTTTAAAATTTCTATGTTTTTCCCAATGAGATTTTTCCTAATGAGATTATATTTTTAAAAAATTAATGTGTTTTATGTGAGTGTAGAAACAAATACGTGGAAGTCATAGAACAACTTTGAGAATTGGTTCTCTCCTTCTACCTTGTGTGTTCCAGAGGTTGCACTCAGGTGTTCAGGTCAGTGTTTTGATCACTGAGTTGTCTTGCTGGCCCAAGATTTATATTAATAAAGAAGGAAGTGTATATGAATTTTTCAATGTAATCTTGTTTGTTTTATAAGTGTAATCTTAAGTAATAAAACTCATTGATTTTTGTGTGTGTGTGTGTGTGTGTGTGTGTGTGTGTGTGTGTGTGCCTCGCCTGCCTGTGTTAAGAATCAAACTGGTTATTTATATGTGCATTGTTTAGCTAATAAGTGTTAATTTTACTAGTATCCTCTAGTACTGCATATGACTTCTTTCTAGAAATTTAATTCAAATATTTAACAATGTCTTTCAGCTTATATACTTTTGATATGCGTGCACTGGATGCTCCTCTTATGGTCCACCTGGATCATGTATCTGCAGTGCTTGATGTGGACTACTCTCCCACTGGTAAAGAGTTCGTATCTGCTAGTTTTGATAAATCTATTCGAATCTTTCCTGTGGACAAAAGTCGAAGCAGGTATGTGACTACCAGTAAGTCATTCATTTTTGTTTGATATTATTTATTTAGTCCTAATGATCATTCATTTTTCTGAGTGGGTTATGTGTATGTGATGTTGTTCACTCCCAGTCTATCATCTACAGGCAAACCAGGTAGTTTATTTCATTGAATAGGAGATTATCTCTATACAATGAACTTTCTAAAAATTTTCATGTAATAATGAAGAACTTAGATAAGTTTTGCTCTCGTGTACTTTATATTATTCATTACAGTGTTTCTTACTCATTCAAATTCAACTTATTTAGCCAATGTGAAAATTAAAAAGGAAAAAACACCTCAAATTATGACCATTCTTGCTCTTTTCCAAGTTAGTAGCGATAGATACATTCCGGTGGATTAAGACATTTGCTATAGTTATATTTGTGTATCTGTATGTACATTAAGTATGAGTTTAGTGTTGAAGATTATTTGGTTTTGTACAATGTAACTCTCTAGTACATATATATTTATACATGCATACATATACAAATATAATACAGCATATATTTATTCATATTATACCATATTTCCATATTGAGATAATTTATGGAACACTGTGGCATTTTAAGAGACTTTCAAGTGAAATTTGTACTTCATTATCCACCTCATTTAATGACTTTAGGATACCAGAGATTGAACACAGATCCTCATGCATACCAGTCAGTGCCCTACACAGTGAGCTGTGCTAACCCCTGATGCCCCTTTCCTGGCTCTTTAAAATCTGACTCATGTATCCGATGCAGCCCCCTTTGTAATGTGCTGTGGTTTGTAAAGCACTTTCATACAGTTTCTTATTCTTCCTTAATAATGTCTAAGATGTATTCCTGTAAGTATGCATAAAGCAAGCAAAGGAAATTGAGACATTTTCCCATAGAAATATATGAGAGTCAGATTTGTTAGCATGCACTCAGTAGGTGGGAGCAGGAGGACTGCAATTCAAGGTCAGTCTGGGTTACTTTGGTTCAAAAACCAAGATAACCAAAATCATAATTAAAGGATTATGATAGTGTTACTCAAAATTAAAGATATGCTTTTCTACTTTAATATAACAAGTTCATATTAAAATATTTAAAAAGAAAACCTAAATGAATGTTCTCTGAAAATACAATGTGTATACACATATATGTTCATACTTATGTACATGTGTATGTACAGTCTTGGTCGAATGTTTTAGTCTTGTGTAATAGTAGTAAAATTAGGTGGAAAGAAAATGTAAAGTCACTGAAGGTAGTAGGAGGGAAGCAAGATAAAACTCGTGTAATGCGGGTGGGCAGTGGTAAGCTACACTAGAAGATGGCAGTATAAGAATGGCAATACAGTTTCCTGGCTTCCCAAAGATTAGTGATCATAGACAGTCTTTTTGGAAACTTTTAACTGCTTTAAAAAAATCTGTCGTTCAGCTCAATAGCGTAGCTTCAACAGAATGAGGACATCACATCAGTTTAGTGCAGTGATGAGAATTTAGATCATTATACCTAATAACAAATTAGCTTGACTTCTGCAATGCAGGTTTCTTAGCGTCCTGGAAGAATGTCTCCAAAGGTATATCCCATCTCACTCTCTTTACGTTGAGCAGGAGGGTATTGACTAGGAAAAGACAAGTGAGGTATGGAGGGTATAGAATTTAGGGAGTTTTTTATCTTCAGAGTTCTGTAAGTGCTGACCCTGCACCTCCCCATCTTGAGGATGAATGTCTCATCAACATTCACACTGTGATACCTTACACTGGTACCTCATTCCACCAAAATGTTTTATCCAGTGCATCCTGAGGGAGAGCAGCTCTTTCCCTTTTTTGATACTAGCAAATATGTCTCATTTTCCAGTGTTTTAACTTCTGATAGTTGTATCATTCTCCATACTCATTTAGAGAAGTCATATTAGTTTTTATATCTTGTCTCATTAATTATCAACAGATAATTGTCATCATCTCTATTTGATTACAGATGTGCTTGAGTCATAACCATCCTAATGAATGTTCTGATGTTTTTGATCTCATTCTGTCATCTGTTTCTGTGGAACTGCTGGTGTTGGTTACCATGCAGCCATGGAAGCGGACTTGATATTCCCTACACTGTCATGTGCAATGCTGGCATTCAATCAGGCCCAAGGCAAGAGTGAAAATTCCATTCTAGGACGTGTGAAAGATCAACAGACTGTGGCTCACCATCATTTCTTGCACCAAACCTTCTAATGTGTAATCATTATGTGATGTGTAAGCAAAGAAAGGAACAAGATGGAAGTAGGATGAATAGGTACCATCACTCACCAGTCCTGCAGCTGACTTGAGGCTGAGTTAGTTATTCCAAAGCCAATGTAGGCCACTAAATCTGGGCCTAGCCAGAAAGCCTAACTTATCCAAAATTATACAAAGGATTTCTACAACCCCATTTTCAGGGAATTTTCTTATTCCTTCTTTGGAAATTTTGTAATTGTAATTTTGGTATGCATTGTTTCTTGTGGAGTTCACATGGAAATGGTGACTTTTGATTTCATTTGTCCTTGGAAGCTAGTTCTTGTCATTACAGAGAATAGGTAACAGGAGCCAGACAATGTTGTAATAGCTATCTTTACTTTTAACAGAACTTAAAATGGTTAAAATAACCAGTAATTGTTGTCAGGCAGGGTCTCTTGTATCATAGACAGACCTTGAACTTACTATGTAATCAAGGATAACCTTGAACTCTTCATCCTTTTGTCTCCTGCTAGTATTTCAGGTGTTTACTACCACATCTGGTTTTATACAGTGCTGAGATCAAGCCTAGAGCTTAATGCTTGCTACAGTCCCAGCTAATTGAGTAGATTCTTTAAAAACAAAACAAAACAAAACACAGTATTTGGAAGTAGGTGTCTACTGAAATTTCTTTTGAACATACTGGGGATTGAACCTAAGGCCTCAAGCATGGCAAGCAATCTCTTGCTAAGCATTATGTACTAAAATTTCATTCAATAGTTACTAAGCAAATAAATAAAACTAATAGTATTCACAGAGGAAAATTAGTTCGTTTAGACTATGTACATAAAGAATTTAAGTTTTTAGAATTATCTCCTAATACAACTTTCAGTGAGCTTTATAAATCTAGAATATAGTGAACAAGAAATTAGGAATTCTACATAGTTTTCCATAAAGAAGGATTATGAATTGCTTTAGTGGTTACTGAAGCTCAATTGGGTTTCTGAACATATATCTTACTTTGAGGAAAGGTGGTGAGGAATGACTCAGAAGAAAGTAGAGCAGACTGGGTAGGCGGCTCGGTGACAAGATGCTTATCTGACAAGCATGAGGACTAGTACTTTCATCCAGAACCTACATGGCAGCTGCGTGTAGGCTCCAAACTTGGGAGGCAAAGACTGGGAATCACCAGCACTAGTTAGCTTAACTATTAGGCAAATTCTGTGTTTAAATGAGAGAGAGATCCTGCCTCACCCATGAAAGTGGAGTGATTGAAGAAGGTGCCCTATGTCAGCTTAGGGCTTCTACATGTATGCCTACATGTCCATCTATACATGTGTGCTCACAAATATCATGCAAAAGAATATAGAGATAGCAAGAAATGAGTATTGTATAAAGCAGAGTATTAAAGAAGGAAAGAAAAAGCATTTTTTTCTTTCTTTTTGAAAAAAACTTCTTATGGTTATTTTAATGCTTAAAAACACATCTTCAAAGCCATGGTAAAAAGGCAGTTTTTAAGTGGCCATTAAAGACATATTTTATAGATTATTTTTGATTTGATTGTCTTTTATGGGTTTTCTGTACTGGGTATAATTTGTTTACTTGTTTCCTTTCTTTCATGTTGTCTACATTCTGAATAGTTTTACTCAGACTTGGAAATTTTATTTCTCCCAAGTCTCATCTTAATTTCTCTGACCTTTACTTGTTTTTTAATGCTCTTAACACTTCCCAAATATAGTATCTTCTGTGAATTTACTTAGCATGTTTCACACCCTTTCCAAATAGGTATTGATATTTGACATCTCCATTTATTAAATGATTCTTACCTCAATTTATCAGGCACTTTTGCAGCCCTCCCTTTGTTTTCACACATGTAAATCAACCCTTATTTCAATTGAGCTTTTAAAACCATTCCCAAAGCCAGATTCAGCAAGCTCAGGTGTACTCTTTGCATGCCATTGCATTCGTTTTATTTTTCAGTAAAACTTTTTTTTGGGTGGGAGAAATTTGTGACCTAAATTGAATTGGAAATGAATAAGGACTAATTAAAAATTTTTTTCTTTTTCCATTTTGTATGTATGTGTGTTTTATTGTACATAAGTGAACATGTGTGTGTATGTGTGTGTGTGGATGCAAGGTTGATATCATAATCATCCTCAATTACTTTTCCACCATATTTTTTTAAGACAGAATCTCTGATTAAACTCAGAGCTTACAAACAGAGTTAGTCTGACTAACTAGTTTGTCTTTCTGGAATTCCCAGCCTCTCTCTTCTGAAGCTAAAATTACAGGTGGGTCACCACATCCACCTGTCATTTTGTGTGGATCTGGGATGCAGATTCTGATCTGTATGTTTGCACAGCAAGCTCTTTAACTGCTGAGCCATCTTTCCAGCCCATAAACTTTTTTTTTTTAGATTAAAAAGTTACATTAGCCCATTTAATTTTGATTGCATCTTGAGCTTTCAACTATTTTGTAAAACTTTTTGTACATCAGATTTTGCCTACAGTGTTTATGTTTATTTTTCTTACCGGATTATAAGTTCTCTCAGGGTAGGAATTATTTTTTAATTCACCAGCACTTAGCAGAGAATCTTATTAGATGAGTGCAATAAAACTACATGGAAATGAATTTGAATTTTCCTATTGTATTCCCTCAGGACTTAGAATGGTCTCCTGATAAACGATAGGCAGCGGTTAAAGAAAATATGTACCAAAAATCTTAAGAATTTTAATTTAATTCTTTTTCCTTAGGGAGGTATATCACACAAAACGAATGCAGCATGTTATCTGTGTAAAGTGGACTTCTGACAGCAAGTACATTATGTGTGGATCTGACGAAATGAACATTCGTCTGTGGAAAGCTAATGCTTCTGAAAAATTGGGTGTGGTAAGAGACTCCATTCTCTTTCTTTGTCATAAAACTAGTTTCCAGGCTGGAAGATGGCCTCAGGGTTTAAGACTTTGTCTTTCAAGCAGAAGGTATAGAGTTTGGATCCCAGCTCCCACACAAAAACACCAGGCTGAATATGCAGCCTGTTCTTCTGGCCTGGTGGGTGGAGTCTGAGAAATCCCATAGTAAAGCAAAGAGGAGGTAGAAGCAATCCAGTATGATTCCTGAAGTCACTCTTGGTCCTACACAGGGACACACAGTGCCCTCCGATACACACACCAATAAATAAAATAAATAAATAAATAAATAAATAAATATTTTATAAAAATAAATAAAGCTCGTTTCTAGGGGAGATGGCTCAATGGTAGAAGCCTTTGTCTCAGAAGCAAAAGGACCCCAGATCACACCTAATAATGCTGGAGGGGTATGACTGACAGTCCACCTTTAATTCTAGTTCTGGAAGGCAGAGCTTGGGGATCCCTAGAGCAAGCTGGCTAGCCAAACTAGCCCTAGTGAATGTTCTGAGTTTAACTAGAGACCCAGTCTCACAACAGTAATGTGGAAGAGTGTTCTGATGATTTCTGATACCACCCTTGGGCCTCCACAGGCAAACACTCAAGTGCACTCATGTTCATACACCCATACACACATGTGCCTCCTACCCCACAGGCAAAACGTACATGCACACTCATGTACTACATGGCATGCATGCTAAAAACACAACCATAACATGGAAAAAATTTAGCTTTTATTTTATTGTATGTCATTGTAAAAGGGGTTTATTGAAGTACTTTAATTTCATTAAGTCGATAACCACTGTGACATTAAAAAAAAAACAGCAAGAAGAGCAAGGCTTTACTTTCATGTCAAAGACCCCTTCAAGGCCACAGAGATGACTATGTCAGTAAAGTGCACATCATGCAAACATGGGGTCCTTAGTTCAGTCTTGAGAACCCACAGATGTAAAAGTGAAACAAAAACTGAAATGCACAGGGGCTGGGAAGATGATTCACTAATTCGAAGCACTTGCCATGAAAGCAAAAATTCAGATCTCCAGATCCCATGTCAAATGTCATATGGATGTGACAGCCTGCCCATAACTCCAGCCCCAGAAGGCAAGTCTAGCCTTACAGGCGAGCTCTGGGTTTAATTAGAGGCCCAGCCTCAAAACAATGCAATGTGATCAAAGATAATTCCAGATACCAACCTCAGGTCTCCACACGTGTACACACATACCCATATACACACATGCACCCATTCACATGTAACACATATACACACACCCCATACACATGAAAAAAAATGGGCAAAGCATAAGTAATTTCAAAAAAGATGAAAACAAAGGGCATATCTGTAATCCCAGCTGTGGAGAGGAGATAGGAGGATCCCAGGGCTCACTAGCCAGTCTGTCTTGTTGAATTGGTGAGTTTTGGGT
Organism: Typhlomys cinereus; assembly: GCA_023101885.1. NCBI lineage: Eukaryota > Metazoa > Chordata > Mammalia > Rodentia > Platacanthomyidae > Typhlomys > Typhlomys cinereus. The sequence continues at coordinate 2,664,376 of JALPQD010000167.1, forward strand.
TCAGTGAGAGACCCTGTCTCTAAAAAGTAAGGTAGAGAATGATTGATGAAGATTCCTGACACCAGCCTCAGGCCTCCACATGGGTGCATGTTCATATGCACCTGCACACGCACACTTACAACACTTTCAGAATGCCTTTATTAATTTGTGTTTGATAATATTTGAGCTTTCTTGGTTCTTTGTGTTTCCTTGGAACAAGGGGCGGCAACATGGTAATAGAAACTTAGGAGTTACAAGAATTTCTTTTTCTTCTGCAACAGGAATAATAATTGGAAAAAAATCAAAGACTGCAGGTCCCTGAGAGAACTTTTAATATCAGAAACAGTGAAACTCTTAAATACAGGAAGCCGAGACTGAAACAGATTCCATGTGAATAAACACTCATGTTGGTTCATGTGCCTGAGTTAAAAGAGAATAGTCATTTTTTTTTTTGTTTTGTTGTTGGTACTTTTGTAAATTTTCTTTATGTGGAGTATACAGAGCTTAAGTTTAGTGATCAATAAATATTGCACTGTGCCTGGGTCTTAGTTCATTATTAAATGTGCTTTTCACTTGTATCTTCCTTAACATTTATTAAACATACCTAGTTATTACAGGGTCAAATACTTGTGTTTTTTAAAAAAATTTTTTTGTATAGTTATTTATTCTAATGGTCTGCTTGGCACAGATGCATTTTTTTTTTCTTTTTTTTTTGGTATTTATGTCTTTGCCCTATTCTTTCAACATGACTGTGTTTCACTTGGTGGCATTATGTTTACATTGTGAATGTGCTCCTGCAAAAGCAGTTTTGTACTTGCTGAGTGATAATACATGACTTTGTAAAAGGCACAAGTACATTGACCATTTCAGTTGTATATTATAAAAGTTTAATTTAGGGAATGAAGGAATAGGATAGTTCTTAGTGTCTTTACACTGAAGCAATACAGAAGTACTAAAATGCATTTTCTTTTTAGCTTACATCACGAGAAAAAGCAGCCAATGATTATAACCAGAAGTTAAAGGAAAAATTTCAACATCATCCTCATGTAAAACGTATTGCTCGCCATCGACATCTGCCAAAATCTATCTATAGCCAGATTCAGGAACAACGCATCATGAAGGAAGCTCGTCGCCGAAAGTATGTGTTGAGACATTTGACTGTATTTCAGTACTCTTTTACTCTCTCGCCTCTTTCATCCCATCATAATCAAACAAAAATTGTCTTTCAGAGGAGTAATTTATATAAGATTTATTTTTGAAGATTTATGTGGACTTTTTCTCCACCTTTCCCAAAGAAGGGGGAAACTGATCACATAAGAATAGTTCAGTGGTAGACCCTGGCTCAGCAGCATAAACAGAAGGAAGGGAGGGAGGGAAGGAAGAAAGGACTTGTGTTGTACATAATGTTTAAGAAGTATTTCTTTGTGTGTATGCATGTGTATGCATGTGTAGTATATGTGTGTTTGTGTTAGTGTACGTGTGTGTATGAGTATGCATGACATGAAGACCAGAGGTTAATGGCAGGTGTCTTCTTTTGCTGCTTTCCACTTTACTTTTTGTGTGACAGGTTATCTTAACTGAACCTGGAGCTTACTAGTTGGCTATATTGGCTGGCTAGTGATCTCCAGGGATTCTATCTCTGCCTCCTCTGTGCTAAGATTACAAACACATGCTGCTATGCCTCAGTTTTTAAAAAAATTATATTGTGTATTTTCCCAATGAAAAGAATTCTAAGCAGCTGGGTGTGGTGGCACACAGCATAATCCCAGCACTCTGGGTCATGAGTTCAAAGCCATCCTAGCCTATACTATGACATCCTGTCTCAAGAAAACAAAAACAAAGAATTTTTAAAAGTCATATCTAGAACATATCTGTTCTTTTCTTTAAATTTTTTAAATATGCATCATCATAACTTGCGATCTAACTTTTTTTGTTTGTTGAGGTGGTAACATAGTATGAATTCCTTTCTAGAGTGGTCTTGAACTTCTATCCTTAAGCAATTCTCCTTAGCCTTTGCAGCCAGATAGAGATGTAATATTTTGAATCTTAAGCAGAACACCCCTTAACACCACCATTTCTTCTATGGACTATTCTCTTTGGAAGCCATGTCTTAATGCAGAGTACTTAGAAACTCTTGGAGCTCTGTTTAAGAAAAAAAAATTAGGCTATGCAAGTTAATGTTACTTTTACTCTTGTGTAGCTATTGAGATTGAATCATGTTAATACCTCAGTAATTGTGCCAAGTTTTTTAACTTAGTGAAGTATCAATAATAACATAATGAAGTGATAATAAGATAAGCAATAAATAAAAGTTTTCTAGTGTGTAGTTCTCTCACTGGGACCTAATGAAAGAAAATGCTTTCTGATTTTTCTTTGATCAAGATGACTTCTCATAAGCTTGCTTATATTTTATATATTTTGTCTCTTTCTAGGGAATTGAATCGTCGTAAACACAGCAAGCCTGGATCTGTGCCAATTGTGTCAGAGAGGAAGAAACACATAGTGGCAGTAGTGAAGTAATATTTGGTATTCTTCCCAAAACTGATGTATAATTATGTTATTTTTCATTTTCAAACTTTGTAAATAAAAAGTATGGGCTCTTGTTTAATAGTAAACATTTCAGTTGTGTGTTTTTCTGCTTTCCTTGCTCATGTTTTGGCTGATCTAAAGTCTGGTTATAAAATAAGCTGTCAGTTTAGACACTGCCTACCAAGTGCAGCATCCTTGGTGTTTGTCTTGCTGTCTTGTCAGCATTTGGAATCACTGCCATGAAGCAAAGCCACCTGCTGAGCGCTGGAACTGCTTGCTGCTACTACCTGGGTTTCCATGGTGATGTTTCAGTGTCTCGCACATAACAGAACCTGAGTGGTTAAAGACATGAGCAATTTCCTGTAATTTGAACCTTTTACTAAGCTAGAAATAGGAGCATGTTCTGACCGTTTTGAAATGTCATTTTTGAGTTCATGTCTTTTGTAATAAAATACAGATATATTTTCCCAGGTGAGATTGTCAGGATGGAATCCTAAGGAAGGAGATAAGTATGGTGGCAATGTGAAAGGTTATTTAAGGAGATAAAGAATTGTAAGTAGTAGCCCCTCAAGGGAGAATAGTTTATCATATGCCTCGTTATTAAGTCTCACTGTACTGCTGTGACCCTTCTGTTAATGGAAACAAAATGTAAATTGTTTCAGCATTTTGTGACTCCCACTATCTTACTTTCAAGGGGGGTGTTGCAGTCAGCCTGCAACATTGCTGATAAATGACCATCAGACGACTTAAGGGAACAAGGGACAGTTCTCAGTCCAGCTTGACCGGAGGCATGCACCAACACCAGGGCCAAGGGAACTGGCCACACCATCATTGCATAATGGCTGAGAGATGGATGATCCTTACTTGCCAGACCAGCATGTCTGGCCAAGTACACAGAAGGACGCCAACTCTCTCAACCAGCTCTCTGATTTATTCAGGGCCTAATCCCATCCACCATGGGCTGGATCTTTCCCATTAGCTAGACTAGACAATCTCCTTCAGGTTTGCTCTGAGCTTAACTTAACCATCAGCTCTCTACAACTGTGCCCAGAGCTCAAACCCTCAACAGTCAAGTTGATACCTGTGCTTAATTATGACACTCCACTCCTTGTCAACTTGACACAAAAACAATTGCACTTTTAAACTGTAACTTTTCCTGTCCCCACAGATATTAAAAAAATATGAATACATTCCATGGACAAATTTATCATTAAAACTTCAGTTCCAACATTTTAAAAGTTCAAAGTTTTTTAACTTTAAGAGCGTATTAAAACAAATAAAACATTAAAACAGAAGGATCTTGATACGATGAGAAAACATTTAAGATCAAAGTCCAGCAAATTACCACATCCTGTACTTCAATGTCCATCTTCTGTTGCTCATCATATAACCACGGTGGCTCAAAGATTTCAGGAATTTCCGGTCCCTGTTTGCAGCTCAAAGTTGTAAAAGCAGAGTTCCTCTGAATTAGGCTGAATCTCCTCTGGCAGCTGTCCTCGGCATACATCCGATGGTTCTGGCATTTCCACTTCTCTGGGTTCACCTCTGCAATTATAAGCTTCACCTTCTCTTGCAAGAACTCTATGCCTGCCACTTGGTGCCAAGCATTTGCTGCTTTCCATGAACCCCTCAAACTGTTCAAAATCAGTACCACCTGGGGGACGCTGCCAGACTCCGAAACGAGTTCAAAACGAAGCTTGGTCCATTCGAGCCACAGCTGTACCAAGTTTTATGGCTGATGCTGGACAAAACCTCTTTTAGGCTGCCAAACATCCAAAGGGCAAGAAACGGCTTTAACTTGGGCTTTGGGCCCCTGAAGGAATTTGAGTTTCCAAACCATGAACTTGCCATGCAGTGGTTTTCATGTTTTCCACCATCCCAGTGCAAGTCACTAGGTTTTCCTTCACTGATAATCATTTCTCCAACAGCAGCAGATATTCTGCTGCCTGCCCTTTGCACATCCAAATGTTCAAGGCTGCCAACACAGCTCTCCTCTGTCCAGCAAACCAGTCCATCATCTTTAAATTCAGCTTTATCAAAATCCTTGTTCCTCTCATCACAAATTGGGCCCAAACAATCTCTCTCAGCAATTGGCCCACTAAACTCTAAGAATGGTATTTGTAAATCCATAAAGTGAATATTCTCAAGCATTTCCAACTTTGTCCAGCAGAACCGTTCAAAAGCCACAAAATCCATAAAGTCAGATTTATCAGCAACACCCCACTTTCTGGGTACCAAATTCTGTTGCAGTCAGCCTGCAACATTACTGATACATGACCATCAAATGACTTAAGGGAACAAGGGGTTTATTTCTTTACAATAGTCCAATTACAGTTCTCAGTCCAGCTTTATGGGAGAACACGCACCAACACCAGGGCCGAGAGAACTGGCCACACCATCATTGCATAATGGCTGAGAGATGGACGATCCTTACTTGCCAGACCAGTATGTCTAGCCAAGTGAACAAAAGGACACTAACTCTCTCAACCAGCTCTCTGTGATTTATCCAGGCCTAATCCCACCCAACATGGGTTGGGTCTTTCCCATCAGCTAGACAATCTCCTTCAGGTTTGCTCTGGGCATAACCATCAACTCTCTACAACTGTGCCCAGAGCTCAAACCCTCAACAGTCAAATTGACATCTGTGCTTAACTATGACGGGGAGAAGGAGAAAAATTGGAAAATGAGTGTATCATAGGCAAGAAAGAATAATTGGATAATCAAGATATCTTACGCAAACATTCATGGTCAGCTTGGGTGTTTGAATAGTGAGCATTGTTGAATCATGCAACACCTTAAATCCCTGTTAGAAAGTACTAAAGTGTTGATGGCAGGGGTGTCAAAACATGGCGAATCAATGTTTTCTCCTATTCTGTAATATGACAATCTCAGTAGTATTAGTGGTGCCTATATATAGAATGAGAACATTGTTTTGACTCTTCGTTTAAAGTTAATGGACAAGGACAGCTAGGATTCAATTAGGGCCAAAGCATTCTCACTGAATGGATGTGTAAGTGAATGAGTGATAATATATTTATCATTGAGTACATGAGTGTTCTTTGATTAGTCAGCTTGTATTGATCCCTAGCTCTATATCTGTACACTCAGATACATGTGTCTGTATGTGCATGCATGTGTACATGTGTGCTTAAGAGTAGCACCAGCTTCATGCCTGTGTAAACTCATTATTTTGCTCCAATCCCTAAATTTCATCTACAGTCTGTAAATGACACACCACCTCAGAGTTACACAGGAAAAAAATCTGTGTAAGGGCACAGATTTAATACTAGTAACAATAGCACTTGCTGTTTACTAAACACACAACACTGAAAATGGTTGCATGCACTTAATCAAAATTAATTTACCTTGAATTCTCATAAGAACTCCAAAAGGAAAGCCTTACTATAATCCATATTTAGTGTGTATTTAATCTATATAAGCCTTAAAGGGACTCAGTCTCAAAGGAGATAAACATGAAAACAAGTAATTGCTGAGCATTATGATGTCTTAGCAGGATACTGTAGCAGCTCACAGAAGAAAAGCCTTCCTGCTGGGGAAGGAAGCAGCCCTCCAGAGGGAAGCAGTGCTTATCAGAAGCCAACTCTGGCTTGTCAGGGCTGAGCAGAAATGGAGTAGGGTGGTTTGCAAAACAAACTTGAGACCACTTCTTCAGATATGTCATCATTAACTAAACAGCTCCTGCAAATGCTGTATAGAAAATTACTGTGCGACATCAATATATAGAGTTGTGGTAATGTTTTTTCTCCAGAGGGAAATTGAAGGGAGTTTTGGTACATATTTGTTGGGCAGTACAGATTAATGGATCAGAATGCTGAAAGTATTGATATAGGAGTCTTAGGGCAGAAAGAGAGAAGGTGGTGAGAAGAGAAGGCAGTGATCCCGGCTCAGATCCTGATCCCACAAGATTGCCCACTATAGGCTTCCAGTGGGTGCATGCACATGCCTATGCATATGCAAATGCAAAGGAGCGAAGAAAGTTGGCCACAAACAGGTCTTCTGATCTTTACCTGTAATGTACCCAACTAAAGCAGAAAATCAGTTTTAGAGTTAGTTGTTTTTAAACTTTGTGTGTGTGTGTGTGTGTGTGTGTGTGTGTGTGTGTGTGTGTGTACCATGTGTCCCTGTGCAGGCCCTGGCATTTTTTGTGGGATCTGGGATTCAAATTCAGGACATTCTGCTTGAAAGGCAGAGTCTTAACCCCCAAGCCATCTCTCCAGCCTCTTAGAGGCAGTTTTATAAGTACGCTTCAATGGAGCTGGGGACGCAGTTCAGTTGGTACAGTGCTTACCTAGCACGCATGAAGTCCTCAGCACCGCATGGACTGGGCATGATGAAGTTTGCCTGTAATCCCAGCACTAGAGGCTGGAGGATCCGAAATTGAGAGTGAGTCATCCCCAGCTACAAGACAAGGGTGTTTCTAGCCTGGAGCACATGAACCACCCCAGGCACTTAAAAAAACCTCAAATGAACAATGTGGTGGTGCAGCCACTGAAGGAAGGCTGAGGCAGGAAGATTGGAAATTCAGACACTCTGGGCTCCACAGTGAGACCCTGTCTCAAAACAAAATAAAACCAAAACAAACAAAAAAAAAAAACCATCAAAAGAAATACAACTGAACAGAAAGATTAAAAGCAATGGTTGGTTATTACATACTTGTAATCCCAGCACTACAGAGCGGGAGCCAGGAAGATCAGAAGTTGAAGGTTATCTTTACTATACCGCAGGTTTATAAACACTAGCTTAGGGTTCATATTGCTACAGTGAACATTTTTCTGAGGACCAGCCAAGAAATTTGGAAAGGAATTAGAGAAATGAGAAAGGATTCCAGTATAGCTGAAGCAATCCTGGATTGTAGAGCTTAGTCCTGTGTTCCCCTGTGTTCATTCTCTACCCTTTGTCTTATCCAGGTTCATGCTGTATGTCCCCAAACAGTTGTCCTAGCCTGAATTGACATGGCTTTTTCAATTCCAGGGGCCCACTAGCTACTTACTTGTTTGCCTTTCATTTATTTAAATTCTGAGAACTCTTGTAACAGTTACTGTTAACTATTGCTGTGAGAGAACACTCAAAATCAGTCAACTTAAGGGAGAAAGGGAGGTTTATTCTGCTTACGGTTCCAGAGGGAAGGTACAGTCTCTCAAAGCAGAGGTAGCATGGCTGGCTGGCCAAAGCTGGAGGAGGCTAAGTCACTGCAGACATCTTGGAAGCTGAGAGCTGCAGACTGCTTGCTTCAAAGGCAGACTTCTCCCGGAGGTAGGGTGGGACTAATCCACCTCAAGACCCACCCCTTGTGACTGCCTTCCTCCAGCAAGGCTCCACCTCTCAAGGTGCTATGACCTTGCCAAACACATGAGACTGTGGGGGACACATTTCAAACCATGACGACTCCTTAGCTGTGATCCTTGTCAACTTGACAGGATCTAGAAGCCTCTGAGTGAACCTGTGAGGGATTTTCTCCAGTGAATTAGCTGAGGTTAGAAGAGCCACTCTGCTTTTCCCTACCCCTCTGGTTGCAATCCCATCCTGAATAAAAAGGAGAAAATGAGCTGAGCACCAGCGTCCCACGTTCTCTCCTTCCTGACTGCTGCATCATTTTCCTGCTGCCATGACTTGTCCATAAGATGAACCTTTGTGCTGATAGCATTACCCCTCCCTCCCTTTAGATGGGGAGGGCATAGGGAGAAGGAGCACAAGTGTTAAGAATCTGTGATAGTTAATCCTGGGTGTCAACTTGACCACACCTGGTATTAACTAAGATCAGCTGTCAGAGACTTAAAGAGATTATCGAGATCAACACATTACAGTACAAGACCAGCCCTAGATCCCATTGGAACCTTCCAATAATGGACCAGATGAAATGAACCATAGGACAGAGGACTGGGAAGAAGAGAGACTCTCCAGGAGTCCTTCAGCCACCAGTCATTTCACCTCAGCTGTGACTGTATTTCCCCTCTGGAACTGTAAGATGACTAAATTTCCTTTTCTCTTTTAAGTTATTTGACTTTGGGTGTTCTCTCACAACAATAGTTAAGAGTAGCTGTTACAGAACTTTTATAGAGAAGGATAAGCCCCACATAATATTGATCTGAGTATCATAGATGAGCTGCCACTTTTTGGTTTGGATGAAATTTTTTTTTCTATTAGGACTATAAACTTCTTTTTTATAACATTTTTTCTTCTCAAGAAGAAATATTGACCGGAGCCCCACGTGTCCCGGCGGAGAGCACCCAGGCCGACTGCGGCTTGGCCTGCACCCCCTGGCCCGGAGGACCCCAGCCCCCTCCACGCGCCGCCCCGCCCCCGCCCAAGGTGAGAGAGAGAGAGAAAGAGACCAGCCCAGCCCCCACCCACCCCGGAGCCCCACGCGTCCCGGCGGCGAGCACCCAGGCGACTGCAGCTTAGCCTGGGCCCCGCCCCGGACCCAAGCCCCTCGCACCCTCCTGCCCCGTGCGCCTAGCCACCCCCCTGGATCCCAGGTGAAGAATTCTGCCATTGAGCCAAGGAGCGAAAGAGCCCAGCCCAGCCCCACCCCGCCCCCCACCCGGGAGCCGCCCGGCCAGCAGCACCGCGCTGCGCAGTGGCCCACCGGGGACCTACGCACGTGGTCCACGGAAGACACACTGCTACTCAGAATTCAATAGAGCCCAAAGGAAACTCAAGCAAAATTCTAAGGAACAAAGGGAGCACACAGGCCATACATCTGGACTCCACTACAGTCATTATATCACGTGGGCGAGTTTCATCTCATCCAGCCCAAAGATAAGTAAACTTTTTCTTTTCACCTTACTGATCCTTTAAAGTATCAATGCTGTGGATCAACTTTCTCATACAGCCACCCCACAACATACAACTCCAGGGAGTACACCACTCACTCCCACATTTCATCAAGAAACTAAATCGTAAAAGTGCACTACCAAATTAATACTCATCCCCTGTTAACGTAACCTGACTTAACTGACGTATTAACAGCCTAGTAGCCTCATCTAGGATATAACAATAACAATACACAAACATACCCAATCCAAGGCAAGCACTAGTAATAACTGGCAAGCGTAACAATACTAACTACGTGGATTCAGTGAAAAACAGAAACTGAAAGGTCCTAAAAAAAAAAACAACAATGTACAAGTCAAAGTGCAGATCCACGAGAAACAAAACCCAAGAAGACCAATCTCCTGCCGAAAGAATCAATCCCATAATGAGGGATTCCGACCAGAACAAATCCACAGAAAATCGCCATGAAAGCCAGACCCAACATAACAACTTTCAGAGTATGATCATTACCATGATTAATACTATGAAAGAGGAAATCTGAGAAGAGTTAAACAACCGAATCAACCACTTTGAACGGGAACACAACAGGCACTTGGAGGAGTTGAGAAAAACAGTTCAAGAAACAAAAATAGGTATGGAGCAATTAAAACAGTCTCAGGCAGAGTTTAAAATTGAACTAAAAGACAAGTTATCTTCAACCCAAAACTCAACAGAGAGTCTTATCAGCAGAACAAATGAGGCAGAAAATAGAATTTCAGATCTCGAAGACAAAGTGGGAGAATTAACCAGCTCAATGGAAGAGATTGTTAAAGCCAAAAAGATACTGGAGAGGAACATTCAAGAGATATGGGACACCCTGAAAAAGCCTAACATGCGCATTCATGGAATACCAGAACAAGAATCCCAAAATACCACACCTGAGGAAATATTTCAATTCATCATAAATGAAAACTTCCCACAATTAAAGAATGAGAGGCCTATCCAAATACAAGAGGCATTTCGCACTCCAAACAGATACGACCAAAATAGAAAATCGCCACGGCAAATAATAGTCAAAACACTCCATATTCAAGACAAAGAAAAGGTGCTGAGAGCTTCAAGAGAAAAAAAGCAACTCACTTTTAAAGGTAAACCTATTAGATAACAAATGACTACTCAATGGAAACAGTAAAAGGAAGAAGAGCTTGGAGAGACATACTTCAAGTATTAAATGAGCAAAAATGCCAACCCAGACTGATATACCCGGCAAAACTATCTGTCATGATTGAGGGAGAAAGAAAAGTTTTCCAACACAAAGACAACTTGAAGGGATACATGTCTACCAAACCAGGCCTTCAAAAAAATCCTAGAACTGATACTCAAGCTTGAAGAAAAGAACAAGCGTATCCAGGAGGGCAGAAGGGAAGTATAATACCACCGAAACATAAATATCAAACAACATGCTTACAAAATCTACTAAACATAAAAAATGTCCAGAATTAAAAATAATTTCTCCATTATAACATTAAATGTCAATGGTATTAATTCACCGATTAAAAGACATAGAATACAAACTTGGATTAAAAACCACAATCCAACAATCTGCTGCCTTCAGGAAACTCATCTCACCACAAAAGATAGGCACATCCTAAGAATGAAAGGCTGGTCCAAAATCTTACAAGCTAATGGAACCAGGAAACAGGCAGGGATAGCAATTATGCTTTCAGAAAAAGTGGACTTCAAACCAAAGAAAATCATAAAAGACACAGATGGATACTACATTTTAATCACAGGTACAATTCACCAGGAAGACTTCACAATCCTGAACATTTATGCACCCAATACGGGCCCCTCCACATTCATTAAGAAAACCCTACAGCACCTAAAGCAAGATATCAACCCCAAACGATAATTCTTGGGGACTTCAACATCACCCTCTCAACATGGGATAGATCAACAGGTCAAAAGCTTAACAGAGACACTTTGGAACTTAACCAAACCCTTAATGAAATGGACCTTACAGATCTCTATCAAACTTTTCACCCATGCACTAAAGAATACACATTTTTCTCAGCAGCACACGGAACTTTTTCCAGAATAGATCACATATTGGGCCACAAAACGAATCTACACATATCCAAAAAAGTTGAAATTCTAACCTGTGCCCTATCAGACCACCATGGCCTAAAGCTGGACATCCACAACACAACAAACAAGAGAAAATACACTAACTCCTAGAAACTTAACACTATGATGCTGAATGAGAACTGGATTCAGGAAGAAATTAAAAAGGAAATTCAAGATTTCCTGAACGTGAACGATAACGAAAATACAACTTACCAAAATCTCTGGGACACAATGAAAGCTGTCCTAAGAGGTAAGTTCATATCTCTTAATGCCTACATCAAAAAAATGGAAACATCAGAAATAAATAACTTAACGATGCAGCTTAAGGCTTTAGAGAAACTTGAGCAATCTGACCCAAAAGTAGTACAAGAGAGGAGATTAGCAAAATAAGGGGAGAAATATCTGAAATCGAGACTAAGAAAACGATAGAAAAAATCAACCAGTCAAAAAGCTGGTTCTTTGAAAAAATCAATAAGATTGATACACCCCTAGCTAAATTAACCAAAAGCAAGAGAGAGAAAACCCAAATTAACAAAATTAGAAATGAACATGGAGTAATCACTACTGATACCCAAGAAATCCAGAGAATTATAACATCATATTTCAAAAACTTATACTCAGTGAAGTTTGACAACACAGAAGAGATGGATGAATTTCTAAGTAAACACATCTTACCTAAATTGAATCAGGAAGTTGTGAATTACTTAAATGGCCCTATAACATATAAGGAAATTGAAGAAGTAATCTCGAATCTTCCCACCAAAAAATGTCCTGGACCAGATGGATTCAGCACAGAATTCTACCAGACATTTAAGGAGTTAATAACACCAATACTCCTTAAACTGTTCCATCAAATAGCAAAGGAAGGAACACTACCAAATTCCTTCTATGAAGCTAATATCGTCTTAATCCCAAAACCTAATAAAGATTCACTTAAAAAAGAAAACTATAGGGGCTGGAGAGGTGGCTCAGGGTTAAGCCTCCGCCTTGCAGGCGGAAGGTCCTGAGTTTGGATCCCAGATCCCACGTATAGACGCCAGGTGGAAGCGGGGCGGCCTGCGTTTCCGGTCCTGGTGGGGCGGAGCCTGTGAATCCCAGGGCAGAAGGAGGTGGAGGCGTCCATGGTGGTTCGCGAATTCGTCCGTGGTTCTACACACACACACACACACACACAGACACACACGCGCGCACACATACACACGCACATGCGCACAGTTGAATAAATAATAATAAAAAAAAATTAAAAAAAAAAAAAAGAAAACTATAGGCCCATCTCCCTGATGAACACAGACACAAAGATTCTCAACAAAGTCTTAGCAAACGGATTAAAAAGATCATTCATGGGGACCAAGTAGGCTTCATCCCCGGCACACAAGGTTGGTTCAACATACGCAAATCAATAAATGTAATTCATCATGTAAACCAGTCCAAAGTCAAAGACCACATGATACTCTCAATAGACGCAGAAAAAGCCTTTGACAAGATCCAAGAGCCTTTTATGATCAAAATGCTAGAGACAGTAGGAATGGAAGGAACTTTTATCAATATAATAAAAGCTGTATACAACAAGCCCACAGCAAGGATTATGCTCAATGGGGAACAATTGGAAGCATTCCCACTTCGATCAGGAACTAGACAAGGCTGTCCACTCTCACCACTTCTATTCAATATTGTACTTGAAGTCTTAGCTGAAGCCATAAGACAAGAAAGGGATATAAAAGGGATTCAAATCAGCAAAGAAGAAGTCAAGCTATCCCTATTTGCAGATGACATGATCTTATACCTGAGGGATCCCAAAAACTCCACCAGGAAGCTCCTGGAACTAATTGAGAAGTTCAGCAGGGTGGCAGGATACAAAATAAATGTGCAAAAATCAGAGGCCTTCCTATATGCCCAGAATGAAAGAAGTGAAAAAGCCTTGAGAGAAACAATCCCATTTACTATAGCCCCTAAAAAAATGAAATACCTTGGTATAAACCTAACTAAGGAGGTAAAAGACCTTTACAATGAAAACTTTAAAACCCTAAAGAAAGAAATAGCAGAAGACATCAGAAGGTGGAAAGACCTCCCTTGTTCCTGGATTGGCAGAATCAACATCGTGAAAATGACCATCCTACCAAAGGCAATATACAGATTCAATGCTATACCAATCAAAATCCCAAAGCAATTCTTCAAAGAAGTTGACCAAACAATCTCAAAGTTCATATGGAGGCACAAAAGACCCAGGATAGCAAAAACAATCCTGAGTAACAAAAACACAGCTGGAGGTATAACCATACCAAACCTTAGTCTATACTACAAATCCATAGTTGTAAAGACAGCCTGGTACTGGCTCCAAAATAGACACACAGATCAATGGATAAGGATTGAAGACCCAGATATAAGCCCACAAAGTTACAGCCATTTGGTCTTTGACAAAGGGGCCCAAAGAATCCAATGGAAAAAGAACAGCATCTTCAACAAATGGTGCTGGCAAAACTGGATCTCCACATGCAGAAGATTAAAGCTGGACCCGTACTTGTCACCATGTACAAGACTTAATTCCAAATGGATCAAGGACCTTGATATCAGGCCAGAGACTATAAAAACCATAGTTGAAAGGATAGGGAACTCCCTCGAGCTGATTGGGCTAGGCCAACAGTTCCTAAACAGACATCCACTGGCACAGTCACTGCTACCAACTCTCAACAGTTGGGATCTTGTGAAATTAAAGAGCTTCTGTTCAGATAAAGAGATTGTAACGCGAGCTCAAAGGCAACCCACAGAATGAGAGAAAATCTTCACTAACCACATATCTGATAGAGCTCTATTGTCCAGAGTGCACAAAGAACTTAGAAAACTAAACACCAAGGAAACCAATGGTCCAATTAAAAAATGGGCCCGGAACTTAAAAGAAATTTTACCAGGGATGACATTAAAATGTCTAACAAATATCTTAAAAAATGCTCCACTTCTTTAGCTATCAGGGAAATGCAAATCAAAACTTCCCTGAGATACCATCTCACCCCGGTCAGGATGGCAAAAATCCACAATACAAACAACAACAAGTGCTGGAGAGGATGTGAAGAGAGGGGAACCCTGCTACATTGCTGGTGGGAATGCAGACTCATACAGCCATTCTGGCGAGCTGTCTGGAGATTCTTAAAGAAATTAAAGATTGAAATGCCATATGACCCTACTATTCCACTTTTGGGAATAACCCCCCATGCAGCAGAGGTTTGCCTCAATAGCACCAGCACGACTATGTTCATAGCAGTACTGTTTACAATAGCAAAGTCATGGAATCAACCTAAATGTCCAAAAGTTGACGAGTGGATAAGGAAACTGTGGTACATCTATATAACGGAGTACTACTCAGCCATCAAAAATGATGAATTACTGGAGTTTGCTGGGAAATGGATGTCTTTAGAAACAATTATATTAAGTAAAGTATCCCAATCCCAGAAAGTTAAACGCCATATGTACTCCCTAATAGGTGGCTCCTAGTACCAAACTCACCCAGCCCACATTGAGACACTCAAGGGTAAATCTATGTAATATGGTAATTGCAAGGATTGTGAACAGGAGGGATGGGGTTGGAGAGCCACACCAGACACAAGGAGAGAGGGGAACATGTTACAGCAGAGAAAATCGACCTCCAAGGAATGCAAGTAAGTAATGTGACACCTGGTTAAGTTCACAGACGTTCGTTCCTGATCATGTACAACTGAGGGGGTATGATCTCACCAGAAGGAGAGGGCATATAGTCTGGCAGATGAAAAGAGATCATTTTGCAAATGGATGACTGATCCCTCCCTCACCGAGGTTTCCTGCTTTTATTACATCTATCCTTGAATGTGCTATTATAACAAGACTCCAGTTTAACAGTTTTTTGTCTTTGACCAGGGGGTGACATACAGTGCCCATCAGGATGGAGTGAAGGACATAGCAGGAGCAGCAAAACTGCAAAAGAAAATCAACAAACCACAATCCAGAACTTCAGAGACTCTATATCATCCACATAGAACTAAGCCAGCCTAATCTCCCCCCATCCTGAAGCTCAGGGACATCTGCGGAAGAGGGGGCGGTAAGATTGTAAGAGCAAAAGGATGGGGGGAGCAATGATTTGAAGAGTCTCCACACTAGATAGGGCTGAAGCAATCATAATAGGACTTTGCATGCCCTGCGCCATGTCCGTCACACTATTGACCTCACAAAGTCTAACATCGGCTAAAAGCACCAAGATCCTTGGAGGCAAGGGATTGATGGCCACAGTAGTGTTCCTATGCTTAAGGGGAACACGAGAAAGGGTTCAGGGAAATGCCACTGGGTCCTTTTACGTCATCAGAAAGGAGGACCAAGAGGAGAGTTAGGCATACACAATAAAGGACTCTCTGGGAATTGGGGGGGGGGGGTACTGGGAGATGGGGAGGGAGGGAGGGGGAGCAGGGGGTTCGGGGGGAGGGGGAGGGGGGAGGGAACTGGTCTACCTATTAAGTTTGTATGAGCGGAAATAATAATAAAAATGTTATAAAAAAAAAAAAGAAGAAGAAGTATTGAATGTATAACTCCTTAGTGTTAAGCACTGTGATAGCCACTGGGTAAACAATAATAACAATAACAACAATAATAATAATAAACAATATAAGCCCTATTCTTACAGAATTAACTCTGCTACTCAATGGGTTCTATAGTTTGAGTCTGACGGTCACCTATTTTTTCTTTTTTCCAACCCATTAAAGATGGAGGTGCATAGGGAGAAAGAGCACAAAGGGAGGAAAAACCTTGACCAACATCTAGGAAGCACAGAAGAGGCAAAGAAGAGGCACAGAAGAAGGAAAGCCTATTACATTTCAATTTTAATTTTAATCTTAATTAAATGGCTTTTTTTTTCCACTCAGGATGCGCATGGTCCAGGGAGGACACACTGCTCCTCAGGTAAATACCTCACCCCACACCAGGCCCCAGGTCACCCTCTCATCCCAGCTCCTCCCACCAGCCAGCCTGAGCAGCACCCACTCTGCTCCGGGCTAAGGAGGGTCACTAGGCCACACCCCAGGTCCCAAGTGAACTGCACCTTCACCAGCAGCTCTGCCCTTTCCACCCGGGACCCTTGAGGACCAGGGAGGACACACTGCTACTCAGAATTCAACAGAGTCCAAAGAAAACCCAAGCAAAGCTCTAGGGGACAAAGTCCATACATCTGAAGTCCTCTAAAATCATCCTATCATATGAGAGAGATTCTTCACATTCAGACCAAAAATAAGTAAACCCACTTTTTACCATCCTGTTCCTTTCAATTATTAGTCACTGTAGATTAACTTTTCCATATAGCCACCCCCAAAACATATACAACTTCAGGGACTATACCACTCACCCTCACATATCACCAAGGTACTAAATCGTAAAAGTGCACTACTATACTAATATTTACCCTCTGTCCACTAAACCTGACTTAATAAAAACATACAAACATGCCAACTCCAAGGCAAACACTATTAATAACTGCTCAAGAGTAGTAATACCAACTAATTCAGTTCAGTCAAAAACACACAGAAACTGAAAGAAGGTCTTAAGAGATGAAACAACTATGCCCAAGTCACAATGCCAATCCATGAGAAACAAAACCCAAGAAAACCAATCTCCCACTGGAAGAATTAACCCCACAATGATAGATTCCAACCAGAACAAATTCACAGAAAATAGCCAAGAAAGCCAGACCCAAGATAATGACTTTCACAGCATGATCATTACCATGATCAATACTATAAAAGAGGAAAGCTGGGAGGAGGTAAATAACTGCATCAACCACTTTGAACAGGAACACAACAGACACTTGGAGTAGTTGAGGAAAACAGTTCAAGAAACAAAAATGGCATAGAGCAGTTAAAATAGTCTCAGGCAGAGTTTAAAATTGAACTAATAGCCAAGTTATCTTCAACCCAGAACTCAACAGAGAGTCTTATTAGTAGAACTAATGAAGCAGAAAATAGAATTTCAGACCTTGAAGACAAAGTAGAATTAACCAGCTCAATGGAAGATGTTATTAAACCCAAAAAGATACCTGAGAGAAATATTCAAGAGTTATGAGACATCTTGAAGAAGCCTAATATGCACATTCATGGAATACCAGAGCAAGAATCCCAAAAGACCACACCTGAGGAAATTTTTCAAATTATCATCAAGGAAAAATTTCCTCATCTAAAGAGAGGTCCATACAAATACAAGAGGCATCTCACATCTCAAACAGATATGACCAAAATAGAAACTCACCATGGCAAATAATAGTCAAAATACTCCACATTTAAGATGAAGAAAAGGTGCTGAGAGCTTCAAGGGGAAAAAAAACACAAGTCACTTTTAAAGGTAAACCTATTAAAATAACAAATGACTTCTCAATAGAAACAGTAAAGCAAGAAGAGCTTGGAGAGACATACTTCAAGTATTGAATGAGCAAAAGTGTCAATCCAGGCTGATATACCCGGCAAAACTATCTATCATGATCGAGGGGTAAAGAAATTTTTTCCACCACAAAGACAACTTGAAGACTTACATGTGTACCAAACCAGGCCTTGAAAAAATGCTAGAAAATATACTCAAGCTTGAAGAAAAGAACAAGCATATCCAGGAGGACAGAAGGGAAGTATAATACCACCAAAACCTAAAAGCAAAATAATACATTTATAAAAGCCATTAAACATAAAAAGTGTCTGGAATTAAAAGAAATTTCTCCATTATAACATTAAATGTCAATGGAATTAACTTACCAATCAAGAGACACAGATTACAAACTTGGATTAAAAATCACAACCCATCAATCTGCTGCCTTCAGGAAACTCATCTCACCACAAAAGATAGGCACATCCTAAAAATAAAAGCCTGGTCAAAAATTCTGCAAGCTAATGGAACCAAGAAACAGGCAGGGTTAGCTCTTATGCCATCAGACAAAGTGGACTTCAAACCAAAAAAAACTCATATGAGACACAGATGGATACTACATTTTAGTCACAGATACAATTCACCAGGAAGACTTCACAATACTGAACATATATGCACCTAATAGGGCCCTCCACATTCATTAAGCAAACCCTACAGTATCTAAAGCAAGAAATCAAGCCCTAAACGATAATTCTTGGGGATTTCAATACCACCCTCTCAACATGGAATAGATCAACAGGTCAAAAACTTATCAGAGACACATTGGAACTTAATCAAACTCTTACTGGAGTGGACCTTACAGATCTCTATCAAACTTTTCACCCATGCACCAAAGAATACACATTTTCCTCAGCAGCACACAGAACTTTCTCCAAAATAGATAACATATTGGCCACAAAACGAATCTCCACATATACAGGAAATTGAAATTCTAACCTGTACCCTATCAGACCACCATGGTCTAAAGCTTGACATCTGCAACACAACAAACAACAGAAATACACTAACTCCTGGAAACCAAACACTATGATGCTGAATGAGAATTGGATTCAGGAAGAAATTATAAAGGAAATTCAAGATTTGCTGGAAGCAACGATAATGAAAATACAACTTATCAAAATCTCTGGGACACAATGAAAGCTGTCCTAAGAGCTCTTAATGCCTACATCAAAAAAAATAGAAACTCATGAATAAATAAATTAACAATTCAGCTTAAAGCTTTAGAGACATAAGAGTAATATGATCCCAAAAGCAGTAGAAGAGAGGAGATTAGCAAAATCAGGGGAGAAATATCCAAAATTGAGATAAGGAAAATGATACAGAGAATCAACCAGTCAAAAAGCTGGTTCTTTGAAAAAATCAGTAAGATTGATACACCCCTAACTAAATTAACCAAATTAGAAATGAAAATGGAGTTATCGCCACTGATACCCAAGAAATTCAGAGAATTATAACGTCATATTTCAAAAACTTATATTCCATGAAATTTGATAACACAAAAGTAATGGATGAAGCACAACTTACCTAAATTGAATCAGGAAGTTTTGAATTATTTAAATAGTCCTATAACATATGAGGAAATTGATGAAGTAATCTCAAATCTTCCTACCAAAAAATGTCCTGGACCAGATGGATTCAGCACAGAGTTCTACCAGACATTTAAGGAGCTAATAACACCAATATTTCTTAAACCGTTCCATCAAACAGCAAAAGAAGGAACACTACTAAATTCCTTCTATGAAGCTAATATTGTCTTAATCCCAAAACCTAATAAAGATACACTTAAAAAAGAAAACTATAGGCCAATCTCTCTGATGAACACAGATGCAAAGATTCTCAACAAAGTCTTAGCAAATCCGATTCAAAAACATATCAAAAAGATTATTCACAGTGATCAAGTAGGCTTTATCCCAGGCACACAAAGTTGGTTCAAAATATGAAAATCAATAAATGTAATTCACCACATAAACCAGTCCAAAGTCCAAGACCACATGATACTCTCGGTAGATGCAGAAAAACCTTTTGACAAGATCCAACAGCCCTTTATGATCAACTTGTAGAGACAGTTGGAATGGAAGGAACCTTTATCAATATAATAAAAGCTGTATACAACAAGCCCACAGTAAGGATTATACTCAATGGGGAAAAATGTGAAGCATTCCCACTTTGATCAGGAACTAGACAAGGCTGTCCACTCTCACCACTTCTATTCAATATTGTACTTGAAGTCTTAGCTGAAGCCATAAGACAAGAAAGGGACATAAAAGGAATTCAAATCATCAAGGAAGAAGTCAAGCTTTCCTTATTTGCAGATGACATGATCTTGTACCTGAGTGATCCCAAAAACTCCACCAGGAAACTCTTGGAACTAATACAGAAGTTCAGCAGGGTGGCAGGATACAAAATAAATGTACAAAAATCAGTGGCCTTCCTCTATGCCCAGGATGAACGAAGTGAAAAAGCCCTAAGAGAAACAATCCCATTTACTATAGCCCCTAAAAAAATGAAATACCTTGGTATAAACCTAACCAAGGAAGTAAGAGACCTTTACAATGAAAACTTTAAAACCCTAAAGAAAGAACTTACAGAAGATACCAGAAGGTGGAAAGACCTCCCATGTTCCTGGATTGGCAGAATCGATATCATAAAAATGACATCTTACCAAAGGTAATATACAGATTCAATGCTATACCAATCAAAATCCCAAAGCAATTCTTTAAAGAAATTGGCCAAACAATCTCAAAATTCATATGGAAGCACAAAAGACCCAGGATAGCAAAAGCAATCCTGAGTAACAAAAACACAGCTGGAAGTATCACCATACGACACCTTAGTCTATACTACAAATCCATAGTAATAAAAACAGCCTGTTACTGGCCCCAAAATAGACACATAGATCAATGGATAAGGGTTGAAGATCAAGATATAAGCCCACACAATTACAGCCATTTGATCTTTGACAAATGGCCCCCAAAAATCCAATGGAAAAAGAACAGCATCTGCAACAAATGGTGCTGGCAAAACTGGATGTCCACATGCAGAAGATTAAAACTGGACCCATACTTGTCACCATGTACAAAAATTAATTCCAGATGGATCAGGTCCTCAGTATTAGCCCAGAGACTATAAAATTCCTAGTTGAAAGGGTAGGGAACTCCCTCGAGCTGATTGGGCTAGGCCAACAGTTCCTAAACAGAAATCCAATAGCAGTCACTACAACCAACACTCAACAGATGGGATCTTGTGAAATTAAAGAGCTTCTGTTCAGATAAAGAGATTATAACCGGAGCAAATAGGCAACCCACAGAATGGGAGAAAATCTTCACTAACCACATATCTGATCGAGCTCTATTAACCAGAGTGCATGAAGACCTTAGAAAACTAAACACCAAGTAAACAAATGGCCCAATTAAAAAATTGGCTTTGAACGTAAAAGAAATTTTACCAGGGATGAAACTGAAATGTCTAACAAATATCTTAAAAAATGCTCCACATCCTTAACCATCAGGGAAATGCAAATCAAAACTTCCCTGAAATATCATCTCACCTTGGTCAGGATGGCAAATATCCACAATACAAACAACACCAAATGTTGGAGAGGATGTGGAGAGAAGGGAACTCTCCTACACTGCTGGTGGGAATGCAGGTTTATACAACCACTCTGTTGATCAGCCTGGTGATTCTTAAAAAACTTGAAGATTGAAATGCCATATGACCCTGCTATTCCACTTTTGGGAAAAATTCCCCATACAGAAAAAAGTCACTTCAATGGCACAAGCACGAGCATGTTCATAGCAGCACTGTTTACAATAATAAAGTCATGGAATCAACCTAAATGCCCAATAGCTGATGAGTGGATAAGGAAAATGTAGTACATTTATGCAATGGAATACTAGTCAGCCATCAAAATGAATTAATGAAATTTGCTAGGAAATGGATGGAATTAGAAAAAATTATATTGAGTGAAGTATCCCAGTACAAGCGCCACATGTACTCTCTAATAGGTGGACCCTAGTTCCAAACCCACTTAGTGACTTACTCAAAGATAAATCTCTGTAATACCTACAATAATTGCAAAGATTACAAACAGGAGGGAAGGGGAAGGAGGGCCCCACCAGAAACAAGGAGAGAGGGGATCATGCTACAGTAGAGAAAATAGGCCATCATCAAGAGATGACATCCAATATCCATCAGAATGGAGCCAAGGGTGGGGCAGGAACAGTAAAACTGAAAAAAAAACCCAACAAACCATAATTCAGACCATCGGAGACCCTACATTAATCACCTGGTACCAGACCAGCCTAATCTCTCCCCATCTTAAAGCTCAGGAAAATTTGCAGAAGAGGGGGCTGTAAGATTGTAAGAGCCTGAAGATGGGGAGGAGCAATGATATGCAAGATACTCCACACAAGTTAGGGCCTAAGTAATCATAATAGGACATTGCATAACCTGCACAATGACCGACATATCATTGACCACCCCCCCCCAAAGTCTAGCATGGATCACAGGCACTAGGATCCTTAGAGGCAAGGGATTAACAGCCACAATAGTGTTCCTATACTAAAGGGGAACACAAGAAAGGGTTCTAGGCAATACTACTGAGTTCTTACATCTCGTCAGAGTGGAGAACCCAAAGAGAAGTTTGACATTCACACTAAAGGATGCTCCAGGGATGGGGGGAGGGGCACTGGGAGAAAGGGAGGGAGAGGGGAAAGGAAGGGGAAAAGGGGAGAGGAAGCAAAGGGATCTGGGGAGGAGTGGAGGGAGGGTGGGGACTGGGGTACTTATTAAATTTGTATGAGTGGAATAAATAAATAAATAAATAAAAATCTTAAATAAATGTTGGAGATGGAAATCGGGGCTTTACATATGTTAAGCATGTTCTGTGTTTGGCAACACTTAGAACAGTACTGGTCTATAACTCATACTGAGCAAGTATTTGCTATTATCACTTTGAACATTGACCCTGTGCTGCACCATAAGGCGAACTTTTGCCCTGTTGTCAAGATGCCCTGTGTATAGTAGAGGAAAGCTGTTCACTGCAGGCAAAGAAACACAGAGCAAAGCAGGACTAAAGGACCAGATGTAGTCTTCCAAGTACTGCCTCTAGCTGGATCTTACTGCCCAGTGTTTGTAGACCTCCCAAGGTAGCACCATCCACTGATGACTAAACATTCAAAACTGGAGTCCATGGGTGACTTTCAGACTCAAACTATAGAACCCGTTGACTAGCAGAGTTAACTCTGGGAGAATAGGGCTTATATTTATTATTATTATTATTATTATCATTATTATTACTATTATTATTGTTGTTGCTGTTGTTGTTGTTTACCCAGTGGCTAGCATAGTGCTTAATGCTAAGGAGTTACACATTCAATATTAGTAATCAGGAAAGATTAAATCATCACTCTTTGATGAGTATTTTGGCATAGTAGAGAATGTCAGAGAAAGAACTTCATCTTTATGAGAAATTTCTATAAATATCCTGTTGTAATCTGAAAATGAGAAAGATTATATCTTCTTTATAGGACTATTGTAAAATTTCTGTGATGGTAGATTACCTAAAATAACTATCTTTGTGTCCAGGTACCAAACTCACCAATATCACTCTCCAATCTCAGAAGCATTGCATGTATAACTCTCCTAGGGTTCCAATACCAGGTTATCTCTTTCTTTAAATATTTTATTTGTGTATTTGGGGGGGGAGAGAGAGAATGAGAGAGAGAGAGAGAACCAACACAAACGTATGTATGTCATGGCACATAGGTGGAGCTCAGAGGACATGATCCAGAAGGCAGTTCTCTCCCCTAAATGGACTTTCAGGGGTTGAACTCAGGTTGCCAGGATTGCAAGCAGGTGCCTTACTTGCTGTGCTATCTTGCTGGTCTCTAATACTAGATTCTCTGCGTGATCTTTTTATTATGGCATTTGCAGGAAGGCGATCTGTTCTTGCCTCAGATTGCTGAAAAGTCCCTATGAAAAGTTGCCAGGCCCCTCTGCCTCTGTATTAACCAGCACCCTCCCTGTCCATAGTTACTCCATCCATACGGATATTGAGAAGATAAAGGGAAATGATTAGGATGTACTTTCTGAGCACAAAACATCATGCCATTGGAGTCCGTCAAAGATGATTAATATAACCAGACACTGCCGAAGGGCTTTATGAAAACCAGTGTGTCTTGCAACCTTAATGAGTAAGATTGTAGATATGACAGCTATCTGTAAAGAGCACATAAAAATTTATTAAAGTCTTGAACAACTGCATTATCCTGCTGTACACAGCTTGTACCTTCTCCAGATGCTGCAATAAATGAAAAAGATGGTTGCCATAGAGACAGTTAAACTATGCCCTTTGGCTAGCAGATTAGAAGTCCATTTCAGCCTAATAGAAGAGAATGTCTTTTGCCTGTGCGGATATTTACAGTTTATTTCTAGCACAGCTGTAATCCAAGTTATTAAAGCTCAAGTGTTAAACCTATAAACACTGTATTTTTTTAACAAGACTTGTTCCTTTGGTAAGATGAATTTTAAATATTTATATGCAAATCTTAAAAAGTGCTATTTTTTCCATGGAAATGTATTTTAGAGTTCTTCCCCACAGGATATTATGAAAAATCTTCCTTGGAAATCTCTTCAACAACACACTTGGCTTCATTTTCTTTGAAACTCAGATTTTATTTTCTGAATCATTTGTCAGAGGCAATATGTAGTATCACAAAGGATGTGCCAGCACAGGAAGCGCTTGTGAAACATGGAAAACTCATTTAATAATAACTCACAGTAATCAGTGAGCAGGAAGATTTGTAGATGGTAATATTCAGATCCGTATGTAACCATTTAATCTGTTCTTCAGAATTTAGAGGTAATTATGAATCAGCAGCTGGGAGAATCTGCCAGTCAGTGTGAGCATTTTGCTGCAGGGAGAAAATTTGTCAAGGTTAAGCTTATTTTGTCTAGTTGGGTAAGATGGTTTCTGTGATAACAAAGAGGAAGTTGGACTTTTAGAAATGGAATGAATTTTATGTCATCATAAATCTGACCACTCTTCTCTGAAATATTGCTGCATAAATCCATTTATCAGGTATAGTAACTGTAAAGGAATTTGTTTTCTCTAGGAAAACATTAACATCCCCCCTTCTTGGGATTTGAGGATTTAACATAACCTTCCTTTGCCTAGCCCAAGATTTAAATAATTGCTTCCTTTCCCTGTGCTAGCACTGACTACACTTACATCATTTTGTACGTGTATATGCATGTTTGTGCATATGTATGTTTTTAATTGAGCATTTAATGGAAGAAAGGATAGTAGAGAACATAACTTTCAAATCTGAAGCTATTGTTAAATATTGTGACTCTCAGCCATCCCTTAAAGTTCTAAAGTTGGATGAATAAGTGACGTTGCAAATCATTTCACATTTTCTCTACACCCCCTCAAACTCTTTCTTTTAAATGAACTAAAACCAAATGAGTCACACACACACACACACACACACACAGAGAGAGAGAGAGAGAGAGAGAGAGAGAGAGAGAGAGAGAGAGAGAAATCTTTTAGGATCTAAAAATAGAATGGCCACAAGCCATTAAGAATATCAGTTTTCTTTTTTCCTGAGATGATGTGAAAATGAAGCAATTATATACTTACCAGGTTGAGACTCGATATAGTATAGACATATTGCTAATACTCTTGTTTATTAGATATAAACTCAGTTATGCCTAGTAACTAAGAATGTCTCATTTTAGGATATCTTTAATATTCATTCAAGGAAAAGCAGCTAGCAGCTAAAAGCCAACTTAAAAACCCACTACCAACACTTTCCTCTATTCACAGCATTCTATTAGAGAATAGAAATTCTAACCATTTTCTTTCTACCTCCCCTATAGCTGAGGTGGGCATGTGGATCTGCTTTTGCTGATGAGGCATAAATAAAATCTACTGTGAAGTTTCTGAGAGAGTTTTCCATCTCTTATAAAAAGACAGGGGAGACTAGTGCTTCCTGAACACCCTCTCACCTCTTCTTGGTGTCTTTACTGTGATGGGTGCCTGCCATTATGATGGTGTGTTTCAAGCATGAAGTTCAGGATGGTGGAATGGAAAGACGGACAATGCCAGCAGGGCAGGGGGTGGGGAGCGAGCTAGCTCAGTGGTAAGTCACCTACTCACAAACCCGGGGACCTGAGTGCAAACCTTGAAAGCCTATATAGTGGAAGGAGAGAGCTGACTGCTGAAAGTTGTCCTTAGACCTCCACCCCTGTACTGTGGCATGTATGAGCTCTCTCTCTCTCTCTCTCTCTCTCTCTCTCTCTCTCTCTCTCTCTGTCTGTCTCTCTCTGAATATTTAAGAAAAAGAATTGTGGGGGATTATGGCATTATTCAGCAGGATATATAGGCTCCTATTGCCTCTTTTCAAATTATGCAAGAAAAATTCCTATTGATTTAAGCCATTGCTAGTGTGATTTTTCGAATACTTACAGATGAGAAAACATCCTAATGTGTATAAAACAGTCTGAGTTTTCAGTTTGAAAACCCCACACCCACTCAAACTCCAGGTGAATATATTTTCATTTCATTTTTAAATGTGGGTGAATCATTCCATAAGTAATAATTAAAACCTTTTTCTCCAATTCAGCAAGTAAGCTGGACTTTTCCAAAGGGGAAGAGAAGCAGTAACTTTGTGTTAAACATTAGCACTGCATCAAGACACATATGTAACACAGCTCAGAAATAGTCCTTAGGGTGATAATAGTTTTTAACCAGTTTGGAAATGAGGCTAAATACAGACCAGGAAGAAGTAAATTCAAATTTAATCCTTTAATTAGGGCTTCAGGTAATTCATACTCACCTTGCATATCAAGGCATTTTCTATAGAAGTTAATGAATTTAACTTCATGAATCGAAAAGTGCATCCTCCTGATAAGAATTCCAAGTTCTTTTGCCCAAATCCTCTATCTTTGAAATTAGAGCTTGCTTTCTTGACACATCAGTTTTTTTTTGTGGAATGATGTCTGGATCTTCTAAAGCACTTCTCATGTGGACTCTCCCTAATTAGCACTCCACAGAATAGTAGATGTGCTTCTATGGTTTCTAAGCTATCAGCTGTTATGCAGTGTTATCTATCAGTTTCACTATCTAACACTATCAAGTTCCCCATGATCTCCCAGTCACTGAAGAGAGCCAGGCCATGTTCACGATAATGTCACCGTGTCTGAACTAATTATTTATCAATTCTCCATTAGTAATGATTTCAAATTTGCATATCAGGTCATTCAGTAACAGCTGTCTGTTGATTTATGTTTTAAATAAGGATTAAATTCCCATTCAATTAATCAGTTTCAAATGTACACTTCAACAGCATTTAGTCTGTACTATTCTACAGCTGTCATTTCATCAAATTCCAAGATATTTTCATCTCTGCCTCTTGCCCCCTCCCAAAAAATGCTGTACCCAGCAAGCTACCACTCACCATTTTCCTCTATTTATGAAGTCAGACACCACAAACCTGCTTTCTATCTGTATGGATTTGTGTCTTCTGATATGAACAGAGCCACGTGGTGTGCTGAGCTTTTTGAGATGTTTTTGAGATTCCTTTTCTTTTTTTTTTGTTTTTTGTTTTTTGTTTTAATGTGGGACCTGGGATCCGAACTCAGAACCTTCTGCTTGTGAGACAGAGTCACAACCCCTGAGCCATCTCTCCAGGCCCCTTGAGATTCCTTTTCATCATAGCTTCTCCATTTATAACACATGACCACATTGGATGGTATCTCCCCTGGGCTAATGGGAATAGCATTGCTAAGACATATGCACAATTATTTGTTTTGGCACACACCATAATTCAGTCTCCTTCCACATTATTTATATGCCATGCATATAAATAAATACTTTTTTTTATTTTTAGAAAAGTGAACTATAGTTGTTGCTGCTACCTTTCTGCTGCTGTGAGATAATACTCATACATAAGGGGAGAAAGGGAGATTTATTTGGTTCATGGTTCCAGAAGGGAGACACAGTCAGTGGTGGTGAAAAGGTGTAACCTGCAGAAGCTGGAGGCTGGTTCAGGTCACAGCAGTCACCCATCCTGGAGGCAGAGGAAGCGGGGCTGGATCACTCCCTATGCTGGGCCTTCCTCCAGAAAGCTCTTCTGCTAAAGTCGCCACAACCTTCAAAACATTAGCATAAACCAAGGATTCAAAGACATAAACCTGTGGGGGGCGCTCATATTCAAACCATAAGGACAATTATCATAATGGATACAAAATGGAGTCTTTTCAGGTTCCTAGCATAATCATCTTGTGTTCATTGGCCACTTTCACATCTTCTGTAATGAAATGCTTTCACAGCTTCCTTGCTCATTGTGAGTTAAATTGTTTAACTTTTCATTATTCATATGTATGTATGTAGGTGCATGATTTGTGTATGTGTACTTTAATAGCTTTGCAAATGTTCATCTGTTATCTATATCTCTATCTACATACCTCTGTCTATCTATTATCTATCTATCTATCTATGTATCTATGTATCTATCTATCTATCTATCTATCCAATCCATCCATATCTACACACACACACACACACACACACACACACACACAGATACACACCTACATATTCTTTTCAGTTTCTTTATAATGTTTATTGATTCACAACAGCTTTAAATTTGGACAAAGTCCAGTGTGTCTACTTTTTGTTCTTGCTCATATGTTTAGTGTCAAATCTGAGAATTCACTACCAAATTCAAGGTTTCCAT
The DNA here is from genome assembly GCA_023101885.1 of Typhlomys cinereus. Classification (NCBI taxonomy): domain Eukaryota; kingdom Metazoa; phylum Chordata; class Mammalia; order Rodentia; family Platacanthomyidae; genus Typhlomys; species Typhlomys cinereus. Next base: position 2,692,944 of record JALPQD010000167.1, read on the forward strand.
ATATCACTGTTTCCATTTATGAGTTTGGAGCATCATCTCTTTTTTATGAAGTGAAAATAAGTTAAGTAAAAAAGAATGAAGTGTATTATTAACCTTCTTCGGAATTTACTATATACTAGCCTTCTTCAAGAGTTTACACAAACTTTTTTGTTTTCAGTACTGTATAATCAGAGGTTCATTCTGGAGTCCTCTTTTCACACATCACATTGTCCTATTAGCATCTAATTAACAGAGCCTCCTAACTGATGAGCTCAGTGAAAAAAAGATGATTTAATAAGGTCAGCATAGCCCTTGGAAGACAGGCAGGTGTTTTGGTGACAAATGCGGGCTTCCTCATAAATAAAGGCTTGTAGCACAGACTGGTATTTCTGAGGCTGAAATATTCTGCATATCTGCTGTGCAGCTGTGATTGGACTGTTTCTCAAAAGCCCACATACTCAAGGTGTGTGCCCCAGGATAGCACTGTGGGGAGGTTGTGGAACCTGTAAGAGATGGGGCCCTCACCAGAGACTGGGGGACTCTGACCTCTACTGTTTTCTTTTGTTTTTCACCCTGGCTACGACGTCAGTGAGTTATCTCTGTCATGGGATCTTACCACAATGTGCCATTTTACCACATACCCTAAATCCAACCAGAACCTCCCAAACTGTGATAAGCCTTTCGTCTTCATAAATTATCTCAGGTAGTTTTGGAGTAACAGAAAGCTAACACGCTACTATATTAAATGTGTTTCATTTATGAAGCTTTCTTGTGAATATTTTTCACTGTGAAGATAGTCTTCATCAGTAAAATATAAGACAAAGATTAGAAATGATCAGTAAAAGCCTCTTAAAATTCTGTCCAATAAATAAAGTGGATATTTGCAAGAGAAAGAGATTAACTTTGACTTTGGTTCCTGTTGCAATCACCAAGTTTCCAAAGAAAGGACAATTTTCTGACTAACCTGAGCCCTAAATATGAGTAATTTTCTTGGTAGAAGATCCATAAAGCTTTAACTTTGTGAGATGAAAAACATTACTTATTCCTTACAAAATTATTCAAGTCTACAGGGGTTTTACCCATTGTAACTTAAGTCACAAGGGGTGACTTTATACGTTAAGAGGCCATGCTGAGAATTTATAGAGGACAGAATTTATATGTCTGGATGTCAACACTGACTACTCATTTCACCTTTCTGTCAGTGGTACAATCATTTGGGAAGAGGAATTGGTGCTGCAATATGGTCGAAACTTAATGGACACCTGTGTGGTGGGTCTGGATAGTAGGTCTGCTTCTCTCTGCTCACAGTAGGAAGGCAGTTGCATAAATATTAGCTGATTTCCCCCCCAGAGGTTCTGTACATTGTTCATTCCTATATATAGTTTTTCTCTGTTGTAACCTGTATTCTGGATATCCAGGAGCTTCTGTTCTCAGGAGAGCTATAGCTCTATCCATATCTGGAAAGCTCTGCTCTTCTGTTAGTCAAGGACTCTCTTATCAAATGGCTGCCCCCTCACCTTACACTTCCAGCTGTCCAGTAGTTTCAATAATTTACAATAAGACCTTGAGGCACACAAGTAGAAGTAAACTACTGGCACTTTATTTTCTCCCAAATTCTCTGTCTTGAAAGGCAAGAAAAAGTTGCTGGTGGGTTGACTCAATAAATGAGGCATTTGTGTGAGGACTAGAGGTGGGATTCCCCTTACATAAAATTTGGTAAGTGTGGTAGCCACCTGCAATCCCAGTACTTGCGAGGCAAAACCCAGCAATTCCCAGGACATGCTGGCTAGCTAGTCTAGCTGATGGCAAGTTCTGGGTTCAATGGAGAGATCCTGTCTTTTATGAAAGTAAAGAGAGATCAAAGAAGAGACCTGATATCAATTTCAGACCGTGCACACTTACACAGGTGAACATGCACCTGTGCACACACGTATGCCCATACACATGTGACCATGCAAAACACATGCATGTCCCCTCCTACACACATACTTAGATGTGCAAAACAAAAGGCAAGAAAGAGAGGATGGGAAGACGCTTAGTCAGGAAATGGCTAACAGCTTTAGCCAATCAGTGAGTTCCATGCCCAGAGAGAGACCTTGTCTTAAAGTAAGGTGAACTAGGAAATTATATCCAAAGTTGATTTCTGGCCCCACAGGCATATATACATCTGTGCACATATGTATACACATGCCTGCACACACATGAACAGCTCATACAATACACAAAAATTGAAAACAGAAAAAAATGAGCCTGAAGGAAAATGAGTCCCGTATATATGTAGTGCTTTGCTTCTTACATTCCAAACCTAACTTTACTGGAGATGAGCAATGTTTCCTCCCAAGGGGTTCTCAGGATGGTGTCTTTACATCATCAGGGTACACAGATTGATTTCAGCTATCACATGGATCAAATGCTTTTTATTTTGAAAGTTCTGTTCTATGGGCATTAGAAAAAGATCTAATGAATAAGTAACTGTGTAGTACCATAGATACTACAGCTTAGGATAAAGCTTGTATAAGGATTTAAAAAATAATTGTTTGGAAGGATTTTATTAAAAAGTGAGAGCGTAGGGATATGCAGACCTGGCAAAGATGATGGCAATAACATTCAAAGGCTAAAGTTTGGGAACTTCTGAATTTGATACTTATATTAATGAAGTTTTAGTGATGATCCTACAGTTCAGTGTGGTAGCTAATTTGATGCATGCAATCACATTCAGCTTTCTCTCTCCTACTGTATTTTATGAATGGTTACAAATGCTTGCCCAGTTCCCTGACATTGCAAGCTATCTACTTCATTTGGAAAAGTGCTTACTATGGCAGCCTGCACTGGTCCGCCTTCTCCCAGTTTTCCTCTCCATTCAAGCACTTAGATTCAGCATTTAGCTATAAATGTACTCCCTTGTGACTCTGCCTCATCTAAACTCTCTTATCAGGAGGTCATGCTTGCCTTTCTCTTTTTCGTCTGGCTACTGCTGAGCTGCGGCTCTCATGACGCTTCCATTTAGAAATTTTATTTTCCTATCTGGCACAAAATGTACATTATTTCCCTCATCCATGACGCTCCTATCCACACCACTTCCTAATTCTTTCTGCCTCCTGCAAAACAACACTGGATGGGGACAATCACAACAAAAATAGTTAGGTGTAATTACTGCCTATTTTTATAAAGTTAACTGCGGCTTGCTCCAGCTCTATTCTAGGTATGTTTTAACTACATAATTGACATTAGTCTTCTAATGTGGAAGTGTCCTTCCATCTGGGAAGGCTGGGAGAAAGTATTATCAGCTTACTCTCTTGCCTATTTTTGTATGATAGCACAAGCTGCAATCTCAGGCATTTGCTGAGTAGACTAGGGTCTTTTGAGAAACCCAGTGGCATTCTCAATTGACTGAGACAGTGGTTCCACTTTAGACTAGTTTATTAAATGATCTAATATGAGTAATTTATAAACTATCTTATTTCATTATTTTTTGGTTTCAACCTCAGAAGTCAACCTGTCCTTGACCTCATCCTCAAATTTTGGAACTCCACTATGATGTTTAGAACTTTAATAAACTCTTCAGCATCTTATCTTCTAGCCTATAGTCTATGACCTTTCTGACCTAATCAGGCACCCAGCTGTAAATGGATTCTTGCTAACCAGGTTTTGGTTGATTAAGTTTTGTGATTAAAGAAAAAGTTTATTTGAAAGGGCTTGGTGACACAAGCCTGTAATCCTATCTATGTGGAAAGCTGAGGACAGAAGATTGCACAGTTTGAAGCTACCCTGGGTTATGTATTGAAACCCTGTCTCAAACAATGCACTGTGTTGGCAAAAACTCCACCAATCAGACTGGGAATATATATGTAGGTCAATGGTAGATGCTCGTCCAGGATGTGAGAGGCCCTAGATCCAATTCTCAGCATTAAAAAAGAACTTTTCACATATCCTGAGACCCTCCTGCTTGTTTCTCTTTGTGGTGGCAGCGGCTCGAGAGCAGAATCCCAACAGTGGTGGCACAAGTCATGGCAGGACAGGAGTTTAGAAGGTTCCTTCCACTGTTTGATACAGAACTGGTTGAAAGACTTGCAGCAGAAACTGTAACCAAAGATGGCATCATGTTTCCAGAAAAATCTCAAGGAAAAGTATTGCAGGCCACTGCAATAGCTGTGGAATCAGGTTCTAAAGGAAAGGGTAGAGATTCAACCACTTTGTGTGAAAGTTGGAGATAAAGTTCTTCCCCCAGAACATGGAGGCACCAAAGTACTTCTATATGACAAGGATTATTTCCTATTTAGAGATGGTGACATTCTTGGAAAGATATGTATACTTAAATCACTATTAAGATGGCATCATAGGAAGCTGCCCATGCCACTGAAATGCTGAACTATTTCACCATATAAATAATTTCCATGCCTCCCTTTTATAATATACTGATAATATCTAAATCAATAACACAAAAAAGACTTTACTAATTGTGGTTGCTTTCAATATTGTGAAAGGAAACCATATGTTTGTGACGATTATGGGAAAGCCTTCCAGTTCTCTTTGAACTTACTAGAGAGAAATCCTGTGTGTGTATGTGAGGATGCTTTTGTTTATTCTGGTTCCCTTCAAAGATGTGACAGGAACTCTTATTGAAAGAATTCCTAAAAGCAGAATTTAGGAAACTGGGGAGACTTTATTATTACATCTTTCTAGCAAACATGACAATACATAATGAAGAATTAGTATTAGTGTGTGAGAAGGCAGTCATCTATGCTGAATTCATAGATAGCTAATACACTATCAATAAATGTTGAAGAGACATGGAAAGCACTTCAGTTGGCTTATATGTAAGAATCATGCTGCATGTAAAATGTGTTTTACAAATGTAAAACACAAGAAAGTTGCCAATCATGACAAATAATTTCAAATAGTGGAATCTATAAAGACTCCTATGAAGTGCTTGATACAAAGTAATGTATGTAGAATGCTCCAGAAAGTGTGCAGCCTAAAGAAATGTAAATGCTATATTTGTATTTTCATCAGTGGCTCATTATTAAAGTAGACCTTTGAATTATTGATTTCTAATTTTCACTTTTAGAAAATTATGATAGGTAGTGTACTTTTAAATCACATAAAATAATAAGGTTTTCCTCCTTTCATGTTGAACCATGCTGTGATAGTTAATCCTGGATGTCAACTTGACCACACCTAGCATTAACTAAGATCAGCTGTCAGACTATATAAAGAAATTATCCAGATCAATACATTTACAATACAAAGAGCAGCCCTAGATCTGATTGGAGCCTCCCAGCAGCAGAACAGGTAAAAGGAACCATAGAACAGAAGACTTTGAAGAAAGACTGTCTGCCTCTTCATTTCTTCCACTCTCCAGGATATTTGCAGTGACTGAGCCAATCTCTAGCTTCAGCCACCAGCCAAGTTGTCTCCACTGTGAAAGACCATTTCTTCCCTCTGGAACCATAAGCTGAATAAATCTCACTTTTCTCCGAGCATGACATACTTTTTTTTTTACTCTTCATGTCTATTTTCTTCAAGATTCTGAACAAATATTTCAAAAGTGTTAGCTTTTCGAAACAACTTACACTACTTTTTTCATCTGCCAAGAAAGTATTTAAAATATCCAATCATATAATTTAGTCAAGATCACAGAATTTTAAGTTTCATGTTGAAAACCACTATTATCATATTTTATAACTAATTTTATTCTTTTCTCATTGTAAATTTCTGTTTTTTTGCTTATGTTATTATAAATCCACATACATGTACTCAAGAGCCTGGAAAAATGTACTCTTGTACACACATCTGTGCACAAATGTACACACCCAAAGAGAGAGAGAGAGAGAGAAAGAAAGAAAGAAAGAAAGAAAGAAAGAAAGAAAGAAAGAAGGAAGGAAGGAAGGAAGGAAGGAAGGAAGGAAGGAAGGAAGGAAGGAAGGAAGGAAGGAAGGAAAGAAAGAAAGAAATAAGGAAAGAAAAAGAAAGAAAGAAAGAAAGAAAGAAAGAAAGAAAGAAAGAAAGAAGAAAGAAAGAAAGAAAGAACTAAAGGAACACATGGGGGGAAATTCAGAAACGCTGGAAAATGAGAGGCGGAGTCATCACTTGGAAGAAAGGACAGAGCCCGGGGACTTTAGCTTTGCACAGATCGGTCCTGGAAGAAGCAACAGCACAACACTTCATTCAAAGAGACCAGAGTCATCTTGAGATGACAAGCCCAATACAGACTTAGGATGGAATACAAACACAAATATTATTTGGATATTGTAGAAAGAAAATTTTCCTTCGTAGGGGACCTCAGACAGTACTTAATATCTAAAAATGAACTTAATTACCATCTGACTTGGCAGTGAATTTAGAGTAACAATCTGTTAAAATTATTTTAATGAATCAAGAAGCACTCAGCTGGTTCAAGTAAGTGAAGCCATATTCCTGTTACTTTGGACGATATGTATCTTAAAGCATGCCTTAGTGATCAGTGAGTTACCAGCACTCAGTAAGGAGGGAAAACTAAGGCAAAAAGAGAGAGAGAGAGAGAGAGAAAGAGAGAGAGACAGATATAAGAACAAGTATTTAGTATGGCAAGCGACTGAGAAATTTCACAGTCATAGAATTCTAGGAAAATTCTGCAGATTACTTTGGCAGCTTTTGCCCAAGATACAAAGAGAATTATTTGGGGGTACAGGATATTTTTACTACTCTTTAAATCATACTATGATTTCTTTTAAGATGTAGGTCAATTTTTTAAAAAATTGTACACAGAAAATCACTGTATACCTGAAACATAAATGAAATGCTTTTATAGGTATTTCCCCCACAGAAGGAGCTAAGCAAAATAAAACAAAACAAAACAGAAAACATATGACTCAACTCCATACTCTATTTTCCCACAGTTACTCCTTTCTTGCTGACAGGAAGGGTTCATATTACATTCTTGATTTGAGGAGCAAAGATACATTTCTGATTGGTTCTGATTCAAGCTAATTTTTAACATGCTTTATTCAAAATTTGATGACACCCCTGTTCCTCCTAGAAACTAATTCTATTGTAACCTAGGCTTTGCTTTGTTTCTATTGGAAGGTCTTTTCGTTTGTTTGAGTTTTTGTTTTTAAAACAAGCTACTAGTTGACCCCATGGCTAATAAAGGCAGTGAAAAAAAAATCATTTTGGAATGTCGAAAGGATTTAGAAGTTTGTTAAATGAAAGTGACAGGTGGTAAAATAAAATTTCTAAGAGAGCATAGTGTATGGTATTATGCTAACTCAGAAATGGAAGACCAGTGGCAAGTATTGGTAAGAACTAATACCTGGTTCAGAAACAGCCATCAGCCAGAGGAGGAGGAACTGGGAATCCTCTTCTGGACTCTTCATTTAGTGCCTTGCAATGAGACAAAATAAATAAGTAGATAAAAGAATCATGGGGCAGTCAGAAAGGGGAGAAAGAAATTATCAGAATGTTAGATAATAAGGTGAGAATTTTGTAAGCATGTCTGTGGTATTGGAAGTTTGAGCAGGATTTGACATTTGCCCTGCCTGGGAGGAAAATAAGGTTGGATGATCATGAGGGATACTGTTGGTTTGATGAGAAGGAAATGACTTCATTAGACGAACAAACAAGCAACAGCAATGACCTCTGAAAGCTGGCCACATGTTGCCTTCCTCGGCAGCCAGGTCTTGATTTTCACATTGCTTCCTCCACAACTTCCCATGACAGTATTAAGAAGGGCCCATTTTACGTTAAAAATTATTGAAGAATAATTACAATGTTGCCTAAGCCCCACCATCCACAAGGGAAAGTAGGTGAGAATTCATGTCTCCCTTCATCTTGTGTCCCAAGCACAGATGCACGCATGTCTGTGGTGTTCATGCAGGATATATGTAGCTTTCATTGACACCCCCCCCACCGCTGAGGTGTCCTTGCTGTTCATCTGTAACTGCTTCACGGACCTACATAAATACCCTATTCTCTCTGCTCCATATGCTTTGAACATCTATCATATACTCTCAGTGAATACTCATAGACAAGGATCTACAAATGGGTAGAATCTCTTCTTGTGTCTGCAGCTTCGAGGGGTGAGAAACATTATCACCAACTCACATTTGTATTTCAGCAATTCATTCTTCTTGCCCAAATATATGGCAACTTGATCAATTTTAGGTAATATGATGAGAATTTAATAAGTGTCTATGTGATGATAGATGTGTAGGTAGGGTTTGAGTCTTCCCTGGGGAAACAGGTAAGGTGGATGGAAATTATATATATATTCTACCACTGGGGTCAATAAATTGTATTCATTTGCCAATGAAGCAGTATTCTCAATCTAACTATCCTTGGAAATGTCAGACTTTACCGAGATTTCACTGCACTTTGTTGATTATCATGCTTTTTTTTATAGTTACTTATTATTTTACTTGTGGTGTTATGTGTATGTTCTTGAGTGTATAATAGTGTGTGTGTTTCTGTGTGCGTGTGTGTGTGTGTGTGTGTGTGTGTGTGTGAGTACAGTGCGTGTGATATTGGTCCATCTGATATTTGTCCTCACCTTCCATTGTGATTAAGACAGAGTCTCATCATTTGTTCCTGTTTGCACTAAGCTACTTAAGCTGTGAGTTTCTGCCTCTATCTCCCTGTAGGCCAGTATAGGTTCAAGAATTTGAAAGCAGATCCTCATGTTCGTGTGGCAAGTGCTTTACCTACTGCCATCTTCCCAGATCTACTTTTTCCTTTGGCTAGGACAAAAACAATATTCTCATTAGCGTTCTATATCCTAAATAGAAATGGGCTTGCATTCTTTCTTGTTTGTTTCCGTAAGTATTTGCGGTATGTATGTGAATATTGCTGCATATGTGTAGACCCACATATGTGCATGTGGAGGCTCAAATTTGATAGTAGGAGTCATCCTTGATTGCTCTTCCACTTCTCTCATCCAGGTAGGACTTTCAGTCAAGCCCCTACAGTGTCCGTACCCTGCTTGTTTTGGGGAATCCCCTGTTTCTGTCTTTGGACGCTGAAATTATAAGGAGGAAGCCATGCTAATGTGATGTTTTGTGAGAATTCTGGGTATCTAAATTCTGTTCCTCTTGCTTGCCTTTGTGCTTTGCCCAGCACAAAGTGTTCATTTCTTTCAATGCATAATTGTGTTGGGCTATGGTAGCATAAGTAAGCAAGTCTTTCTAAAAAGGGGCTACAAATGTGAAGCAGTAGATACAGTGTCCTCAAGATAAAAGTGTCCTCAAAGCTAACTAAACAGGTAACATTTTAGGAAGCAAATTAGGTGCTGAGAGAAGAAAATCCAAAGGAGATTCTATTTAACCCATTGTGAAATGGGTTACATATGTGTATATTGTATGTTTAATAAGAAGCAGATTGTTGGACAAAATATGATTTTCTCTCATTCCAATTTTATATCTGATTTCCTGATATCTTAGCCTTCAGTTAAATGGACCCGAAACATAAAATGATCTAAAAGTCTTCCTCTGTCTTCCTTCATTTGCTAAAATATGCGTTCTGGCTCCATCAGCAAAGAAAGAAGTCAAGAGTTCTTTTTTCATTTTCCTTCCAATTCTTTTAATTATTTGAAGTGGTGCTGCTGCAAATAGCAAAAGACTAACTCCAAAAACCAAATGGTGAGTCATTCATTTCCTCAGTCAGAGTCACTTCCAACCTCTGGGTTCAGAGCAGCCTCAGTGTGAGGTTAATATTGGAACCCCAGACTGCTGAAGCACAGTGAGCTTCAGTGCGCATGTCTTCAGGACCGGGCGCTCCCACTGATAATATATGCAGAGTAGCAGATGCGAATTAAGCTTTACATTTGGGAGTTAGGTATTTTGAGAAAAGTTACGGATGGTGTAGGCCGAGTGGGGTAGGAGGAATAAATAAACACATGCTCATATGTATCAGTTAAAGTGGCCAGAATTCATACTGAAAATCAAGGTAAGTTATTGAAGGTCTGCAGTTTCCTACTAGTCTCCAGCAGTAGCAGCCTAGTACGATAGTCAAATAGTTAAGACTTTGGACTCTGAGCTTAAATCCCCACTATACCACCCAGTAGTTATGTAACCTTGATAACTTACTTAATCTCTATTTGTTTCCTCTAACGTTGTCACATAAGGGTTAGTAATACTAGCTAATGTTTATCGAGTGTAGATGCAGTGCATGGCATACTTTCTTGTTTTGATTTAACAAATTATAAGAGGAGTCAGAAGAAAACATGACTTCAGCACAAAAAAGTTTGGAAACCACAAGAGAGTAAAAGAATGGGACACAATGAATGGGCTAAATACAGGGGCAGTTAGAATCCTGGAAGGAGATGAGAAAGAATGAGGAGAGACTTGTTACTACTGTAAACACACTTTATGAAATATAAGTTACTCAGTCGTTGTGAGACTCTGTGAGGTAGGTACTATTCTTGCCACCTTCATTTTAGAGGAAGAACCAAGACCATGCGTGATAAGTTGCCCAGGGCCACACGATTAGCAAGTGGTAGAGCCAGGATATTGACTCCAGTAGTTTGGCCTCTAGAGTCCAAATAGTAAGCTGGTACAGTCATTGAGATACACTAACATGTTAAATAGTCACCCATAAAACCCCATGAGATAAGTACCATCATTATTTTTATTCTGTTCATAAAAGAAGTTAAGTAATTTGCCCAAGATTCTACAGCTAAAAGCAATAGAGTCTAGATACAGCCCCAGAAAGTGCTAGTCTAAGCACATGGTTATGTTGTGCCCCTCTGCACCAAGTGAGAATTAAATGGAAAGTATCTAAAGCACTTCATCCAGTGGGTGACACACACTCAGATAATAATACTATTAATGTTGCTATTACTGATTATCCTTTGATTACTTGTGATTCTGTAAGAGCTGCAGTAGCAACTGCAATGGGGTGGAGAAACAGAAATATAAGCCCCTGTAATATGATACCCTCGCCTTATTCCTGTTACTTCACTGCAATATAGCACACACGCGCGCACACACACACCATGGAGAGAAAAAGAGTCATATACACCTTTTGCAGGAGTTTTAAATTTCAATAGCTTTCCAGCTGTCTTAGCTGAGGGTGTTAGTGATCTCCAAATAACACTCAGCCATTTATAATAGTAGGTATTTTTATAACTCTCGGTATCATCTACTTTTCTAAAGCCATGTTCGTTTATTAGTTTATAGAGTCCTCAGAAGTAACTGAAAGTTACAAAAGTAACTTTCTTTTGTCTATTTTATAGATATAGAAACTGAAGCCTATTGCCCAAGACCAGATCAGAGAGTCGAGAGATTATGGTCCAGTTTTGCTCCAGAATCCAAGATCTCATGCTCACATTGTTATTAACTTTAGCACTTTACCTGTATTTCTGGTAGCTAATGTGCCTTACTTATGAAGATACAAAACATGAAGGTAGCAAAAGAAAATATTTTATATATTTTTCAAAGTATGAAGTAGATTTTTTTTCAGTTTCTTACTATGTAGTATAGGCCAGCCTTGAATTCCATGGTCTCCTGCCTGCCTTAGCTTCTCCAGTGCTTTAATTATAATAAGTTTTTCCTGCTCTCCTCCTCCTCCTCCTTCTCCTATTCCTCCTCCTCTTCCTTCTCCTTTCTTTCCCTCTCCTCTTTTTTCTTCTCTCTCTTTCTCTCTGATCTCATGTAGATCTGGCACTAACTTGTACATACATAGCCAAAGCTAGGAATTCCTGATCCTGTTTCTTTTTTTTTAAAACGAATTTAAACTTTATTTATTTTGCTTGTGTGTGTGTGTGTGTGTGTGTGTGTGTGTGTGTGTGTGTGTGTGTATCAGAGGGCACTGCGTGTCCCTGTGGAGGACCAAGGGTAACTTTGGGAATCATCCTGGATTGTTATACCTCCTTTGTGCTTTGCTATGTGCTTTCCAAGGCTCTGCCCACCAAGACCTGCTTGTGAGGCAGAGGCTTGACCCGTGAGCCATCTTTCCAGCCCCCACACTGCTTCTTAAATGCTGGCAGTACAGGTATGCCTCATGCCTGGCTTGAAGTTGCTTTTAAATTTAATTGCTTTTGGAGTCTTCTCAAATTAGGGACACTGTATGGTGATTATTTTGCTTACAATTCTTTCCATCTACCACCAAAAGTAAGAGTTTCAAATACAGAAAGTTCTAGTTTCATTTGGCAGAAGTGTAAAGCTGTCTCCTTCCTTCCCACAGCCAAGATACATCCTATATAGCAGGAGGTAGTTTGGTGTAACCCCTTTTGTCTTTCATTACCTTTATTGAGATGGACTGAGTGTTGACAGAAACCAATAACTAATGACAACTTTGTTTTGTGATCCTAAAAGACTTTTTTGACAAATAATTTATAGATATCAAAAGACCAAGGGCTTCAAACAAGGAAGATTCAGGAAATTGTAGTTATTACGTGTTCTTCTACCTCGATACAGATATAGTTTACTCTCCTTTTTTTTTTTTAAGGAACATGGAAAAATTTAACATACCTGACTGAATAACAGTAGACCATAGTCATGGTTTGTTAACCCCATCTGCTTCTGATGAGAAGAAATAAGGGTTATAAGGTATTGCCAAGGGAGTTTTTGTCCTTCTGTAAGATAGTTTCCTGAGCCTTTTATACAACAAGTGTTTTGTGGTTCTGGATTGAATAAACTATATTAATATGCAACTCATTGATACTGCATTTTCCAAATTTGTGCTCAGCTTGAAATATTTGTTATTATATCTTATTTTCTAATTTCTGTATCCAGTTGTATCTTATAATCTATAAGCATAAATTTTTAATGTTTTTTTAAGATATTAGTAAAGGATTAGAAAAGAGCAGCCCGAAAGAATAATGCTAAACCATTCTTTTCCTTAGTTTCTGGTACACCTCTAAAGCTAACAGCATATTCTTTGAAGGCAAGCTTTCATTTTTCATCTTATAGTGAGCCTTATATACAGAGTAGATATTTCACTAATATCTGTTGAGTTATCTGAATGATTAAATAAATGGAATTAGCATCACCACCATGAAAGTGTCCGATACATTTTAAAGCATAAATATTTAATTCCTTTTAGCTTTAGTCAAAACATGGATTACTTTGTTAAAATCTAGACTATGGCCCTTTCTGCCAGGTTCGTGCACGGTCCAAGGAGGACACACTGCTCCTCAGGAGGTGACATCCAATACCAATCAGGATGAGCCAAGGGCGGTGCTGGAACAGCAAAACTGAAACTAATAACAAACCATAATTCAGAACATCAGAGACCCTACATTAATCACCTGGAACCAGGCCAGCCAAATCTCTCCCTATCCTAAATCTCAGGGAAATTTGCAGAAGAGGGGGCGGTAAGATTGTAAGAGCACAAGGATGGGAGGAGCATTGATATGGAAGATACTCCACACAAGTTAGGGCCGAAATAACCATAATAGGACTTTGCATGACCTGCGCAATGACGGACATATCATTAACCCCCCAAAGTCTAGCATGGATCACAGGCACTAGGATCCTTAGAGGCAAGAGATTAACAGCCACAGTAGTGTTCCATACTAAAGGGGAGCACAAGAAAGGGCTCTAGGGGGCTGGAGAGGTGGCTCAGGGAGAGGGGGGAGGGGGGAGGGGAAGGGGGAAAGGAAGGGGAGGGGGAGGAGAGGAGGAGGGGGAGGGGGAGGGGGGTACCTAGTAAGTTTATATGACTGGGAAAAAAATTTAAAAATTACATATTCATGAATGAAATCTGATCCAATTGTAAAGAACCTACAAGTTAAATATATTTAGTAAACAAATATAAAAATGAAAGTTAGCATTAAATATTTTTGAGGTTTTTGTTAGAATATCACAACAGAAATACTTCAGAATTATGAAGATGAAATTTTTTTTTGTATTTACCCTATCTTGGTTTTTTTATTTCTGCTCATACAAACTGTTTTTTTTAAATTTCTGCTCATACAAATTTAACAGGTACACTAGCCCCTCCCTCCCTCCACCTCCCCACAAACTCCTGCTTCCCCCTCCCCTCCACATCCACCAGTGCCTCCCCCCCAATTCCCAGAGAGTCCTTTATTGTGCTAAATTTCTTTTAAGTTCTAAAGCCCATTTTTTAATTGGGCCATTTGTTTACTTGGTGTTTAGTTTTCTAAGTTTTTTGTGCACTCTGGATAATAGAGCTCTATCAGATATGTGGTTAGGGAAGATTTTCTCCCATTCTGTGGGTTGCCTTTATGCTCAAGTTACAATCTCTTTATCTGAACAGAAGCTCTTTAATTTCACAAGATCCCATCTGTTGAGTGTTGGTTGTAGTGACTGTGCTATTGGATGTCCGTTTAGGAACTGTTGGCCTAGCCCAATCAGCTCGAGGGAGTTCCCTACCCTTTCAACTAAGGTTTTTATAGTCTCTGGCCTTATATTGAGGTCCTTGATCCATTTGGAATTAATTCTTGTACATGGTGACAAGTACAGGTCCAGTTTTAATCTTCTGCATGTGGATATCCAGTTTTGCCAGCACCATTTGTTGAAGATGCTGTTCTTTTTCCATTGGATTTTTTTGGGGCCCCTTTGTCAAAGATCAAATGGCTGTAGTTGGGCTTATATCTGGGTCTTCAACCCTTATCCATTGATCTGTGCATCTATTTTGGAGCCAATACCAAGCTGTTTTTACAACTATGGATTTGTCTAAGGTTTGGTATGGTGATACCTCCAGCAGTGTTTTTGTTCCTCAGGATTGTTTTTGCTATCCTGGGTCTTTTGTGCCTCCATATGAATTTTGAGATTGTTTGGTCAACTTCTTTAAAGAATTGCTTTGGGATTTTGATTGGTATAGCATTGAATCTGTATATTGCCTTTGGTAGGATGGTCATTTTTATGATATTGATTCTGCCAATCCAGAAACATGTTTGGCTTTGTCCCTTCTGGTTTCTTCTGCAATTTCTTTCTTTAGGGTTTTAAAGTTTTCATTATAGGGCTGGAGAGGTGGCTCAAGGGTAAAGCCTCCGCCTTGCAGGCGGAAGGTCCTGAGTTCGGATCCCAGATCCCACGTATAGACGCCAGGCGGAAGCGGTGTCTGCCTGCGCTTCTGGTCCTGGTAGGGCGGAGCCTGTGAATCCCAGTGCAGAAGGAGGTGGAGGCGTCCATGGTGGTTCGCGAGTTCGTCCGTGGTTCTACACACACACACACACACACACACACACACACACACGCACGCACGCGCACATGCACACAGTTGAATAAACAATAATAATTAAAAAAAATAAAGTTTTCATTATGAAGGTCTCTTACTTCCTTGGTTAGGTTTATACCAAGGTATTTCATTTTTTTAGGGGCTATAGTATGGGATTGTTTCTCTCAGGGCTTTTTCACTTCCTTCATTCTGGGGATAGAGGAAGGCCACTGATTTTTGTACATTTATTTTATATCCTGCCACCCTGCTGAACTTCTGTATTAGTTCCAGGAGCTTCCTGGTGGAGTTTTTTTGGGATCACTCAAGTATAAGATCATCTCATCTGCAAATAGAGATGACTTGACTTTTTCCTTGCCGATTTGAATCCCTTTTATCTCCCTTTCTTGTCTTATGGCTTCAGCTAAGACTTCAAGTATAATATTGAATAGAAGCGGTGAAAGTGGACAGCCTTGTCTAGTTCCTGATCGAAGTGGGAATGCTTCAAGTTTTTCCCCATTGAGCATAATCCTTGCTGTGGGCTTGTTGTATACAGCTTTTATTATATTGATAAAGGTTCCTTCTATTCCAACTGTCTCTGTGGTTTTGATTATAAAGGGCTATTGGATCTTGTCAAAAGCTTTTTCTGCATCTATCGAGAGCATCATGTGGTCCTGAACTTTGGACTGGTTTATATGATGAATTACATTTATTGATTTTCGTATGTTGAACCAACCTTGTATGCCTGGGATAAAGCCTACTTGATCCCTGTGGATGATCTTTTTGATATTTTTTTGAATCGGATTTGCTAAGACTTTGTTGAGAATCTTTGCATCTGTGTTCATCAGAGATATTGGCCTATAGCTTTCTTTTTTAAGTGAGTCTTTATTAGGTTTTGGGATTAAGACGATATTAGCCTCATAGAAGGAATTGGTAGTGTTCCTTCCTTTGCTATTTGATGGAACAGTTTAAGGAGTATTGGTGTTATTAACTCCTTAAATGTCTGGTAGAACTCTGTGCTGAATCCATCTGGTCCAGGACATTTTTTGGTGGGAAGATTCGAGATTACTTCCTCAATTTCCTGATATGTTATAGGACTATTTAAATAATTCAAAACTTCCTGATTCAATTTAGGTAAGTTGTGTTTGCTTGAGAATTTATCCATCTCTTTTGTGTTGTCTGTCATGGTTTTTTTTTTCTTTTTTTTTAATTTTAATACTTTTTTATTATTATTTCAGCTCATACAAACTTAATAGGTACACCAGTTCCCTCCCTCCCTCCTCCTCCCCCCGAACCCCCTGTTCTCCCTCCCTTCACCCCTCCCGCCCCATCCCCCCGTACCTCTCGCCCCAATTCCCAGAGTCCTTTCTTGTGCATGCCTGACTCTCCTCTGGGCCCTCCTCTCCAATGATGTACAAGGACCCAGTGGCCTTTCCCTGAACCCTTTCCTGTGTTCCCCTTAAGCATAGGAACACTACTGTGGCTGTCAATCCCTTGCCTCCAAGGATCTTGGTGCCTTTAGCTGATGCTAGACTTTGTGAGGTCAATAGTGTGTTGGACATTGCGCCGGGCATGCAATGTCCAATTATGATTGCTTCGGCCCTAACTTGTGTGGCGTATCTTGCAAATCATTGCTCCTCCCATCCTTTTGCTCTTACACTCTTACCGCCCCCTCTTCCGCAAATGTCCCTGAGCTTCAGGATGAGGAGAGATTAGTCTGGCCTAGTTCTAGGTGGTTGATATAGAGTCTCTGAAGTTCTGGATAATGGTTCGTTGATTTTCTTTTGCAGTTTTGTTGCTCCTGCAATGCCCTTTACTCCATCGTGATGGGCACTGTATGTCACCCCCTGGCCAGAGACAGAAAGCTGTTAAACTGGAGTCTTATTATAAGAGCACATTCAAGGGTAGATGTAATACTTATACCCAAAAGTGGAATTGCAGGGTCATATGGCATTTGGCAATGGGAGGGGTCAATCATCCATTTGCAAAATGGTTACTTTTTAATCTGCTGGACTATGTGCCCTCCCCTTCTGGTGAGTTCATATCCCGTTAATTGTAAATGATCAGGAACGAATTGTGAACTTAACTAGGTGTCACATTACTTTCTTGCAGTCCTTGATGGAGGCCTATTTTCTCTACTGTAACATGGTCACTTCTCTCCTTGTTTCTGGTGTGGCCCTCCAGCCCCATCCCTCCTGTTCATAATCCTTGAAATTACTGTAGGTAATACATAGATTTACCTATGAGTGTCTCAAGATGGGCTGGGTGCATTTGGTACTAGGAGCCATCTATTAGGGAGTACGTACGGCGCTTAATTTTCTGGGTTTGGGATATTTCACTTAATATAATTGTTTCTGATGACATCCATTTCCCGGCAAATTCCAGTAATTCATCATTTTTGATGGCTGAGTAGTACTCCATTGTATAGATGTACCAGTTTCCTTATCCACTCATCAACTGTTGGACATTTGGGTTGATTCCATGACTTTGCTATTGTAAACAGTGCTGCTATGAACATGGTCGTGCTTGTGCTATCGAGGTGAACCTCTGCTGTATGGGGGGTTATACCCAAAAGTGGAATCGCAGGGTCATATGGCATTTCAATCTTTAATTTCTTTAAGAATCTCCAGACGGCTCGCCAGAGTGGCTGTATGAGCCTGCACTCCCACCAGCAATGTAGGAGAGTTCCCCTCTCTCCACATCCTCTCCAGCACTTGTTGTTGTTTGTATTGTGGATTTTTGCCATCCTGACCGGGGTGAGATGATATCTCAGGGAAGTTTTGATTTGCATTTCCCTGATGGCTAAAGAAGTGGAGCATTTTTAAAGATATTTGTTAGACATTTTAATGTCATCCCTGGTAAAATTTCTTTTAAGTTCCAGGGCCCATTTTTTAATTGGGCCATTGGTTTCCTTGATGTTAATTTTCTAAGTTCTTTGTGCATTCTGGACAGTAGAGCTCAATCAGATATGTGGTTAGTGAAGATTTTCTCCTATTCTGTGGGTTGCCTTTGAGCTCGTGTTATAATCTCTTTATCTGAACAGAAGCTCTTTAATTTCACAAGATCCCAACTGTTGAGAGTTGGTAGCAGTGACTGTGCCAGTGGATGTCTGTTTAGGAAATGTTGGCCTAGCCCAATCAGCTCGAGGGAGTTCCCTATCTTTTCAACTATGGTTTTTATAGTCTCTGGCCTGATATCAAGGTCCTTGATCCATTTGGAATTAAGTCTTGTACATGGTGACAAGTATGGGTCCAGCTTTAATCTTCTGCATGTGGAGATCCAGTTTTGCCAGCACCATTTGTTGAAGATGCTGTTCTTTTTCCACTGGATTCTTTGGGCCCCTTTGTCAAAGACCAAATGGCTGTAATTTTGTGGGCTTATATCTGGGTCTTCAACCCTTATCCATTGATCTGTGTGTCTATTTTGGAACCAGTACCAGGCTGTCTTTATAACTATGGATTTGTAATATAGACTAAGGTTTGGTATGGTAATATCTCCAGCAGTGTTTTTGTTCCTCAGGATTGTTTTTGCTATCCTGGGTCTTTTGTGCCTCCATATGAACTTTGAGATTGTTTGGTCAACTTCTTTGAAGAATTGCTTTGGGATTTTGATTGGTATAGCATTGAATTTGTATATTGCCTTTGGTAGGATGGTCATTTTTACAATGTTGATTCTACCAGTCCAGGAACATGGGAGGTCTTTCCACCTTCTGGTGTCTTCTGCAATTTCTTTCTTTAGGGTTTTAAAGTTTTCATTGTAAAGGTCTTTTACCTCCTTGGTTAGGTTTATACCAAGGTAATTCATTTTTTTAGGGGCTATAGTAAATGGGATTTTTTCTCTCAAGGCTTTTTCACTTCATTCATTCTGGGTGTATAGGAAGGCCTCTGATTTTTGCACATTTATTTTGTATCCTGCCACCCTGCTGAACTTCTCAATTAGCTCCAGGAGCTTTCTGGTGGAGTTTTTGGGATCACTCAGGTATAAGATCATGTCATCCACAAATAGGGATAGCTTGACTTCTTCCTTGCCAATTTAAATCCCTCTTATATCCCTTTCTTATCTTATGGCTTCAGCTAAAACTTCAAGTACAATATTGAATAGAAGTGGTGAGAGTGGACAGCCTTGTCTAGTTCCTGATCAAAGTGGGAATGCTTCCAATTGTTCCCCATTGAGCATAATCCTTGCTGTGGGCTTGTTGTATACAGCTTTTATTATATTGATAAAGGTTCCTTCCATTCCTACTGTCTCTAGCGTTTTGATCATAAAAGGCTGTTGGATCTTGTCAAAAGCTTTTTCTGCATCTATCGAGAGTATCATGTGGTCTTGGACTTTGGACTGGTTTACATGATGAATTACATTTATTGATTTGCGTATGTTGAACCAATCTTGTGTGCCGGGGATGAAGCCTACTTGGTCCCTGTGAATAATCTTTTTAATATGTTTTTGAATCTGATTTGCTAAAACTTTGTTGAGAATCTTTGCGTCTGTGTTCATCAGAGACATTGGCCTATAGTTTTCTTTTTTAAGTGAGTCTTTATTAGGTTTTGGGATTAAAACGATATTAGCTTCATAGAATTTGGTAGTGTTCCTTTCTTTGCTATTTGATGGAACAGTTTAAGGAGTATTGGTGTTATTAACTCCTTAAATGTCTGGTAGAACTCTGTGCTGAATCCATCTGGTCCAGGACATTTTTTGGTGGGAAGATTCAAGATTACTTCCTCAATTTCCTGAGATGTTATAGGACTATTTAAATAATTCACAATTTCCTGATTCAATTTAGGTAAGTTGTGTTTACTTAGAAATTCATCCATCTCTTTTGTGTTGTCAAACTTCACAGAGTATAAGTTTTTGAAATATGATGTTATAATTCTCTGGATTTCTTGGGTATCAGTAGTGATAACTCCCTGTTCATTTCTAATTTTGTTAATTTGGGTTTTCTCTCTCCTGCTTTTGGTTAATTTAGCTAGGGGTGTATCAATCTTATTGATTTTTTCAAAGAACCATCTTTTTGACTGGTTGATTTTTTCTATCATTTTCTTAGTCTCGATTTCAGATATTTCTCCCCTTATTTTGCTAATCTCCTCTCTTCTACTACTTTTGGGATCAGATTGCTCTAGTTTCTCTAAAGCTTTAAACTGCATTGTTAAGTTGTTTATTTCTGATGTTTCCATTTTTTTTTGATGTAGGCATTAAGAGCTATGAACTTACCTCTTAGAACAGCTTTCATTGTGTCCCAGAGATTTTGGTAAATTGTAATTTCACTATCATTCACTTTCAGGAAATCTTGAATTTCCTTTTTAATTTCTTCCTGAATCCAGTTCTCATTCAGCATCATAGTGTTACGTTTCCAGGAGTTAGTGTATTTTCTCTTGATGTGTTGTGGATGTCCAGCTTTAGGCCGTGGTGGTCTGATAGGGCACAGGTTAGAATTTCAACTTTTTTGTATATGTGTAGATTCTTTTTGTGGCCCAATATGTGATCTATTTTGGAAAAAGTTCCATGTGCTGCTGAGAAAAATGTGTATTCTTTGGTACGTGGGTGAAAAGTTCGATAGAGATCTGTAAGGTCCATTTCTTTCAGGGTTTGATTAAGTTCCAAAGTGTCTCTGTTAAGCTTTTGACCTGTTGATCTATCCCATGTTGAGAGGGTGATGTTGAAGTCCCCAAGAATTATCATTTGGGGGTTGATTTCTTGCTTTAGACGCTGTAGGGTTTTCTTAATGAATGTGGAGGGGCCCGTATTGGGTGCATATATGTTCAGTATTGTGAAGTCTTCCTGGTGAATTGTACCTGTGACTAAAATGTAGTATCCATCTGTGTCTCTTATAATTTTCTTTGGTTTGAAGTCCACTTTGTCTGATAGCATAATGGCTACTCCTGCCTGTTTTCTGCTTCCATTAGCTTGTAGAATTGTTGACCAGCCTTTTTTATTTTTAGAGCATGCCTATCTTTTGTGGTGAGATGGGTTTCCTGCAGGCAGCAGATTGATGGATTGTGATTTTTAATCCAAATCCACAGATTTATAATCTGTGTCTCTTGATCAGTGAATTAATTCCATTAACATTTAGTGTTAAAATGGAGAAACTATTTTTAATTCCAGACATTTATTATGTTTAATAGTTTTTATAAGTATATTGTTTCGCTTTTAATGGTGTTATACTTGCCTTCTGTTCTCCTGGATATGCCTGTTTTTTTCTTCACTCTTGAGTATCATTTCTAGCATTTTTTGAAGGCCTGGTTTAGTGGACATGTATCCCTTCAAGTTGTCTTTGTGCTGGAAAGTTTTTCTTTCTCCCTCGATCATGACTGATAGTTTTGCAGGGTAAATCAGCCTGGCTTGACATTTTTGCTCATTCAATACTTGAAGTATGTCTCTCCAAGCTCTTCTTGCTTTTACTGTTTCCACTGAGAAGTCATTTGTTATTTTAATAGGTTTACCTTTAAAAGTGACTTGTTTTTTCTCCCTTGAAGCTCTCAGCACCAGTTCTTTATCTTGAATGTGGAGTGTTTTAACTATTATTTGCCGTGAAGTGCTTCTGTTTTGGTCGTATCTGTTTGGGGTGCGGAATGCCTCTTGTATATGGATGGGCCTCTCTTTTTTTAGATGAGGAAAGTTTTCCTTGATGATCGTTTGAAAAATTTCCTCAGGTGTGGTATTTTGGGATTCTTGCTCTGGTATTCCATGAATACGCATGTTAGGCTTCTTCAGGGTGTCCCATAACTCTTTTTTTTTTTTTAATTTTTAAATTTTTTATTTATTCAATTGTGCGTGTATGTGTGTGTGTGTAGAACCATGGACAAGTTACGGGAACCACCATGGACGCCTCCACCTCCTCCTTATTTACTCTGCCCCAGAATTCACAGGCTCTGCCCTACCAGGACCAGAAACGCAGGCTGCCCCTGCTTCTGCCTGGCGTCTACATACGTGGGGTCTAGGATCCGAACTCAGGACCTTCCGCCTGCAAGGCAAAAGCTTAACCCCTGAGCCACCTCTCCAGCCCCTTGTCCCATAACTCTTGAATATTTCTCTCAAGTATCTTTTTGGCTTTAACAATCTCTTTCATTGAGCTGGTTAATACTCCCGGGCGGGTGGGGGAAGGGAGGAGGTGGCGGTGGCGGGGCGCTATTTAAGCTGGGGGGTTGGGGCGTGGCCCAGGGGGTCCTCCCCCGCCTGGCGCAGCACCGGCTTCTGAAGATGAAATTCTTAAGTCATGCAGCTCCAGAAGAAATTTAATAAATTTTGAGTTTCTTATTCAGTTTTTAACATTTGATAGTACTTGGCTAAGGAGGAAGGAGAAATGTTAGATTTATATTCTTTCAAATGTTATTTCCTACAAATGTATTTGTAGGAAATATAATTCTCATGAAAAATAAAAGAATCTAGACTATGTAATAAGTACAATTTGCAATATAATTAAATAATATTAGTAGCAAGAATAGAGATGTCTTATACAACGAATTCTCAGTAAAAGCTCTTTATTTTGCATTATTTTATATGTATTAACAAAAGAACCAGAAAAAAGAAAAAAGGAGGAAGAGAAAGAAGTAAAAGAGAAGGTAACAGAGGCGTTAAGAGTAAGAGCTAGAGAAGTAAATACAAAAAATTGGAAATCACAACCAACATTTCATTATTGGTTCAATATTAAGCCTCAGAATTTACACGACAGGAGATGTGAATCTACTGCTCTGGAGGCCGTTTCAGACTCCATATGCTTTCTGTAAGGTGTACGTCATATTTGGTGTTTGAAGAGACTTTTTTTTAATAAGGTAGTTCCAAAGAAAAAACAATGGCGACCTGGCAGTGTTGTTCTCACTGAAAGAAGCCATGTCTATTTCTGTTTAGATACGGTTAAGTCCAGCTAGAAAAGAGAAACTTGAAACAAGATAGTTTATTTCTCTCTTTGTAGCAATACAGAAGTGTGATATCCAGGGCTAGTAGGCCTTCTGTTTTCTGAGAAAATAATCTTAGCCCATCTTCTTAGGGGACACAGGCTGGCCTACCCGAAGGCGTGGTGCTTATCCTCAGGGGCAAGTGATATGTACATCTCACACAGCAAGGGAAAAGAACAAGCCAGAGGCAAGTTCCAGAATTCTCCTCCAAGAGTTTCCCAGAAGCTGCTGCGCAGCATTTCCACTTACAATGCATTGGCCAGAGTCCAGGCATGCTGGCCACATAAGCTGTGAACACCGCCAGCAAATGTAGTGCTGGTTTCTGATTGGCTACACACCTAGCTGGAAATTCTAATGCCATTTAAATAAAGAAAATGGATGCTGGGTTTGGAGACAACAAGCGGTATTTCCACAGTACTCAAAGTGGCACCTTCAAAGTAATTTCAGTTAAAAGTTAAATTGATTAAAAAATCAATTTAATTGGAAATTGTTTCTGTGTTGATCTCACATATAATATAAATCAACTTAATAAGAACATAGTTTTGAGGGGAAACATATTTTCATCCGAACATTACAATAGCTTCCTTCTAATATTCAGGAATGAGAACTCAGCAATACCTTTTATGATGTAATTATCTTCCCCATATAATCCTTAAACTAAATATCAACTATTAAACTTTAAAAAACAGAGCAAGATTTTTTTCCAGGAAGATAATTAGGGTCTTCAAATTTAACTTTAAATCTCATTTTCCTAACACTGAAATCATTTGGGAAAGAAAATATATATGGAAATAGAATTGAAAAATACAAAGTAAATTCATTTTCCCAAAATGCACATTACTAAAAATTCATGCTCAGGGGTAGTGGGTTTCTAGAAAGGAGGACTGAGTGCAGTTTATAAGATTTATAAGGCAGCAAAATTACCATGTATGATTCTATAATGGTGGATGTCTTCCTTTATAACTTGTTTGAAATTCACAAGGTGGATGTCACCAAGAGGAAATCTGTAAAGCTCAGACTTTGGGACATGTGTCTGGGAAGATGGCTTAATGGTTAAAATACTTGTTGCACAAGCAAGAGGATGGGAATTCAAATCCCCACATCCTACATAAAATGCCTTCAGGTGGGTATGGTGGGCCACCTGCGATTCTGACTCTGAGATGCAGAGCCTGGGAATTCCCAAAGCAAGCTGGCTAGCTAGACGAAACCTATAGACAAGCTTTGGGTTTGATTCTAGAGACCCTGCCTCAAAAAGAGTAGGGTGGAAAAGTAATCAAGGATGATTCTTGACATCAATCTTGGGCCTCCACATGCATGTGCATATACACATGCATACATACCCACACATACATGTATACTCATACACATACAAAAACACACATTTATGCACTCCCCTGCCCACACACATGAAAATGAAAAGATGGTTGTAGAGGCAATAGCTACATGAGAATGTGCTATATGTTCTGTTCAATGTAACTATAAACCTAAAACAACTCTAAAAGATAAAGTGTCTTCGAAATAAAAGTTTGACCTGGCATCAAGATAGGTTTTTGAATATCAAATACTTTTTATAACAGATATTTATACATCTCCTGAGAGGGTCTAATTATGACAGGAAGTAAAAGAATCTGTAGGAACTTGCCTTTAGAAGAACCGCTGTTAATAAAAACCTTTTTGTGAAGACTTAGAATGCATTCACTGAAGGCAAGGGACACCAAGTTATTCTTTATTTTAAAAAGATTTAATCAATACTTTTAAAATATAAACATTTATTTCTATTAAAGTACTTTTTAGTGTGTATCTGTGTGTACGTGCGTGTGTGCATGTGTATGTGTGTGTGTGTGTGCGTGCGTGCACACACACATGCGCCAGAGGACACTTGAGAGTATATACCTGTGGAGGTCCAAATATGATATAGGGTATCATCCTAGATTGCTCTACTACCTTATTGCTTTGCCCTGGGGTTTCCCAGGCCTTGCTTCGTAGGAGCAAAATTACAGACCACTGCCATTTCTGTCCTGCACTTTTCAGTGGGACCTGAGTTTGGATTTGGATCACAGATCCCACTTAAAAATGCCTGGCAGAAATGACGGCCTACATTTCCTGCTCTGGAAGGCAGAACCTGGGAAACCCCAGAGCAAAACAGTAAGGAGACAGAACCATCCAAGATGATTCCCCATGTCACCCTTGGACTTCCACAGGCACACACAGTGCTGCCCTCTTCTACACACACACACCTACAAAAACCCATATATGTGCATCCCCTCCCACAAAAATAAGTAAAAAGTCAAGTAATAGCAGATTAGTAGAAGTTAAGTTTTGAAAACAAAATACAGCACCAGATACAATGGATCCAGTAACATAAAATTTTATTTTTCTCTCATTTGCCAGACCTGAGTAAGAAGACAGTCCCAGGGAGTATGTAGCTGTACTCCAAAATGCCAGTCAGGGACCAAGTTCCCTCTATCAAGTTACCTCTATGCTTTCCTTCTCAACATGATTGGAGCTGACTCTCTCTCACTAAACCTTTGACCCAGCTTGAAAGAAGAGGAAAAATGAAAATGAACACAAGTTGCTTCCTTTTGAGGACCTAAACTGGAAGGTGTGACATTGTTCTTTTCCTATCCCCTTGCTGCTCTGGCTGCAAGGGAGTCAGTAGGTGTGGCCCTGAGCTTTTATTACCAAAAGAAAAAAAAAACTGGAAGAATGGCTGGGCATGGTAGCTCTTGTCTGTATCCCAGGATTCAGGAACTGAAGTAGGAGAACAGCCAAGAGTTGGAACCTATCCTGGGATGCATAATGAGTTCTAGGCCATCCATCATGGACTATAGAGTAAGACTCTGTCTCAGAAAGGTAGGAAGAAGGGAAGGAAGGAAGAAAAGAAAAAAAAGAGAGAGTCACCAATAGACCCGTGTCTTGGTTATTTGAAGGCTTTCCCTTAATAATCTGATGATTCTTGACTATCCATTCATATTTAATATAAAACTGGGCTGAGGATGTAGCTCAATAGTAGAACTACTAGGTTAATCCATAGCACCACCCAAAAATAAATAAATAAATACATAACTATTTAAAGGTCTTTCTCCCCCTTTTCTATATCAGGGGACCATGAATACAAAATTAGTGTAGCATTGTGGCCAGTCTCGTGCTTCCAAAGGCTCCCAACAGCTCTTCCCATGCTTTGGCTTGTACTCGCCTCTTTAAAAAAATATTCTTTTTTCTAACAAAGAAGGAGAGAGAGGTATAGGTTTCACTATTTGCCTGATTGCTTTTGATAATATCACAACAAAACAAATGAAGAGAACAAGGAGTTTGTTTTCTCTCACCATATTCTGGTTACAGTTGCTCATCTAGCTTGATAGGAGAACCCCCACCAAGAATAGGAGCCAAGGGAAGTGACCACATCATATCCACATAATGGCTGAGGGAAGGGATAATCCTTACTTGCCAGACCAGCATATCTGGCCAAGTACACAGGAGAATGCCAGCTCTTTCAACCAGTTCTCTCTATCTTATTCACCTCCCAGGGACTGGTCCCACCCACTATGGATTAGGCCTCTCCCAGTGACTAGACAATTTCCTGCAGGTTCATTCTGGGCTTAACTCAATTACTTATAAATGCCCAGAGCTTAAAGCCTCAACCATCAAGTTGACACCTGTACCTATGACAGTAGGTCTATGATGGCACACAAGTGGAAGTCAGAAGACAACTTTCAGATGTTGTTCTCCACTTCCACCATGTAGGCCAGGTTCTGCGGATAGAGCTCAGGTTTGCGTGCAGGCACCTTTACCTGTTGAGTCTTCTTGCTGGTTTCCAAAGACAGATTATGGGACCCTTTCCCCCAGTTTTTTAAGTAGGAAGTCAGAGGGCAGTTTCAGTAAGTTCTCTTCTTCCACCAGAGATCGAGCTCACTTTACCATGTTTGCATGCTGGACTACATCCGTGGGGCCATCTTGTCAGCCCTCTTTCATTTTTTAAAATTGTTTTGTGTTTGTGACAGGGTATCGCTATGAAGTTCAGTCTAGGCTTGCGTTTCCTGAGTAATAGGTTATAGGTTCAATCCCTAGTAAAAGACAGAGAGAGAAGGGGGAAGGGAGAAGAGAGAGAGAGAGAGACAGAGACAGAGAATCATAGACACCATGGAGATCTATGATTTTTAAAAATTTTTTTTTATTTATTCAATTGTGCATGTGTGCGCGTGTGTGTGTGTGTGCGTGCGTGTGTGTGTGTGTGTGTGTGTAGAACCACGGGCGAATTCGGGAACCACCATGGACGCCTCCACCTCCTCCTTGTTTACTCTGCCCGGGGATTCACAGGCTCCGCCCTACCAGGGCCAGAAGCGCAGGCCACCCCCGCTTCCGTCTGGCATCTATATGTGGCGTCTAGGATCTGAACTCAGGACCTTCCGCCTGCAAGGCAGAGGCTTTAACCCCTGAGTCACCTCTCCAGCCCCGAGATCTATGATTTCATTCATGGTAGCGGTAATGTTAAAACTCTCTGATCCATGAAAATTTCCTCATTAATTTATGTCACCTTTTCTTAGTGTGACCGCATGAGCTGATATACTTAAGACTCACCATATATGCTGAACCACAATATAATGTCCTTTTCTTAAAAAAAACTAAAATCACAGTGAAAATTCTGGAGGGAAATCTATACTAGAGGAAGCTGGCCAAACTCCCTGAATTCTTTCACTTCCCTTTGCCTGCCCTTGGAAAGTCTTGTGCCGTCACACTTTCAATTATGCTGATGGTCAACTCCAATCCAAACGTGAACATTTCCTTCCTCTCATGATATGGAGAGAAAAAAATAGTTTTTTTTTTTTTTTTAACTCTTACCAAGTACTAAGATAGTCCATTCAGAAAATTAAAGAAAATGAGAAAAGTATAGCAGATTTTATTTCAGAAACCTAAGGAGAAAGAGAAGAGAGAGAGAGTATTCACATGTGCCATGGCATGTGTGGAGGTAAGAGGACAATTTTATAGAACTGCTTCTTCCCATCTACCTTTATATGGGTCCTGGGGATTGAACTCAGGTCATCAGACTTGAGTAGCAAGTGCTTTTATCCACTAAACCATCTTGCCAACACAGACACACTCTTAAAGACTTAGATAAATTTCACAAGGTAGTTTTCTTACTGTTATTTCTCTGACCTTATTTATGGTCAAAAAAGAGTTCTTCTCTTACACTTGTTCCTAACCAAGGTTTAGGGGCCGGGTTTAAACTTTTCAAATTAACTAGCATCTTTTCATTCAGTATAGGTTTTCAGTCTAGAAATATACATTGTCCATAGTAGATTACTGGAATTATGCTAACTGAAATGAGTTATCCAAATCTACTTGCCAAAATTAAGGGTTCTATCAACTTCTTGAGCATTCCATAAGGTAGTAAGCTAAAGCTCCTCCTCCTCATCAAACGACTTTAACCATGATAACATCATCATAGTACATACACAGTAAAACCAAATAGTCTCCTCATAGACCCAAGTATGGGATGAAGTTTAAAGAAAAGTCAGCAGGGGCTGGAGAGGTAGCTCAGGGGTTAAGCCTCTGCCTTGCAGGCTGAAGGTCCTGAGTTCGGATCCTAGAGACCCCACCCCCACCTATAGACGCGGGCGGAAGCGGGGGTGGCCTGCGTTTCTGGTCCTCGTAGGGCGGAGCCTGTGAATCCCCGGAGACAGTAAACAAGGAGGAGGTAGAGGCGGTCCATGGTGGTTCCCGAATTCGCCCGTGGTTCTACACACACACACACACACACACACACACACACACACACACACACAATTGAATAAATAATAAATAAGAAAAGTCAGCAGTCAGATTAGAAGATTATGACTGCCCATATCTGAATGAGAAAGAATTTAATCATTTTTAAGCTAATTGAATGAAACTTATGAAAAGGCAATGTGGACCCTGGAAATGTGCAATATATTTCATTATTTTACTAACAAAGTATACTTAAATGCCTCCAATACTTAGTTAACAATAAAATCTAAAAGTTAAAGTGAAAAATAAGTGAAGAAAATCTAATTTCTATAATTAGATATTCTTTTTCAAGTGTCAAGATTTTAGAATAAAAAAATAACTTGGTAGTGTTTTATTAGCTTGGCTCACTGATTTTATTGTAAATTGAATATTCATTGTGCTAGAAGGTACTGGTTTAGTAAGTAGGTGAATGTATCAATGTAAATGAGAATAGGACATTTCAGGGAGTTCATAATACCAGCAAGGCAAAAAGTTTACCTGTGAATCTAAGGATACTTTTTCTTTTGAGAGTCAAGAAACAGAAACTGTAATAACTATTTGGAGGCTAATTGTTTATTAAATTAGTACTTAGAAATGAGTACCCTCTCCCCTTAGCATATGAATTCTCACCTTTATCTTGCTTTGTTGCTCCAATGAATTTAATTTCACAGAGAGACTTCTTTCATTTAACATTGTCAGGAGTATTCTCATTCACCAGAGAGAAAACAGTGGGAGATGAGAGCAATGATCTAAATTTATAAGAAAAGATTGCAACCTAGATAACTGGTTGTTGTTTCTTCTTTTGCAATGCAAAAGTAGAATTTCTCTCTATATATCAGGTCAATCTTAATTATCTATTATTATCAATCTAATTAAAAATTAAAGTGTCAGCCAGCTGCAAATCTACACACAACAGTTGTACTGTGAAGCTTTTGTTATTACAGACATATCAGATGCTCAACTTTCAAGCCATAATATTTCAGTCAAATACATATTGTGTGGCTTTTATTGATGTCTTAAAAAGAAATAGCAAAATATTTTTATTCGAAATATTGAGTCTGCCATCGCTCTTATTTGCAAAAGATGAAGACTGTCAATAATAAGTCCTGTTATAAGAATATTCCAGGTTGTAATAATTAGAAAATAAGAGATCAAATAACAGTTATGCTAGAAATGAATAGGATATGTTTGCACCATATAAGAAAAAGACAATTTCAGCAATAGAAAGAAAGTAAGTATACTTGAATTGAGGCTACTGAAGAAAAATATATTCCTGGGTCTATAGATTTGAGGTCTTTTGTAAATAGGACCAATTAATGAGTTTTAAGTAGACAGTGTAAGGATAACACTGGAGCAGTTGATTGAACTCTCATTTGTTGCACATTATTTATCTCTCACATCTACCAATGGTCTTTTGAATTATTTGAGGAAAAATTGTAATATTTTTACTGGATTGGATTAAAAATACTTCAAGAATAACATATTAAAGTAAAATAAAAAATAATATACTTGTGTGTTAGGAACTTTTTCTAGATGTTAATTCCTATGCATGTATATTTCAGTAGAATTATGGCCAAAGCCTTTTGATATTCCTTTGGTACTGTTTTAATTTATCAAAAATTCACATTTATAGTCTTAGAGTATATATTTGCCAGTTATCTCTTGATTACATCTATTTTTTGTTCTATTTCTCTCATGTTGTTGCTACACTAAAAATGTAAAAAATTTTTTTGTGCTTCTGTTTTCTCCCTTGTTCTGCTTTCTCGTGTTTTTTTTTGTCTGTGAATCTGGAACCAACATCATTTTTCCATGTCTGAATTTCACAGTATATTTTTATCATAAAAAAATCACTGAAATGTAAAGATTATTAGTTGACATTAGTAAAAAGTAAACAATAGCAAACCTTCTTTTGCTGGTGACATAAATGACTTGGTTTTCCTAATACCTTCTTTGTTTGTCTGTTTGCTTTGTTTGTGGGGCAACCCTGTTAGGTCATTTCACTTTCTTGCCATAGTTCAGGCAGTCAGACTTAAGTCACCAGAGCATGGGCGCCTTGGCTAGTACACTAGTTTGTGACTTCTGCTAATGTAGATGGGAGGAAGCCAGCTCAGGTATGGAAAGGAATAGATTATTTTGTCAGCCATATTATATCATGAAAAATATTGTTAAACAGCGTGGACAATGAAACACAGACCCAGAATGAATGAGCTCCTAGTGGATCAACCATCTCTGCAATTTTGTCTACTTCTGGATCTTCTAGTTATATAAGCAATAAGTCACCTTGTATTTGTGTTGATTCTTCAGTTAGCACTGCTGAAAGCATCATAAGAGATAGAACTTCCTTTTACCACTACCAGGAAAAGCCCTGGAATAGACTTTACCTTTATGAGTCTCCACTTGGTTCTTCCATCTTCTGGCAATTGTATGTGGCTTTGGACTTGAGCCTATTTATCCACTGCTTACATGCAGGGAGTTGTATCTGTCATCATTCTCACAGACTTACTTACAAATGAGCTCATTCCCTCAGGGGTGTTATGCTCTTCTGGGATTTCCAAACCTTGGTGTTGTTTTCTCAAAGGAAAATTATGTTATTGTGCCTGCCAAGATCCTCATCTTCAATATGGCTTAGAAATACTTCCATTTCTTAATTCGTTGGCTTGTGCATTAAAAATACTCTTGAAGTGCCTTATGAGAAATGCATGCATTCTAAAAGAAATAAGGGACACAGTCATTTTTCATGATATGGACTCCTTGCTAGGTGGACGCTTAGCTGATCTCTCCTCCGTGTTGTAGAGATCTTGCCTTCAAAGTGAGATGCTCTGTATTGACGGAGAGTAAGTGGATGGAGTTGCTAGTCACAGAGAGCTAATTATCATTTAAAATATGACTTATTGAACTGAAGAACTGAAATTTCTGGTGCTCTTTAATTTTTATTAATATAATAATTATTATAAATTTACCCACATGTAAGTAGTGTAGCTTTAGCTAGTGGTACCATTTTGTACAATGCAGCAGTATATTGACCTCAAATTATGAGTTTAAATATTTCTTTATCTCAATATATAATTTATTTATTTTACAATTGGCAGGAAGAAAAAGATGCAGTAACCTAAGAAGTGTCATTTTGCTATTTCTGCTGTTTTTTTTTTTTTTTTTTAATAATGTCAGGCTACGTAGCTGTTGCAGTTAGCCTGCATTGTTAAATTCATGACCAAACGACTTATCAGGGAAGAAGGTATTTTTTTTCTTATGATAGTCCAGTTACAGATCTTAGTCCAGCCCATATCAACATCAAGGGCCAAGGGAACTGACGAAAGCATATCCACATAACAACTGAGAGAGTAACAATCCTTACTTCCCAGACCAGCATGTCTGGCCATGCATACCAAAGTATGTCAACTTTCTCAAACAGTTCCCTTATAGCTTATTCACCTGCCCAGGAACTAGTCTCAATTACCATTGGCTGGGTCTTTTCCAACAACTAGACAATCTCCTGCAGGTTTATTTTGGGCTTAACTATAATTCTCTACAAATGTGCCCAGAGCTGGAACCCCCAACCATCAAGTTGACACCTGTATCTAACTATGACAAATGGTATGCTTCAAATGTTAATACATTTGATGATGACATTTCTGTCCCATTACAAGTGAAAGGCAGAAAGAATCTTACTGATCATCTCAGAGAGAGTTTTTATTTTACGAGGAAAAACTAAAGCCTCCAAAATTCAATGACTTTCCCAAATTTATTGGCATAGAAACAACTTCTTGGCAACATATAAAATATACAACTGATAAACTATTAAACCTTTTTGTCACTTTCTGGTATTGAGATCAACTAAATTTCCCTTGACTAGCAAGATAAAGACTAATGAACTTGAATATTCCTATCTCTTTTCTGCTAATCCTTTCTTCACGTTTCCCTTGTGGGAAATGACAGGGCTCTTTTCTATCTCCCTTTCACTTTAGTGTTATATGACGCTAATCAGAAAGATAGTGAAGTAATTAGGGATGCAGTACTGTCCATACACAGCTGATAGCAAGCTCTGCATCTCCTTTCATCAGATCTAGGATGTGGTTTCTTGAATTTCATAGTGTCTGGCAGAGTAAAGGACATGGACTAAAGCAGTTGGATCAGGCACCATCTAGATAAGACCAAAGCAATCCTCATCTGTAGGAGTCATTTGAAGCAGCAGCCAGTCACACGGTGAAAGGTAAAACCTCCCCTCTCTGCACCTAGTTTCTTTTTGTTGCCTTTGTTACTATCATTGTTGCTAACACGGCACCACATATATTGGGTGAATTATAAAGGAAAGAGGGACTTTTTTGACTTTGGATTCTGGTCCAAGGTAAAGAGGGGGCACA
The DNA here is from genome assembly GCA_023101885.1 of Typhlomys cinereus. Classification (NCBI taxonomy): domain Eukaryota; kingdom Metazoa; phylum Chordata; class Mammalia; order Rodentia; family Platacanthomyidae; genus Typhlomys; species Typhlomys cinereus. The sequence goes on from JALPQD010000167.1 coordinate 2,726,011, forward strand.
TCGGGTGGTGGTCTTTTCACTGCCAGAGTGACAAGGTTGTGCATGGTATCCCATGGTAAGAGACAGAGGACAAGTGAGACCTAGTCTAGTGGCACACCCACTGTTGTGATAACCCATTAATCAATTAATGCCTTAGTCCATTTATTGAATGAGTAGATAATTTCATTCATGAGGGGAGCCCTAATTCCCTCCTACAGATCCTGCCTGTTGATAGCTCATAATGGAAGCTGAATTTCAACATGAGTTTCAGAGGAAATACTTTTTTTTGTCTCTGAAAGGCACAATTTTGTGGGAAATCTTGTGTTGCAGCCTATTCCAAATTTCCTAAATTTTGTTCAAAGCTTCTATGATGACTTCCTACATACTTTTAAATAAATAGCTATTATCTTTTCTTTCATTTGGGAAGTTTGTTTGATTTTAAGTCCTGCACTATATTTCAGGCCTATGTTAATGTTGTCTATATCAATTAGAATGCTTATCTTTAAAATCCCTAAGCAGTGACAGTTTGATGTATATATATGGCTATGAAACTTCATCGGAACACGAATTCAGTATTTCTGGTTTTCTAGTTATTTCTGGATTCCAGCTGGTGTCAAAATCTTGTCCTATGGGAGGATATAATCCAATCAGAGCAATTTATTCTTTCTAGTGGAGAACTTACTAAGTTCATTTTAAATGTATAGCACGAACATTTACAGGAAGATTATGACATTTATGATATAGACCTTCATTTTAGGAACACACTACTTTAATTTTAAGGAATTTTAAGGTGTTTCCATAACATTTTGTGAATCTGAGCCTATTCATTTTCCACTAAACTTTGAATAAAAAACAATATGGAACACAATGTACATTGGGATGCTTTAGAACCTAAAAGGAGTTGCAGTTAATAACCATAACTGGTTAACAAATTAAATAAGGACCATTCTGAGAAAAATGAGGATAGAATCAGGGAACTAGAACATTTGATTGCCTTAACTAATATTATCTTCTCTTAAAAATTAAAGTATACCAGTATATTAAACTAATATATTTGGCATATTTGAAAACTAATCTTGAAATTCAACTGCTCTTTGGTCAGATGACTTAATCTCTCCTAGGTTTAGGAATTTTACTTGTAAAATGGAATGACAGTATATTTTTTCATGTGTGAAGGTGGTAAAAATCTTCAAACACCATCATAGCTTATGATGAATAACTGGTGAATACTTATTGCAGGTTTATATGACTTTCCTGGTTTCCTTGTTTAATATATAGCATGCAAAATGCAAGTTGGAGACTTATTCTCTTTGTAATAACGATTAAGAGCATTCTTTATTCAGGCACGATGGTTCATGCCTCTGTTTCAGTAAGCAAAGTAAAGTCAGGCACCTGGCTAAACAGAGGGACACTGTCAGAAAGGAAGGAAGGAAGGAACAAAGGAAGGAAGGAAGAAGGAAAGAGGGAAGAAAGGAAGAAAGGAAAGAAAAAGAAAGAAAGAAAGAGAAAAAGAAAGAAAGAGAAAGAGAAAGAAAGAATTTTGGTTATTCAGTATCCAATTCCGCCATTCACATTGAAGCAAATCTAAGGTAGCACATAATTTCCTCAGAAGTAGTTAAGCATTCATCAATAAGAATTCTTTATTTTTAAACATTGCAATACCATTATTACCCTAAAATTATTTCCTTTATAATAACCAAATACCCACTAGTCAGATTTCCAATTGATATAGAAGGGTTTTTCCCAATCTCCATTCCCCATTCAGTGTCCAAATAAAGTTCATTAATCATGTGCCTCTTTTTGTTTAATTTTTGCATGTGTGTCTGTGTATAGCAGAGTTCACACTGTGTGTGCCTGTGGAGGCTCAAGGATGATTTTTGGGAATCACCCTGTATTTCACTAACTCCTCTTGACTTTCCTCTGGAATTTCCCAGGCTTCACCTTCCAACCTTGGAAGTACAGGTTGCTGTCATTTCCGCCTGGCATTTTTATGTGGGATCCGATCTCAAGACTTTCTGCTTATGAGGCAGACTTAACCTCTGAGCCGTCTTTCCAGATGATCCCTTGTTGATATTTTAACTTTACTGAATCTCAATTACAGATCCCTTCCCCTCCAAGTCTTTATTTTTTTTCCTTATAATGGATTTCCTGAATAAACAACAACAACAATAACATGTTTTGCCCTGTACATTGTTCTCCAGAATGTTCCATCCATTACAATTCCATGATGCTAATTAGTATGCTTCTTTGTTTTTCCCATTCTGTGTAAACTGGTAGATGGATCTGGAAGATGTTCCAACTGAAGCTTCTGTTCGGTTGTTTTGCTTTATATTTGCTCTGAAAAATTCATAGGTAGTATTGTTTAAGCCTATCAGGGAGGAAACGTATAATGTAGTTGGAATTTTTGGACAAAAGGCCTGACTTCTGCAGCCCCAGTAGAGTAGGCTTGGCCCCAATAATAGAGTGGCCACCCTTCCAAACATTAATTAAAGAAATGAGCCATGGTACAAAGTAAAGAGGAATCAAGAGTGTTTGTATCAATCTGCTTAGAAGATGAACAAATAGAGGTATCTAGAGAGATAAGGAAATACATTATTACTAAATACTGGAAGAACTGAGGCAAGGGGCAAAATTTATGAACCATTATACAGCCTTGGTCAAGGTGTTTGGAAGGTGGTTTTGGAATGGGACAAGTTAGTTCTCAAAAGAACATTTGTTCCATTGTCAATGTAATTCCTTTCTTTGTTGGGTGGTCTGTCCTAGGAGGCCAATCTATAGCTGGAATGCAAGGTAGTCATGGAGACATTTAGACACAATTTGGAGCATGGAAGGGAACATTGCAAGAAACTGATAGTAAGACACTATCTTTGTGACTTTAACCTTGAAGAGGAACAAGAGAGGTCAGGTACCACCAGTTTTTAGATTAAAGTTAAGCAGGAGCCCCCAAAAGCAGGTGTTTAGCAGCTATTCATACTAAGTATATCCAGTTGATTCTAAATGTCTACATCCATCTCTCACGAATAATTATTTATTGATAATTATTAAAAAGTATTTGTGGGGGCTGGAGAGGTGGCTCAGGGGTTAAACCTCTGCCTTGCAGGCAGAAGGTCCTGAGTTCGGATCCTAGACCCCACATATAGACGCTGGGCGGGAGCGGGGGCAGCCTGCGTTTCTGGTCCTGGTAGGGCGGAGCCTGTGAATCCCGGGGCAGAGTAAACAAGGAGGAGGTGGAGGCGTCCATGGTGATTCCCGAATTCGTCCATGGTTCTACACACACATACATACACACACATGCACACATGCACACACGCATACATGCATAATTGAATAAACAATAAAAATTAAAAAAAAGTATTTGTGACCTCATAAAACTCACATTTTTTTTCAATTCTGTAAGTGGTGAAAGTTTTAAGATAAACATTCAATTAAGAAAATAGCAGGTGGACTGGACAGATGGTGCAGGAGTTAAGATGCTGCCTCTTAAGCAGAAGGTCCTGTGTTTAGATCCAAGGTCCCACGTTTAAAAAACCACCACGTGGAAATGGCACAGCCTGCACTTCTAGTCTTGGCGGGCAGAGCCTGGGAAATCCAAGATTGAAGCAAAAAGGAGATAGAAGCAATCCTGGATGATTCCTGAAGTCACCCTTGGTCCTCTGCAGAGACACATGGTGCTCTTTGATACACACACACACACACACACAAATAAAATTAAAAAAGAAAATAGCAAGTTATACCTACATATCAACATCTAACATTGTTTTATTTAACTTTCCAGATGTACATTATCATTGTTAGGCAGGAATAAAAATAGAAATAACTTTATAATACTATAAATGAAAGATGATTGGAATATTATTATCCCAGGCTCTTTTAATATACTAACTATATGGTTTCATGTTATGATTATGAAATAACCCCATATACTATTAAGTACTCAAATCGTAATTGATAAAAGTTATTTAGAATAGCATCCACTAAATTTTTCATTATCTTCTTGGCCATGCATCCCAATAATGAAACTGTACTAATTGCTAGTTTCTTTCCAGGAACAAACAATGTATTCTTTGCCTGATACTATGCTCTTTGGTCATCATTAATAACATACTGTTGTTTTAATTTGGAATGGCATTATGGTCTTTGAACCAGCAGCCATGCACTCTGAGTTGCTTCTCTAATAATACTGATTAACTTGAGATGAGCAAATTATATTTTCTCACTCAGTGTTTGGTCGAAGAAATATATTTTCTGTCATTTGACAACTGGCAAAGATTAAGAGTCAGCTGTGGCTACCGCACTGACTGACTCACTCAGGGATTTAAACCATGACCTTGGCCTCATTATCATGCTGTTATAACCTACTGAAAGGGCTACAAAAATAAATTCTGAAAACAGGAAGTGAAAATTCTGCTTTTTTATGTCTCCAAGTCTAAACCACAATGCATCTGTGCCTTTTGAGAAATTCTATTAGCGGTGTTTTGGAGATGGTAAAAGAATACAGGATATATTCCTGAAAATGAAAGCTGATCATGTCTTTTTTCTGCCTAAAAACTTTCACTGCCTAATATGCCTATAAGACAAGTATAAAATTCTTCTTAGCAAGGAATATAAGTTAATGTACATAGATAGTTGCCACAATCTGTTTCTATCTATCTTTAGGCACAATTATCATCCTTTCATTTACTCTGATAACTGATCTCATTATTTTGTAATTGCCCAGCATACATTTACTATATAATATTTGAGGCACTTTGACAGATCCTGGGGAAAATGGAAAGGCACATTCCTTGCTGTTAAAGAGCTCATGGTTCAGCCAAGGACACAGACAGGGAAATAATGGCTAAGACATATTGTGACACTTGTTATCTATGAGCAAAGCATGTACATTGGTGAGAGAACCTTGGCCAAACAGGTGGAAGGGAAGGAAAAAGAATGAGCATAGGGCAAAGACACATGAATGAGGAGTCTATGGAAAGGATGTAGAAAAGGTTAGCCAAACTGAGAGACACTATTTGAAGTTACACATGAGAAATTTTACAATGAAGTGGTGAACAAGGTATGTGCTTACAAGCTGGACTGTAAGTAAGGATAGAAAAGAACCCTAAGGAAACTGGATAGCTCAGTAGAGTTTGTAGCTTCTTTGCACTGACTTTCCTGTCTTTGGAGAATTTTTCTCTACTCTCTTGTCTAACTTAAATAAGTAATATAAATTGACACCTCAGAAATCCTTTTAAGAAATACTTGTTGGGACTTCCACTTTGTGCCACACATTATTCTGGGGAAAGATGAATAAAATTCCTGCTGCTCCTGTGTTTATAGCTTAGTAGAGAAAAGCAGTTGGTCAATGATAAACAGTAAACTGAAGTAAAAACAGATGTTAGAGGGAAGCAAGTACAATGGAAAAAGGAAAGGAGGTGGAGCGATGTGAATGTGGAAGTGTAAGTGAATTATTAAGAGGTGAGTGAGCAAAAAAATTGAATGAAAAGGGAGTTAGCCAAGTGACTGTCACAGTGAACGGTGTTCTAGGCAGAAGGAACAGGCCAAGGAATCTGAAAGTACTAGACAAGATCCTAGAGATTAAGTGGGGCTTGCAGATTGGTTATGGACTTTAACTAGTACTGAAGAGAGGAGCTGTGACAGTGATGTCCAGGTGTCACCTTGACAACCACATGTGAGATCAAGACAGGCATTCTCAGGATTCTGACCAGTGCGTCTTATACTGTTTGAAGATGCTTGCTCAATTTCTTCCCTTTGGAGTGGGCATGGAGCCCAGGGCCTTGCATGTTCTGGCCAAATGCTCTGCCATCAAGCTACATTGTCAGGACAGAATGCTTGCTCATTACGCTATATTGAGATGAGACTAGAGATGCAGAGACAGAGGTGTGGCCATCTACCTGTGAGCAGCTGGAGAGCCCTAATAACTCTGAGTCTGCAGAGGCTGTCAGATTTCTTAGCAGGTACATCCTCATGTGATTATCGTATAGTTCTACCCTTTAGGTACACTCTTTATACATATTTAGTAAATTACAAGTAGCCCTTATTCAAATGTATAAGGAAAGTGCACAGATTCACAGACTTTACTCACAAGTCTAAGTCCTTCAGTAATGAAGATGGTCAGTTACTTCTCAAGTTAAATATGGATAATGCACTTTGAGTCAACTGCAAATGTGCTCATGAACTGAAGGGTATGGCCAAGGAAAACACAGTATCATATAGAATACAAGAGGATATGACAAACGTTTGTTCAGTAAATATGACACCAGAATGAAACAAACACCTCCAAGACCTAAATTTCAGAAGAGCCAAGAGAAGCCTTGTGAAGATATTTTATTTTGATTATGAACATGATTACAAACATAATTATCTTACATCATTAAGTAGGGCTGACTACTTTTAAAAGTAAATCATTTAGGGTAGCCTATTTTTAAATTCTATGATATATAATCTGCATGATACAATAGTGACAAATTTTAATTTTGTAAAAGTGTGATTGATATAAAATTATTTTATCTAAGAATTTCCCTTAACAGAAAAAAACCCTCAAATATTTAGATGTAGTAAAGACTGAAACCCCCAAACAATAACAATGGCCTGGCAACAACCAGTCCTTGGACCCATGCTGCAAACCTTGAGAAAGTCAAGTGTGACAGTGATTCAGAATTTCACGTGCTGGCACTGTCTCAAGTAAGCAGCTGAAACTTGTGTGTGTGTGTGTGTGTGTGTGTGTGTGTGTGTGTGTGTGTAGGGATGATGACAAGGAGACATACAGCCTCAAAATAGGGTAGCATCCATGAGGTGACCTACTCCTGGAAATGAAACCAACTTTTTTCCAGTTGGAATAACTACTTTTAAGTTTACATTTTATGTATTTGAAATAACTAAGCTATTTTAACCTCAGAAATTTCGGACTCAGCAGTGTGTGCATATTCTGGCTTCTGGTCCTGCTTGGGTTCACAGATGGCTAGAGTTTGGAGGACAATGTTATTTTTTAAAGAAAAAAGTGGAATCAGAAATAGTAGAATAAAGTAGAGTATTCTATTCAGACCTTTTTGGTTATTTTTAGTTCTGCTGGCTTTTCTTTTAAAGGAGAACTCACTTGGTGGCATGCAGATCTTTGTAGGTTAAAGTATAGATGTGTATATCAACTGACTGGTAACTGTCATTGCATGTGACAGGAATATGTGGACAGCAAAATTAAACATTTGAATTTCAGGTAAGCAACTCAATTTTTAAAAGAAGTGTTCTTTTTTTTTTTTTCCATGTTCTTCACCATTACCCTAGAATGTGTAATTCTCAACCTTAGCTATACAGGAGCCACTTAAGGTACTTAAAATCATCCATGGTCCTAATCCTAGAGGTTGTTTGATTTGTTTTAGGGCTGGGTACTTTTTAAAAGCATGATCCATGTAATTTTCATGTGCTAAGGTTGAAAACCATCATAGTTTCAACTTAGAGTAAGTTTATTTAGGTTCCAACCTCAGCTCTGTCATTTACGAGATTACATGAATTTTTGATACCGATCTTCAATTTCCCATATGACCCACGAGGCTGGATTAGTGACTAATAAAAAATTTTTGACTGTAAAGCGAAATTGGAAGTATACATGATATTCGATTTGTTTAACTCCAAAAATGATAAAAGCTAATTTGGATTACAAGTTTTTTGGGAACAGTAGTCTATTATAAAACGGGGCACAAATACACGTTTTCCATTTTCTCTTTCCAGTTGCAAAGCATGAGAGGAGAAAATATAGACATTTAAGCTTAGAAATCACAGGAGACGTCTGCTGTTTTGTCTGTTCCCAGTTCTCTTAAATTGAGCCTAGTCAGATGGTACCTGGGGAACAAAGAGGAGGAAGAGAGCTTACTACACATCTAGAAGGTAAACATAATACAACCCCCAAAGGCCCTGCTCACCAGACCTTAACGTGGCCTAGTACTAAACAGCATGTGTGTGGAGGGCGTGGTAGGGTTGTGTACACACACTAACCGTCATCCACAGCGCCGGATGCTCCGGAGGAGGGGGTGATCCCTGGTGGTTCCCCCTACAGCCCCCGCGGAGTTTTCTGGATGCCGCTCTGCCCCTCTCTTCCCTCTACTTTTCCTCTTCTCTCATCTTTCACAGAACCCATCTCGAAATCCAGGCTGACTCACGCTCTAATCTCCGGTTCCACTGGCGACTGTAGTGTGCTCCTAAGCACCAGCTCTGCCTCTCTCCCGGGACAAGGCTGGATCCCTTTCACCCCACAGCCTCGAGTGGCCTTCACCCCAACCCTCACCTTCCCAACTCTCACCTCCCTCAGTTACCTCCCGGCGTTGAGCCCGGGACTCCTTAACTTCCCCGCTTCCGCGGTGTCCCCGCCGGCCCTCCAGCCACCTGCGCTCGGCCCTCCCAGCCCCTCCGGTCACTCTTTCCTGGACCCCCATCCGGACATCTCAGGGACACCCACTTGCGCCCCTCTTCCCATCCCAGGACCCGCCAGGGGCAGTCGCTCGCGTTCGCTCTCTCCCTCCCAAGCGCCTTCCTGCGCCCCCCGCCCTGCACACCCCATCCAAGACGCCCCTGGGGCGGGCACCCGCCCCACGCGGCCGCGCCCACCCCTCTACTCCTACTCCTGCCCGAGTCCGACCGCGCGCCGTCTCCGCCCCTCCCCTGGGACGCGCTCCCCCCACTTTCCCGGCCCGCCCCGGGGTCCCCTAGTTCGGGCTGGCGAGCGGCGGCGGCCGAGCTCCGGCCTGGGCGGCGGGGAGGTGACGCGGCCCCCGCGGGCAGAGCCTGGGAGGCGGAGGGGCGGCGGCGCGGGCGGCGGCGGCGCAGTGAGCGGGCCCTGCGCGCCGGCTCGGCGGACCCAAGGGGCGGCGGCGGCGGTGGGACCCCGGGCGCGCGCGTGATGAGGAGGGGCCGGCGCCCGCCCCGGCCACGCGCGCGAGCTCACTTGGATCCGGGCGTTGGCAGTGGCGGGGCCCCGGCCGGCCGACCACGCGCCCCCGGTCCCCGTCGCTCTCCGTGGACTTTAGCTCCTGGGCTCGGGGCGAGGGCGGCGGGCCCCTGCCGCAGCAGCCTCGGCCCGGGGCCCGCGCCCCGGGGCCGCCGGAGGGGTCGCCCCGGAGCCCGGTGACGCGGCGGCCGGCGGGACGGCCGAGCGCCTCCCTCGCTCCCCTCGGCGCTCCCGGGACCCCGCAGGACGCCGCCCCCCGGCGCTCGCCGCCACTTCTCGGGACGCTCCCCGGGGTCGGGCTCGGGGGCGGCGCTCCGCCCCGCACCCCGCCGCGGCCGGACACTCGCCCCGGCCCGCGCGCCGCCCTCCTGCCCGCTCCCTCCGGTCACCCCACCCTCCCCGTCCCCGCCGCCTTACTCCAGCGCCCTCCCCCGCCGCTCGGCGCACTCCGCGGCTGGGCCTCCGGCTCCGGGCTCCCGCGGACCGCTCACTTGGCAGCCCTTCGCCCCCGGGAAGCAGCCACATTTCCCGGGGCGCACTCCTCAGCCCTCGCTCGCGCCTCGCCTCCCCTCCCCCTCCGCTGTCCCGGGGGAGGGGGGCCGTCGCCGCGGATTGAAGGCCATTGATTTGCATGCCCGGGTCCCGGCGCCGGAGGCTGCCCCAGCCGCCCGCGCCCGAGCCGCCGCTGCCGGCGGAGTTGCCTCCCTGCTTCCCTAGGGTGGTTGGGCTCCGCCAAACATGTCGGCGCCAGTCGGGCCCCGGGGCCGCCCGGCTCCCACCCCGGCGGCCTCCCAGCCCCCGCCGCCGCCCGAGATGCCCGACCTCAGCCACCTCACGGAGGAGGAGCGGAAAATCATCCTGGCCGTCATGGATCGCCAGAAGAAAGAAGAGGAGAAGGAGCAGTCTGTGCTCAAGTAAGGACCGGGCTCCATCTTCCCGCCTCCCTCCCTGCCCTCCGCCCCCCTCGGCCGCCGGCGCGCCGGGCACCGCCGCCTGCCCTCGCTCCCATGGCGCCGGGGCCGGGAGGGCTGCGGCCCGCGGCCAGCCGGGGTCGCCCCCTGGTTGTCGGAGCGCGGGGGTGTGTGTCGCGGAGGGCGGGCGCCAGGGCCGGCCGAGGTGCCGGCGATGAGCCGGGCGAGGTGTGCTGCCCCCCGGCGCCCTCCGGCTCTGCCCCGCGGGCCGGATCGGCTCCGGGGCGCGGGCGGGGACGGGGTGGCCCCTCGGCTCGGCGCGTCCCCTTTCCTTTCCCGCCGCCCCCGCGCGGAGGCAGTGACTGGGGCAAGGAATCCAATATGGCGTGCACAGGTGCTCCCGGGCCGGACCCAGTGCAGGCGCGCCGGCCGGGGTGCGGGCGCTGCCGCGGGGGGCCCCCTCCGGCCCGCACGGCCGCGGACGGGCTCCGTCCCGCGCGCTCGGGGCGAAGCGCGCTGGCCACGGCGGCCGAGGGCCGGAGGGCGGCGGCGCGGGCCAGGGGCCTCGGCGCGGTCGCGTCTCGGGTGGGTGTGCGGCCGCCGCCATCTTCCGGCCCCTCCCCCTCGGCGGGTGCCAGCACCCCGCACGCCGCTTCTTCCTGCTTGCACCTCGTAAATCTGTGTAATCCCGGAGGAGGCTCGTTGCAGTTTGGGTTGCTCCCACCCTCCGAAGTTCTACTATGTTTGCTCTCAAGTCCAGCCAGCCGCGACTTGCCGAGGGTGGGAGGCGTGAAAGTAGCACCCGGCATCGCTTCCAGGCAGTGTAACTTCAGCACCAGGGAGCTGTCCAGACCGAGTTCTTCCTTAGAGATTTCTTGTTAGCCTAGCAGAGATTTGTTTCTACAGGTTTGCCTTGGAGTGTTTTATGATCATTTGAATTCTCAGTTACTTCGAGAAACAGATTGTGCAGATGTGTTACCCTTGTGTGTGTGCTTTTTTCCTTCAAACTCCTCTTCTTTTTCTTCGAAATGAGTTATTCACTAAAACATTAACTTGCAGACGCCTAGAGAGGCATGGTTCTTTTTGTATGTCATGGAGTACACTTTTTCTCACAGTCTCCATAGAAACACACAGTTGAAAGTGTAAAGTTCCTCTGTGAAAGAAATAGCGTACTGAACTTCACTCTATTTAAAAACAGGTTGTTGAATTTAGTGTTCTTTCATCAATTTATGAAGGCACGCATTGTCCATTTGTATGTTCATATTTTAATGACGTGTACTTTGTAATTCATGGTAACAAACATATCAAATAGCTATATATCTTAGAAAAAGATAAAATTTCTCACAAAGTGCTGCAGGAGTAGGAGATTAAGTGAACTGGAATTAAGAATTGCTTCTTCAAAGTTAATTTCTGGGTTCGAGTACTCAGGAATACCATTTATTAATAGTCATGAGAAATGTGAAAAGTTAAGCAGTTTACTTCAACTATGAAAGCATAAAGATCTTTTTTATAAGGCGTTTTGAGCATATTTCTAACTTTGCTCAACTTTGTTGAAGCTAGCAAATCTAAGCTTCTGATCATTACAATTTTATAGTTAATTATCAAGTTTATACTTTTTGCTATAATTATTAAAAAGTATGAAAAATTGATGCTCAAAGTGTATATTCATTTGATCTGAATATTTAAATGTTTTTTATTTATAGTATGCTAAATTATAGTGTTTATTGGTTTCTTCATTATAGTTCCATATTTGTTTTAGTATATAGAGATTTATGTGATCGTTTAAGTACTGAATTAGATATTGCTTAAAATAGTAGTCATTTCATTGGACAGATGTTATAAAAGGGGGTTTTAGGTCAACTCGTGTTTGTTGCATATATTTGTGAGTAAATTTACATAGTATACACATACATATATCTATGCAGTTTCATCACCTACTTTAGATAGACACAAACATGTAAACATATTCACATATGAAGTCATATCAATAAAATATATATTCATATTTATTCTACAATATTTACATAATTTTAAATTTTCTGTAAAATGTTTTAAGATTAAGAAAGGAAAAACAATAGACTATATAATAGAGTTACATTAATGAGAAGCAAATCATTTTGAAGAATTCAACAGTTTATTAAAGCAATGTATTATAAATATTGGTATTAAAATAACAAATATGACACATAGAAAAATTAACGCTGATAGTATCGAGTGATTACTCTTTCCCATGAAATTTTAGGACCTATTTATCAAGCCATGACTAAACTGTCCTTTATTTCTGTATAATGTTGTTCTTTTAATTGCATGCTAACATCTTTTCTGAGAGAAGGTCTAGAGAAGTAAAGGGAAATTTACATTTATGTCTGCTACTTTTAAACTACTATAAGTTTGTTGTATGAAGAGATTCAAAATCAGTTGAACTACTTTTGCTGATCTGTAAGTTTCAGTATTCATACTAAATATTATGCAATGTGAGATGTACATACCCAAGCGCATCACCAGATGATATATTAGAATACAGGAAGAAAGTATTAAGACTTATACTTCTATCTGAACTTGTAAAAGAAAAATTAAACCTCATTAATAATTAATATGTACTAAGATGCATACAATATATGAATAAATGCATGTATTGAGGTTCATGGTTGAAGATGTTTTAATAAGAGAGTTGAACCATCAAAGCAGATTGAGATCACTACTCTCCTTAGGAGCCTGAATAATTAAAATGTTTTGTACTTAATTTTCATTAATTTCTTCAAAGCCCAGTTGAGCATACACATACACAGGAAGTCTTTTGTCTTCATCAAATAGTACCATTTTCCATGTGATGAGATAGATACAGTAATTTTCAAAGCTTTTATTTTACATCCCACTAATCCCCTGACTAATTACTGAAAAAAATCCTTACATGAGTTATGCTTCAGTTTCAGTTTGTGTAATTTAATCTATCAATAAAATCTACAATGTCCTTTTACTGATTAATGTTTGTAGCCTTGTCTTTGAAGACTCTAAACTTCTCAAGGATAAGAATCACAATCTGCCCTGTTTTGATATTGTGTTTTTACAACATCCTTAACACGTAATAGATATCTAAAACATCATATTGAGGTGAATTGTGGTAATGCAAATGAGATAGTTTACCTCTGTAGAAAAACGAAGACTCACTTTTGAAAGGAAAATAATTTATTAAAAGTTGTATTTCTATTTTTTAAAAATTTGGTGTGATATTGTAAAAAAATGCATCAAGAAGTAAAATCACTGACACCATCAGGAAAGTCTTTCATTAGGTAAATATGTGTTGGGTTTTACTATGCAAATAATAACCTTTACATAAACTGATTTTGTAGCAGAAGTTAGAAATGTCCTCCCCCTCCTTCCTTCCTTTTCTTTCTTTTGGAAGAGTAGTGCTGTGTAACCCAGAATGACCTCAGTGCATAATCCTCCTGCCTCTACTTTTCAGACCCCAAGTGCTAGGATTACAGGATTTGCACTGCCACATCCTGTTCATGTGTTTAATGAGGTTTATGTTTTCTTGTCATTCTCAGCTTGGGTTTTCTATTAATGTTAAATAGAAACCCTGTTTGTTTGTTACCTGAATAAGGGCAAAGAAGAGTGAAACATCATGAAATGATGGATTATAGTTAACAGTTTATATTTAACATCAGATATGGGTAGTTCAAAATTTTTTAATAATTCAATTTTATAAATAGTCTCCAAAGTTGACTTATAAAATTGTTTGCTTAATTGGTAATTCGTACATATGGTACAAAATTTCTTATCTACTTATCCCTCTGCCCAGATACAACTACTGTTATTAACATTGCTTATTCTTCCAGGTATAATTAATGCACAAAAGGTGTGTGTATATCAGATTATATGTGTTGCATGTGTGCATATTCATGTGCACACACATGTATGCAAGCACAAAAACAGAAGTATGTCCTGCAGTTTGCTTTTTTAGGTCATGGATTCCATATTTGTTACTTTTAACTTCCTCATTTATTTAAACATCTTTTTCATATTACCATTTGATAATGGTTCTTGATTTCCTTAACTAGTACCATAGTTAAAGGCATTTACCTTGCTTTTAAGTGTTTTGCCACTAGAAACAACATTTTGATAAATAAGTTTTTACACATATCATTTTTTAAATGTAGGAATATATTTCTGAAACAGGTTTCTATAGACAAAATTGTTCCAAAGAGTAAATTTTATTAGTAAATATTACCACATTTCAATGAGGAAGTACATATAAATGACATGTAGCAAAGAAACTGTCCTACTGCCTTGCCAACTTGGTGTGTGGTTATCATAGTCAGTATTTCAGTGAAAAATATGCCACTGTGGATTTGATTGGCAACTTTTTATCATCACTGAGATTCAGACCTTTTACATTTGTTTGTTTAGGACCATTTTTATTTTCTTTGTTAGCGGTGTTTAGTCGCTTGCTGAAATTTCTTCATATGTTCTTTGGGTTAGGACTTTATTTAGTAGAATTAGTGCCATGGTTTGAAACACAGACTCATGTGTTTGGGAAGGTCATGACACCTTTAGGAGGTGGAACCTTGCTGGAGGAAGGCAGTTACAGGGCGTGGGCCTTGAGGTGGGATTAGTCCCACCCTACTTCCTGGATAAATCTGCTTCTGTAGTAAGCAGTCTTGTAGTTCTCAGCCTTCTGGTGGGTGTGACTTAGCCTATCTCCAGCTTCTGCCACCAGCCATGCTGCTTCCACCATGAAAGACCGTGTCTGCTTTCTGGAACTGTAAGCTGAGTAAATCTCCCTTTAAGTTTGACTTTGGGTGTTCTCTCACAGCAACAGAAAGAGCAAATAGTACAATAAGGAAGGCCATCTACAGTCTCTCTCTCTCTCTCTCTCTCCAAAAATGAAGGCCTTTAGCTTTTAAGAATTGCAGATATATTGTAAAAGTTGTCATTTTATAAGAAAGTGCTTAATAAAGTTTTAATGTGGTATATTTTATTTACAGTCATATTTTCATATTTAACATATTCTATACTTAAATATTTAAAGGAAATTAAATTAAATGATATCTTACAGTTAACAATTAATTTTGATAGAAAGACGATTATACAGTTTGTTGAATAAAGCAGTAATAGGGGCAAATATGATGGACCAGATGCATATTTATTTGAAACTTTACTCATTAGTAACTCCTAAGTTCTTGCTTGCACTGTTAAACTCCCTGAGCTTTCTCATGTATACTGTCTGAGTAGTAGGGTTGGTTATTGTAGACTAAATATCCTAGCATATGTAGGTGTGCAACAAGTAATCATTCTTGTTAACTGATCATAAGCAGTGCTTTTCAAACCTTACTGTTTTCGTAACGTTCCTAGCTAAAATCTCTGCATTTTCTGAAAATTGATTCTTTTCTTTGTTTACTTGGAAGGAGGGGCTTCCAAGCAACTTTAATTTGTCTGTAGACTTGGGCTCAGGAGAGGAAATGTGAGGGACTGGGAGCAGGTTCTCAGCAATACTGGTTTTCAAGAGCTGAGAACAAAAGAAGAGCAGTGAGAACACAACACCAAATTGTTTGTTATTGGCAAAATATTTATTGGCAAATGTGAATGTAAGGAGCTAATTTGTGGAGGTTACTTCCTGATCATCCTGACAATTGCTTGTGGTTAGTTTCCTTTGCTCCATTGCTGCACCAACTCTGTTTCTTTGTCTCTTAGTATACACAAGACATTTACCAGGTTAAGGAAATTCTAAAGCTTGGTTGTTAAAGCTAACAATGCTCATCTTCAAATTGTCTTTCTAATATGCTCAGTCTTTTGCATGATGGCCTCTTTTTTTTCCCTTTGGCCTAATATTCAAATTTAAATATGTAGAAAGCCCTTATCTGACCATGTTTTTAACCGGGTTTTCTTTTTCATTCTTTTTTTAATAGCACCTTTATATTTTGCAGATGATATTTATAGTTTGTTCACTTGGCTAAATTATGAACTCCCAGAGAGTAGATACTGTATCTGCTTTATTCATGATTGAAGTCTCAACTTGTAATTTAAATTATAAGTTATACACACTGCCTTACACATAGTAAGTACCAAAACAGTTAGTTGGGTAAATAAATAGGCATTGAGAATAAATATTACATTGCTTACTTAGGGAATACTTTATGCTAAATTTAATGATTAAAAGAAAAAAAGGTTGTTTTGTAGTGTATTTATTTCCGTAATCAACTGTAATTTTAAATGTATGTCGTTTTTATTTGAAAGCTGACAAGAGTATTCAAGAGTATATGTGTATGATTGCAATTCATTTTTGAACTAAAAGCGTATCTGTTTTCCTAGAAACAGATCGTTACACTTTTTTTTTAAACTTTTTATTTGTTTTCGTGTGTCTTTCTGTGTGTGTATGTGTGTATGTATCAGAAGGCACTTGTGTGTCCCTGTGGAAGACCAAAAGTGACTTTGGGAATCATCCTGGATTGTTTCTACCTCCTCTTTGCTTTGCCCTGGGATTTTCCAGGCTCCGCCCACCAGAGCCCAAAGTGCAGGTGGGCTGCCCCTATGGCTGCCACCATTTCCACCTTCAGGATCTGGGATCCGAATTTAAGATCTTCTTCTTGAGAGGCAGAGTTTTAATCCCTGAACCATTTCTCTAGCCCTCCCTGTAATACCCTTTTTAAATGTAAAGAAATTAGGAATTAAAGAATGTTTTGTTTTACAATTTTTTTTGTCTTTAAAAAAGTTCCATTGTATATAGCAGAGCTGAATGATAAGCTTGTTGTCGTGCTTTGTAGACAAGCCAACCTTGAATTACCGATTGTCTTGCTTCAGCTTCGAGTACTGAGAACTGTGGGATTTCCAGCATGCAACAGCATACTTGCACACAACATGTTGTATAGCTTCTTGTAATCTTTTGTAGGCAGAGAATCTAAGGCTAACCATATCCTAAGAAGACAAAAATATAAAACTCATGGAAGACTTCCTTAAATACTTCTTTAATACTTTGTAATTGCAGTGAAAAACTCAAGGTTAATCTCATAAGTAGTTTGTTGTTTCTGTTGAAATATTTCATGCTGAAATATTACACGTAAGAGCTAGGAGACCTCTGTGTACAGTGTGTCATGGATAAATACAGATGAAGAAGCTTCTGATCCAGTCCTGGAGAGTGTCTTAAAGGATGCGTGGATGGCACCCAGGAGCACACCCAAAGCTTCCAAGTCAGGTCTTCTTCCCCCCAACCCTTTGGAAAAAATACATGACATGCCAGGCCTAGGTAAGAAACGTTTGCAGAGAGTTGGTAGAACAAGTGCTTTAAATGGAAGTGAGCTAGAGGGGACTGGAGATACCAAGGGTCAGAGTTTAAAGACCTATGTTGTAGTATTTGGATTTCTTCCTGACTGCAATAGGAAGGAAGGGGTTTGAATAGACAATATAATGATTTTTGTCGGAAAAAATTTTTTAACTTTTTTATTATTTTTATTATTTATTCAATTGTGCGTGTATGTATGTGTCTGTGTGTAGAACCACGGACGAATTGGGGAACCACCATGGACGCCTCCACCTCTTTGTTTACTCTGCCACGGGATTCACAGGCTCCGCCCTACCAGGACCAGAAACGCAGGCCGCCCCCGCTTCCGCCTGGTGTCTATATGTGGGGTCTAGGATCCGAACTCGGGACCTTTCGCCTGCAAGGCAGAGGCTTAAGCCCTAAACCACCTCTCCAGCCCCTGGAAAAAAATTTTATAAGGCATTGGTTGCTGAAACAGTGGAATACTAGAGACAAAGGAACTGCTTAGACTCTTGCAGAAACCTGTGTGTGACAGCGGAGGTGGAAGCGGAGAGTCACAATAGAGTTTTGAAAATGTTGTAATCCAAGTTGCCAGGATTTGATAACTGTGAAGGGTCAGATAAAGTCTTAGGCCTCCTGACCTGCTTGACTTCACTGTGGCTGCTCTTCTCACTCACTGGTAGCCAGCTCTGGAAGCTCAGGACCAGCCCTCTCAGAGAGCAATTGTGAGTTTTTTTTTTTTTTTTTTTAGTTTTTCTAAAGTTTATAGAATGAATGTAAGTTCTAGAAATAACTATAACTTGATATATGTTGGGACGTGTGGGGGAAATAGTAGAAGTGTTAAAATGTCTGAAAGTGAGATGGAAGAAAAGAGGGTCAGAGAAAAAGGAGTGGGGGGGGCGGGAGTTCAGGGCTTTTTGAGTTCATTTTACTTCATATCTTAGTTTCTGAAGCTGTTCTCCTGCACATATTCATGCTATGGAATCTCTCAAATCTGTTCTTGATTTTTTTCAAACATTCCTCATTCTTATTGATGATTTGAGTCTGGGTGAATGTCTTAATCTTTACACTTATTTAAATTTTTGTACTTGCTAAACTATCATACAATCTTTATTTGTTTGGCTTAAATAGAATGAATTTCTTTTTTGTGTAGATATTCTTGTGTCACTTCTAAGAGAATTTTGAGGATGGGCATGTATTTTGGGAAAATATGGAGAAATTAGTCATGGATGTGACATATTATTTGTCACTTATGTGAAACATGTGCTTCTCTTCTTAAGGGCTTACAAATTATTGCAGCAGCACACAAAGTATATTATGAAAGGAAGAGAAAGTTTATTGGAGTTTATGATGGGAAGTTCCAGAAATAGGACTTGGAGATCAAGTTAAAAAAAAAGTTAAGAGAAGGTTTAAACACAACTGTGATAAAATTGCTCACATACTTTCTCTTTAGTACTATTACCTAAAACTTTAAGGCAAATAATATAAATTAACTAGTTGACCAAAAGCTATCAACTTTTATTAGTTTCTAGGTTATGAATATTTATTATATCTGCGTTATATATAAATCTAAAAACATGATTCTTATTTTCTTTGTAATATACTGCTAACTAAATACTTTTAATGACATTTATAGTTAATAACTTTTGTATGGCTTATATACTTTAAACATTTTTGTGTATTATGTTTGGGAGATTCTGAGAAACAGTCCAGGTTACACACACCCCTTTTATAGGCATAGCAGCTCTTTAGTACTTTTTTTCTTCCAACAAAGCTTATGTTCATTTGGAAGGGAAACATAGCTTGGCAGTTTCATGTGCTTTGTGACTTGGCTTCTGGGACTGTAAGAGTGGAGAAAAGAATAATTATCACAGCGATGTTTGATTCTTTAGTATTATGCAGTTGGCAGATAGAGATGTTACCCACCTCCATCTTGTTTTGTTGGCATAGAAAGTGTCTATTATCATTTTTTTAAGTTTTTTCCCAAGTACATAGATGAAAAGTCTTTTTTTTTATCACACTTAATTTGTTACCTCAAAGTTGTCTTTAAAGAATTAAAAAAGTCTGAAAGAATTAAAAAAATGCTTTTATTAGAACAATGTTTTCCCCTCTCTCTCTCTCTCTCTCTCTCTCTCTCTTTCTCACACACACACAAACACACACACACACACATTTTTTTTTTTGCTAGAGATGTTTGTGGTCATCAAAGATTTGTGTTTCTTTTCCAAAGAGTGTGGTATGTAGTGGCTGCCTAGCTTTGGCTGATCTTTGCCAGGTTCCTTTGTATCCAGATGGGTTCATGTGACACTGAATTTCTGTGAATGACATCACTTCTCTCTTGTCATTAGACTTTACATGAATAAGAGGTAGAGTTTTATGCTAGGACATGGCTGGGGTTGTGACTAACATGGCTTTCACTAATGTAACTTTTCTTATTAAACTTTGAAAAAAAGTTGTACATTTCATATCTGTGCAAAAGTAGCTGTAGGAGTACTTTCATGCTACTTCTATTTTTTTTTAAGTTAGTTAGAGACAGGGCTTCATGTATCCTAGGCTATCCTTGCCCTTTCTGTGCAGCCAAGGATGACTTTAAACTTCCTATTTTAAAAGTACTTTTATTTATTTGTTTCATACATGTATTGAGGTCAGACTGGTGTGTGTGTGTGTGTGTGTGTGTGTGTGTGTGTGTGTGTGTGTGTGTATTTTGGGGAGGATGTATGTAGAAGAGGGCACGTCCCAAGGGTGACTTTGGGTGTATCTTGAGTTGCTTTATCTTCTTTATTGCTTTGCTCTGGAGTTTCCCAGGTTCTACCTTTCAGGCCACTGCCATTTCCTCCCTGCAGTTTTGTGGGAACTGGGGATCCCAATGCAAGTCCTTTTGCTTGCAAGGCAGAGGTGTAATCCTGAGCCATCTCTTCAACCCCAGAGGACAACTTTTGGAAGTTGTTCTCCTACCATACAGGTTTCAGGAATTGACCTCAGGGTGCCAGGGGGTTGTGAGTAGACATATTTATATCTTGGTGGCTTGATCTTGAACATATGGTTTTCCTGTCTCTAGGAATTACAGGCACGTGTGCTAGGATTACAGGCACGTGTCACCATGCCTGATTTTGTGATGCTGTGGATTGAACCAATGCATAATAGGGAGGCAACCTACTAATTGATCTGCATCTCCAGCCCCATAGTAAAATTTGATCACTATAAGCTGATTGCTTTTTACTGATTGTCTGGGTAAGTTAAGTCTTAATCATGAGAATTCTTGAACAGACTTTATAAAGATGGGTCTGTTCCACTTGTCTGGTGACATATGAGCTTAGTCTGTCTGGGTTGCTATTATAAACCATGATAAATTGGGTGACTTGTAACCAACAGAATGTAGGAAGTACAAGATAAGATTAATATTCAGTGCCACATTCATTGGGTGCTGAGGGCTTATCCTCTTATCTGTATGTATGTGGCATCTTCTGGTAAAAGCCTTATATGGTAGTAGGGCCAAGAGCTCTTTGGTGTCTTCACTTTTTTTTTTTTTAATAAAATAAATGCACAGATCTCAGTGAAGGGTCTGTTCACATTAGCTAGTCATCACCAAATACCTCATCCTACTACATGACATAAAGGAAATGGATTTTAAGATATGAAATTAGGAAGAGGACATAAACTGGTTTTTGTTGTTGATTGTTCATATATTATTTTAATAGATACTTTGCTTCAGAAGCAGATAAAAGCATAGAGACTTTATGATGAGACAGAAAAATGTGTAATTCTAAGGATTTATTTTAGAATAAATTTAAGGGCTGGAGAGATGGCTCAGAGGTTATAACTGTGTCTCTCAAGCAGTAGGTCCCAGGTCCCACGTAGAAAACGCCAGCTGGAAATGGCAGCGGCCTACACTTCTGGCCCTGGTGGGCAGAGCCTGGGAAATCCCAGCATGAAGCAAAAAGGAGATAGAAGCAATCCAAGATGATTCCCGAAGTCACTCTTGGTCTTCCACAGGGACACACACTGCCCTCTGACACACACATACACACACACACACACATACTAAGTTAAAAAATAGAATAAATTTAAGCTTTTATTTGAAAGTTTAGCAGGTTTAGTGCTAATAAGGGAACTCAATCTCTAAACTAAAGGTTAGAATTTTATAAGGCATTTTCCAAGAATTTTACATGACGGGGCTGTACTATCCATGATTTCATGGCAGATATATATATTTTCATAAGAACCAAGTGGGAACAGTCCTAGCAACTCGCACCACAGAAGGAGAAAGATCTCAAGAAGTTGCACACTTCCTTGAGAGACTGATAAGGACTAATGCTAATGGGGAAGAAAAGGAAGATGCTTTCCTCAATGGTGTATCCACTGATCATGATACTTACTGGAGCACGAATCATGTCAAGCATATGCAATCAAAGGCAAACTAGATGAAACACAGTGGGCCACACAAGTGAGAAGTCTTGAAAACAGGAGGGAGTGTGGCAGGGGAGATGAAGGGTTGTAAGAGGAAAAAAAGTGGCATGGGATTAAGGGATGAAGATATCATAAATACATGTATACAGCACTAAAAACATATATATATGTATAGTTTTAAAAGGCTAGAGGAACATACAATTGAATGTTGTTCAAATTTGTTGTTATATTTTGCATATTTTTTCTATCCACCATACTATATCTACTTTTTACTTTGCTCTGTAATGGGAGACTAACTTGTATGAATTTTACCAGAAATTGTACCAGACCCTTATTCTCACATTTCTAGTTGTTTTTTTGCAGCCTAAGATGCTGGCAGATTAGAGAGACAGAAAGAGGATAAAGTCAGGTTTGTTCCTAATCTTCCATACCGAGTGTTTACAGTTGGCCTTGTCTTCATACTAAATCTGTAAGCAGTTTCCCTTTTCTGATTGAACACTTACTTTCAGTATTTTTAGTCCCAGGTATGATACCACACTGTCTTAGTTTCTTTTGCCGTTATAAAATACTCTGACAAAAGCAACTTAGTGAAGGAAGTGTTTATCTGGCTCATGGTTTAAGGAAAAGTCCATTGTGGCAGGGAAGTCAGGACAATAGGAATTTGAAGCAGCTGGTCACCCACAACCACGACGCAGAAAGGGATAAAGTATGCTCATGCGGTCTCCATTTTATGTAGTCCAGGGTCTCCTGTGCAGAGAATGGTCTCATGGTTCCATCCACGATTAAGATGGATATTCTCATATCAATGAACATAATCAGGAAATGTTCTCAAAGATTTATTATTTTAAAACTATTTGTTTACTTGAGAGAGAGAGAAAAAAGAGACAGATAGAAAATATACATATGGATGCCATGGTGCACAGGTGGCGGTCAGAGGACAACTTTACTTATACATCTTGTAGGCTTCTGGGAATCAAACTCAGGGTTGCAAGCATGCACCATACCACTGAGCTAGGTCCGAAAAAGTTAATCATAGATTACCATCCACAGATATGCGTGGAAGCTTATCTTCTAGGGCTTGAATTGACAACACTAGCCACCACACTCCAAAGTGTCAAAATTAGAATGTTAGAAATGATTCCAACTTCATGCGCCCCTCTATGTAATCAAACTAACCTTGGTGCTCTCTCTAAACATGAATATTCTTTTACTGTCTTGTGCATACAGCCTTGATGCATCTATTGGGGTGATGAGATTCTTTCTGACAAATTTTTTGTGAGTTAGGAGTTATTTTCTGTTTCTAGTCCATAGTTATTATTGATCTCTGTGTGCACCTCAGGCTAATTGGTTTCTTTAAATTCATGGATCAGGTTTTAATATTTTTAACTGACCAGTTAGTGTGTTTTTATGTTTAGGATAGGCACGTAGCTCTTAGTCAGGACACATTTGTTAAATAAGACTTGATGGTGCTGGTGTGGTCCTCCTGATTTCCTTCCATTTTGGCCTGCAGATATCAGCAGTTACTAAATTGTACTAATCTCATATCTCAGATATCTTTGAAATCCATTTCCTTATCTTTATTGTCATTGTTTTGTTTCATACCTTTATTGGATTTTGCTTAATTCCTAATTTCTAAGTGATAATTAATTTCTAATATGTTTCTGTGCTCTTATGTTTAGGCCTTTGATCCAGCCTCTATAAAGATGCAACTCTCTAGATGCATTTATTTTAATTGTATTTATTAGTGTTTGTGTTTGCATGTGCAGGTGGATGTGTGCATAGCCTGCATGTAGAGGTCAGAAGACTCCTTGCAGGACTGAATTCTCCCCTTCCACTTTTTTGAGATAGGGTCTCTCACGTTTCTGATACAGGCTGTGCAGAATACTCTAGGTTAGCTGGCCCGTAGCTTCTGGAAGATTCTCTTGTCTTTGCTCCTGTCTTACTTTAGAAGTGCTGGGATTACAGATGCTGCCACTGTAGTTGGCTTTTTTTATGTAGGTTCTGGGGAGTAAGCTCAGGTCGTTAGCCTTGTGCAGCAAGCACTTTTACTGCTATGTTATCTCCCTGACTCCCATATGTATTTTTTAAATTTCATTAATTTTATTATTTGAGGGAGGGACCAAGAGAGGGAGAGAGTAAAGGTGTGCTCATGAATGTCATGGCACATAGGTAGAAGATGGTAGTCAGAGGACACCTTTCAGAAGTTGATTTTCTCCCTTTCGGTTCTTCCATCATTTAGGCTTCTAGGAATAAAACTCAGGTCACCAAGGCTGGAGAGATAGCTAAGGGATTAAGATTCTGCCTTGAACGCAGAAGGTCCTGAGTTTGGATACTAGGTCCCTTGTAAAAATGCCAAGAGGAAATGGCAGACTCTTTCTCTTCTAGTTCTATGGGTGGAGCCTAGGAAATCTCAAAGTGAAGCAAGAAGGAGGTAGAAGCAATCCAGGATGATTTCCGAAGTCAACTTTGGTCCTCAACAGGGACACATGATGCCCTCTGACACTTTCTCCCTCCCTCTCTCTCTCTCTCCCTCTCCCTCTCCCTCTTCTCTCCCTCTCCTCTCCTCCCTCCCTCCCTCTCTCTCTCTCTCTCTCTCTCTCTCTCTCTCTCTCTCTCTCTCTCTCTCTCTCTCCAAATGAATAAATAAATTAAAGAAACCCTCAGGTCACCAGGTTTGTGAGCGGGCACCTTATCTCACTGACCTTTAGATATAATTTAAAATTTTTACTATTCTTCAGTCTTTCTTCTTAATTTTTACTGTGAAGTCCAAACTTTGAAATGATGTGTTAGTCTTCATCGTCCTGGTAGTCTTTCATTGACACGCCTATTTTGGTTTATGAAGCAATTTGAGGTTCATTTTATAGTATTGTTAAAAATTTCGGGTTTATAATATAGCACATACTAGGCTCTTTGCCTAGAAGACATATCCCTTTTCATTTGTATGTAAATCCTACAACTTTCTTAACTGAAATTCATTGTAGGTTTTTAATCTGTTCAATCTGTTAGGTTAGCTGACTCTCTTTTGTGTTACCACAGAACTTTTTCACATACTTTCATTAAAGTTGTTATACAAGTACTTTATTAAGCAGAACGGATAGCTATTAACACTTTAAGAAATGGTGCTTTTTAGACAATTATTTATTTTTTATTTGTAGTGGTATGTGTGTGTTTTTGTGTGTCCATGCCATAACACATGTGGAGGTCAAAGTACAACTTTGTGGAGTTGGCTCCCTCCATCTACCTTTATATAGGTTTGTTTTTGGGGGAATAAGTTTATATCGTCAGACTTAAACAGCAAGTGCCTTCAATCATTGAAACATTTGTCAGCCTGGAATTTTTTTTATTTAGTAGTCAATTTGTGAGAAGTTTCACTGATATCTTTCTTGACCTTGAGAGCATTAATTGGCATTAATTAAACTCTTAATGTATTATAAGTAATAATGAACAAATGAAGTCAGTGTGAATAAGATATATTTAATGAGCATTTTTCTATTAAAGTTTTTTAATTAGTGTGTATTCCAGGGTTTGAAAAATTAAGCCATTTTTATTTTTATATTTTGCTGTGAAAAAGTTATTTTCCTAGGGTGCTTTTTCTATTTGAAATAGTAGCTAGCAAGCAGCTGTGTGAAATTTCCTAGACAATAATGTATTATGGGAATAAGAAAGATAAATGCTTTTGTAGCATATTTGCTATTTTTGTTTTAAAAGAGAAACAGGAATTTAAAATGGGAAGAATTAGAGTGTAGGCATTTAAATGATTAACTGAACTCCTCAGTATATATACCTTTAAGGACTTGAATCTTTAAGATCATGTTCAATGTTTAGAATGCAACAGGTTAAGTTTGCACATTTGCATAAGATCGGTGACCACTTTTCAATTTGCTAAAAAGAATAAGGTAACTTGGCAACAAGGTTAAGCCAGAGGAATGAGCCAGTCAGCTGTGTAATAAGCTGTTGTGTTTGTGTAATGTATAACTAAAGTTACATTTAGTACCTGCACCTCATATTTAATTTTCTTAAAATTTCTCCTTAGTTTCCTACTGTTTCTAATAGCAAAATTGAAGTTTGTGTTTTAAATACTATGAGATTTAGAGCCCCCATAAAGACAGTTTTGCACTGCTGCATGTGTTGGCTAAGGATCTGAAATGTAATATGTGAATAGGGAAGACAAGTGTAAATTCACAAGTATGAGACCAGTGCTTTTTTGAAAATCTTGAACCTATCTCTCATAGAATTTTGTTTGAATTCGAATGTTTCTCTCTATTTCTTTACTTGCGGAAATTGAATGAGAGAAATTATATCCATTAGTATTTATTTTATACTAATATCCAGGTCACAAAGTTTTTAAGTAGAGGGTAATCTAGATGACTGAATATATTCCCTTTCCTTAACATTGTTTTTTAATCTTATGGAAAATAGAGCATACCATTGAATTGCTTTTAAATATCACTGTGTTGCTTAGTAGCTATGCTTATTTGTGAAATGAAAATAACATCTATTTCAGAAGTTGTTAAGAGAATTGTCTTTATAAAGCTCCTAAAATAATGTCTAACACATGTTTCTTAAATAAATAAATTAGGAAGTAAGGAAATTATTGACAACTAGAGAATATGAGTTTTATTGATACTTCTAATGCCCACTGGATTGTTACATTCATTACTGAAGATCAAGTTATTCCAATTATATAGTACTTCTTTGCATTAGCTGTCTGTTGTACCCCCAAGCATTTAGTAGCTTAGAAGAACTTGTACTTATTATTGTACCGTTTGCGGGTCAGAATCTGACATGGTCTCACTGGGCTAAGATCAAGGTGAAGCAGGGCTGCATCTCCTCACTGAAGCTCCAAGGGAAAGTGCTTTCACTTCTCATTTAGATGCTATCAGACTGTGATTAGTACTATGATTCCCATTTCCTCACTAGCAATTGTTCTAAAGATTGTTCTTACCTCTTTCTCAGACTGCTCTTGCACTTAGCCTGCTACATTTCAAAAGCAGCAGTGAGTGTTAAATTCTTTTCAAGATGCCGTGTTGCTGACCATTCTTCTAAGAGTTGCATCTCTTTCTGCTCAGATAGGTGAGGTTGTTCTTTTTCAGGAATTCATGTGAATAGATTGGGTTCACCTACATTAGGTGTTCCAGAATGATCTTTCCATTTTAACCGCATCTCTAAACTTCCTTTGCTATGAAAGGAATCATCATTCTTGCCTATTCCTGGGATGAGGACATGACCTATTTTTTGGGGGTGGGGGATTAGTCTCATATTTCCATTTTGAACACCAATAGAAACAAGTTTGGATGTATTTTTTTATAAACTAGATGAACTTGTACTTTTAAAAATGCGTTTTGTTTCCAGAGATAAATTTTGGAATGTAATGTTCTATAGTATATTTCTCAGGTTTATAAAGAAGTGTCACTCTTAAATTGCGGCCAATCTGCTTTTTAACTTTCTATTTATTTAGGAATTTCTTCCTGAATTAAAATGTTAGTCTGCCTAGATAGAGAAATTGAAGTTTGTAAAAGTGTGACTTTTTTTTGGTGTTCTCCATTTGAAGACTAAATACCTTTCCAAGTAGATGTCATGGTTTAAATGTAAGTTGTCCACCACAGACTTATGTATTTGAATCTTTAATTGTTTTGGGAAAACTGTGGCAACTTTAGGAGGTGGAGCCTTGCTGGAGGAAAGTGTGTCACGGCAGTGGACCTAGAGGTTGGTTAGCAGTGCCCAGTCTGCTTTTGCAACTTGTAGTTTTGCATCTGTGAGCCTCCTTGATGAATGTGACTTAGGCTGCCTCCAGCTTCTGCTACCCAGCCATGCCTTTTATATCTTGGAGAACTACATCTCCCCTCTGGAACTGTAAGCTGAATAAATCTCCTTTTCTCTCTTTAAGTTGCTTGAGTTTGAGTGTTGTCTCACAGAAACAGAAAAGAGTAGATGGTACAGAAGTTGGTACTAGGAGTAGGGTGTTGCTTGTAAGACTAAGAGGATCTGGTACCAAAAGGTGAAGTGTTTGTGAAGGAGAAAAGCTGGTAGCCAGAAGTAGAGAAGTGTGGCCATGGAACTGTTTGTTGGGAGAAATGCAGAGAACTTTGGGACTTTACATCTCTAATAGCATTACTCTCTCCAAGCTCTCAAGAGAATTGCTCTTTGGACCCCATTTCCAAAATGCAAAGGCTTTCCCAAGACAGACAGTGGAAGTCCAGTTAGTGATGGTCCAGAGGGGAAGAGAGACTGTATTGGCAACTGGATGGATGAGGAGCACATGGAATGGTGCTTTACCTAAGCATTTAGTGAAGTTTTATCCTTGTCTTTAAAGATTGTCTGAAGTTAAGTTCAAGTGTTTAGTGGAGGAAGTTTCAAGGCTGTGTAGACTTGAAAATGTGGCATGGCTACTTTTTAGCCATGTTACTTGTTCAGAGTTATGAGGAGGACAAGGAGTCAGGCAGAAAGAAGTAGAAACTGGTGGTTTGATGATGAAAAATCAGACTTGCGGCATTGAGCACAGAGTTTATAGATAACAAAATGGTGGCTGTTGTTAAAGAGATGAGCTCCATTAGTGAATCAAAGTCTGCTCTCAATTTGGATAACAGAAGAGACCCTACCCTTAGGATAAATTCCTCAAGGTAGGCTCCCACCCATAAGAATGAAAATTCTTTTGGAAAGAAAGTGCTAAAGGGTAGAGATCCAAAGGAAAGGCCTGTTCTTCCTCTGAAGCAGCTGATCAAGAGAGACTCTTCCCAGCTGCAGCACAGAGAAACTGAATCAATTGTGATTCAAGGGGCCAATTCCAAGTTATTGAAGAACTTGGCAATGTCGTCTATGTGGTTTTAGAGATATCAAAGATCTAAGAGGGAGGAGGCTGTGGATCTCTTCTCCAGTGTTTCAGAGAATGGTAGAATTCAGGCATGTGTGGTAAGATGGAAAAGTCTGCCAAGAAGTCCAAGGAGGGTGTTTTTTGTATTGTGGAGTTAAAACTTGTTTGCCACTGGGGCTGGAGAGGTGGCTCAGGGGTTAAGCCTCTGCTTTGCAGGCAGAAGGTCCTGAGTTCAAATTCTAGACCCCACGTATAGATGCCGGGCGGAAGTGGGGGCGGCCTGCGTTTCTGGTCCTGGTAGGGCAGAGCCTGTGAATCCCAGGGCAGAGTAAACAAGGAGGAGGTGGAGGCGGTCCATGGTGGTTCCTGAATTCTCCCGTGGTTTCTTCACACACACACACACACACACACACACACACAGGTACACACGCACAATTGAATAAAAAAATTTAAAAAAATTTAAAAACTTGTTTGCCACTGAGAAATGAAGATGTTACAGTTGCTAGAGCTATTGGGGGACATCTGCCAAGGAAAGTTGTGTACCCTGGAAGAAACTAACCCAAGAAAGTCATATATTCTTTGAGCAATTTCCCTGGAGGGATGGACCAAACACTTTGGAACTGAGATGATTTCAACAAGAGATTCACCAGTTGGACATAGAGCTTCAGGATTTGTAGTTTGTCCTGATGGTTTTTGGTCTTATTATGAATCAGTCTTTCTCGGATATAGTCCCATTCCTCCCTTTTGGAATGATAATGTTTACTCTGTGCCATAGTATGTTGGAAGTATGCAATTTGTCTTTTGATTTTACAGTAGGCCTTGGATTTTTGGATGGTATTGAGACTACTGATATAGTCTATGGGACTTTTAAAGTTGGACTGGGTATGGTTTGCATAATTAGATGGCTATGTACCTGTGGGGGCCAAGGATGGAGATGTCATGGTTTGAATGTGAGCTGCTTGAATTTTTAGATGTTTGTTTAGGAGGTGGAATCTTGTTGGAGAAAGGTGTGTCACAGGGGGTGGACCTCGAGGTTGGTTAGCTCTGTCCAGTCCACTTTTGCAATTTACAGTTTTGCAGCTCAGTCTCCTTGATGGATGTGACTTATGCTTCCTCCAGCT
Source organism: Typhlomys cinereus (assembly GCA_023101885.1). Classification (NCBI taxonomy): domain Eukaryota; kingdom Metazoa; phylum Chordata; class Mammalia; order Rodentia; family Platacanthomyidae; genus Typhlomys; species Typhlomys cinereus. The sequence goes on from JALPQD010000167.1 coordinate 2,755,433, forward strand.
TCTACTAGCCAGCCATGCCTTTTTCACCATGGAGTGTATCTATCCTTTAGAATCATAAGTTGAATAAATCTTCCTTTCTCCCATTAAGTTGCTTGAGTTTAAATGTCGTCTAACAGTGACAGACAAAGTCATTAATACAGTAGCCACTTTAGTCAATAATTGTATTCATTTTCCTAGTAGGATTAAAGCATGACTAATACAGTGCAGTCATTGAAATTTTACTAAATACAGTATTTTTATTACTTTGTTGATCATTTAAGACCTCAGCATAAAACATATTATAATATCAATAAGTAAAGATTTAGGTTTAGTCTTTTCATAAGAATTTTTTTGGTCAAATATATCAGTTACTTTTTTGTAGCTGTAACCATATGCCTAACAGTTATATAAGGGGGGAAGATTTATTTTGGCTTAGGGTGTTGCAGTCCATCATGGAATGGAAGGCAAAGCTCATTGACTCGGTCACTCAATCAGTGACCATATGGAACTGCACCGCAGGGACAAGGAATCACAGAAAACACACTGGAACCAGAAGCAGGTATAACTTTCAATGAACATACGGCCTGAGGCAGAGTACTCACTACAGAAAAAACTTGGAAGAAGCTCCTTCCCTGACTGAGGCTTTGGTTCAGGCTTCTGTAGATCTGTGTGACCGCAGCTGTCACGGGCTTGCCAGGCTGGGGCAAGCCAGGTGGAAGTCACTGTGGGGCCCGTGGGCTTGCTGATGCTCTTGCTGGTGTTTTCAAGAAAATCACTGGGGAGCTAATTAGGGTGCCAGCCAGATGTGTTGAGAACCTGCCTGTGGGAGTGCCATTGGGATTTACTGGGAAGGGGGCTTCTGCTCTGAAGGCCATTTCAGACCGCTGAATGTCTCTTAGCTCCATATGGCAGTGAGCTGGAAACAAAACCAAGGAAGCATTCAGACCTGGGGAGACACCCTTTCTTGAGACATTCTTTCTTCCTTTAATGTCACTATAGCTCCCTCTACTGACAATGTTTAGCAGCACTGTGCCATTAGCAAAGGAGAAGAGCAAGGCAAAGAAGGGTAGAATTGGAGCAGAGAGGTAACAAAACTGAAATAGGCTTAATATGTTATTCAGCTTTACCATTCACACACTATGTTTTGTAGCAGTTAATTTCATATGTCAGTTTTGCCAGTTGAGAACTGAGCCTTTAGGCACATCTCTGAAGATTAGTTAAGGCAAGTCTCTGAGCAAACAGGCAAGTGTGTTTTTGTTCATCTCTGAACTCTTCTTGTGGATGTGGTGTGGCCAATTCTTCTGGCTCCTAATAATCGGTCAAACTCTTCTTCCATATTGGACTATATCTGAAACAGTGAGCCTGAAGAAAAACCCTTTGCTGCCCTAAGCCATTTGGGTCATGTACTTGTTAAAGCAGTGCAGTAGGAAACTAAGGCAGATATCTTGAACAAGTCATTGAAACTGCCAAGTCTGCAAGATGAAAGTTGAATGCAAAGGTCCACAATCTCTTCACTGAAACTTTGTGGCAGACATGCTCTAGGACTTCAGAACTGTAAAGGTGCATGTACCATATAGTGTCTAAGTCAGACTCAGGGCACCAGCCCTAGTTAAGTGCATTCACACTCCTTCATGAGATGTGATTACAAGTAAGTTAGGAATTTTGACCCAGACTTACAAAAAAGGGCTCTGTGTTCTGGTGTTTTGTAACCACGGTAAAGGCGTTATAGACCTGTAGTACCTGCATTACAGGATTAAAACAACAATATCCAGTGAAAATGCCGGGAATTGTAAATCACTGTCATGCTTATCTATTTTTAAAACAGTAGATATGATTTCAAGAATGCTTCATGATGATCTCTTCAAGTTCTTGTCACCACTGATAAGAAACTATGTCAGTGCTGGTAAAAATTGTCAGAAGCTACTTAATTCTTGTGCTCTGATTGGTGGAAATATTTATGAGTCAGAATTCTGACAATTTATTTTCTTCTGTTCTGACTTTTAAAGGTGGTGATACTTTTTGATTTTTGTTTGATGAGCCAGTGTTGATACTGAAAACAGGAATGGGTTTGTCACACATAGGAACCTTCTCAAAAGTGTCACGTGTTTAAGAGTGGTGCTGTTATTCTTCTTTAGGTGATTTTTCTATTCTAGTTTTTGTTTAGGACTCAGATTATCACATTGATCATCACTGGAAAATCATCTTAGTCTCATTTCTTTCTGCAGCTGAACCGTTGCTATGAGTGTATGAACTTTGCCATAGCTCTTGATGCATGCTAAATAGTTCATGGATCCCTTTGTGTGTGTGCATGTTCATGGATGTGGAGTGAAGGCCAGAGGCTGATGTTGGGTGTCTTCGTCAGGTCCTCTTTGCCTTATTTTGGAGCTCATTGACTCTCTGAGACTGGCAAGCCAGCAAGCTCTCGTTTCTCACCTTCAGTGCTGGAAGTAGTTTGTCCCTGGGTTCTGTAGGAACTGTGCCTCGTCAAATGCAGGTTTATAAAACTCTTCACTTCCTTCATTGGATTTACTTAGTGAAATGTTCCTAAATTAGTTTTATTTTTGAAGCTCAAATGACCCCTTTTGAGATTTTGTCATGAATGATTCTTGCCAATTGTTAATCCTGCCTCAAAAGTCAATAAAAACTGAAAGAAAAAAAAAGGCAAGAAAGAAAGATGGAAAGGAAGACAAAAAAGAAAGACTATTAATGTTCTATAGGGACATCTACTGTTAATCATTGCTCCTTGCTGTTGAGAGTAATGGCAGCAGTCATACACACTTGTATGCCAGAAAAGTGTGCAAATAGGGGCAAATTAAATTAAAAAGTATTTTACATGTATAAACCAACCTGATTATGTTCAAAGGAATCCTTAGATTGTTTGAGATGATCCATGTGGATGACAGGAAGAGATGCCACATGGTGCTAGTTTATTCAGCAACATATCTCTTTTACTCTTCAAAAGTTAAAAAAGAATACCTTGTTCACATTTAGGGACTTATCAAAAGCTTTCCAAGGTAGAAAATAGTGTAGTAACCCACAGACACTATTTTGGAGTTTTTTTTCCATTTCTTGCTTAGGAAAATACATTTTGATGTCTGCTATATACCAGCTTCTCTACTAATTTAGGAAACAGGAATTGGTTGATCTGTGCTTTTGAGATGATTCCAATCTAACAGGAAAGATTCATGTAGATAAGTAATGAAGACAGGCGTGGTGGGTTGTACCTGTAATCTCAGCACTAGGGAAGCTGAGGACTGCAGGTTTGACAACACCTTGCACATCTCAAAAAATTTGCAATGCATAATAAAAGCCTTTATGTGCAAAGTATTGAGCTGGCAGAGGGAGTGTGGTGAGTATATGAACTTTAAGGAAGGCTTTATAAACAAGATGAGATTCAGTCTGTCCTTACAGGAAAATATTTAGTATGTGGAGGAGAAAGGCATTTAAAAATTTTGTGTGTGTATATATGCATACTTGTGTGCATGAGTAAGGATGTGTGCATGCCACACACTGCATATGTGCAGGTCACAGGACAGCCTTGGGTGTTGGTTTCTCACCTTCCACCCTGAAGCAGGGTCTCTTTGTTGTCCATTGATGCATATGCCAGGCTAGCTGGCTTGTGAACTTCCAGGGATTCTCAAGTGTCTGCCTCCCATCTTCAGGTAGGGACACAGGGATTAAGGTACCCGATACCATGCCTGGCTTCATGTGAGTTCTCGGGATTCAGGACCTCACACTTGCACAAGAAGCGCCACTCAGCTCTCTCCCCATCCTGAGAAAGGCATTTTAAACATGTAAAAAGATCAGTTGTAAAAAACATGGTTTCTTTGGGGGAAATGGCCACTATTCCTATATTGTTGGGAACTTAGAACGTGCAAAGAAGGGATGAAATGGTGGAAGATGAATCTGATGAAAGGTTCTATTGTATCCTGTCTTGTATGCAGACTGTTATTACTCAGTTGCTAGGCATCAGTACAGAAATACTAATTTTTAAATATTGGATCTTTTTTATGTACATGATAAATTTTATTGAGAGAACAAGCTCATGACGTTATCTAGTGAAGTCTGTAGAGGTTGTTTATAGGATGTTGTAACCTATTTGGCATGGATTAATTTTGTTCCTAGAAAGTGTATATTGGCTGGAATTCAGAATGTCTTGTTGTTAGGTCTGTGGGATGGCTCAGCTAGTAAGGCGATTGCTTGAAAAACCTGGTGACGTGAGTTTGATTTATGGAAGTTTAAGGAAAGTACTGACTTCTGTTCTCTGACCTACCCCAGTGACATGGCATGCATGTGTGTGTACTCTCTCTCTCTCTCTCTCTCAAATAATTTAAGTAAAAGAATGTCTTGTTTAACAGTACAGTACAGGCTTACGTACAGGTGGTTTTATGTTATCTGAATTTGTTGCATTTGTGGGGAGTACTCCCTGAGGGACAAGCGTTTCCGACCCAAGGGAAACTGTAGCATCGTCATGACCATGATATGCAGACAGCATATGTGGTGTTTCATAGTAGCAACAAATTGCTGGGTGCCAGAGACATAATAATTCACTCTTTTAATGAGGAAGACATCAGAAATGTTTGGCGCCATTTTGAAGATCAAAACTTCACCCTGTTTAAAGAGGTTAATCTTGCGCTTTCTAAACATAACAAACAGCTTATAAATTATTTGAGTGACCATATAAATAATGTATGCTGTAACTCTTGTTAGATGGTAATCACATATATCTACATAGTCATTTGGGGAAAAGATTTATTTAAAATTTATATATTGGATGCATTTATTATTTTATACTACTGTATCAGTTGTTACATGTTTAGAGTCAGCTGTGTTGAATGGTTCTGCTCAGAAGTTTGGGTTTATCTTAGTATGCTTGATCTGCAGTGAAGGTTTTGAAATAAGAATGAAAGGTATTAAAATAAGGATATGTTATATTAACAAATCCTCCTAGTGTCAGAAAATAATCACTTATATGAGAATTCTTAAGCCGTCTATTTCCTTTGGTGCGGTCACTGCCTTGTTTTTTGGGTTTGTTCTGTGAATTTTCTGTAAAAAAATTCATGTAAGGCTTAGGAGCACGAGATGGTCATCTCAGCTACTTGGGAAGCTGAGGTGGGAGGACTGCAGATTTAGGGCCAGTTTGGGTTAAGAGTGAGGTCAAGGCCAGACTGAGCAAGTTGGCCAGACCTTGCTTCTAAGTAGAAAGTGACAAGAGAGCGTGGAATACAGACGGGTGCTCAGGTGCATGTGTGAGCTCTAGGATCAGTGTTTAGAACGACTCCCCCTCCCACACCTCACCCCCCCTCCCCACAGACTCATTTCTTGACCTACAGGTTTTTTAGGCCTTTTTTTATTTGAATAAAATTTGGTTGCCTTAATTTTTCTCGTAAGATCTTTTATAGTGTCTCGCCAACCTGCCTTTCCATCTTCACTTTTCTTTTAGTGTCCATAAAATTTTCACTGTTTCTGAAGCTCTCTCATAAGGGAGATAAATATGTAACAGATAATTCATTGAACTTGTATATCATATCTACTGTGTCCCGAAATACTTGAAATTGAGACCAAAGTGGTGCTTCTTTCATTTAAAAAGTGATATTAAAGTCACCTCAAACACTGTTAAAGACACAAAACACTGGTTACTCATTTTTTTCATGTTCAATTGGAAATCTTATGGAATTGTTTTGGAACACATGCTTCCAATCTGCCACCAGATTTTGCAGCAGGAATTTATATAACCATGCCATAGCTCAGACTGTCTCACAATTTGCCATATGTTTCAATATTTCCAGTGTTTTCAAACACTCTTCTCTCTTTCCCACCCTTTTTAGTTTACATTTCTCAGTTTAGTCCCCAGCTTTTATCCTACAATTTTCATTCATTTGATTCACAGATAAACCTTGTTTAGGGCCTTCTAGTTTAGAATTAGTTCCATCTAGTTTAGCATTAGTTCTTTAAGTTCTCTGTCCTGGAACCTTCTCTACAATATTAAACAGTGCTTAACCCTCAATTTAGAACTCTTAATTACTGGTCTAGGCTCTGCACTCTAGTCTCAGTATGTTCTCAGGGCTTGCTGCTTGCCTTTCAAATATTTTCAAGGACCTGGGGCTTAAAGCCAGAGCTGTTCACATGCCAAGCACATTGTCTATCACTGAGATCTCTTTTACCTACTTTTAAGTTTGCCACATACATTAAATGCTAGAGAGAGAACCACTCCTGAAATAGTGTAAGGTAGCAAGTGGTACCATAAGGTCCTAGCCAAACTTTCTCATTGATAAGCTCTGTTTTTATCAGTGTAGATGGAAATCCAGTTAGTTAAGCTACATTTTTAAGTAACTGGATCCTCGTGACAGTACAAACTGCTTTCCTGACCGTTTTCCTCTTCTGTTTCCTTAGCTGGTTTCTAGGAGCAAAGACAGCACAGTGTGTGAGCAAAATAAAGCGTTGGCATCTGCCAGCTCTGGCTCATCCTTGTCTGTCAGTTTAGACTTCTGAGGGCTCTTGAACAGCTCTCTATTTCTTGCGCATCCTGGCTTGTGTATAAACTGAAGACAAGAGTGCCTCTCACAGAGCTTGGAAGACGGAAGCAGGCAGATCAGGAGTCCAAGGTTTCACTGTGAGTTTGAGGCCAGCCTGGGCACATGAGCCCTTGTCACAAACAAGTTGAAGCATGAATGCCTGTGGTTGTGGAGAGGCACAGAGACAACGTGCGGCCACACAGAAGACATGTAAAAAGACAAGAAAAAGAGGTGCTATAAATTTCAGGTTGCTTGGTCTCCCGCCATTCTTGTATTCTCCATCTCTCTCTGAAGTTAGAGTTTGTTTATATGAAGGTCATCTTGAGGATTATGAAATGAGACTGCAGTGAAATGAAGCAAGAGCCCAGGTGAAATTTATCTGGGTATTTGACCATCACTAAAGGATTTTTGTTTGTTTTTCCTGTTTTGGGAATCCAATCCAAGGCCAGACAAATGGTCTAACACTGACTGAGGTACACACTCAACCCACTTAAGTGTTTTATTGATTTTTGCGTGCGTGCTTGTGTGTGTGTGTGTGTGTGTGTGTGTGTGTGTATTTGTGTGTCAGAGTGGACTGTGTGTCCCTGTGGAGAACCAAGGGTGACTTCTAGAATCATCCTAGATTGCTTCTACCTTCTTTTTGCTTTTTTTCTGGATTTCCCAGGTTCCATCTACAGGGTAGGAAGTGTGTTGCTGTTTCCACTTGACTTTTTTATGTGGGACCTGTGATCTGAGCTCAGGTCCTTCTGCTTGCGAGGCAGAGTCTTAACCCCTGAGCCATCTCACCAGCCCACTTAGATGTTTTTGAGATTGTTGGTAACAGCAAATTCATCTTAAGATTAAAAAAAAATTGCTTACTTATTAAAAATTTTAAATAACATACTTAAAATTGGTAAATAGAATTTTATCTTTGCTCTACTTCCATTAGTAACCTGGATGTTATATTTTTAAAGTCTTTTCAGTATGGGGGCAACCTGAGCATAAACCTGGTGACCAGGACCTGAATCCCCAGAACCCACTTGGTAGAAGGAAAGAACCAACTTTTGAAAGTTGTCCTCTGACTCCCACTTGCACAGCGTTGCATATACATGCCTGATCTCTCTCTCTGTCTCTCAGACAAGCAAAGAAACAAACAAGCAAGCAAATAACTAAATAAGTAAAGTATTTCATTACTATTTAAAAATAGTCTTTGAAATTCTGTAGTTTATCTAAGCCTTGGCTTGGACTCACATATTTTGATAAATGTACACATTTCAAGATTTTCCATTAACTTGGTTCAAATAATTGTATTTTTAAATTTATGTTAATTATCTTCCAACCATTTTAAATATTGAAATCATCATCTTTTAGAATATTGAATATATCATGTAGAAATAGGAAACTTGAAGACTTCAATTTTATCTCTGTTTTTATGATAAACTGGATACTTAGCAGTGACAGACATTTTCAAAATGAGATAATTGTATAATTTCATTTTACAGTAACTTGCCTTATGGATTTTATACCTATGCATTATATGTTTTACAGATAGTTATATGTAAAATTTGATATTCTTCTTAATAATATACTATTTGCAATTTTCTTTCTTCTTTTCTTTTTTTTTCAGACAGGTATGTAGCTTAGTATGTAGCTCAGGCTGACTTTATACTCTCCTTCCTGGAATTATAAGTGTGCTACCATCATGCCTGGCTTTATAAATATGTTTTAATTAATATATCTTAGATTTTTTTCCATGGATATGCTTTTTTGGTCATTTTACCTTAGTGCTTGTCATATCAGGTTTTTTTTATTGAAATGGGTTCTTAATGTTTTCTACTTTTCAACTTTAATTAGTTAAAATTAGTTTAATTAGTTGATTAATGAGTTCATTAAAATTAGGTTTTATTATTATGTATGGGGGTGAGTGCAAGATGGGCGTGTGGTCAGAGGACAACTGTAGAATTCGTCTCTTCTTTCACTTTTGTGTGGGTTTCAGAGATTGAATCTGGGTTGTCAGGTTTGTGTAACAAGTGCCTTTACCTGCTGAGCCATCCTGCTTGACCTCATTTGCTTTTTGAGGCAAGGCTTTGCTTATGTAGCTCAGGCTGGCCTTAAATTTGCAGTGACCCTCTTAGCTCTGCTTCCTGAGCACTGGATTGCAGGCGTGGCCTGCTTAGCCTTACCATTCTCATTTAAAAATGTTTCATTTCTATATTAGACAGGGTGAGGTGCTCTGCACTCCCCACAGTGCACGCGTGGAAATCTGGAAGTCAGGTCTCTTCTTCTACTGAATGGGCTTCTGGGGATAGAACGTGGGTCACCATGCTTGTGCAGGTGTTGTCTCAATCAGCGGTCTAATTTTTAGCACAGCAATCTCAATTGCAAGTAAAGCAGTGTTTAGTATTCCACTTCCCATTTTTATTATGATTTTGATTTTGCCTTCGTATGTGTTCTGGTGTCAGGCCAAATGTGGAACACGGCTATGTTTCTTGGATTCTAAAATTTTACTCATTGGATAGCTGTGTTAATAGTATTTCTCTGGAGATATGGGATAATGAAGTTTCACATAGTGGATAATTCACAATTGAATTAGACTTTCCTGTTCTTGAAAGATCTCTGAGCATCTCTGTACATTTATTTCCATATTGTTAGACTGTACTTGTACCTTTGCTTTTCATTCCGTCTCCTTTCTTTCTATGAGCTTTTACATGTGTGAGGACACCATGTTTTTCTTTTTGCTGTTTCAGTCCTTTTATCACTTAGAATCCACCTTAAATTACTTTCCTAAACGAACACAGTTTTTTTCCCCCAAATTAAAGTATTTTTATTCCATTATACTATATTTTTGTGTTGTTTTGTTTTTGGGCTGTGCTGGGAAATCAAACTTAGGGCCTTATGTATGCCGGCTGTAATAGTTAGATATAGGTGTCAACTTGACACATTCAGGCTAAAGCTTTGGGTGCAGTTATAAAGAATTGGTACTTAAGTTGAGCCCTGGACAAACCTACAGGAGATTGTTTGACTGCTAGGAAGGGCCCAGCGTGTAAGGATTGTCCCTCTCTCAGCAGTCCTGTGAATATATGGATATGGTGTGGGCAGTTCACTTGACCCCTGATAGTGGTGTCGATTGTCCTTCCAAGCTGGATAAGGAACTGCAACTGGACAATTGTACGCTAGACCCTTTGTTCCCTTAAGTCATTTTGTAGTGACTTTTTCAGCAACAATGCACAGTAACTGTAACACTAACCAAAGCACTCTACACTGAGCTAAGTAAGCACTCCACACAGAGCTAAGCACTCCACACTGAGCTAAGCACTTTACACTGAGCTAAGTAAGCACTCCACACTGAGTTAAGCACTCCACACTGAAGTAAGCACTCCACACTGACCTAAGCACTCCATACTGATTTAAGCACCTCATACTGAGCCAGGTATGCCACACTGAGCTATATCCTCAGCCTCAGAATGTTTTTTTCAGAATTATTTTTCAAATGAACTTGAGTTTTAGGAAAGTTCTTCAGATATGGATTATCTTAGCTCTGAATAATGCTAAGAGTTGTATAAAAATTTTATTGCATCTACTCAACAGAAAGCTTAAGGTGTGTACACTGGGTCAGTAATAAAGTTAAATTTCACCAGTTCTTTTCCTTAAGTTCATATTGAGGCAAGTGATTCCATACTTAAATAAATCCCCTGAAAACTTAGTAACAGTAATATAGACAGAAAAATAAACCATGTTAAATAGTTGTGATTCTTGGGATCCTAAAAACAATGCTACACTAATAATAGTTTCTATTTATTCACCCTAGGGCAATGATAGAAAGGGCTCACTTCACGATATAGCTGTGATGGAATGTATGGTCTTCCTAGTTTTTCTGTTGGATAATTTGCTTTCCTCTCTAACCTCCACTTTGCCCCAGCATATTTGAAAAAGAAAAATCAACCAGTTATTTCCCAGTGGCATGTAACAATACAGTGACCTGAAGTTTTTAATAAAATTTAATATCGAGGAGATTAATTTGAGACAAGTCAGTTTTTGACAGTATTTTGTGAAGAATGAAGGGAGAAATTTGTGTGATATATTGTTTGAATTTTCTTTGAGTTTAGCATAGTGTATAATATAGGTGCTCAGCAATGGGTTAATGAAGGAATTAAACACACCTTGTTTTAAAGAGTTTTAAGAGATTGAAATTAGAAAAAGGTTACAGGGAATTTAGAATTGCATTAAAAATGCCTCAGTAGTTAACCCTGAATATAAACTGAAATCAATTATTTTTGTGTGACAAGGAATGAAAATGGTGTGTGTGGGGGGGTGGGGGGAGAAAGAGAAGGAGAGAAAGAGTGAGGAAGTGAGAAGGAAGATCTACATAGTGAGTTACAGGTCATCAGGGACTACATATTGAGACCAATTCAAAAAAAGAATAAAATAAAATATCTCCCTCAAACCAAAACCATACAGTAATAACAAAAAGTCCACAAAAAGCAAAATCAAAACACAAACCAAAAAACAGGAACAAAAAGAAATACATTTTAATTTCTAGTTTAATTAAAATTTTTTCTTGCCTTGAGTCTTTAGGGCTCAGATGAATTTGTAACTGAAGTGGTAAATTGTGATATTTATGCAAAATATTTTCCAGGTGCTAGCAATTTGGATAAAATTGAATTTTTATTTTAAAAGTTTCTGAGGAAAATTTTGTTTTTGTATTTGAGCTGCTGATTATTTAAATTTAAAATGTTTAGGCTTCTTTCACTCTCAATATCATTAAAATAAATCTGGCATATATGTCATTGGTGTGTTTGAAAGATCAAGAAAAAAAGAGTTGAATGGTTGAATGAGAGATAACAAGGGCAAGAAACTATAGTGATAAAAAAAGTTATATACCACTGAAGTTGTGTGTTTAGGAATACAAAAGCCATGCTAGATAGTGATAGTTTAAACAAAATTTAGCATAAGGAGTTAGCTAAAGCTAAAGAAAGAATAGTATAGAAGAAGCACAAAATGGATGATGTATTTCTCAACAGATCGGCATTACTGCTCTTAAGTTGGGAGAGGAAGGAAAATTGAAAATGGTGTGAAGCTAGCACATCAGCTATGTGATGTTGAAGCAGAGCACTCCTGCTACCATGAGAGCTTGCAGTTGTGTTGCTTCAGGAGGCCTGTGGTCATGTTGCTGGTGCGACAGGCAGACACTTCAGAAGATGCTGGAGCCTGCACTTACCCACTGCCGCCCCTGCCAGAACTGCACTGTGATTGTAGTAGCCTTACTGACATGGTGGACTCTGCTTCTGCTACTGCTGCTGGACCTGTAGTCCGTGAACAGTCTGGCTTTCTTGGAGTACTGCTGAGGCCCCTACAGGAACTGGGATGGAGGAAAGAAAATGAAATTGTTCATCTTTTCCTGTCATTCAGTTTTCACCTGTACTTCCCAATAGCAGGACAGAATTAGAAGCCAGATCCCAAAGAGAACATGAGAAATGTAGTTGATAGGTTTTTAGCTCTTTGAAGTACTGAGAGGGCCTGGGAGGTCAGGAATGGAGTTGAGAATCAGCTGAAGATTAGCACAGGGAGAAGTTTTTAAAATCATGTTGGAGAATATATATTGCAAGTTTTCTGAATGTCATGACCTTTTTTGTGATTAAAGAAATTAACTTACAGGAGCTGTTAGAAAAACTACGAAAGTAACATAGTTTTCCTTGAGATTACAGTTAGTGTATTCTCATTTTCAGATGAACCTTGAAGCTAGACCTGGTAGCCCATGAGTGTAATCCAGCACTTGGGAGGCTGAAGCAAGATGGCTGCCCAAAGTTCCAGGCCACCTGAGCTGCATGTGGGTTCTAAGCTCCCTGGACTACAAGGCGAGACTCTGCCTCAAAACAACCAGAACCAATAAATAACAGGACCTTGGTGAACTCCAGAGAGAATACATTTATTAAAAGGCAGGTGCATAGTTCTCAGCAAAGTTGAATGCTTACGCTCCAGCAAAGACAGAATAAACGTGCTGTCTGCTGTTGGCATTTTCTCGGTTCACTATTTGTTTCTTCAGATTCATGTATCTAGAAGGGAGGTAATCTAGTTTTTCTTGGGTTTCTTGTCCACTCTTGGACACAAGAAGTCCTGACACCTGGACAGACCACTATAACACTATTTTTTTTCATATTGAAGAGAATACACACATTATTATACCCAACAATTGAGGGTTAGTTTCTCAAGTGAATTTTGGCATATTAAAGAAGAATGATTACTAGGCAGGCAAAATTCACAAAAAGTGTCTCTTAGACTAGGCTTTATTTGGAGTAGAGTAGGTAGCTCAGAACCATGGTCGAAAGTGCTTGCACATGTAATAGGCATTCTGATCTTGATAGTACACTTGAGGAAGTTGTCATTATCCTCATTTTACAGATGAGAAAAATTGAGAGGTGCACTTCTGATGGTGGTGTATTAGGCAATTTGGACTAACCCTTCTACTGACAACAACTAGAAAAGCTGGATCAATATAAAAATCACCTGTTTTAAAGTATCAGAGAGCTAACACATCAGTGAAGACTATGGGCACAAGATCCTGGAGAAGAAGGAAACATAAAAAGTGAGCTGGACATTTGAGAGTTCTTTTCTCAGGGAAATCTTTCCTGTAAGGTAGCCAAGGGATCTTAAAAACTTCCTCACACTCATGAGATTGGAGTAGTGAAGCAGTAGTAGATGTGTGGGGCTTGCAAATATGGAGGTGCCCACTAAATCCTAGGCTTCGGGTTGGGACCTGAAGGGCTGCACATCAGTAGCATGGGTGAGTCAGAAGTAGAATGGCTTAATGTTGGACGTGGTGGTGCACACCTGTATTGCCAGCACTTGTGAAGGTAGAAGCGGGAGTATCAGAAGCTCAAAGCCATTGTAGTGAGTTTAAGGCTTGCCTAGGCTGTAAGAGACCCAGTTTCAAAAGCAAACAACTAAACAAACAAACACAAAGAAAGAGACAGCTCTATTCATAGAATAAAGCCTTTATATAGGAATTGGGAAATAAATAATAACACCTTTATTTATAGATATTGATATGTAGTGAATTAACACAGATATCCTTTTAGTAATTTCTCTAAGCTAGAAGATTGAGAGAAGGAGACACACTCGTACTATGGCATACAGATGGAGGCCAGAGGACCACTTCCAGAAGTCATTTCCTTGCTTACCATGTGGACTTCTGCTTAGGTCACCAGCTATCTCACTGGCCTCACAGATATACTTTCAGAACTAAGAATTTTAACGAGACTTCAGGATACAGTCAATATTCAGGATATTGACTATATTCAGGATATTTTATAGAAAACAGCATAGGAAAATAAATTTAATACATAGAGCTTACATGAAATGAGTGGAAATCAATCCAAGGGAGATGAATAAGCTTTCAACACCAAGAATTATAATATGTTATTTAAAGAAATTAGAGAATAATTTGATAGTAATAGATTGAGATCTCAATGCTATTAGAATGCAAATTCTTCCAAAACTGATCTATAAATTCAGTTATAACTTGTTGGAAACTTCAGTAGTTTTTAAAGGTTTTTCTATTAACTGACGGGCTGATTCTGAAATTTATATGAAAATGCAAAGATCTAAGAATAATCAAGTCACTTTCTTAGAAGAAGAGAGAAAGAAGTAACTGGGAAATTATATTATTGAGAGCAGTCCTTTATCCCCATCAAATATATCATTAGATTCGGGCAGGTTATTGTGACAGTTACTCTTTACTATTGCTGTGAGAGAACACTCAAAGTCAACCAACTTAAGGGAGAAAGGGAGGTTTATTCTGCTTACGGTTCCAGAGGGAAGGTACAGTCTCTCAAAGCAGAGGTGGCATGGCTGGCTGGCCAAAGCTGGAGGAGGCTAAGTCACCGCAGACATCTTGGAAGCTGAGAGCTGCAGACTGCTTGCAGCGAAGGCTGACTTCTCCTGGAGGTAGGGTGGGACTAATCCACCTCAAGGCCCACCCCTTGTGACTGCCTTCCTCCAGCGAGGCTTCACCTCTCAAGGTGCCATGACCTTGCCAAACACATGAGACTGTGGGGGACTCATTTCAAACCATGACAGTTATGTTGCCTATAATCCCAGCACTTGGGAAACTGAATTGAAGGATTGCTCAAGTCAGGAGTTTGATACCGGGCTGAGTAGCATAGCAAGACTGCTTCAAAACAAATAATACCAAAATGCCATTTAGAGAGTATGTGTAAGCCTGAGAACAGAAGACATGTGAAAATTTTAGCTCAATAGAGAAAGTATCAACTCCAGTACCTGTTATACATATGCATAAAACAATGAGTGTTTAAATTTTATCCAAAATTTCAAATATCTTTTAAAAATTCTTTTGCTTATAAGTGATTTATTTAAGTTTATTAGGTAGCAACATATTAAGTCCAAAGGGATTGTGTTTTTGTATGTTCTACTTGTTGTACTGCCATAGAGAATTTGTGCCTTTCTCAGATCTCCTAGATTTCTAGCTATTTAAAATATGTATATTTTTCTTACTTGAAATCTTAATTGCTGGGTGGGTAAATGGCACTTACACTTCCATGTTGCTTAGGTAGGCAATGTTCCTGTGATGGTTAATGCTGATTGTCAGCTTGACAGTTACCTGTGGAATGGGTCTTTGGGCCTGCCTGTGAGCGGTTATCTTTGTTATGTTAATTGAAACAGCAATACCTGCCTACTGTGGACATCCAGGGCCAGGACCCTAGACATGTAAAAATGGAGAAAGGGAAGGGGAAGCAGTATATGTTCACTGCTCTGAGCTTCTGACTTTGGATGCAGTGTACCAACTTCAAGTTTCTGCTGCTTTGACTTCATGTCATGATGGGCTGTACTTGAACAATGGGCCAGATTAAGCCCTTTCTTCCTTAATTTGTTTTCATCAGAATGACAGGCAAAGAAACTAAGGTAGGTATAATTGTGGAAAGCTATAAATTCCCTCTTCCATCACTTAGTGCTGTAAGGCCTTTCTGAGTTTCATCTTAGGCTAGATATTTTCTATGACTCTTTAAAGACTGTTTTAGTATGCTGTTATTCTGTTATCTAGGTAAACATTGAATTTTTACCTGCTTTTGGAGATGAAACATATTAATTTGGATTCTATATAATTAATAAATAAGAACATTAAGAAGTTAAACAGTACATGTTCCAACTTTTGATGACTGTAGCATTCCTTTTTCTATATTATGACTTTAAAAATTTTCTAGTTTCCTGCAGAAAATGTATTTAGAGTCAATACAAAATCTAGGGAGGACTGAGGAGATGGTTCAGGGGTTAAAGTTCTTGGCTCATAAGCAAAAGGACCTGAGTTTGATCTCCAAATCCCATGTAAAATTTGCTGGGCAGTTATGGCAGTGGCATGAAATTCTGCGTCTGGAAGGCAGAGCCTGAGAAGCCCCAGGGCAGAGTAATAAGGCAATAGAGCAATACAACATTCACCCTAATGTCACCCTTGAGCCTCCAAAGGTACACACACTCAAATGCCCTCTTGTACATACACATACAACCTCTTTGGATGGAATATTCACTTGTTGCTAGTTGACTTTTTGGATGTAGGCAAACAGACAAGGTTTTTTTTTTTTTTGAAACAGTCAAAGCTAGCTTGGGATGTTCTTCTGTCATCTATTAGTTTGAAAATACGTTACTCATTCTGAGGGACTGCTCTTTAGGGTAATGCTCTCTACTGGGAAGGATCTAGAGAGTTTCACAAGAAGACATAGGAAGTGTGTGATAGAGTGTATAGTCATTTTATTTTTGGTTGGTAATTAATTTTCTTACTTGTTCTCTCTCTGACAGTATCCCAGGTGTCTCTGTACCTGAGTTCACATATGTATATGAAAAATAATTAGTCGGAAATGATACACTCCGAAATGCTCTGCAATTAACTGACATTAATTTAGGCACATGTATACAGTATAGTATAGTAATATGTAGATACTATTGCATGCTTTCTAGTATTAATTTCTTACTCTTCATCAAGTTATGGTAAAATGATTGCCCACATATAACTGAAATAGTTTTGTTATTTTCTGTTTTTTAAAATTTTTCCATAAATATGATCTGCTTTCTTTCAAATCTATATCACATTCAGTATGTCATAGAATTATAATTCAGTAGATCTGAAATACAGTCCTAGGTGTGAGGGAAGAAGTTTTCTAGAATCTTTTACTCTCTCACTTCTTTCCTCACTGGTTATTTTTGCCAGGATCCAGCAAGTATTGTGGGGTCAAATATGATTTATTCTCTTGTTACTTAAGAATAGCTTACATTTTTAAGGGGCTGGAGAGGTGGCTCAGGGGTTAAGCCTCTGCCTTGCAGGCGGAAGGTCATGAGTTCAGATCCTAGACCCCGCGTATAGATGCCAGGCCGAAGCGGGGGCGGCTGGCCTATGTTTCTGGTCCTGGTAGGGCGGAGCCTGTGAATCCCGGGGCAGAGTAAACAAGGAGGAGGTGGAGGTGGTCCATGGTGGTTCCCGAATTCATCCGTGGTTCTACACACACATACATACACGTACATACACACACACACACACACACACATACATACACACGCGCATGCATGTATACACGCACAATTGAATAAAAAAAGAATAGCTTACATTTTTAAGGACTAAACAATCATAAGAATAATAGGACTCTTGAAAAATATTAAATTCAGCTAGCTACTAATTTTATTGGAATGCAGTCATCGTCATTTATTTATACATTGTGTCCACATTTGGACCATAATGGTGAAGTTGAATAATTGAGACAATAACTAGTTGTTGTTTGATCCACTACAAATTGCAATGATTCAGCTATAATTCAGTAGCATTCAGTTGAGTGCCATTAGTATTGCTGCGGTGTGACATTTAATTGATTTATTTTTCACATTAGAGAATGCTCATCATGTCAAAACAAGATAAGGGAAAGTAAATGTCACATTTTGTACTTTGTTATCAAATTAGATGACATAGCATAGAGTTATTATGTTATTCATGCTGTAATTATACTAAAAATCATAATGTATGTGAACCTTTACAGACTATGGAATCATCATAATATTCTCAGTTGGGTAACTTAAAGAATTTACAATGAGCCATATCATTATAGCAGAGTATTTTTCAAAGGTAAATAAATAAAAATGAGTTTACAGCCAAAATAATTTTTTGAGTCATTAATTTATTAGTCAGATAAAGAAACCCATTTATCATGAAAGTTACATTTAACTGCAGCAGCTGAAAAATTGTATCTAGAGAAAATAAACTGCTTGAGATTAAATACTTGGTGAGAACTATTTCTTAGTGAGTTGAGAACATTATGAGCAACATCTATAGTTGATTAAAAATGAGGCAAGTGATTTTTCTTTCCTCTGGGCTCCTGCTGAAGAACTGAGAAATACCATGAAACTTTCTGCTGTTTCGACCAAGGTCGATTAAGCTTGTATGAATAGTAACTGTGGGACACCTAGGACAAAAATATTTTTAAGGGACTTAAAAAAAATCAATGCAATATAACCTGAAGTGGAATCTTCTAGAATGTGTTGAAATATGCAGGCATGGGAAAAGGTTTGTTTAATAAATTTATGAAGCTTGTGTAAACAAAAGAAGTTTATAGGTCATGATTATTCATTGCTACTTATTAGTGTACACCTTGCAGAAAATATTCCACTTATCATGCATTATTGAGCTGATAGTGTTATCATAAACATTGAATGGAGTAAACTTCATACCCTAGTGTAGATTTTACCATTGTTAATTATGTTCATCTTAGTGTTAAATAGAAACTGAATATTATGACATATTTCTTCCACATAGAGGACTAATGACTTGCAAATGTAAAATTTTACTGTGAATGCCTTTGACCACTGGTATTAGATATTGAGTGACCTAAATTTCATTTTCAAGCCACAACATTCTGCACTAACCCCATAGACTCATGGCCCTCTCATGCTGCAAAATTGAAACTTAGAAGTCCATGTAATCTTTAACAATCCCAATGCTGTTCCAAGTTGAACGTCTGTTCATGACTCTCAAGGTAATCTCTTAACTGAGTTCCTATCAAGTAAAAAACAAGTTATATCGTTCGCGTACATAATGTTGCATAGTAAACATTCCCATTTCAAAATGGAGGACTGGGGCTAGCAAGGAAAAGAGGACCGAAGCAAGACAAAACTATGTAGGGCAAATACCATTCCTGTAGCTCTCAGGGCGGCATCCCCAGCCTTCAAGCTCTGTTGCCTGCAACATATGCTCCCTCTCAGTTGAGCCAGGACTATTCTGTGCCTGTATCTTTCCTTGACTCGTGACCCATTCATTGTTCTGCATCTCCACTGTCCTAGGGCCTCCGCTAAATCTTCACCTTCATAGCTTCCTGCAGTGCCTCTCATGGTCTCCGCGCAGAGCTCCAACTCTGTCCTGCATTGCCTGGGTAACAAACTCTGCATCTGTGAAGCAAGTCCACGTCACTCCCTCAGTTCTGTATCTTTCATCTTGCAAAACCATGTGATCAGGTTTATCACAGCGAGGGCTCCATTTCTCAGTATCAAATTTCTTTATTAGTTATTTTTCTTATTGCTGTGAACAAATATCTGACAAGAAGCTTTTTAAGGTAGTAAGGTTTATTCTGGCTTAGAGTTTGAGGGGATTTATTCCATCATGGCAGGAAGATAGGAGACCAGGTAGAGAAGGACCAATAGGCTGGCTTGTCACATTGCATCCATAGTTTGGAAAACAGTGTGAATAGAAAGTAGGTCCAGTCTATAGGTCCTTAGTGCACCTAATAACTAAATCCTCCAGCAAGTCTCCAGTTTTGAAAGGTTCTGCAGTCTTCCCAAATAGCACCACCAGCTGTTCAAGCATGTATTTTGACCATATGTTCAAACATGTGAGCCTACGGGGGACATTACATATTCAAATCACAACAGTCACAAGTAATTTCAACCTACTTTGTGCTTTCCACACTGTCAGTTATTAAAGTAGCAAGCTCTTCTTCCCATATGAACTTTCATATGTTTTCAAGCTCAAAGTACAGTCTCAACAAAATTTTTCAGATGTTGATGTGAGTACAAGGGAGATTTACATATTTCAAAATTCAGTTAACTAATCAAAAAGCTACTATCCAACTAATCTGGAATATCATGACATGCTAAAAGGCAGACATCAAGAGAAAACTAAAAATCAGTTTGCTCAGTAAGCCAAAAAACATCAGCTAAATGTATGTTTTGGGGACTTGAGAAATGGCTCAGTGGTTAAAAAGCTCTTGTGCAAGTACAAGTATCTGAGTTCAGATCTCTAACACCTACATAAAAACCTGGTAGTGTAGCATGTGCCTATAATGTATTTTCATGGATTAATACCACGGTTAGTATTTTCTGTCTGTGTGAAAATCTTTTCTAAAAAGTGAAGTATACAAAATTATAGTGCAGATTAGTATGACATGAACATTTGCAACTGACATGTATGTTTTGGACATTAGTTTTGAATTCTACATATGTGAAATGTTATCAATATCTGAGATAATTCTGATATTCTTGTAAGTAGACATGTATTTTCACATTCAAAATTTTGTCAGTAAGAATTTTGTATATTAACTTGGGCAAGGTGATGTACATCTGTTATTGCAGCATTTGGGAAGTGGAGGCAGGAGGATCAGAATTTCAAGTACAGAAAGCTAAAAATAAAAACAAAAAACTAAAACAATTTTGTGAAATGTTAGTACTATATATCCTTATTTTTTGACATCCTACCTACGAAACCCAAAATACTTATCCTTAGCCCCTGTATAGAGGAAAAAATGTTTAGTTAATATCAATAAAGTCTAAGATCTGTATATTATATTGCTTTTCTACTTTAAATATAAAGACAAAATTATTTCTCTTCAGTTTTAAATATTCAGATTACTACTGCTCCCTTTTGCTAAAAATAGTTTGGAGAAAACTGTAATTTGTAAATCATTATTTGTAACTTTGCTGTAAAATTATGTGTGGTGGTTTTCAGCATTGCTGCATTCTGTTTTTTACCTTTACAAAGTGTGTATCAATCAGAAACTTTTGCAAATTGCAGATGGAATTGGATGATTGACTCTGAATGTTAGAACACTTACGTTATGAAATTATGTCCTGGTTATGTGAAATTAGTCTTAGTGGAGAGTCAGCCAGCAGAAATGGTATAAATGTAGACTGGTAGTGTAAATGCTTCCTCCTTCCTTGCTGTGCAGAGTATTAGTGGTCTTTAATTATTTCTACATTGTTAGCAATGGACTATGCTCAAAATCCTTTACCCAGATTCTGAGTCTGTGACTCTCATCTAAGACAATATCTGAATTGTTCAAAATACAATTATTCATCCTCGAAATAGTAGATCAGGCTCAATGATATCACCAGGATTTCAATACTATTTAGTTGAATCCCTTTACTGAGTTGGTTAACAGTCAAATGAATTGCTTTGAGTACCAGCATAGGTTTTTCAGAATTCAACATTTGCTTTTGGCTAGACTCCAGGCAATGGTAAACCTGGCCATCTGGTCTGCTTCTTCACCTTCTCTTTTTGCCAAACAGTGGGGCAATAATCCTGTGCATTTTGATTAATGATTGGTTTAGTAACGGGTGACAGGTTGGGCTTTCAGGTAGTTAAATATGTATGATGAGCTAAGTAGTGCTAAACTTCAATAGACCTGTAACTACTTGAAGCCTACAGCAATAAAGAAAAGGTGAGATGTTGTAAGATGAAAAGTTCAGAAGGGACTGAAATTTATAGAGTAGCTGGAAACAATGCTTTGTGTGTATTAGGGAACCGAGACTCTAATAGGCTAAACTTGCCCAGTCTTAATATGCAAGGTGCAAGCTGAAGAGACCGGTAGTGAAAACAGAAAGGAGAGCTGTCTGATGTGGCCACACTGGGAAAGAGGAACCAGTAAAAGGGCCCAATGGGGTACTGACATTAGGTTTAAAAAGGGCAAAAGGTATGCACAGCTAAATGATTCTGTTCTTACCCGTGATCCTGCCCATCATTGACCAGTCAGTGTCTCTGCTTTAGTTTTTCCTGTAAAAAGGCTCATAATAACACAAATGCTTGAGAGAGAAGTTCTTCCTATGGCTGCCTTCAGAGCTTCAGGTTCTCCTGCATAATATTCCTGGGGAAATTCCATGTCTTTGGGGTCTGTTGTTTCAGTGGTCTGATAGCCAACATGAGGGCACAGATGTCTCCATCTTTTCTGTTGTCAGGGTGGCTGCCTTACAGGAAGAAGGGAGACCTATGCTTAATAGATGGAATTTGGAGATCAAGTAATTCTCAATAGTGAATAGTACATTAGAATATATAGCTGGGCATGGTAGTTTATACTTGCAATCTCGGTATGTCTGGACTCCAGAGGTAGAGACTATGGGGATTGTGAATTTGAAACAGGCCTGGGCTACAGAGAATGTTCCAGGTGAAACTGTGCAGCTGACTGGTAGACCAGTCAGTCTCATCCTGTGCAAAGGTCCAGGTTTGATCCCTCATGTCACAAAACAAAACAAAACACACACACACGCACACACACACACACACACACACACACACACCACACCAAACTGACCAAACAAATAAGCAAAAGCAAAACATCGAGAACATCTGTCTTCAATTCTTGTGGTCTTATGATACAATTGACACAAGTAGGGATTATAGCAAAAGTAGAAAACACAGTATTTTGGGTTGCCTCTGACTTTCAGCTTCATATGTGTTGTTTGGGTGGTTCAGCTGTGTTCAACATAAGCTTCTTGTCTGGGAGATGATCTGCAGAGATAGCCTCCTAACTTTCTTTCTTTTTAAAATAGCTTATTTATTTATTTATTTTTCAAACATAATGGGTGGTTGTCCCTGGCCCTCTTTCTTCCTCCCCCCTCACTTTAGCATTCTCCCTTCATGTCACCAGTTCATCCCTTTCCCACTCACCCTCCTGCCTGTCTGCTTGTGTGTATCCCAGGTTTCCCTTTGGGTTGTCTGTATTGTATGGACTCAGGTCTCTAGCAGATTAAGTGACCCTGCCACTTAATAGGAGGGCTCTCCTTCACCTGTCTGGCCCTAGCCCCTAAGGTTTCACCTGCATGTAATTATTTCTTCTGAGTTCGTTGCTAGTCTATGGGGGAATGTTGATATGTCAGTCATAGTGCAGGTCTGGTGAGCAAAAATTTCATTGTGCTAAGTTTCTGGATTCAGCAGTCCTATCTTTAGTGCAATGACTTGGCCAGCCATGGACCGCCCCACCTTTAGGCTCTTACAATATTACTGCCTCTCTTCTGATGCAAGATTTCCTGAGCCTTAGGATGGATCTCCAGTACTCTGCACTGCGGTTGCTGTTGTCTGTTTCACTGCTCTTCCATTTCAATAGGCTGTATCTTGTTTGGGTGTTGAGATCTTTTCTTGTTTGTATGTGTTGTAAGAGTTTCTGTTTGATTATATCAAACTGAATGTTTACTATCAGGATCTGCTTGTAAGGTAGAGCTTACAGCATGTGGTTTCTTCCAGTTTTATCCATTTGCCAGCAAATGTTATTAGTTCATCTTTCCTGACATCTGAATAGTATTCCGTTGTGTATATGTGCCACATTTTCATTAGCCATTCATCAACTGTTGGACATAGAGGTTGGTTCCTCTTTTTTGCTATTGTGAAAAGAGCTGCTATGAACATGGTTGTACACGTGACTATGTGCTCTTTGGGATATATCAAGGAGTGGTACAGTTGGGTCATATGGAATTTCAATTTTTAACCTTTTTAGGAACCTCCAAATTGACCTCTAAAGGCGTTGCATGAGTTTATAATCCCACCAGAAGTGTATGGGGATCCCTGACTCCCCCATGCCAGCGTTTGTTGTTGTTTGTGCTTTAGATCTTGGCCTTTCTGACTGGAGTGAGATGATATCTCAGGGTGGTTTTAATTTGCATTTCTCTAATCACGAGGGAGGTAGAACATTTTTAAAGATGTTTGTTAGACATTTGAATTTCATCTTGTGAGAAGTTTCTTTTCAGTTCTATAGCCTACTTTTTAATAGGATTGTTTACTCCTTGGTATTTAATTTATTGAGTTACCTATTTTCACTTTTAAGATCTAGGAGAAACTTACCTTTGTTTTAGCTGCAACAAAGACACGTCTGTGGGTATGGGCTCAAATGGAGTTGTCACAAAAAAGCTTTAACTTTATTTAAGTCTCTACTTTTTGATAGAGAAGACATGAGCATTCTTGAATCTTAGACTTAAGAATGAGGGAGTAAATATAGATTTATGTACAGTATAGATACTTTGATATAATCTTAAAATGTACATTGGTCAGACATTTTTATTTATTAGTTTGTTTTATTTATGTGCTTGGGATTGAACCCGGGACTTGGTATATAGTAGGCAAATGCTCTGCCATTGAGCCGTATTCCTATCTCTTGTCAGATTTCAGAAATGTCTATTTATGGATTGAAAAGTTTTTGAAAAGACAAGAAGAAATATTGAGGAAAACTTCAAAAGTTGATCATAGGGTATAAAACAAAAACCAAATCACCAATTTAATAAAGTTCACTAGCTTGTTTACCAAACTTCGTCCATTATGTGACGTTTTACTAGACACTGGAGGTGCAAAGATGAACAAAATATCGTCTTTGTCTTATTTCTCTAAGTCACAGTTTCAATATTCATAGAGTTAGCTTATTTTAAAGGACTTTTGCCTATAAAATTTAAATTAGAGAATTACATTAGTTTCTAATTGCTGTAACAAGTAACCAAGATAAATCAACATAGGAAAGGTTTATTTTTAATTGAATTTTTTAGTCTGCAGACATGGTTATTTATCTTCATTGCTTTTGATTCTTAAGAAATGTAAGGTCTGAAGATAAATACTACAAGAAGAAAACACAGGGAAAATTTTTGATGACATTGATCTAGAGAAGACACACACATACATATGTATGTACATGTTTGCTATTTCCCTAAAGAACAGGCAGCAATAACAAAAGTAGACAAATTGTATTATTTGAAACAGAGTGAAGAAACAATGTCAGTGGTGGGAGAAGGTATTTGCCAACTGCTATTCTGGTAAGTCCTTGATACCAAAAACTTATAATGGATTCAAAATTTAATAGCAAGAAAATGAGTAACAATTAAAAATGGATAAAATGGGTAGATAGCATAATTTTTTTAGACTTTGTTTAAAAGAAGGCATGCAAATAGTTATCAGGTATATAAAAAGTAAGCCTCATGGCTAATTATCATGGAAAGACAAATTAAATCCCCAATTGGATGTCTCTTCATATTTGTTGGAATGGCTGCTACTAATGAGAGGAAAGGCAAGTTTTAGAGATGATGAGGAGAAACTGTAACTCTCAAGTGCTGTTGTTGATGGGCTAATAAACTAGTACTGGAATTATGAAAAATGGTATGAAAGCTTTTCAAAAACTTGAAAATAGAGCTACCACAGGATCCAGCAATCCTGGTTATCTACCTAAATGGTATGTATGTTGAAGAGACACCTGTATTTTCATGTTCATTTCACTATTATTCCCAATAGCCATGAGATGGAATTTACTTAAATTTTTGTCTGCATATGAATAAAGAAAATATGGTATCTATAAATAATGAGACAGTATTCAGTTTTTAAAAAGAAGAAACTTCTTTAAGTGAAATAAATCAGGTGTAAAAAGATGTTACTGCACAATCTCATTTGCATATGGAGTTTTAAAAATTGACTTTAAAGAATCAGGAGACTAGAATTTTGGTTACAAGAGGGCTAGGTTGAAGTTTTGGGGAGACTATGAAAGGGCATAGTACTTCAGTTAGGTAGGAGGAAAACGTTCAATGTGCCATATAATGTGGTGACTGATTAATAAGAATATTGAATATCTGAAAGTCACCGAATGAGTAGGTCTTGTGTCTAGAATAGTAAGAAGTCAGTGTCCTTGCTCATAAGATAAGCATGAACAAGAGTTTGGGGGCTTTGGAACTTTCTCTACCATTGTCCCTTCTCAAAGTGTACCATGTCCAAGTGTGCTATCACGGGGCTGTTAGGGGGCTGAGAAATAATGAAAGATGGAAAAAGTAAAACACACAGAAACAGAGAGAGAAAAATGGGGCCAAAGCAGGTGGGGAAAATCTACCACCCACCCCACCCCCCAACTGTGAAAATTTGATGCATAGTTCCGACAAATTTTATTTACATGTGGGACAATGTAGGGAATTGGTATGGAAATCTGGGTGTGGGAATTCTGTTTTGTTGGAAGGAGAAAAGGGGGAATGAGGGGTTTTCCTAGATTCCCGTACATGTTGGATGGAGAGCCCGAGACACCAGAGAATTGACATTCCTTATACCTAGCAAGGGCCAGAGAGAGACAAGTCTATACACAATCAAGACATTTCCCTTATGAACAGAAACCTTCAGCTCTCAGGCTGTGGCCTTAATTCTTTTTTTAAAAATACTTTATTTATTTATTTTGTGTGTGTGTGTGTCAGAGGACACTGTGTGTCCCTGTGGAGGATCAATTGTGACCTCAGGAATCATCCTAGCTTTGCCCACCAGGGATGGAAGTGCAAGCTGCCGCCATTTCCACCTGGAGTTTTTTTAGGTGGGACCTGGGAACTCAGGACCTTCTGCTTGCAAGATAGAGTCTTAACCCCTGAGCCATCTCTCTAGCCGGCGACCTTAATTCTTAAGGTTTCTAGAAAATGCCATGGGTAAGACTAATGTTGCTGTACTTCCATTTTCTATTGAAAGCTAATGATTTTTTAACTTGGCTCAGTCTTTCACACTTTCTGCAAGGAATACAATTGTTTTTCCACAGACAACATTTAATACACTACTTTCTGCTAGGTAGCACTCTACACAAGACATCCACGAATTGCCAGTGAACGTAATGATTTTTGTTAGAATTATTGTTTTATTGATGAACATTTAAGTTTCATCTTATTTATCATCTAAAATCGTCTAGAAGTAGAGACACACGTGCCTTTTATAAATAGTCTTCAGAGGGGAGTATACTTGGGAAACGTTTAATGAACTTTTTGAATTTTGCTGAATACATAGTGATTTTAAAATTTAATTCATTCTTTATGAAAAGAGTGGGAGGAGAAAGAGAGGGAGGAGAGAAAGAGAGAGAGAGGATGAGAGAGAGAATGTATCATAGTGTACATGTAGAGGTCAGAAGACAACTTTTGGAAGCTAGTTCTCTCCTTCCACCATGTGGACTCTGGAGATCCAATTCAGATTGCAGATTTGTGTGCAGACACACCTTATCCACTGAGCCGTTTTGCCTGTCCCAGTTTAAACATTTAATTACACTTACTCATGGAGTAAAGACAGATGGAACGAGCACATATAATAGTCCAGTAATTAGACTGCATGTCAGTTTCTGGGAATTTACAGATTGTTCAAGTAGGCAAACACATTGTACAATCTTTAAAAGTTTAGGATATGCTTTTATGCTTAAGCAATATGTGTATTTCAAGAATTTCTTACAGTTTGCTTTAATGAAAAATGAAACCAGAGACCATATTTATGTTACCATGAAGTAGATACTAGTAGATATAGGTATTCTTTTTATATCAAATAGGTATTGTGTTAGCAGCTTGACTAAAATTGCTTGTAAATAGCAAAATCTGAAACCCAGAGGCCAACAAAAACAAATCAACAGCCAAAATTACTACCTGTATCTTTAAGTTCCTAAGTAGTTTTTGGAATTTGTTTGACAGAATTAAGTTTGTTTTAAAATTTAGCTCAGTGACTCAGTTGCAGCTGCTCCAAACAATTGGTCATGCTTTTTTTTTCTCCCTAATCTGTTTTAGTGTAACAGTGTAGCTTTCTGCCATTTTTTCTCCTTGTAATCAAGAATCAGAAATAGCTGTATCTGTGGATTGTCCCAATTGTTCATATTGAAGAATAAACAATCTGATATAGATTTTACAATGAGCAGTCTTTATTTTAGATACTTTACTTTAGATACTTTTGATATAGCTAGAAAATAATAGGAGATCCAAATGACTGAATTTTTAAAATAATGAGTCAACTTGAAAAATTAGATATATAAAAGAAACATCTCTTTTTTTTTCTTAGAAATAGCTACTTTAACGTTTGGTATACAGTGCATTTACAATGTCTTGACATCCAGTTTGTATTTTTTTTAAAGATTTTTATTTATTATTTATTCAATTGTGTGTGTGTGTGTGCGCGTGTGTGTAGAGCCACGGGCGAATTCAGAAACCACAATGGACCTCCTCCACCTCCTCCTTGTTTACTCTGCCTGGGGATTCACAGGCTCCACCGTACCAGGACCAGAAACACAGGCCGCCCCTGCTTCTGCCCGTCGTCTATACGTGGGGTCTAGGATCTGAACTCAGGACCTTCCGCCTGCAAGGTAGAGGCTTAACCCCTGAGCCACCTCTCCAGCCCCCAGTTTGTATTTTTGCAGTGATTAAAATTTATTATGATTTTGATGGAATCAAGAGCTACGTAAATAAATTACCATCCCTGATCCATTGAGAGACATTTTCTTGACAGAAATCACCCATACACACACACACACACACACACACACACACACACACACACACGCACGCACGCACGCACGCACGCACGCACGCGCACACCCACCCACCACTACTTCCTTGTTCATAGTAGCAGCAAAACAGAAGTCATGCTCCTATTAAAATCTTCAGTTAATTTCTATTACCATCTTAAGGACCACAAACATGAGCTTGTTGCCTACATGAATGGATTACTGTGATGGTTACTATTGACTGTCAATTGACAGGTTCTAGAACTATTGAAGAGACAAGGCTCTAGGATGTCTGTGAGGGATTATCTAGCTTTTGTTAAGTGAGTAAGATTCAACATACAGTCTGGGACAGACTGAATGACATATAAAAGTAAGCTGAGCATAAGCTTCATCTCTTTGCTCTTTGCTTCACAACTGTGGGTGCAATGTGAGCTGCAACCTCAAGCTCTTGTGCTTTTCCTACTTTGATGGACTGTACCCTTGAACTGAGGTTCAAAATGAACTCCTCCTTCAAGTTGCTTTTGAGATGTATTTTGTCACACAATGAGAAAAGAAGCCAGTGCTGTTACTCAAGGTGTTCATCTGGGCAGAAAACCTAGGTTTTCTGCCCTTTGCATCCCTCTAGTGGCCTGAAGTCACAGGCTGTACTACGTGGCATTATCAAGGTTTGCTGCATGTTCTGTGCTTTAATTCTCCAGCGTGGGCAAGAAAAAGCTTTTGTTAGCTCATGCTGAAGTTCATTAACTCATTTAATTGATCTCTAGTTTATATGAAACACAAAAATAGGAAAAGTCAACTGATTTTTTTTTTTTTGAAAGTGTCTTCCATGTTGTACAGACTGGTTTCAAAGTTTACAGTCTTCGTACCCCACACTCTCAAATGCTGGGATTATACACATTCATCACCTTACCAGGTCCAAGTGGTTGATTTTTAAAAAATATTTTATTTATTTATTTTTTATTTGTGTGTGTGTGTGTGTGTGTGTGTGTGTGTGTGTGTGTGTGTGTATGTGTATGTATATCAAAAGACACTGTGTGTCCTTTGGAGTACCAAGGGTGATTTCAGGAATCTTCCTGGATTGTTTCTACCTCCTTGCTTTGTTCTGGGATTTCCTGGCTCCATTTACCAGGGCCTGAAGTGGTGCAGGCTGCCCCCCTTTCCACTTGGCATTTTATAAGTGGGACCTGAGAGCTGAGCTCAAGACCTTCTGCTTGTGAGACAGTCTTAATCCCTGAGCCATCTCTGAGCCCACAAGCGAATGATTTTTAAGGTTTTCTTGGTGTTTCTGGGGGATATCTATGTTAGGTTACCACCATGTCATTGAGAAAATTTTGGCCTCTAATTAAGGAATTTTAAAAACTATATCAGATTCTCTATATTTTTAATGAATATTGTATCTTTTAATTTAATGTGGTCACATTGAGAATCTTTTGAGTCTAGTGTAGCTGACCTATCCTTGGTATTATCAGAGTTTAGGGATGAGGCATTAGGCACGGTCCTTTCTTTGTAAGAGTGAGGTGATGTCATATGACAGCAACATCTTAAAATTTAGCCATACCTGTAAAGAGTCCTCATTCGTGAGACTCTGAGTGGGCCCTTCATAGGATTTCATGAGACGGACAGACATACATCCTAAACCTATGTTTGTGTACAGAAGTTCATTATTTTTTCATTAAGATTTACATTTACAGTAGAATCATATGGCATTAATGTGTTCCTTTGTGATCTTTATCAGATCTTTATCAGATGCAAGGGTAGTAAAGAGGAACAGAAGGGGAAGGAATCTCAATTCTGGTTTTGGGCTGTTGATTAGTTTTTTAGTAAATACTTTGATTCTGTAGAATTGCATGTAATATTTAACCCTAAAATGAGGCAGCTGAGAATAATGAACACTGAATTTTGTAGAGATCAAAAACTAATTGATTATTAAGATTTTGCTACAGAAATATAGAGAATTTTCTTTTTCAGCCGTTTTAAGGATACTTAATTACTTTTTTTAAACTTTCAATACCTTTCTGATACTTGTCACATTCTACTGGTGATTCGATTTTTTAAAAATGAATGTTCTTTCTCTCTATACATGCATTTCTTCACTGAAATATAATTGATACACCGTACGATTAAAACTTTAGAAGTTCACAAATATAACTACAATCTAATTTTAGGACATTTTTACTTCCTTTTAAAGAACCACTATACTCTTTATTTGATAAATAATCAATAGCATATATACTTGACTGTAAACTTTCCAATTCTGAAAATTTATCTCATTTAGTATGCTATCTTTTTAAAAAATTTTTATTATTATTTATTCAATTGTGTGTGTATGCATGTGTGCACATGTGTGCATGTATGTGCGTGTATGTATGTGTGTGTGCGTGTAGAACCATGGACGAATTCGGGAACCGCCATGGACCGCCTCCGTCTCCTCCTTGTTTACTCTGCCCCAGGATTCACAGGCTCCGCCCTACCAGGACCAGAAATGCAGGGCGCCCCCCCCCCGGGTGCCCCCCCCCTGCTTCCACTGGGCGTCTATACGTGGAATCTAGGATCCGAACTCAGAACCTTCCACCTGCAAGGCAGAGGCTTAACCCCTGAGCCACCTCTCCAGCCCCTAGTCCTTTTTTATTTTTCTACTTTTACAGGGATATTGGGTATTCATCCCAGCTTCCCTCCCTCTTACCTCCCTCCGGTCCACTCTCTTCCCTTCGCTCACCCTCTGGCTTGTTTACTCCTGTAGGGGCTCAGGTCTCTGTAGTATATCAAGTCACCTCTCTTCCGCTCACTCCTTTCACTCATCCAGTTATAGACCCAAATGTAAGTTCCCATTCTATAGGTATAATAACAGCTATCTACAGAGCACTTTGATATACTGTCTCCCTACTTATAAGTTTATTGGCTGTCTTCCCTATTGATCTTTCCTTCCTTTTTTTTTTTTTTTTAGACTCTTCTTAGTTTCCAGTAACAGGGATGTGAACCATTTTGACAACTTACAGATCTTATTCCGTTGATGGGGCTTGTGGTTATTTCTCTCCTCCAGCAGGTTCTACAATATTTCTTGGTACTGTGTAAACTATTCATCAAGGAGAAAGTCCTCAGACCAATTCTAGTTGATATGATCCATTTGTGTTGCATCTTCAGTAATAGGATCTTACACTTTTTGGAGAGCAACCAAGAGCAATGGCAAAAACCTGTAATGTGTGAGGCCCTTTAAAACCTCTTTGACCAACATTTTATCAGGAAGTGCCACATTCCTATTACTTGTAGTATAATTTTGTCCCTGGATTCTAAGTGGATCAGCTCAAGCTTTTATTTTATTTTTTTCTCTGTTTTCCTCATTGTATGCTCCTCTGCATAGGGACTGCCCATTCTTGTTCCTTTCTTTAAAAGACATTTTTTTTTGACATATTACTAGCATAGGATGTTCTTTTGGGGTTATGTTGCAGTTCGCCTGCATGGTTGCTGACAAATCACCATCAAACAGCTTAAAGGAACAAGGAGTTTATTTTCTTACAATATTTCAGTTACAGTTCATAGTCCAGCATGATAGTAGAGTATGCACCAACAGGGTAGAGGGAATGATCCTTACTTGCCAGACCAGCCTATCTGGCCAAGTGTAAACAAGGATGCCAACTTTCTCAATCAGCTCTCTGCATTTTATTCCAGGGCTTAGTTCTATCCACTATGGGTTGGGCCTTCCCCGTCAGCTAGACAAATCCTACAGTTTTTGCTCTGGGCCTAACTCAACCATTAATTCTCTATAAATGTGCCCAGAGCTCAAATCTTCAACTGTCAGGTTGACACCTGTGCCTAACTATGATAGGTTTCTTACCACAATCTTTGGGTTTTTCTATAAGCCCATCTATTCCTCTTGTCTCCCATGTTCCTCCTATCTATCATCCCCTCATTCCCGCTGTGTATTTTTCCCAATTATTTCCTCCTTCACTCTTGTCCTGGGATCCTAAATCTCCCCTTTAAAAGATTTCACCCTAACCATCCCTTCCCAACTTTCCACTCATTGGTCTTTTTCAAATTTTCTGTCTCTTACAGTGAAGACGCTCTATACTTTTTAAACAATTATTTCTTGACTCCCCTGTCCTATTTAATTACAGATTAACTTTCTGCTGATTTTATATATTTCACATAACAAAGCCCTAGTTTTTTTTTTTTTTTTTTTTTTGTAGTTGCAGGGATTGCACCTAGAGGCTTGTGCATTTTATGTGAACTCTGTACCACTGACCCATATTCCCAACACTTTTCACCTTTTTAAAAAATAAATTTTATTTTTTCTGTTCCTTTACACTTTCATGCATGAATACAGTAAGTAAATTTATGTCTTTTCATTCCTTACTACTCACTCTCCCCCCCCCCCCATACCAGTTCATATTTGCTCCTTTCTAGCCAGTCTCCCTCCTACTTTCATGTCTTTTTGTTTTGGTGTCCCACTGGGTTTCTTCTGAGATTGCCAGTATTGGCAAGTGCCTGAGTACATGTTCCTAGCCTTTTTTTTTTTTTTTTTTTGCCAGGATCTTGCTAAGTTAACCTAGGCTGGCCTGGAATTTGCTCTGAGCACAGGTCTTAATCTTGAGATTTTTGCTGCCTCATCCCTTCAGGGATGACAACCCTGTGCATTAGGGCTGGATTGTATTTTCTTTTGAGACAGATTTTTACCACAGAACACTATATTTTCATTAGTCATCTGGATTGTAACTTGTATCAGTAATTTATTTCTTTTTTTATTTTTATAAAATGTATATGCAGAAATTTTTTATTACTTTAGTTGTTGTAAAGTGTAGAAATCAGTGACATAGTACACTTGCTCAGTTTGTACTTTTGTCTAGTTATTGAAATTTCCATTGACTTGAAAGGCAACCTTGTACTTGTTAAGCAGTCATGCTATCTCCTCTCTTAGACACTAATCTGCTTTGTGTCTGTATAGACTTTTGTGTATTCTGGATATTTTTTATAACTAATGTCATGCAGTGCATGATTGTTTATGCCCGACATCTTTTATTCACAATGTTTTCAAGGTTCTATCATGTTATAACATATATTTAACTTTCTAACCGACTGAATGATGTTCCATTGCATGTATATACTATGTTTTATTTATGCAATCATCAGTTGATAGCATTTGAGATATTTTTACTTTTTGTTTACAATCAATGGTGGTGCTATGGGCTTTTATGTACAATTTATTTTAATGTGTGTTAATATTTTTTAGAGAACATACCTAGGAATGATACCTACTAGGTAATAAGTAAAGTAATTTTTTCAGGGTTTCATTGGTTTTTACATCCCTTCCAGCAGTGGATGAAAGTTTGAATTTCTTCATGTCATTTCAAATACTTGCTATTTTTTTCTTTTCATTTGTTTCCATGCTAATTTATATAGAGTGATATCTCATAATTTTTGATATGCATTTCTCTAATGACTAATGATAAGTGCATCACTCTAAGTATTTGTTGGTCATTTTCATATTTTCCTTTGAAAAAAATGTATTTAAATACTTCACTTAGTTTTACATTTGTCCTTCCTTGCTGCAGTTGGAGGAGTTGAAGGGGCAGATTGGAGGCAGAGGGGTACAGAAGACATCTGTCTTGGCTCTCAGTCAGTCAGGGTCTGCCTGGTGAAGTCTCCAGAATGATGTCACCCATGAGACCTGGGTTGTGAAGGGACTCAGGCCTGAAGGTCACTGAGTTGGGGATGTAGAGGTAGATAGAAGGGTGCACGTGGGTGCCACTGGTGTAGAAACTTTGATGGGTGTGCTGTGTGATGGAGTGAATGTTCTGAATCCTAGTCACTGGACCACCACGGAGAAGATGGAGATGAAATGGGAGGATTGACCAGCATCTTTATCTTGCTGAGTTTTCAGTTACATATTTTACAAGTCTGTGTAGCCCTTCCTGCCTTTTACTTACCTCCAGGTAAGAACTTTCAAGGTCTCAGATCTGAACATGATGGAATAGCCCACCCTATTTCATTGTCAACCCTCAGATGAGCTCTACCAGACCTTGGTCTGGCACCCAAGCACCAGGTAGCCCTCTGCCACCTGACTTGCTTCCTGCCAAACTTGATCCCTCCCACCACTTGGAATCCCTTGAAAATGGCCCCACACCATTGTACCACCAGTTTGCAACTCTCCCCACCCTGCTTGGAACCTCTAAGCCATACATTCTCCTGCCTTATCAGGGAAACACCCTGCTTAATGGGCTTAAAACACATAATATCAAAAGCACAGTCAATAATTTAACTCATGACACCAAGGTGCTGTCACAGAATAGTGATATGAGAAGCCAAGGCAGTATCCTAAAGCCCCCAAACCCATAGGAATGCTCTGTATGAAGAAGTTCTTAGTGAAGGACTGGATCCTGAACAGGATGTTTAACCCTCCCCACCTTTCTCTCCTCCCCACAGTCATGAAAATTATATGTGTATTTTACTCAATAGTTTTGTAGTTTTGACTTTGAATTTTAAGTCTTTGATCTATTTGAGTTAGTTTTATGTCATGTGAAGTAGATGTCCAAAATTCATTGTCTGGCGTATGGATGTACAATTTTCCAAGAGGGTATTTATTTTTCACATTGAATTGTTTGGGTACCCTTGTCAGAAGTCAATATAAAGATTTGCTTCTGCACTTCAGTTCTGTTTTATTGACCTAATTTTCTGTTTTTATGCCCCAAACCACAATTTTGATTATTGTAGTTTTGCAGTAAGTTTTGCAATTGGGAAGTGAATAAATTTGTCCTTTTTAAAGGATTATTTTGGTTATTCTGAATTCTTTATGTTTTTATCAGGACTTAGGGATCAACTTCTCAATGCCAAACAAGAAACAAACAAGCCACCTTGAGGTCTTGACAGTGATGATAGTGAGTCTGTAGGCTAATATTATCCTTTTAATAAATCTTGATTCATTGATGTAGGAAGCCTTTCCACTTACCAAGGTATTTAATTACTTTGAACGGCGATTCATAGTTTTCAGTGTACAAGCTTGTACATGTTTTTATTTTTTGGCATATTTATTTGTTAGAAAAAATTCCTATTGTACATTTTTTGATCAAGATTACTCTTTGGTATTTTACTTTTTCTAAATATTTGAAATGACATTTAAAAATCTCTTTTCTAGTGTGTTCATGCTGACGCGTAGAAATACAATGAGTTTTCGAATGTTACTGTTGCACACCACAGCTAGTTTCAATCTACTCAGTCCTTAAACGTCTTGCTAAGTAGCTTATGCTCTGTAGGAGGTTTTCCTACATCTGGACTGAGCAGCTCTTTGTGTTGCCCACATACTCATTGTACAGCATGTACATTTCTAGATTGATATTAATGTAGATCTGTAACAAATTTGTTTGTCAAGTTCAGTAACAAGTTTTACCTCAAATATTTGTTGCTAAGATTAAAATTACTAACTTCTGTGAACTCATTACATAATGTAGTCGATATTAAAATTTTGCAAATTTTAGCTACAGCAACGAGTTTCAGTTAATTTTTAATGTTTTAAAAAATTTTTTTTAGTGATACTTTTCTCACTTTAGCAGTTACTCTTTTCTGTTTCTATGAGAGAATACCCAAGTCAAGTAACTTAAGGGAGAAAGGGAGACTTATTCAGCTTACAGTTTCAGAGGAGAGATACAGTCTATTATGGCAGAAACGACATGACTGGTGGCAGAAGCTGGAGACAGGTTAAGTCATGTCCTTCATGGTGGCTAATTGCTGCTAGACTGCTCACTGCAAGAGCAGGCCTCTTCCGGAAGTCAGGTGGGATTAATCCACTTCAAGGCCCACCACCTTCCTGTGACTGCCTTCCTCTAGAAAGGCTCCACCTCCTAAAGGTGCCATGACCTTTCCAAACACATAAGTCTGTGGGGGGACACATTTCAAACCATAACACTCACTTTAGTTACACTATATGTAAAATGTGGAGTTTTGGAAAAATAAGACTAATTTTGAAAAAGTACAGTTTATGACTGAAATTTTAAGTCACTTCTTATTCCTCATTACTTATTTATTCAATCTAGATTAACTCTTTTTTGGTTTTTTTGAAACAAGGTTTTAGGTAATTCAGATTGGATTTGCATTATATAGCTGATCCTGCCTTGAACTCCTAATCCTCCTTCTTTTTCTTCCCAAGCCCTATCACAGTTCATGCTACCTTGCCTAGTTAGAATAGTAAATATTAAATATTTTAGCTAAACACACGTGTATATTATTCTTTTGTGGATAACTTTTTCTTACTTTATTAATGTTCTCCGGCTTTGCTCTTTGGGCATTTTTCCCCCAGGAAAACATATTTGTAGGAGAATATAAATGCATTCAGAGCTAGAAAAAATTGAGAGTGTTGCTGCATACCATGAATAATACTGTCAAGGAACTGCGTTTTATTTATTGTGGTTCTGGCACATGATAGTTGCTAATAAATCCATTATTAAATGAACATTTCTTGTAGTAGAATTTCAAGATTCTATGTTTAAAAATACGCCTACTAGATGCCAGACACCATCTGGTCTCTGAGTTTACATAATTCATTAGAGCTTTACCTTTTAGTAAGAAATACTCAGAAATTTCAAATCAAGTTAGTTATTGAAAGAAGCTGTGACTTTTCAGTGTTTTCCTATGTCAGTGACTGAAAGTAGATGTTGAGAGTAACCTTGACTTATCTTTTAATGTTAATGACAATCACTCTAATTTCTACTTTCTCTTACATATTTCTATCCATTCTTACCATCTGTGTTTTTCCTGTACGGAGGACTGAGCCCAGAGGGTCTTGCCCTTGTTAGGCAAGCTCTTTACTATACTAAACTATACACCTTTTTATATCTATACTTACTGTTATCAGTGTTATGTTTTTGAAAATGTAGAGTTGGTCATTAGTAAATTCCACATGTTGTGTACATATGTTATAATGTAAGTTCTCTTTGAGTGTCTTCTAAATAAATAAAAATGGCACTTACCTTTATAAAAGCATCAATTCCTATGTGCAAGAAAGGAAAAGATTCAGTGTCTTAATATGATGTATAAAGTCCATGATAGCGTGTCTGAGATCTCTTCGATTTATCAGCACTATAACTCTTTTTTTCTGCCTTAATCTACATCAGCCTGCTGGAAGTTTCTTGTACATTCTGTTAATAGAATTTTTTTTTGTTAATAGAGTATTAACAGAAATGGAATATTAATTACCAGGGAAATTAAGTTGCTTTATATGTATATATTGTGACAGAAAATAATGAAAACTCATTTGACATACGTGTAATGCCTATGTATGTTATCAATATATTATATGCCTTTTGCATATATATGTATATATTCTTATCTGCTTGTCTTATTAGTTCCTGCCCTCTTCTATTCTCTCCTCTCTTTTCCTCTGTTCCTTCCTCCCTTTTTCTCACTCTTATGTACCTTCCTTCTGTCTTTCCTACTCCCTTAGTAAACTACTCCCAAGTAAACTCTGTATTCTTAGCTGTGTGCTTCACTGTCTTCCCCATATCAATCCAGAGAAAAAGTCTTTTATTAATTTCGCTTCAATCATGTCTATTCTCAAACTAGTTACTCTGTGCAAGGAAACAATAATTCTGAGTTTACTCAGAGTTAAGTCATCAGCTTAGCTCCATTCGCGTCTTATTAGAAGAGCTTGGTATGGAGGAGAGTTTCCTTAAAACATTAATCATGCATATATGTATATTAAATTATATTAATGTATTTTAAAATAACATATGATTACTAAATAAACATATCATTGACTAACTGCCCAGTAACAGAGTGTTCTATACCAGACATTGAAAACTCAGTGGCATCTGTTAGAGGCCAACATTATCATTAGTTTTGATTATTGTTTTTTATGTGGGTCATTTACCAGTTGTATAGTGAATTTGTTTATGCAGATAAATAAACTTGTAAAATTAAATCACTTTGAGTAGTTTCCAAATAGTTTAAAGGTATGTATTTTTTTTCAGAAAACTTCTGTTAATTATATAATGTAGATTTTGTATTTGTTAAAATATTTTGGTTATGGTAACAAAAGGAATTGTTTAAGGAATTATAAATTATAATTTAGAAATAAATACTTTAAAATTTTAGAATTTTACTTTATAATATATCTAATAAGGTAAATAGCAATAGTTAAAGTTTATTAAAGTAAAACCATGTTGGAACAATCAAAGATTTTTAACAAAGCAAAGGGATACTTAGACAAAAGTTTGAGAACTTTTAAAAGAGGGACGACAAGGCTGGAGAGATGGCTCAGGGGTTAAAGTGTTTACCTCTCAAATAAAAGGACCTGAGTTTGGATCCCCAGATCCTATGTAAAAATGCCAGGTGGATATGGCAGCAACCTGCATTTCTGGCTCTGAAAAGTGGAGTCAACAGAGCAAAGCAATAAGGAGACAGCAACATAGGGTGATTTCGTATGTCAACTTTGGTCCTCTGCAGGCACACACACACACACACACACACACACACACACACACACACACACACACCCTGTACACCACATACACACATACACTCACAGGAATACAAAGATACACACACACACACACACACACACACACACAATTTATTGTCTCTTTAATTTTTAAATATTTTAAAACTTCCCTCCCTCCCTCCTTCCCTCTTTCCCTTCCTCTCTCTCTCTCTGCCTCCCTTCCATCCATCCTACTACAGGGCACTATGTGTCCCTGTGGAGGATCAAGGGTGACTTCGGGAATCATCCTGGATTGCTTCTACCTCCTTTTTGCTTCACTCTGGGATTTCCCAGGCTCTGCCCACCAGGGGTGGAAGTGCAGGCTGCACTGTTTCTGCCTGGCATTTGTATGCGGGACCTGGTATTTGAGCTCAGGACCTTCTCCTTGAGAGGCAGAGTCTCCGTCAAGTCCTTTCTTTTTAACCAATGCTGTTATTTTTTAGATTATCTATTTACTAAACTTTACTTGTAATCTTAAAATTAATTCTTGTAGTTTCATAATTATTTGTAGGCATACTCATTCATATAGATCTGCATATGGCTAACAAATACTGTATACATATATATTTATATTTATAAAACCCATTTTGAGTTTTATGTTGATGGTATTATTTTAAATGGTCTCCAAATGTTGTTCTGGAATATTGCCTAGTGTTTTTAAGACAGATATTTATTTAAAGAGAAAAAAGTCAGTTGAATAAGCTACATTCTTCAGACATGTGCTATAGTGATCTTGTTGATTGTCAGATTTTAATAAGCTGACAATATATAAATTAAATAGTTTAAACAGAAACACATAGAAAATGGAGTTGTGGATTAGTTGATGAAAGTGTGAAATGAGGCTGGAAGGAAACCAACCGTGTTGTCATCCATAGGAGCAATGGGTTCCCTGTTTCCCAAGTCACCATTTGCAGCAACTTTATGCAATTAGCTATGTCTGTATATATAGATTCATGAGCTGCAAGAGTAATATTAATAGTAATGATTCTGGAGTTTTGGTGTCTTGAGTCTTTTTAGGAACAGATAATGGTTAAGGTTGACAAGAATAGCTTTATGGTCAATTAGGGGAGAAAAGCATTAAGGCTAAGGGAAAGTTAGAGATCTAGGGAGTTATATTTAATTCGCTTCGGCATGGCAAACTTCAAAATTAAGACTTTAAAAGATACAATTTTCTGTCCTTAGCAGTTGAGCCATTCTTGCGGCAGTGGAGTATCACAGTGGGAGAAAAATGACCCCAGCTTTCCTTGGCGCTCTTTAATGTAGCCCTCCAACTGGTACAGCAGTTAGTGGTATAATTCCAGGAAGAAAGGAGGACTCACCTCATATAAATTTAACTGCTGGGATTTCAAAGAATTAAATAAATTAAACTGTAAATCTCTTCCATCTTTCTGGCCTATTAGGGTATGAATAAATGTAGAGGTTTGTTCTGGTCGTTACTGCTGGTTTTGCAAGATCAGTCTTCTGCTGATTACCTCTCTTCCCCTTCTCTCCCTCATTCATGTTAGATTAGTGTTACTACTAAACTCCACCCTCAACTCTGCTAGGTTATTTTCTATGTTTCCGTTTTGCCAACCCACATTGCAG
Organism: Typhlomys cinereus; assembly: GCA_023101885.1. Classification (NCBI taxonomy): domain Eukaryota; kingdom Metazoa; phylum Chordata; class Mammalia; order Rodentia; family Platacanthomyidae; genus Typhlomys; species Typhlomys cinereus. The sequence goes on from JALPQD010000167.1 coordinate 2,795,446, forward strand.
AGAACACTGATGCATATTCTTAGACTGTAGGGACTTTTCACCTTTTTAAGACTATAGATTTTTCTTTTTTTTTGTTTTTGCATGTGTATGTATGTATGTATGTATGTATGTGAATATGGTTATGTGTGTGGTGTATGTGCACGTATATTGTGTTTGTGAATGCTGGACATGGTAGTGAATTAGTTGAGCTTAAATAAATGTGAATGTCTGACTGGTCCTGGTAAATTTATATCTGACTTCAGTTTATACTTAAAATTGGTTATATAAGCTTTGACTCTTATAAAAAGATACACTAAAGAAAATGCCTCATCCTGTAATTTTCAAGGTGGTAAGAATTTTACTGAATGGTATCTGTTTCTAATAATCATATAACTAATTTGCTGACCTCTGTCGATATGATTTTTACTGCTAAAAAGTAAGAAAGATAAGTAAATTGATAGGTTCTATATAATATGAATTTTAACACTTGTTCATTGAAAGTTCATAGTTGTTTCCTAAATATGTTGTATATATGGTAAGCATTAAAGAAACTGCTGGGGTTGCATAGAATTGTGAAACAGTGTAGAGGACGTTAAATTAAACTATAAATTTGGCAGTGAAAAGTTTCAGACAGATAAATAGCATGCTTTTTTTTTTTCAGCTGAACATCCCGTATAAATAGGCTAAAATTATCCATAGGAAAGAAGTGTTAGTTAGAAGAGCCTAAGAAGAGTGAGCACATCTTTCTTACACAGCGGGCTGAGCCACGTCTGAGGTTGGGCTCTGACAGCCTTGGAGACTCGCGCTCATAGTAACTCAGCTCCGTGGCTTTTCACTGTCATGCACCAGGCAGCCAGCTACCTTCAGCCTTTTTTCCTTTCTGGCATTGCACACTATTTTCTGTTGGCCATGTTTCCTCTTGTGGACTGTTTTCTGCTTTCCCTTCTGGCTCTGGCTCTGCTCAGCCTCCTGTTTCAGGTTCTACTTGTTTTGCTGGCTCAGGCTGTGTTTATCTTCCAGTATTTGCTTCCTTTGTCAGCCCAGTAGGTCCCACACCTCCTGCCCCTCTGCCTACTTAGTGTTCATTTCCTTTTCTGCTCTCAACATTGCTGCCTCCCTTCTGGTCCAGTGAACCTTTGTCCTCTGCGATGCTCAACTCACAGAGTCACAGTGATTGGGAACCTACAGAGAGACCCAGCAATTGTCCATGTCTGTGAGTGGGGAAGAGGTGGTCATAAAGGCACTGTATGGGATTTGGATGTTTTACGTTTCAGTTTGCTAAACCTTAGAAGTATTCCAAGAATCTTGAAAAATATTCAAAGATGCAGATTTTTTTCTGAGAGTCATGTTATAATCTGCCTTAGTTGTCTGAGGTTATCAAATCAATTTAGTGGTAGTAAAACTGGCAATTAAGGACAAAGACTTAAATGGAGCATAATAGATTATGTGTGTATTGCACTTAGCATCAATTCATGGAATTTCCTTTTAGTTTTATATATATATATATATATATATTTGTAAAAGCAATGTTTACTAAGGACCAAATTAAATGTTTTTTAATATCATTATGTACAACTTTTTGGCTTCTCTGGGTTACATTGAATGAACAATTGTCTTGGGCCACACGTAAATTATACAAACACTAACAGAAATTAATGAATTCTATTTAATTATCTGTATAATTATCATGATTTGGGCTGCCACAGATAAGCAAAAAAGTCCTCACAAAAGAATCCTAATATTGGCATCCCATTTAGTGAGTTTTTTTTTTTTTTGTTGTTGTTTTGAGACAGGGTATCATGTAGCCCTGGCTGTCCTGAACCACTCACTTGGTCCAAGATCACCTTAAACTTTTGACCCACCTGCACCAGCCTCTGCCTTCTGAGTGCTGGGATTACAGTTGTGCATCATCATGCTTAGTTTATGGTGTTAGGAATCTACCCTAGGGAATGGGACATGCTAAACAAGTAGTATACCAACTGAATTTTATCCCCAGCTAGAGAGTCCTCTGTCTGTGTGTGTGTGTGTGTGTGTGTGTGTGTGTGTGTGTGTGTGCGTGCGCGTGTGTGTGCGTGTGCACGCGCGTGTGTCAGTTGGGCTTCCCAGCAGCCTCAGGAAACCTCTTTTTCTTCCTATCCAGTAATGGGATTATAGGCACATGCCACCATACCTGTCTTTTATGTGCATTTTGAAGTCTAATTTATGTCCTCGTGCTTGCAATGGCAAACACTTAACTCTCTAAGCTGTCTCACAGACAATGCAGAGTACATAAAATAGTTGAACAGATCCCAAGTTTACTGTCATTGTTTAATAAAGAAAACTAGTGTATTAAGCTTCACTCATTTATTTGAATTTTTACATTTTATTTTTATTTTTTAGTTTTACAAGCACATTGAATACTCATCCCTGCTTCCCTTCATCCCTCCTCCCTCCCATTCCTTCCCCTTCATCAATCCATCCCACTCCCTCCCATCCTGCTGCCTGTCTGCCTGTCTCTACCCCAGGGTTCCCTCTGGTTTGTCTATTCTTTGTATGTCTTGTGGCATCTGAAGTTGCTTCATCACGCCACCCCACTGGTAGGGGCATTTCCCTTCACTCATTTAACTTCAGTCCCCAAGATTTCCATTGTATGTTCTTACCTCTTTTGAGTTCCTCTATAGTTTATGGGAGCATGTTGGTATGTCAGTCATAAATTACCAAAGTAAAAAAAAAAGAGAGCAGCACAAAAGCAAAATATTTGACATTGTACTTGAGAAACGAATGCAGCAAGTAATTGCAATTCTTAATGAGTTCTTCAGGTACTCGTCAGATATTTTGGGTCTCATTTTACACTTAGCATGCTTCATTCTTGAAAACAGTTGTTCGATGCCAAAAAGTGATGAGATGAATAAGATATGAGTTATAATAACAGACAATTATTTCTCTGGGAAGCCTAGTAAAGTGAAATGATCAAATTTCTCCTTAAGCTGAATATCAGATTTTAACTCTATGTATTCCGTTTAAAAACTGGCAGGTGGGACAAGAAGGATGGCTCTGGGGTTAAGCCTCTGCCTTGCAAGCAGAAGGTCCTGAGTTCAGATTCTAGACACCATTTAAAAATTCCAGGTGGAAATAGCAGCAGTCTGTGCTTCTGATCCTGTAAGGTGGAGCCTGGGAAACTCCAGAGCAAAGGAGGTAGAATAATCCAGGGCCTATTGTGTGTGTGTGTGTGTGTGTGTGTGTGTGTGTGTGTGTGTGTGTATGTGTTTGTGTGTGTGTGTATCAGCGGGCACCATATGTGCCTGTGGAGGCCCAAAGGTGGCATTGGAAATCATCCTGGCTTGCTCTACCTCCCTTTGGCTTTGCTTGGATTTCTCAGCTCTGCCTTCTAAGGCTGGAGGAGCAATCTGCTGCTATTTCTACCCAGCATCTACATGGGATGTGGGATCTGAATTCATATCCTTCTGCTTGTGAAGCAAAGGCTTAACCTTTGTGTCTTCTCTCTAGTCCTCTGTTATTAATTTTGTGCATTTCATTCTTTTATCTACTGTCATTGGGACATGAATAACTTTAACACATTTTGACAATGGACAAAGAAAACTTTAACTTTTTTACATATTTATATATAGGAAATTTTGCATATTTATAAACCTTTTGATATCATTGTGTCTTCTACTGGCAGAGAGCAGCCATTTCTTTGTGGCATTGTGTTTGCCACCAGCACCTGTAATGATATGACCAAGGGAGTCACCAGTGCTGTCCTCACTGGTGAGCTGTCCACACAGCTTGAACCAGCTCTTCTAACTCTCCAAAGGTTTCTATAGTTTTCTTATTCCCTCAGTCTTCTTGGCTACAGTCTGGTGAGACAAACTGATTTTAGATACATTACCCCTTGGAGAGGCCCTAGTAGGGAACAACTACAAAGGTTTAAATTATGAAGACATGACATCCAGCTGCCATCTAAACATTTATCATTGTACTCATAGATTAGAGAAGGTCTCAGCACCTGACATACAAGCTTCTTTTTGCAAGGAAGGTTTTTAATACAGAGAATAATAATTGACCAAAGTGCAGAGACTAAGCTCAGCTCTAAAGTTACATCTAAATCAACCCCACCTGATAGTTCAGGGAACATTCTGGAAGAGGGGAAGGCAGGAAGAATATAAGAGCCTAAGGATAGGGAGCGTTGTGGCTAAGCATTTTCTGGACGTGACAGGAATTTTGCATTCTTGAACTCATTTCAGCTGTGTGTACTTCCATAAACCTTGCACAAGATTTGGCTTATCAACATTTTACCATGGGTGGACAAAGATCTCAAGAGGCTTCACACTTCCCTAAGAAACTATTGAGAGTAAAGCTGGATGGGGGTTAAGGAGAGCTGCTTTCCAACATGGTATACCCACTGGCATGTATCATCAGTGTGCCAGAAGTGCTCAGGTCCATGCTGTCAGAGGCAACCAGGATGAAACTCAGTGAGTCATATACACATTGGCAGAGAGACTGGTTGAAAAGAAGTGATTTGCAGTGAAAATAGTAAGTAGGATGGGATTGGTAATAAAGGATTAAAAAGATATAAATCCATTGTATTTATGTTTGACACTTTAAGACAATCAAAATAAATTAAAAAAGAGATATTACCCCCCTTTCAGAGCATATTACATCTGCCACACTCTCCATACATTGTTAATGATGAACTGATAGGTTCATCATCACTTAGGACATTATTGACTTTTAAATCCTATTTGGTATATAATTGTTATCCACACCTTGTACTTGTTTTCTTTTTATTTTCTAGAAAACTGTATTATTGCAAAAAAAATTTAAAATAGGAGTAGACATCACAATATTGTATGGGAAACAAAAATTCTAAATCATAAACAGAAATGCAATACCACAGTGCATTCCACAATACACAAAGATAGAAGTTCGAAGGGGCCCCACTCCATCTAAAAAATGCAAATCAATAGTTCCGGCTAGGAGAATCACACCATCACCAAATCTTCTAACACAGTAGGCAGATCTCATCACCCAGCTATGCACAATATCATCCTCCACCAAATCCTTGGCCGTCTCTGCTGCAGTCATACCAACATACCCAACACTACTTCTGAATCCCACACCACAGAATTGTCAGCTAACCCAAGCATCTCAGGCCTGCAAGTAACTATAATAAACTGAGCATGTACAGCAAGGTCCATAATCACATAGGAATTCCAAGCCATATAGTCCAGACAAGAATTTAATGCTAACATCCATATATAAGAGAGAAGAACATGTGGTGTTTATCTTTCTGTGTCTATGATAACTAGTCCATAACTATGATTCCTAGATCCATCTATTTACCAGCAAATTCTGCAACCTCTATCAAACTTGGATAGCTGAATAGTAATTCCATTGAGTGTATGTACCACAGTGTCATTACATGTTCCTCTGTTGATGAAGCATGTTGGCTGATTGCATTTTTGAGATGTGTGGCCTTTAGAAGATGGAACCTAACTGTAGAAGTAATTCAGTGGAATTTATGGATATAGTCTTGCCCATGGTCCAGTCCTACATCTCTGCTTTCTGTTCTACAGAATTGTGAGCAAGCAACTTTATGCTTCTGCTGGTAAAGCTTTCCATTCCTTCTGTTTCCTTGCCCCACTCCCCCATTATGGACTGCACCCTCTCAATCAATGAACCTAAATAAATCTTTCCCACAGCAATAAGAAAAGTAACTAATACATATTCTGCTGTTCTTTAAGAATATTGTATAAGTCAGTAAGAGAGTGAATAAAAAAAAGCAGATAGTTGAATAAAAGAGTCTGTCAAGATACAAACTCAAATTCTACTTAAAAAAGTGTGAAGACATTGCTTTTAGGTGTTACATTTGAATAATTTTCTTCACCCTTTCACATTCTCCATCTATAAAGGACCCAGTATTTTTATATACAATATATTTCTATATATGTGTGTAAATGCTTAAAAATTAGATGTATAGAAAGACGTAAAGATGAAAACTATTTATATGACTTGTTTTTAAAATGAGGATATTGCCATTATAGAATTAATAGCATTAAATGACTTAATATTCATAAATCTGAGTGAACAGGGCCTTGCACATAGAAATTCCTTTATTTGCAAGCTAGAGACCTGGAAAGCCAGTGGTGTGATTTCTTGTGTGGGTATGTTGGGGAGGGGGAATCTGAATGACTCTTCCCTTGGGGAAACCATTAGGGTCTTAGGTTAAGGATCTGAAAAGGGTTCTCAATTTGAATAGGAGTAAATGATTTGCCTTGAGTTTTTATTTAGGCCCTCAACAGATTGGGGAGGGCAGTTTTTTTTTTTTAATGGACCACTCATTAAATCACTAATATCATTCATAAATGCCCTCACAGACAGTTGTATCCTCATCTGGGCACCCAGTGACCTGTCAAGTTGACAGACAAAATAAACTTGCTGTAGTAGGTTGTGTTGCATGCTCATGCTCATGGTCTTGTAGGCTTCAGATGTTTAAACAGAGAGATCTGGAGAAGTGATTTCCCCTCATTATTGCATCACATTTACAGATTCTTGACTGGATAATTACTTCTTTATTTATAAACCTTTTTTTTCTTAGTGACAGAAGTCCTTTTGCACCCTTATGTTGATGTTGTCAGGTGATCTTTATTTAATGTGATAAAGTTGTCGAGAAGTTGAGGTCTAAACTTGGTACCTGATCACTTTTAGTCCTTCCTTTTTCTCTTCTTCATCTTCCTCCTTTCCTCCCTCCCCTCTTTTTCTTTCTTCCCCCTTTCTTATTCTCCTCTTCAACTGTGGAAACAGTTTCTCATGTCTGTTACAAAGAAGCAAAGAGGTGTTTGTGAAGACCCAATTATATTCCACTCATGCTAACATTTTTAAATAGAAAATAAAAAGCTATTTACCTTAGATTTTGAAGGTGAAGCTAAAATCCTTTCACAATCATTAGTCTCCAATGTAAAGATGGTTGCATTCTTTAAGAAAAAAGAGAGTGTTACCAATCTCTCAAAAGTAACTATAGAGATATTTAAAGAAGGAAAACATCCAAAATTTTATAAGGCTGTTTGATAAGGCCATTAAAAGAAAGGAAAATGTAAACTGTTTAGTTTACGAAAACAGGAATATCAGGCATGATAAATATTTAGCAGCTTCACTATATATGTACAAGTGCTCAAATGAGATATATACTGGAAAGGTAAGGTTATCTTTGCATTTCAAACTTGTTCAGTATAATTCATTAAACACTGACAGAATGAGAGAAGAATCAATTGACCATCTCAATCATTGCAGAAAATACTTTTGATAGAATTTAGAATCCATTAATTACTTTTTGAATATGTAAATTTTAATGCATGAATGAGTAAATTGAAGATCCTTTATATGAAATAATATATACAATAGATAATAACAAAAATATAATAATTGTGGCAAATTTACTAATTGGTGGAATTTCAGAAGCTGTCCATGAAAGATTGGGAAGAAAATGATGTCACCCAACTAATTTTCATTGCATGTTGAATTAGAAATCTTTGTCAGTACCTTAAAACTGGTAAAAATACTAAAGGTATAAGATTTATAAATATAAATTGCTGTCTTATTGGCAAGCAGTATGACTGTTTACTAGAAAGACAAAGTAAGTTAACAGATTTGCTGGATAAAAAATTAATATGCAAACTCATTGAATGGTAACAGAAAAAACACAGAATTTTAAATGATGCCAATTCATAGAGGATCAAAAAATAATATTTCCAAGAACAAATTGAACAGAAAATATGTAGTAGTTGCAAAAGTTGCAAAATACTGCTGATAAAAATTAGGGAATCTCTCTTTCTTACATAAGTGATCGCTCAAATCTTTATAAAGACAATGATATTCCAATCAAAATCCAAGCTGATTCTAAAATTGCAACAGAATGTGAAAATATAAATATGCCTAGGATAATCTTAAAAATTAATAACTATGAATTAAAATTAATAAAATAAATGAATTTATTGTTACTTAAACTGTATGATACTGACCCAAGCATAACTTTAAATAACAGAGTAATGAAACAAGTTTGGAAACAGGTGCATCCAAGTAAAATCATCTGCAGCTTCCAAGCTGTCTGCTTGTAGCCTGTCCTTCAACCCAGAGAATGTCAGTGGGATGCAAAAGGGAGACTGAGAAGTATAACCTGCAGTAACTCCCAAGCAGGTGTGCATTGATGTATGCTAGTTGAGAAGGGACACCTTCACTTGTCCCTTCTTTACATAACTCTTCTGTTACTGCTCCATAATCCTGATTTCAGAAATGGTCAAAATTTCTTTCATGAAATTCAAAGTCGTATATTAGACAAAATATTAGAGACAAGTTCAATAATTTCACTATAAGCATTAGCAGTCCTAGTTTTAATATCGTAAGGATCTGTCTGTATGTGCATGACATAGTTATGAAATACTTCTGATGGCAAGTAATTTATTAACTGAAGTATTACTTATTTTACATGATAGATTAAACTCCTGTCCAAATATTGTCTTTTTAAATCCTAATAAAATTAAGGGCTATGGATTGTAGACCTAGATAGACATTCACAACACAGAAGGAAATAACATGCTTATTCAGAAACCATTAAACATTATAAACATTATATACTTAGAATCACATGTATATGGTATATTTTTATGCATACAGGTGAACACATTGATGCATGTGTGTGGAAACCATAGGTTGCCATCAGGTATTTTCCTATAATTCTCCACCTTGCTCTTTAGAGAGAGGGTCAGTCACTAAACTTTGTGGGTGCTAGGGTCATACTAATATTTTTTATAATTAAGAAATAGGACATAAAAAAGAAATTACAAAATCTGCATTTTCATTAATTTTCAGACTTAATTATAAAATTCAACTATTTTAGTTTCCACTTTTACAAATAGGTTTTAAGCTGGATAAGTAACTTCTCAAGTAGTGAAGATTAGAACCATATTCAAACATCAGTTGGCTTGAGTTCAAAGCTATGCTTTTCCATATAGTGACTGACAAAATCAAATTTGTTGTTCTTCTTAACCTTTATTAGATTACCACTTCTGTTTTCTTTTTCAATCACCATAGTTGTCTTTGTGAATACCCTGTAGATGGGATGTAGACTTGAGTGTCGTTAGTCCTTTCAAGTTACTCCAGAGAATCTCATTGTTTGAAGTGATCTCGTGTGCTGTGATGTAGGTTCCTTTATCAGCCATTCTGTTCAGAATCAATAATCTCTGTGATGCCATCATGGCTTATTCTTGCTACTTCCTTTCTTTACATTTTTAGTAATTTTGTCATAAAAGGATATAAAGTATTTTATATGCATGAAAATGCCTGAGATTAAAGCAGTCTCTTGTCTGTTTGGGAAACTGTGGATAATAGTGCTCCATTTGTTAGTAGGTAGAGGTGACAGGAGAAACTTTGGTTTCTCTAACAAGATAGGTATACGGAATCAAATCACTTTAATAAATAGATAGTGGTAATTATAAATCCCTTTATGTAAAGATATAGAAAGTGTATTTTATGTCTTATATGTGTGAACTTTGTTAATATTTACACTGTCTATAAGTATAGGAGAGAATGAACGCTTTCTTTTTTAAATAATATAGCATATTGAGAGTCATGTATACTTATGAAAAAATTAAGAAACTAGAGGTATAAGATATAAAACCATCTACAATATTGTTCTCTAATAGGAATGCTAATATCATTTTGATATATTTTGTGTTTGTCTTTTAAGAAATTCTATGATTTAAGAAGGATCTTAGGGGGCTGGAGAGGTGGCTCAGGGAATAAGCCTCTGCCTTGCAGGCGGAAGGTCCTGAGTTCGGATCCTAGACCCCACGTATAGACGCCGGGTGGAAGCGGGGGCGGCCTGCGTTTCTGGTCCTGGTAGGGCGGAGCCTGTGAATGCCGGGGCAGAGTAAACAAGGAGGGGGTGGAGGTGTCCATAGTGGTTCCCAAATTCATCCGTGGTTCTACACACACACACACACACACACACACACACACACACACACACACACATACATGTGCACACACGCACAACTGAATACATACATACACATGCGCGCACAAGCACAACTGAATAAAAAAAAAAAAAAAAGAAGGATCTTAGATCTATTTCCCACGTAACATTTCTTCTGGATCCAAGGTTATAGATCTGCAATGATGATGCCAAATGATTTCAAAATGTTCTTGTTTATGTGTATTCAGTCAATTAGCTATGATATCCTTCTAACACTTGTTAATTTGTTCTTGTGTCTATTCTGAAATATTCTTGTTGCTTATGGCACTATAAGTTAAATACAGAAGTTCTTACAGATGAATCATGTACTTTAACATTGAGCTTCACTTTGGATTATTATTAATTCTTACCATTCTCTATGGAAATAATTTTTCTTACTTCACAATTTGATATTCTTCATGTAAAAGATAATCGCCTTGTTTTCTCTGAAAAACATTTTACATTTACCTCCATAAACTTACAATAATTAAAAAAAGTTCAGTGCTATGGTAATTCATCATACATTTTGTGTTTTCTACGTATATAAATATTTATGTCTTGTCAGGGATTGATTACTTTTGATTCTGACAGCAATTTTCCTGAAAGTTAATTTAGTTGCTGTACTTATATTCTGTTAATGTAGCCAAAAAATGCTGTGCATTTTCAGTCTTGTTTTTATTTTCTTACAGATATGTCCAAATATACTAATATTTTTAAATGTTTGCTATATGTCAAATATTCAAAGTTCTTGGGTTCCTGAGATGAATGAGATGTAATAATCCTTCCTTTCAGTAGACTGTTTTGCATAAAATATTGATTTCATGTACTATATTTGAGTAATAGTTTTAGATTTATTAATTACTTAGCTATCTTATACAAAATTAATGCTTTTGAATCCTTTGTATTTACATTAAAAAGTTGTGATTGCTTTTCTCTAAAGAAAATGTTTAAGAAACTTTTTTTTTTTACCTCATCGGAGAGGAAGACCCAGAAGAGAGTTTGGCATGCACATTAAAGGATGCTCCGGGGATGGGAGGGGGAGACACTGGGAATGGGGAAGGAGGGGGGAGGGGAGGAGGGCATAGGGCAGTGGGAGGTTGGAGGGAGGGAGGGGACCGGTGTACCTGTTAAGTTTGTATGAGTGGAAATAAAAAAAAATAAAACGCTTAGGATCTGGTTTAGATTTGGGATGAACCAGATTTGAACTCCAAAAAAAAAAAAAAAAAAAAAAACCAAAACTTTTTTTTTTAACTCCAAGTTGGAGGTAACTATGGGTTGGCTGGCAATGCATGTATGTGGTCAGCAGCCCCCCAGAGGGGCAAGCGTGAAAGGGAAGATTTGGAGCAGAGAAAAGGTAATCCAGCCGGGAGGCACAGCTTGCATGTTTGGAAGGTCTGTCAGGGGTGGGCGTTCCGTGTGTTGCGTCCTTCTCAAGATGCAGCCCCCTGTGGAAACAGGCCATGATACCTTGCCCTTCTCCCACAGTCGCCACACCCCTTTAGTCTCTCAGTGTATCACAGCTTCTTGCTGCTTGCTTTCATGATTTCGATACCTTCTAAGATTCTGGTAAAGTGTTATATACATCATACGTGTTTTCATGATTAAAGACTCAAATTAGAATTTTTGAGAATTACTACATGATTTGAATCCTGGCATAAAGTTTTTTTTTTTTTTAGTACAGTTATTGAGTTTCCCGTTTCTCTTCTCCGTTAAGAGTGAGTCAGTGATTCCAGTCTCCATTTAAAAGCAATGGAAGTAGGTCCTACCACCAGGAAAGGGAATATTAAAGAATCTACAGACAGTTGAAACCACAGTGGTTAATATATTTAGAGAGGCTGTTAGTTCTGCCGACTAATGTTGCCATTGATCAGTAGATCCTATCTCTACAATAACCATTAATCAGTGGATCCTACCTCTGCAACAACTATTACTGTGGAGGTTTAATGATGATTTTCTATTTCCCTTATTTGAAATTTTTTGTAAGAAAAATATGACTCATTTATTTGTGTTAATGTGGACTCATGAGTGCTAATTTTTGGTGAAAATTTTAATCAGTTTTATATAGCTTTTCCTTAAATTGTCTCAACTTTGGCCTTTGGGAGAACTTTTTGTGTCTTTGTATATATCTCCTTTGAATGTATTATTATTTTTTGTTGCAACAACTACACGTTCATCTTGCATTTTTCTGCCTTCCTGGAAAATAAGTGAATAACTAATCTGCCCTTTAGACTTTATCTCAGTTCTTTTTTCTGTCTAGTGATTCTTAGTGTGCTCATTTGATTTCCTTCTGCATTGTCTTGGCTCTTTATGATGCATTCACAGTGATTTTTACTTGATTTTATTTTTTTTCATTTCTAGCATTTCTGTTTGGTTCTTTCTCAGAGTTTCTTTTCCCTTGTTATCTTCCTCCATATATTTAAATTTCTCTTTTAAATTTGTTTTATTATTTATTAAATTGTGAGTGTATGCGTGTGTGCGCGTGTGTATGTATGTGTGTGTGTATGCATGTATGTGTGTGTATGTATGTGTGTGTGTGTGTGTATGTGTGTGTTTGTAGAACCACGGAAGAATTCGGGAACCACTATGGACGCCTCCACCTCCTTGTTTACTCTGCCCGGGGATTCACAGGCTCCACCCTACCAGGACCAGAAACGCAGGCCGCCCCCACTTCCGCCTGGCGTCTATACGTGGGGTCTAGGATCGGAACTCAGGACCTTCCGCCTGCAAGGCAGAGGCTTAACCCCTGAGCCACCTCTCCAACCCCTGAATTTCTCTTTTTTTAAAATTTTTTTATTATTATTATTTATTCAATTGTGCGTGTGTGCGCGCGTGCGTGTGTGTATTGTGTGTGTGTGTGTGTGTGTGTGTGTATGTAGAACCACGGACGAATTCAGGAACCACCGTGGACCGCTTCTACCTCCTCCTTGTTTACTCTGCCCCGGGATTCACAGGATCTGCCCTACCAGGGCCAGAAACGCAGGCCGCCCCCGCTTCTGCCCAGTGTCTATACGTGGGGTCGCGAACTCAGGACCTTCTGCTTGCAAGGCAGAAGCTTAACCCCTGAGCCACCTCTCCAGCCCCCTGAATTTCTCTTTTTTTTTTTTTTTTTTTAACTTCTTTTTTTTAAATTTTTTATTATTATTTATTCAACTGTGTGTATGTGCGTGCGCGCGTGTGTCTGTGTGTGTGTGTATGTGTGTGTCTGTGTATGTGTAGAACCACGGACGAATTCGCGAACCACCATGGACGCCTCCACCTCCTTCTGCCCTGGGATTCACAGGCTCCGCCCTGCCAGGACCAGAAACGCAGACCGCCCCCCGCTTCCGTCTGGCGTCTATACGTGGGATCTGGGATCCGAACTCGGGACCTTCTGCCTGCAAGGCGGAGGCTTAACCCCTGAGCTTCCTCTCCAGCCCCTGAATTTCTCTTTTAAAGAACTATTTTCTTAACTTTCTTGTCTAAGTCTGTAATTGATCACTTTATTCATCTGTTCATTTGAGTACTCTGTGTAGTCATAGATTATTTTTAAAAATAGGACTCTGCAGTTCTGAAATGTCACTGTCTCTTCTCTTTGGACTCCAGTTTAGAAGTTGTGAGCTTGTTGTGGTGACAAGTAATATTTGTGTGTGTATATGTGTGCGAGCGTGTTATTGGAAAGTTGTGCCTTCTAGTGGAATAGAAGTCAGATTCAGTGTCTTTTTAGTTGCGATGTGGTTAGTTGGGATGTGGTTTCTCCGTCTATCTTTGGCTCATTCTCCACAGGTGCAGGCAGTGCCCGCTTGTCTCAGTTCAAATAAGGTAGTGCTTCCTTCTTCATGAGAAGCGTTTCCTTGTCGGAAAAGTCTACTTTCTGTCAGAATCATATCCTCCTCCCATAATGCAACCTTGTCTCTGGTGTTTTGGGGGTCAATGTTGGGTTTTGTGCAACTGAAGCTCTGAAGAATGTGGAACACCCACCCACTTGCGTTTACCTTTGCTGCAGGTGGTCGCTTGCTGTGGCTGCTGGGAGACTACAACAAGCTTTCCTGAAGACTGTTAAAAGAATACAGACTTGTAGGGCTATAGAATGAATAATTTAATTTCTTCTGAAGGAATATGACAAGAAGTGAATAATACCATTTCCAAGAGTGACTCATTAACAGTGCCACTTGAGGTGCAAGATTTTGTTGTTGAGTGTGTCTGGTTATTCACACGATATCCACCAGGAATTGAATACCTACTCATGAGTCAGTTTGAGACCACGAGTTGATAGATTTCGACAGTTTCTTCTCAGTAAGAGAGGAGGACTTTTTTCTGTTTTGAATAATTCCAGTGAAGCCCTACAGAACTGGAAGTGAACCACTTTGTTGTAGTTAAGCATTTAATTTATTAAATTCATTTTCATTATATATTAAAATTTATAACTATTTTAAATTTAATATATAGTTTTTAATAAGTAGTTTTAGCTTTTAGAGAGATGAAATACATTAACTTTCCATTCCTTTGATCTCTTTCTTAAAACATAAGTAAATTAATTTGTAAGACACTAAAAATCCCTTTATAAAATACTGTTTTATTTAAAATGTTTACATTTAATTCTATTTATGTTAAATAATAAATTTAAAAAGCAAAATATAAATTATTTTATTAACTGTTTAATAATTATACTTTAATTATTTTAAAAACTTTAGTGTCAGTAAAAGTACTTTTAAAACTTATGGATGAAATCATTGTTTTAAAAGGGCAATAGGATTTTAGTAGGACAGACCCTTGTCAGAGTGGGGAGGTAGCCCAGTGGTCACGTGCTTGCCTAGATTGTATGGTCCTGTGTTCATTTCTAGAACGACACCAAAAAAAAAAAAAAAAAGTAGAATAAAATAAAAGAAAGAAAAAGAAGGAGAAAAAACCCAGCCAATTCTTATTTTGTGCAAAATTTATTGAAATGTCTTAATTCCAAGTCAAGGTGAAGCATTAAGTTTTTCTGTGTGCAATTCTAATTTTTTATGTCCATTGTAATGTGACTACAAATTGTAGATAGAAATTGCTTCCTAGTACAGTGCACTCAGTTGTGCAAACTTATTTTTTTAGGGTCAAAGAAGAACACAAAGCACAACCGACACAGTAAGTAAACGTACCGAGTGCAGCAGACTTGACTTCTGTACTTCTGCCATATTCTGCTTCCTGCGCCTTTGATGGTATTAGCCTATGCTGATACTGGATAGGCTGCAGCTAGTGTGTCTTCTGCTTTCTGACTCTCTGGCTTGTAAGAGAGCTGCCTGCAGCTTCTTACTTCATCCACATAGTGACTGGATGTAGTTTTTTGTAGCCTGCTTGTGGACTGGTTAAATGTTCAAACTCAGTTTCTCCACTTCTGATTGCCTGATGATAACTGGAGCTCATATTTCCATTGGCTGTAGCTTCTGTGCCTGTGTATTTTTATTATGATGGGTTAAAAAACATTTAATTTACATTGTTACTCTTTGGTTATTCAGTCACATTATTTGCTTATTTAAACAGGTGGTTTCCCTTTAGTGGGATCACTGAACTGGTAAATAACGTTCTTCAGCCCCAGCAAAAACAACAAAATGAAAAGGAGCCCCAGACGTAAGTAAGCTGATCTACATAGACTACATATTGTGTATATCCAATAGAATAAATACTATCTACGATAGTATGACACTAATTAAAATCCTGCCTACAGAGAGGAAAATTGCTAGGTTAAGATTTACTATTGCCAACCTTTTAGTTACTTCATAGAGATCTAAAAATAAAACAAGGATAACTTATAGGTTAGAGAAAAAGAAGAGGTAATCCTCCCCAATTTAATATGAATAATGTAGCCCAGAAAATATCTTTAATAGCACTGTATTTTAGAGCTGTGTTTGAGCAACAGTTCCATAAGACCTTAAGAGGTATTAACTTCCAAATTCAGAGTTGGTCAAATAGTTTTGGAAAAGTTGTTTTAAGAAAGGTTAAATATGTTTCTTTTTTGTAATAATTCTGAGAACCTAAATTTACTTAAAATGTTTACTTTAAACAATGTTTATCAAACCTACTTGACCATTGAATCCTGTTTTCACTGAATATTTTATTAAGTAATGAAACATAATTTGAGAAAAGAGTAGTGTATTCTCACATTGACCTGAAACATTAAAAACATGTCACTTCCTTTTTTTAGTTGTTAATAGATTTAAAAACATATCTTCAAGTTGTTCACAGCTCACACTTACTCTTAGCTGTGGAAGACAAAAGTGAAATAGGTTACTTCTGTTTGTAGCCTATTGACCCAAAGTTGTTAACTAAATGTAGGGAATTCTAGAATGCTTCCCATGAGCGCAGTGAGAGAGCTGACCTCTATTCAATGAGCATTAGTAATGTCTACTATAATTGGTTTACATTTGATTCTCATTTATTTTCTGATGGAAATTTCTGGATGTACTTGACTGGTCAAAATAATTGATTATGCTTGGTGGACAGTGCAAGCAGTGATGGCACATTGATGTTTACAGGTCCAGCATGGTTTTCAGTCTGAATAATCTAATGTTGACTGTATTATTACAGATCCTAAAACCACTTTAAATCATCTGTCGCTCAGGGAAGGAATAAACAAACAAACAGAATTATTAACTGATAGGTTTATTTTAATGAAGAAAATGCTGTATATCTGCCATGGTTCATGCTTATAATCTAGTACTTGAGTGACTAAGACAGGGTATTTGTTAATTCAGAGCTAGTCTGGGCTACGCGGCAAGGTCTTGTCTAAAAAAATTAATAAAAGAAACAAAGGACTTATGGCTGAGCTGTATAGTGAGAAATGTACACATTGAAAGTTTGCAGACCACTTAATTGTCATTCAGTACACATATCTGGGCACTGTCACCAAGGTAAGAAGTTGAACATTACCAGTTCTCTTGGACCCCTCATGCCCCTTTCCCAGAGTACATTCCATCTTGAGGTGAGGGTAGCTTGTATCCTGACTTCTAGCAGCCACTATTTTCTAAGGTGAAGTAGCCTCTATCCTGACTTCTATCTATCCACTATTTTCTAAGGTGAAGGTAGCTTGTGTCCTGATTTCTGTCTATCCACTCTTTTCTAAGGTGAAGTAGCTGTATCCTGACTTCTATCTATCCACACTTTTCTACACAGCATCATTGTTTTTGCCTATTTTTTAGTGAGACTACACAAATGGAACTCTATTACATTTTCTGTTCTATTGGCTCTGTCTTGTCGTTCATATTTGTGAGATATATTAATATGATTTAAGTTTTATTTTCATTTATTCTAATTGTGTTTCTTTAGTATGTGAGCATACTACATTTTATTCCTTTGTTATTTCAGATATTTGGTCTTGTTTGTAATTTTTACTGTTATAATTAGTTCTGCTTTATACATTCTGACATCTTTATTATGTTTTACAATTACCTTGTTATAAGTTGTGAAATAAAGTATTTTTTCTAATTAAAAATACTTTTCAACATTGAAACTAGTTACTCTGTCATAGTGTTGTCTCTAGTTTCTCATTTATGCATTTGTTGCTTTTATGTGTTTACTGAATATTCCTTAACATTTGCCTCTTCATCTGACCTCAAAAGGGGGAAAAGGCATTCCAAGCAAGCGAACACCATAGAGGAATGTCATAATCTGTATTGTATCACTTCTCAGAGCATTATGATATAATTTAAGGTTTATAGTTAACTGTGCCAAGATTAAGTATAATTAATTCGTAGGTATGGTTAGGAATGTAAATGATGTAATCAGACTTTTTCCCCTTCTTTTTCCATTTTTACGTGTATGTATATGTTGTGTGTGCACCTGTGTGTATGTTTTTTTTTTTTTTTTGCATGTGCATGTGTGTATGCAAGTACTGTGTATCAGAGGGCACTGATACACTGGTGCTCTGGGGTTTTCCAGGGTCTGCCGTCCAGGGCCAGAAGTTCAGGACTTTGCTATTTCTGCCTTGTGTTTTTACATGGGATTTGGATCCAAATTCAGGTATTCCTGCTTGCGTTGCAGAGACTTAACCCCTGAACCATCTCTCCAGCCCTCTCTATGTGTGTTTTTTAGGCATGTGGGCTCGTGTATATGCAGGTGTGTGTGCGTGTGAAAGCCTAAGACTTATAACAGGAATCCTTGATCATTCTTCTACCTTAATTTTTTTGAGACAGGGTATCTAATAAAACACAGAACTCACTTGCTTGGCTAGCCAGCCTATTTTGTGAATTCCTGGTGTCTGCTGTCTGAGGCTGGAACTGCAGCTGCGTCACCATGTTGCATTGGCATTTATGTGGGATCTACTTTCTTTAACTGCTGAGTCATTTCCCTGGTCCCTAGGCTTTTCCTTTTCCTCTACTTGCTTGTTTTCCCTGCCTCCCTGCCTTCCTGCCTCCCTCCCTCCATTCTTCCCTCCCTCCTTTGCTCCATTCCTCCCTTCCATCCACATGGTATTTTTTTCAGGTAGGAATGTAAAAGACTTTTATTCTCTTTTTTTTTTTATAACATTTTTATTATTATTTCCGCTCATACAAACTTAATAGGTGAGTTTTATTCTCTTAATGTTCTTCTGAAGAAGCATTTTGCAGGGGAAAAAAGAATATTTATATCCATATTGAATTTTCTGTTCATCTTCACCTTTAAAATATAGTAGTAGCTTCACACATTTGTTATTGAGTCAGGATCTCCCAACTGAAAACAAAGCTTGCCCGCTGTGTAGCAGCTGGGAGTTCCTAGTGCCGTTCTCTGTTCTCTTAATGTGCACACACACATACGTAAGCACATCCCTCTTTGAGACTGTTTCTGTCTGTCTCTCCAAGCCAAAGCAACAGCAAAAACAACAAATCTGAAGTGGATATTGGATAATGTAGAAATGGTTCTCAGCATGCAATTAAAGGTGCTCTCCCTCAAGCTGCCCTTTCAGTTTCTCTCTCCTTTTCACTTTCTTTTCCCACATATATTACATTATTCCAAATGAGAATAATTTTATCTTCCTGAATTCTCATCTGCTTTTGTACTTTGCACATGAAAAACTTCAGGGTGCAACTTATTCCTTACTTAACGTTCTACCAGAATTTTATCTATTTTTCCAAGGAGAAGATGTTAAAAACTAAAACATGTCCATTTTCTGTGAGTGTATGCCAATACTATTTATAATCAATGCTTTTTATATATTTATGTATATGGTTTAATGTAGTGTTGTGTGTGTGTGTGTGTGAGAGAGAGAGAGAGAGAGAGAGAGAGAGAGAGAGAGAGACAGGGGATGATAAATGTTCTGCTTTATCACTTTCAGTCTTATTCCTTTGATACAGTCTCTCACTTAACCTGGAGATAGACTAGTGGCAAATAAGTCCCAGCATTTCTTTTGTCTCTGTACCTCTCCCCCATGCTGGGTTTGCAGTGCTGGGATTGAATTTAGGTCCATACGTTTCAAGTGCTCTTATTCACTAATCCTTTCCTTCACCTCTGTCTCCTAATTTTTTAAATGCGTATTCTTTTCATGTGTGTTTCAATTGACTTATAACTTATCCACGTGTCTGTCTTTTACACATCTGTGCCTTTTTTTTTACTGATAACAAGAACTGGGTCTATTCATCTTTACAGTTTTGCTCCATCTATCAAATGGTACACACACAGTATATTATTATTTACTAATTAAAACAGTAAATATCGAGGAACCAGTTATGGGCCATATTTTAATGTAGACATTGGGACAAAATTAATAGCAAAGACAGAAAAATCTTCATGGATTCTAGTTTCTAATGTTAGAAATAGGGATTAGTCAGTCATAATTAAGGCAGAAAATTTTGAGTTGAAAGTTTCACTATTGGGCTGGCAAGATTGCTCAGTGGGTAAAGGGGCTTCCATCCAAGCTTGATGACCTGAGTTTGACCCATGGAATCCACATAAAGGTGGAAGGATAGAACTCACTCCTCAGGTTTTCCTGTTCTACATTTGTGCTGTTACATGCAACCATATATCATCACACACACACACACACACACACACAATACAAAAAGCAAAAGAAGTAATTTTTTGAAATTATCAATGGCAAAGTCTTTTATTTGCGGAACATCAATAAGTGAAAAGCAATATAGATAGAAAAACTCAATATTGTAAAGATTCCAGTTATCCTCAAATGAATCTATAAATATAATGTAATTCCAACAAAAAATCTACTGTGATTTTTCAAGGAAATAGATAAAAATATTATAATATTTTATGGATGTAAAAATGTTGTCAGTAGTGGACTGGAGAGATTGCTTAGGGTTAAGACTTTGCTTCTCAAGCAGATGAACCTGAGTGCATATCCTGGACCCACATAAAAACACCAGCTGTAGAAGGCGGAGCCTGGGAAACCCTGAAGGAAGCAAAAAGGAAGTAAAGCAATCCATGATGATTCCCTAAAATCACCCTTGGGCCTCCACAGGCACACACAGTGTTCTCTGATTCACACATATGTAAAATAAAACAAAATAATATTTAAAAAAGTTTAACAATGGTAAAAGAGTTTTAACAAAGAGTTAAGATGTGACTCATTTTTACCACATTCTGAAACAAATTTTATAATATATAAGTATAATATATCTAGGTGTATGTACCTAGGTATTTTTTTCCCCTTCAACTCACCTCTCTAGTAAAAAGAAGCTGTTCTATTTTGATCCTTATGAATCACGTAGTGAGGAGCTACAAATTTCTTTATTTTGAACTATGAAATGCTCCTAAAAGAACATCGTGTTGCTTTTGTTATTACTGTGCCAAAATACTTGACAGAAACAACCTATGAGAAGAGAGTTTTATTTTGTCTCACGATTTTAAAAGTTTTAATCCTTGATTACCTGGACTCATCCATCATTTGGCAGAACACAGTGACAAGAGCATATGGCAGAGGCTGTGCACCTTATGGAAGACAGGAAGCAAAGAGAGAGATTGGAAGGGTCAGGGACAAGGCATTTCACATCTCACTCCAAGGACCTGCCCTCTAGTGACCAGCATTCTCCACAATTCCATAGCTGCCTCAAGTAGCTGCATTGCTGGCTACAAATATTTACTATAGAAAGCTTTTGGAGGGTATTGCAGTCATTCTTTGGTTGTGAGACAGTACTTTGACACAACTAGCTTAAGGAAGAAAGTGGTATTCAGCTTACAGTTCCCCAGAGGATATAGTTCATTGTGGCATGGAGGAGGAGAAGGCACTGCTGGAGGTAGAAGTAGGAGTCTGATTCAGGCAACTGCAGCGTCAGGCGGCAGTAAGAGCAAGAAGAGAGAGAGGAAGCTGGGCTGGGCTACCAAATTTCAAGACCCGCCTCCTCTGACATGCCTTCCTTCAGCAAGCTCTACCTCTTAAAGGTGCCACAACCTTCCTAGAAATTAACACCAACTAGGCATAATACATGAATCTGTCGTTTTGAGCTCACTCTCAAATCATGACGGGAATACGTCATATCCAAATCACAAAAACACACCATCCACCTGCATTTCTGGCCCTGGTAGGGTGGAGCCTGAGAATCCCGGGGCAGAGTAAACAAGGAGGAGGTGGAGGCGTCCATGGTGGTTCCGGAATTTGCCTGTGGTTCTACATACACACACATACATACACACATGCACACATATACGCACAATTGAATACATAATAAATAATAATTAAAAAAACACCATCCAAAAAGAATATCAAACAGATAATTCAAGTTTTGAATACCTGTATATAATTATGTTGATGGGACTTTGTAAAGGGAGAATAGAAATTTAACATCAGTGTAGATTTTGAGGTGGTATAACCTCATGATGGAAAGTGTTTGAAGTTCCAGTGACAATTTTTTTAATGGATTACTTTATTTTTTAGTTTTAATAATAATATTATTATTATTATTATTATTATTATTATTGTGTGTGTGTGTGTGTGTGTGTGTGTGTGTGTGTGTGTGTGTGTATCAGGGGACACTGTGAGCCTGAGGAGGCCCAAGGGTGAATTTGGGAATCAGCCTTGATTCCTCTACTTGGTACTTGTTGCTGCTCTGGGATATACCAGGCTTCTATCATCCAGGGTGGAAGTGCAGACTGCCGTCCTTTCCATTTCTGCCCAGAATTTATTTATTATTTATTATTTATTTATTTATTTATTTATTTATTAAATATTTAGTTTTTCCACTCATACAAACTTGATAGGTACCCCATTCCCCTCCCTCCTTCCGCCCTTCCCTGGATCCCCTTGCTCCCTACCCCCTTTTCCCTTTTTCCCCCCTTTCTCCCATAGTCCCCTCCCCTCCCCATCCCTAGAACATCCTTTAGTGTGCATGTCAAACTTCCCTCTAGGTCCTCCTCTCTGATGAGATATAAGGACTCACTAACATTGCCTAGAGTAATTTTTTGCGTTCCCCTTTAGTATGGGAACACTATTGTGGCTGTTAACCCCTGCCTCTAAGTATCCTAGTGCCTATGATCCATGCTAGACTTTGGGGGGTCAGTGATATGTTGGTCATTGCGCAGGTCATACAAAGTCCTATTATGATTACTTTGGGCCTGACCTGTGTGGAGTATCTTGCATGTCGTAACTCCTCCCCATCTTTAGGCTCTTAAATCTTACTGCCCCCTCTTCCGCAAATTTCCCTGAGCTTTAGGATGGGGAGAGATTAGGCTGGCCTGGTTCCAGGTGGTTGATATAGAGTCTCTGATGTTCTGAATTATGGTTTGTTGATTTTTTTTTTCAGTTTTGCTGCTCTTGCACTGCCCTTAGCTCCATCCTGTTGGGTATTGGATGTCACCCCCTGGCCAGAGATAAAAGGCTGTTAAAATAGAGTCTTATAAGAGTAGATTCAAAGGTAGATGGAATAAGAGTAGGAGACTGCGGTGAGGGGGGTTATCAGTCTCCCATTTGCAAAATGGTTACCTTCTATCTGCCAGACTGTATGCCCTCCCTTTCTGGTGAGATCACACCCCAACAGTTGTAAGTGACTAGGAAGGAAAGTCTGTGAGCTTAACCAGATATCTCAGTACTTACTTGCAGTCTTTGATGGTGGCCTATTATCTCTGCTGTAGCATGATCCCCTCTCTCCCCATTGCTGGTGGGGCCCTCCTTCCCCTTCCTTCCTGTCTATAATCTTTGCAATTACTGTAGATATTACAGATATTCATCTTTGAGTGTGTCTCTAAGTGAATTTGGTACTAGGATCTACCTATTAGGGAGTACCTATGATGCTTAAATTTCTGTGTCTAGAATACTTCACTCAATATAATATTTTCTAATTCCATCCATTTCCTGGCAAATTTCATTAATTCATCATTTTTGATGGCTGAGTATCATTCGATTGTATAAATGTACCATATTTTCCTTATCAACTGTTGGACATTTGGGTTGATTCCACGACTTTGCTATTGTAAACAGTGCTGTTATGAACATGGTCGTGCTTGTGCTATTGAGGTGAATTTTTGCTGCATGGGGGATTATTCCCAAAAGTGGAATAGTAGGATGATATTCTGCCCAGCATTTTTATGTGGGATGTGAGATCTGAATTTAGGTCCTTCTGTTTGTGAGGCTTAACCCCTGAGCCATCACTCTAACCCCGTATGGATTACTTTAAAAGGGAATGGTAGAGGTGGCTCAAGGGTTAAGCCTCTGCCTTGCAGGCAGAAGTTCCTGAGTTCGGATCCTAGACCCCACATATAGACGCCAGGCGAAAGCGGGGGTGGCCTGCGTTTCTGGCCCTGGTGGGGCAGAGCCTGTGAATCCCAGGGCAGAGTAAACAAGGAGGAGGTGGAGGCGGTCCATGGTGGTTCCCAAAATTCGTCCATGGTTCTACACACACACACACACACACACACACACACACACACACACACACACACATGCATACACACACATACACACATGAGCACACATGCACAATTGAATAAATAAAAAAATAAAAAAAAATAAAAAAAAAGGGAATGGTAGTGATTAGCTTAAGGATATTGTGAAAGTATTTGAAGGATGAGTGTAGTAACCACACTGTGTGACTGGGGTTAAATTTTTCAGAAACACCAGTAAACATGATTTTAAAATTGTATTGTTTCACAGACCTTAGAGGTGAACATTTTGGAAAATACTGAATTCAGCAAGTTTAGTGACAGTGATCGATTCAGAACATAGGCAAAAACTGGATAAGAAAGCTTTTTTCAAAAAATTAAAATTTTTTGTAGTTTTATAAGCATAATGAATGATTGTCTCTGTTCCATTCCATCTTCTCTCCCTCCCTTTGTCAAGCCCTCCTGCCCTACTCCCCCCCCCACCAATTCCACTCATTGCCCTTCCCACCCTCCTGTCTGCCTCCTTCAGTGGGCCGTAGGCTTCCCTTTGGATTGTCTGCTTCAGTTGAGCTCAGGCCTCTGCAACAGGTCAGGTGGCCTTTCCTTGGATAGACCCACTGCTAGAGGCACTCCCATTCATCTGTCTAATCCTAACTCCTGAGGTTCCCATTATCAGTAATTATTTATCCTTAGATCCTCTCTAGTCTATGGGAAGTGTTGATATGATAGCCATAGTGCAGATCTGATGAGGACATGCCTTATTGAAGTGAGTTTCTGGATGCAGCAGCCCTTCCTCAAGTGGAATATCTCAGTCAGCAGGTCTTCCCCATCTTTATAGTCTTACCGCCCCCTCTTCCTCAAGATTTCCTGAGCCCCAGGATAGAAAGAGATCTGGTTAGACTGATTCTGGGTAAGTGTTTCAGTGTCTGCATTCTGGTTGGTTGCTGTTGTCTTTCACTACTCGTTCATTGCATTAGGCTGTGTCTTGGATGTTGAGATCTTTCCTTATCTAAAGAAAAAAATGAGAGGTGTTTAGTTGGAATTTACGGTTTAATAGTGAGACATTTGATTCTGTCTACTGTCAATTTTCTTCTCGTCTACTGTTCAGACAGGTTTACACTGTTGGGTGTGTGTTCCCTTTTATGGGGTGGGGAGTGGGGAGGGGTTAGTAAGCAGGTGGTTGGTTACCTGGAAGGTAGCCCAGCTCTCTACTGTATCCTATTTCTGGTCTTGCCTATCCTTTAAGACTTTTCTTATAAAAAAGTCTTTTTTTTTAATCGAAAGCACAAACAACAACAAATGCTGGTGTGGATGCGGGGAGAAAGGGACTTTGCTGGTGGGATTGTAAAGTCATACAACTGCCTTGGAAATCAATCTGGAAGTTCCAAAAAAAGTTGAAAATTGAAATTCCATGCACCCAGCTGTATCACTCCTGGGAATATTCCCAAAGAACACTACAGCCTGCATCAGACATACATGCATAACTATATTCATAGTAGCCCTTTCTACAATTGCAAAGATATGGAACCAATCGAGATGTCCAATAGCTAACAAATGGTTAAAGAAAATTTGGTACGTGTATACAAAGGAATACTATTCAGCTCTCAGGAAAGATGAACTAATGAAATTTGTAGACGGAAGAAATCATACTGAGGGAAATGTCCAAGACTCAGAAAGATTCTGTATGTTCTCCTTTATAAATGGATCCTAGGATTAATCCTTCAATTTGATGTAATCAAATGGAAATTCTTACAATACCCACAAATGCAAAGGAATCCAAGTACAGGAAGGTGGTGTAAGAAGATACCAAAAGACTAGACACAAAAGAAAATGGGTAAACAGTTAAAGAAAAAAAAAGGCATTTTGAAATGAATAAAAAAGCAATATTGCAGAATTCATGCATTATTGTATATGTCTTAAATATTTCTTTGTAAAATAGTGCTAAATTGAATGTCATTGTATCTTTTGACTCTTTTATCAGGGATTTGCAAAACACAGCCTGTGGGTAAATTTTAGTGGAATATAGTCAAGCTCATTTATTTTCGTATTATCTATGGCTGCCCTCACATCCCAGTGTCAGAGTCGTGAAATTGTGACAAAGATTATAGTCTCCAAGGCTAATATATTTTGCAGCCCTTTACAGAAAAGCTTGGTGACCTCTGATCTATTTTACTAGGAAGTCCTATGTTCAAATTGGTGTATTTAAGATCTTTCATTATATTTCGAGTTTTGTTGTAATTGTTGTTTTGGAGTGAGAGCAGACATGGCTACCAATAAAATAAAATGCAGAATCTGCAATAGAGCTGTATAATATAGGCACTTTGTATGTGATAGATTGGTGTCACAGATCAATGGAAGAAAGGTTTAACTACTTAATAAATGATGATGGGAAAGTAGAATCTTTATACAAAGAAGACTGAAATTAAACCCCTGCATCACATCATGTATAAAAAATAAACTAAAGATCAATTAAAAGGTTAACAACGAGAAACAAAATTATTAAGATATTAAAAGACACTGGAGTCTTTGTAGTTAACATGGGGGTAAATATATGTATGTACATACATACTTATAGTCAACTATGAAAACTACAGTGATGTAAGAAGGAATTGATGTATTGATGAACTCAAAATGACCTGTTTAACAAAGGATACAATATCATGTACAAAATTAACAATTAGCTGACAGACTTATTTTGCTATGTTTACCTTGTAAAGAATTACAGACTACATAGGGTATTCCTTTCAAATCAGGAAAGAAAATATAAAAAATCTAAACCAAAATACGAATATAAGATGCATTCCAATTGGCTGTACTTTATTAGAAACAGGAAAAATGTGTTTGATCTTCGATGGTCTAGCAGTTAGGTTTGTTGCTATCACTGCTGTGGCCCAGGTGTAGTTTCAAGTTAAGGAAATCTTTTGTTCATGTCAGTCTTGGTTACAATTTGTATTCCTTCACTCGGGGGTGTCTTGAGTTGTAAGTCAGCCTGGGCTGCATAGATGAGTAAGAGGGAAAGATTTTAGGCAGAAACAAGAATATGGAAGGAGATGTACCATGATGAGTTTAAAGGTTTAACAGCATCAAAAACCTGAATGGCTTTACTAGGAGGAAGGGAAATAGTGCAGAAACTTCAGTTAGAGATATGGATGTCTCCTAGGTGCAGGCATGTGTCACTTAACACAGATATAGTGTTTTGAGAAATGTCTTGTCAAGCGATTTTATCATCGTGCAAATAATAATCCAGTACAAATAGTATAGCTGTCTACACACTTGTGTGATACTTTTCCAAGATGACACAAATTTCTGTTCACCCCTGATAGGAATGCGACAGAAGACTGAAGTTTCAAATTGCTGTACAACAGAGACAAAAACCTAAGCACTCCACTAGGATCAGATTTGGGCCAAAGTTTCAAAGGACGTTATGTTGTGTCTTGAGAAAAAACACCATACAGTGTGTGTGCCTAAACTATGTTGTAATCTTTTAAAAGCATTTTATTTATTTGAGGGAAGGTAGTGGAAGGAGAGAGGGTTGTGTGTGCATGTGCCGTGGTACATGGTGGAGGTCAGAGGACAACTTTTAGAACTCACTTCTACCATGTGGGCTTCTGGGGGTCGAACTTCATTTGCTTAACTTTTGATTAGGCATCTAACCACTGAACTATTTTGCCCCCATATTATAATCTTATGGGACTACCATTGAATGTGCAATCTATCCTTGACACATACATCATCAATCATGTGGCACATGACTGTACATTCAAAGCTTTGTAGGTCCCTTTAAAGAGCTTATAACAATTAACAATGTGGTAACAATAGCCTGTTTTGAGAAATAATTTTTCCCCACAGTATGCACAATAGATTTGAAGAGTGAACCGAGGACATGAATAGCTTAGATAGGAGGCTATTCTGTAGATGATGTGTGAATTTATGGCAGGAAGTTCTGTGATTTTGGCAGTCAATATGATATGAAAGGGAAAGATTCAAATAAATATAGTATGGAAATATTGAAAGGACTTAGTGATAAACGAATTATACACTTGGAGAGAAATATTTTCAGAATAATTTGTAGATTTTAAAACTGTATAGTTGAATGGAGGCATTATATACTAAAATAGGGATTGCTGGAAAGAATTCAGTTTGTGTAGAAAGCTATGGGTTCACATTTGGACATTCTGGATTATATATGGCATTGAGAAACCCAAATAAAGAGGCTGAGCAGTTACATGAGTTCTGAGGCTCAGGGAAGATGGCTGAGCTGGGGAATGTATGATTGTAAGTTTCTCACCTAAAGGTAAGTTCTACATGGCTAAAATCACCTAAGAAAATACCATATAATATAAAGAAAAGAGGGCCCGATTCTTCACTTTTAAAGAGAATGAAAGGCTATATAGATAGCGGAAGAAAACTAGCAGAGTGTTTTGAAAGCTAAATGGGCAGTTAGAGTGGTGATGTCTAATTTCAACTATTGTTGGACACCCGAGAAAGATGAACATTAAAAAGTGACCTTTCATTTTCCTACGTAGATAATTAGGAAGTAAATGGAAATCTAGATTAGACTAGATTGAAGAGTGATGGGGGTGAAGAATCCAAGAAAGAGAAAACTGTCATTTATGAGTGGAAGGGGAGGCATGCTCCTTTTGATTAGAGTCTAGTTCAACCTTTGACTCTGCCTATACAGAACTACTTCTTATCTAGTAGCATCCTATTTTATAGGATCAGTAGGATGCATATATGTATATCTCTGAAAATCTTTGTTACTTCAAGTTGAGTGCAGTCCGGTTCTGTCTGGATTTGATTTCAGTTTCTCCATTTTTTTTTCTCTGTAAGTGAAATCACTGCATCTCATGGTGCAGCTTGCATAGTGTTGAATTCTCTGGGGTTTTCAGTTATAGTGCAAAGGCTCTTTGCAGTGCATATTTACTACCTCTGACTACTTTCCTTCATGTGAAGTGGGAATTCCACTTCCTTGAGGTGCTATGTGCTTTGCTAACTTGTCTAGTACTCCAGTACTGTGCTGAATCTATGTATGTATGTATGTATGTTATATGTGTATGTATGCATGTATGTATGTATGTATGTGCCTACGTATGTAGATAGATACATGTCAGCTTAACAGCTGAAGGCTGAGCTCTGGGCACATTTGTGAAGAATTGACAATTAAGGCAAACCTTAAGCCAGGCTGTAGAAGATTGTATGATTGATGAAGGAAAACCCAGCACACAATAGGTGTGACCATTCCCTGGGCAGGTGGATAAGGTAGGGTGAGCTGGTACAGTATTTGGCATATTTTAGCAGACTTCAGTAGACTTCCAGTCCGACTACTGAGATTTTTCCTCTCTTAACAATTCCTATGGGTATAGGACCAGTTCCTTTGACTCCTAGTTTTGGTATGGACTCTCTTGCCAAACTGGACTAGAACGATAATAGAACATCATTCCTGTTTGGTCATGAATTTATTGGCAACATGCAAGCTGGAGAGCTGAGAGAAGACATTGATCTTTCTAGCTTTCCTGTTTTGTTCTTTCTTAATGGTGTTTAGCTGTTTATTAAGAGGTGTTCCAGAGAAATGGAATGCTTCTACAGTGATACACTGAAATGTAAACTTTAGAACAGATGTCCCAATATGGTTGGATTTCTGCACAAGAAATATGAGCTTGGGAGGCCTTGAATACAGAGTTCATTCAATGGTTTGCATAATATTATGTCCTGCCATGTGTTTTGTAGTCTTGGACCCTGTAGTAGTGAGTGCATGGTTTATGATAGCAGATACTCATTTAAACCTGGTGGAACATCATCATGGAAGAACATGGTATTATTTGAAGTTACAGTTTTCATAGACAGTATTTGTAAAAAAAAAAAAAAAGCAGTATAATTTTTTCTTATTTAATGCATACAAAGACTCCTGCAGTTAATTTTTAAAAAATTTATTGGCTAACTTTAGGTTGGCAGTTTGAAGTTAACTTTTTAAAAGTGTTGCCTTTTATTTGTTTATGCTAAAATTCACCTCCTTGAAATATGCACTTGAGAAATATGATTTACCATCATAATCAAGGCACAGAACATTTCCTTCACCCTCAAAGTCAATTGTGCATATTTGTAGTTAGTCTTCCCATGATATTCTAGCCCCTAGCAACCAGTAATGTGATTTTGTCTTGTTCAGGATATAAATGTCATATAAATGAAATCACACCATATGGAAGTGTGGGGTAAATTATAACCCCCAACCGAAATTTGGCCGTGTGTGTATGTGTGTGTGCACATAAAGCTATTACCTGTGTTAACAATGGGTTTTGCCTTTATTTTTTCATTTTATCTAAAAGCTTCTGCTTTTTAAAAATGTTTGAAAATTTTTTTTAATGATAATGTTTTATGATTGCAGAAATGACATTAAAATCAAGTTTTAGTGTTCCCCAATAACTTGTTCAGAAGACAACCATGCTTATTCATTTATCTATTATTGATGATTGTGGTGTGAGTAGATGTTCATTTTAATTTTTTGGTACACGAATTTTAAATGACTATCTCTACACATGAGTCACTCATGACTTAATATACTGTTTCTCCATTGAATTCTTTTAAATTTTTTTGTGAAAAATTAATGATTACTTATGTATTAAATTGCTTCTGAACTTTCCATTATATTGTACTTATATGTCTTTATTTTGCCAATTTTGCCATGATGACTTGATTATTGTAACTTTTATAGTAATTCTTGAAATCAGGTAGGTGAGACCTGTAGTCTTTTTCCTTTTCAAAAGTATTTTGTCTATTCTAGTAGTTTTGCTTTCCCACATAAATTTTAAGTACAGTTAATCAATTTCTATTAAAATAATATTTTGATTGATAATGGCATTGGATGATGTTCCATTGGGACAAACGTCAACTTGACAATTAAGGGCTGAGCCTTTATGTGCATCTGTGAAGAATTAAATAGTTATGGTCAGCCTTGATCAAGCCTCTGGCGATTATTGAAATCTAAAGGGATGACCCAGTCCAATGATGAGCGGGGATCATTCAGTCAGCAGGGAGGTTAGATGTAGAAAGCTGTTCAGTATTTTGGCAAACGGACAAGTGGGAAAGTATGCCTCTCTTTCAGTTCTTTGTGTGGATGGTGTTGCCGGTTCCCTCAGCTACTGATGACGATATGAATTCTCCTGTCATGTTTATAATGTGTAGCCAAGAATTACAAGTTGGTTTGGTCATGTATTTTTATCAGTAACTGAAGAGAAACTATAACATACGAATAAATCAACTGGAGAGAATTGCACTTAACCGTATTGAATTATCTGGTGAATGAATAGAATGTATCTTTTCTATTTATTTAGGTCTGCTTTCGTTGCTTTTAAAAGCACGTACTTATTTATGTAGTACATGCATGCATGCATGTATGTATGTATGTATGTGTCTGTGTCTGCGCTAGTTATTCCTTGTGTGAAGATCAGAGAACACTTTTTGGGAGTTGTTTCTTGACTTTCAACTTTGTTGAGATGAGTCTCAGTTTCTGCTGCTGTGTTCTCTGTACTCCAGGCTAGCTGGCCCTTGAGCTTCTGGGTGCAGCTTCTGTCGGTGCCTCCCATCTCAGTCAGGGGGTGCTGGGATTACTCGAGTCTGCATGCAGCTTTCATGTGGGTTCTGGTGATCAAACTCAGGCTGTCAGGTTTTCACTTCAGACACTATCCACCAAGTCATCTCCTGGACCTTTGATTCTTTCATCAGTGTTTTATAATGTCATTTGAGAAAAGCCGTATGTATTTTGTTAAACTTATACTTCAGGCTCTTCTTTCTTTTTTGGAGTGCTAGTGTAGACATTTAGGAAAAAATATGATTTCCAGTTTTCCTTACTACTATATAAAAGTATAATTTTTTTGGATATTGTTCTCATATTCTGTGACCTTGATGAGCTTGTTATTGAGTTTTTTGTGTCATATCTTTGGGATGTTGTACATCCTTGGTTTGTCATCTGCACACAGTTTCTGTTTTGCTTTCTGACTCCATATAAACATATCACAAGTTGGAAATATCCTAGCAATTGTAACTTTGCTCATGTCCTTTCAAAGCTGAAGGCACAAAGATAAGAGTAAGTAAGCATCTTACCGCTAACTTTTTATAATGTCCTGTTCCCAAAGGCACTGAAAGTCTATAGTTTTTGTGCTAAAACTACAGTGACTATTTAGCTTTAGGAATAGCAGAGTCTCTCAGGATAGATCAGACTCCAGATGATCTATAAATAAAGTGTCTGTCTGTCCCCTGAAACAGAAGTAGTCATCTGCTAAGCCCGCCAGCTTGTCCCCTAAATCCAAGTTTTTTTCTCCCCACCTTGTAGCCGTAGAACTGAAACAATGTGGTCACACCACACCATGGCTGTTTAATTATACATTTCTCCATACTTTCCCCAATTCTTTATCTATTTAAACCAAAAGCTCACATCAGTATCCTGAAAATGGACTTGGGGTCACTGGATTGGTTGATCTGTTCCTCTTCCCAGTGTCACACTGATTAAATGTATGTGAATGATCTGTATATGTGCAATGTGGAGTGGCTCAGTGCAGCTAATTAGCACATGCATTACCTCACATGCTTAACTTTTGTATGTATATGTGTGCAGCAAACTCAGCTTTCTTGTTTGCATTGCAAAAAGACAATGGAATGGCTCAGTGGAGCTAAATAACACTGGATTAACCAACTTCTTTATTTGCCATTGCCAGAAAAAGATGTACTTAGAAAGCTAATAAATCATAGTAAATCAAAGAAAATGGTCTACAAACAGTCATTGCTTCCAGAAGTTGCTGGCGCAAGGCTTATGTCAGCAGTTGTGGGGAACTACATCATATAGTTACAAATATTGGGGGCTTTGTTTTTCCAGTATATGGGCCACTGTTACTACATTATCTTTAGTTCCCTGTGTCATTGTGTGTGTGTGTGTGTGTGTGTGTGTGTGTGTGTGTGTGTGTGTGTGTATGTTTGTATATGTGTGAGTGTGCAGCATTTCCTTTGTAGGTTCTTGATCTCTTTAAAAGATTTGAATTATAGATTCCTAAGGGAACTCAGAGGTGATTTGTTGGAGTTGAAGAGAGAAAGCACAGGGAGAGCACGCTTGCGTATGGGCAGCCAGGAGTGAAGGCGAAGAATAGGCGAAGTGAAAGATGTATGTGTGGGCAAAGCGAGTACACTAGGAAGGAAGAGCTGAGTGCCTAGGGCATTTTTCCTTTTAATTAAGAAAAATTTATCAAGGGGGCACAAAATTGTCTTCCTTCTAGAGTGACACGGACTTTGGGTATGAGAACAATACTTAACTCTTTTGAGCCAATCAAGAAGAGAGTATTTATCCTCTGGTCTATCCTTGGAATCAGCTAAGCATTGCTCTGACAATTGCTCTGACAATTTAGATACAATCAGGTTGTATCTAAAATAGGAAAAATTGGTTTTGTTAGCATTGGGGCAGTGTGAAGCCCCATCCTTGACTTCCCTTTATTCTTGTAATTTGTTCCAAGTATTTGTGGATCACTTATTGAAAGCCAGTGCTGGTCCATTTTTATTGTAGCCATGGAAGTCTGGTACTGAAGGTGACTTACAAGTAGCTTGGAGACTTTTCGACGTAGTGCTCAAAACCTGCCTCCTCTTTAAGTGTCCACATTTCCTGTCTACCAGGGTATTACTAATCATGCCATTTGCCTCAGAGGAAGTTGACTTTCATCTCCACTAGTATCAGGGAAGTGGAATGCTCCCGAAGGCCTTCTTATTCCTTATTGGCTGTATGTATTGGATTCTGTAAATCAAAAGAAAAATTATTGCTTAGAAAGTCATGTGACTTATGTCATTTTTCTTCCTTTCTTAGTTAATTATCAGGATACAAAAGGCATGTATTCCTTAGAGAGAAGAGGATGATTGCAAATGGCTCTTTTTCCTGCATAGAACCAGGGAGATAGAAAAAAAAAAGCAAATTTCCTTCACAGGGAACAGTTTTAACCATTATGTTGCTTCAGTAAATGGTGCCTTTTGTAGCAAAGCCAGTGGGAAACTATGATTGTCACTCAGCTGTGGCGTTACCGGAGTCCTATACTATAAACTCAACTTTGGGTCAAAACAGCTAGTTGCCCACAGTAATTTAAAAATGACTTAATGTACAGAGAATGAAAAATGAACTTGCCTATTTGAGGCAAAATGAGGTAGACAGAAATTCTCAGTTGAAGTTCATTGGTTTTCTGCCTTTGTGTACATTGTGCTCTTGAATCTTCACAAGAAGTATGCTGCCGACTGACACTCGTTACTTGGTGCTGGTCCTGTATGGGAATTGTTCTCTTCTGTGTTTTCCCATCTTGCAGTTTTGATAGCCCCTGGCCACCTAGGCCTTGGGAATGGCTAATACTCTGTGTTCACAGTCTGTCTCTCTCCTGTGGAAACACATTGTGCCTTGTATTTCTGGTTTTAGATCAGGAGCTTCTTCCCATCTCTTAGTGTTAAAAAGGGGCTGACATGCATTGGGTAGAGTCCTAGAACCAACACACTTTCCTATCCTTTGAGTAAAGGGTTTCGTTCTTTTATCTTTTCCTTTGTCTCTACTTTAGGGATGACAAGAGTATATTTTCTTCCCTGTAACTTAAAGTTTTTGCCATTTTTTTGTATCTGTGTCCACATTTCCTGTCTACCAGGGTATTATTAATCATGTGTGTGTGTGTGTGTGTGTGTGTGTGTGTGTGTGTGTTTGTGGAAGAGGGCACTGTATGTACCTGTGGAAGCCCAAGGGTGACATGAGGCACAGATTGCTCTACTTTCTTACTGCTTTGTTCTGGAGTTTCCCAGGCTTTGTGTTCCAGGGATGGAAGTACAGGCCTCTGCCATTTCTGCCCTGTGTTTTTATGTAGGATCCCAGATCCTCATTCAGGTCCTTCTGTTTGCGAGGCAGAGGCTTAATCTCTATGCCATCTCTGCAGCTCATGCTTTTGCTGTTTTAGGAGAGAAAATTTGGGGAAGTTTATGGTGATAGGAAAGTTAGAATTCCCTTTGAAAAAATAATGCTTTATTTATTTAGAGGGAGAGAGAAAGTAGCGAGGCTTTGCTGAGCACATGGAGCTCAGAGGACAGCATTTACAAGTCAGTTCTTTTGTTTCTCCATCAAGTAGGTTCCTTTGCCTGCTGAGCCATCTGATTAGGTTTTGGGTGTCTTGTTTTTCTTGCCTCAGTATTTTAACTTGAAAGTAAACTTGGTTTGATTTTTATTTGTACAGTTCATTTGTTAGGCAGATATCTCACTTTTTTTTTAATAGTCAGCTTATGTTCAGAGTATTGCACAGATTTAAGCAATTAGTGTGAGCACTGATCTATTGTTTTTCCTGGGCTTTGGTAGGCTTAGCTCATCTTTTCTTAGGCCTACCATGTACTCTCCTTAAAAAGGCGGGCTTTTTTTTTTTTTTTTTCTTGACTCTCCTTTCTTGGCTTCATTCCAGTTTTCTTTAGGCGCATCCCCAGTGGAGAACTATGTGAATTTCCATTGAGTCTGGGTCTTTAGCTACCCCTGTCTGTCATTTTAGCTGAATGCTGTCATTCATTAAAATTTTAACTAATTTCCGGCTGGCGATGTATCTCAGAGCATTTGCCAAGCACGATGAAACCCTGGGTTGAAACCCCAGGCCAGTGTAAACTGGGTGTGGTGGTACTTGGGAAGATGCAAGTGGGAGGATCAGAAGTGTGAAATCTTCTGCTTCATAGAACATTAGAGGCCAGCCAGTGATGCATGAAACCACGTGTAAATTTTCCTAATGGATTTTCTTTGACCTGTCATTAAGGGGACTATTCCCTTTCCCTATGTTCTTGTCAAAGACAAAATAACTAGTGTATGTTTCCCCTTGAGGAGACTTGTCTTAACTCTGAGTGGCTGATTAAAGATAAATTATGGTCTTAATTCTTTTGTCATTGTTAAGGTTAGAGTGATATCATTTGCATTTTTCTAAATCTTAAGATATACTAATTGATGTTCTTGTTAACTTAAAATTTTCTTCTTAAAGACCAAGTAAGAGAGAAGTTTATAGTGATAGTAAAGTTAGACTTCCCTTTGAAAAAATAATGCTTTATTTATTTAGAGGGAGAGAGAAAGTAGAGAGGCTTTGCTGAGCACATGGAGCTCAGAGGACAGTATTTACAGGTCAGTTCTTTTGTTTCTCCATCAAGTAGGTTCTTTTGCCTGCTGAGCCATCTGATTAGGTTTTGGGTGTCTGTTTTTCTTGCCTCAGTATTTTAACTTGAAAGTAAACTTGGTTTGATTTTTATTGTACAGAGTTCATTTGTTAGGCAGATATCTCACTTTTTTTAATAGTCAGCTTATGTTCAGAGTATTGCACAGATTTAAGCAATTAGTGTGAGCACTGATCTATTGTTTTTCCTTCTGTGTGAATTCTTTGGATCATTCCAATTGAGACGTTTCATTAACTCAAAGTTAATAGGTTATGCCTTCACTTTTAAAAGTAAAATTAACTTCCTATATTTCTGAAGTTAAAGTGCTTAAAAATAGTACTGTGTTCCAGAATTTATGATTGAAAAATATACTGCAAATGATATCTAGAAACTTGGAGTTCCTATTCAAAGAAATATCTTAATAAATATCGCCCATTGACTCGCATTAATATGCACATTAAGAAAAATGAATTTCGTCCCTTTTATAATGTAACATGTGTAAGATTATTTTGTGGTCATAAAATGAAATTATACATTCTTTTATTTTCACCCTATTTTTTGGGTCTGTAGGTACTTTTTCTTTCTGATCATTGAAAACCAATTTTTAAAAATCTTTTTTCTCTGCAGAAAACTGCACCAACAATTTGAAATGTATAAAGAGCAGGTAAAGAAGATGGGGGAAGAATCACAGCAGCAGCAGGAGCAGAAGGGCGATGCCCCAACCTGTGGCATCTGCCATAAGACCAAGTTCGCCGATGGCTGTGGCCATAACTGTTCTTATTGCCAAACAAAGTTCTGTGCTCGTTGCGGAGGCCGAGTGTCATTACGCTCAAACAAGGTACGGAAGCGAAACGTGACAGCTTATAGAAAATCAACAGAAAAGATAACAAATATTTACTCAAAGAGCAAACACCTCCATTGTCCTCATGCTAGAGAAAAATTATTTTAATCTCTTACTGAATTTGAAAGATAATCTTACTGTTTCATGTTGGCCAGCATATTATTTTGGTTAGATTCATATAACCTTAGGTTTCTAAACACAGTGAAAACATTTTAGAGATGAATTTTTTTATTTTATTTTTTTGTTTGTTTTGTGTGGGTACAGTTCCACTCAGTTGTTTCTTAAAGTCAGAATTTTGACATAGGTTTTGATATTACTACTATGCTTTACAAACCTTTTAGATCTGTTTATTTTTGCCCTTTTGAAAGAGGCCATTCCAGCTCTGAGACTGTTTCATAATTTTGTAGATTTAGAAGCCATACTTCCCTTTGTTTTTGTTTTAATATTAATGAAGTGGTACTTAGCTGTGGAAGTGAAGGAAGACATGCTAGAAAATTGTTCATTCTGTACTTCATTCACTTTAATGAATACGCTAATGCTACTCACGGAATGCTGGGTAAAATTAGCAGAGACAGCACTTAAAATGCTCTTCTTAGTAAGTTCTTTAGAATTTGCCTTTTTTCTCATTAGTATCTTAACTTTGAATTACTTAGATATGTTTTACCTTCAAGGCTAATATCTACATACATCTGGACATAATTGTGAGCATTAGTTTTGCTCTGTGATTTCATTTCTTCATTTTTGCATAATTTGCTTTCTCAGTTTTTCCTCAGAAATAATCCTTTTTTCTGCCAATACTTCCCTTGGTTTACTGATTTTTCTATAACATTTTTGAATTGGTATATTGGTATAAATTTTAATAAAAGTAGTGCAAACAGACATCCTTGTTGTTAATCTTTTGGGGAGCATTTAGCACTTTAGTGTCAGGTATATGTTGGCTGTAAACCTTGCAGAGACACCCATCGAAAACAAATTCATTGAATTTTTTCCTAAGCTCATAATAGATATTAGACTTTGCCAAATACTTTTTCTTCATTTGTGGAAATTAATTTTATGTTTATTCTTTTTTTGTTAACATGGTAAAATACATTGATCAATTTTCGAATGTTAAATGTTAAATCAACTCTACATTCCTGTGATAAACCCTATTTGGTCTTTATAGAATATTCATTTCGTAAGTTAATGAGTTTGCTTTGTTTTTTGAAGCAGGATCATGCTAATCTAATGATACTGGTTTGAAGGTATTTTTCTTCTTTAATGTTTTTGGAGAATTTGTGTAGAATTGATATTTTACTTTTAATATTTGTTAGGTTTTACCAATAAAGCCATGGGCATGCAATTTTATTTGTTGGAAAGGTTTTAAAGCACAGCTTCAGCTTTATTAGCTTTTAGTTTATTTAGTTTATCCACTTTGTAATCTTTTTGTGAACGAGTTTTATAATTATGCCTCTGAAGGAATTTGTCCAGTCTCTCATAAATTGTTCAATTTATTGACATGAAATTCTCCATGGCATTTCATTCTTATCGTTTTAGTATCATGGAGTCAGAAGTGCTGTTATCTGTATCATTGCTTATTTTGTTAATTTGTGTTTTTTCTCTTTTTTCTCCTTCTTCGCTCTGGCTAGATGTTTGTTAATTTTGTCAGTGTTCCTAAAGAACCAGATTTTTGTTTTAATGGTTTTTCTCTATTGTTGATTTCTGCTTTTTTTTTTTTAACTGCTTCTGCTTACTTTGGATTGCTTTTCTAATTTCTTAACATGGAACATAAGGTCATTGTTTGGAGACTTTTTTCTTTTTTAATATAGGGATCATGAACTCAAATTTTTCCATTTCAGTGGCCGTCTATAAATTATGATATAGTACTTTTGCATTTCCTCACTAGCATCTGTTTTTTCCACGTGCTAGTAGGTTCACTTTCAGCTTGCTTTTATTGTCCTGCTGTGTCTTTAAAATTTGTAATCTTGGAGTAATTATAGAGCTTATCTTGTTTTCCATCTTTCAACTATCATTGTCCATTGTTGCCTCATGCAAGTATCTTAAGATTTCTGGGTGTTAAGGCATATGACTGAAATCCTAGCTACTGGGGAGACTGAGGCAGGAGGATGACAAATTTGAAACTATCCTGGGCAACAGAAAAAGATTGTTTGTTTCTTTTTCCTGTTGTAAACAAAACAAAACAGAATAAAACAACTTAAGATAGAAAGATTTATTTCTGCCTCACAGTTTGAGGGTGCATCCATCATTATTGGGAAGTCAAGGCTGCAGGAGCTTAAAGCAGCTGGTCACATCACACGCATAGTCAGAAAGCAGAGAGGAAATACAAGCCAGGGCTCAGATTGTCCTTCCATCCTTCACAGTCCAAGAACCCAGATAATAGTTCCACTCACAATTACATGGCTTTTCCCGTGTTAGCAAATGTAATGAAGATAATCCTCACACACATTCTCAGATACTAATTTTAATCTAGGCAGTTTCTCACAGTATGCCAGAGATCCACTTCCTTAATGTCAAGCTGATAATCAGCACCAATGATCACATTATCTCAGATAGAATAAAAAGATGGCCGAGGATATAGCTCAGTGATAGAGCACTCGTTTCCCATGTACCCGGGTTCCTTCCCCAGAACCACTAAAACAAAACAAAACAAACATTCTTGCATGTATTTTTTTCTTCTTTCTGTTTGCTTGTTTCATATAAAAGAATAAGCCTGGTCCTTGTTGCCCAACGTAAGCTAGAAACAGAAGTGTCTGATGACATCGATTATAGCTTAATTGCTTGAAAATCCATCTGGCTTTCTAACGTATGATCCCTTTTGCTGAGCAAAATATTAGTCAATTAATTACGTGCAGTGAAATATTGGAATACTCATTGAAAATATGTTGTGATCAATTATAAATATGTTTCTGTATTTTAGACTAGGTAACACGGTTTGTTGAGGAATGAGGGAGCCAGAGGTAGTACCATCCCACGTCTCTCATATTTGTCACAGGTCTAGGATACTGTCGGGAGGATAAAATAGTAAAAAGCAACTTAAGATTTTAGCTCAAGGAATACAGCCCCGGATTTCTTTTATTAGTTTTTCTACACTTTTATTTAGCTGTCTTAAGAACATATTAATTATATAGGAGAGCTTTCATTTGAATAGAATGTATAAAACCACCTGTATTCTCAGTAAAGAGATCGTTAAATATAACTTCTGTTTTCAAATTTGATCATCTTAACTGTGCTCTGCTGCCTTGTGCTATAGATGAAAGATTTTGTTCTCAATGGGTACTAAATATTTTCCTTTGATGTATCCTGGCCTTAAATTTGTGAAATTTGGTCTGACTATCCTTATGGAGTAGAATAATGAGAATACAAACATTTTACAGCTCAATATTTAATTATAAAACTATTAAAGTTCTTTTCATAATCTCCCAAGAGACCATAATAAAATAGCTCTTTATTTTAATTTTGAGGCTTTTTCATGTGGAGCCATCCTGAACAGTTAATTATGTCTCCTGAGGTACATTAAGGACAAGGAAGGAATAAAAGGAGTGCTTGTCACATGGAAGTACCAGTGCATTTATTTCTATTTATTTCCTTTTAAGATGATGGTCCCTTAATAAATGAAAACTATATATTAAATAAAAATAAAGAAGAAACTATTTTATATTATCAAATGTTGAAAGATTGAGTTGGAAAAACATTAAATGTAATTTACAATTAGAATTATTTTAAGCTTCAAGCTTCTTTTGGTAGGAAAAATCAATTACCATATGCTTAATTTCCATCTACTTGATTAATCTTGAGAAAAAGGATATATATATATATATATATATATGTATATAGTAACTTAAAAGTAAGAACTTATATTGTAACAGATACAATGTTTTCACTTTATACAACTTATGACTTTTCATCTTTTATTACTTTTATAATCTATAAAATTAAGGCACTGATTTAAAGGATTTCCAGGGCTTCCTCTCAGCTAACCGTCTGTGACATTAAGGTTTATGCTATCTTATAGTTTTTGAAATATCTGAGAACGATATTTGCATAGCCCAAATTTCTATTGCGTAAGTAATTTGAAAACAAATGATTGAGAAGTTTCACTAATTGTTCTGTTGTTATGTAGCATCCATTGTGAGTTAAACTTCGGTATTTTACTCCTTTTACATATGTATAATATAAAGGTGCTGAAGGCATTTTTATTTTAGAAAACTGATTTACAGAAATTTGAGTGAATTTTTGTAACTATATAAATTTAATCTTTGGCAGAATACTCATGTCTCATTGTTTTTAGAATTAGAATTTAGGTATAAAAGGATTGTTATGGTGACCCATAATGACATTTATTTAATTTCAAAGTGAATTTGACTGTTGTAAAGTCAGATTTAGCTGATGGTTTAAGAATAGAAGTTGATTTGTTCCGTAGTTCTCATGGTGGATATTTCCCTTATTGAATAGCTAACTATTCAATTTGATGAAAATATATTTAAGCATCTACAACATATCATGCACCTGAAAATGTATCATAACCACTGAAACTTTCATGTTAGGTTAAAAATGTACCAGTTTACATAATTCTAGGCATTTACTTTCTGGAAAAGGAAAAGAATTACTTGTGGGATACTGGATAAATAACAAGGACAAACATACTTGATTAGGGTCAAAATCTGCTTTTGAGAACTGCTCTTGATGTCTACTTGCTTTTAATTTCTTTGAATGTGAAAATGTTCTCAGTTCCCAATGTTTTCATTGTTAGATAAGGTAGATTAGGTGAGCGTCAGATTAGGGAATCCTATTTAACATACTCGAGCAAGATTCATAATACCATCTATAGTACATTATAATTGTAGCTGAAGCTATATAATAGTTTAAGATATTCCCAACAAAATTTAATGCCAAGCATTAACCAAAAATTAGTAATGAAAAAATATTTTAAATTAGAATACATGCTAATAATACTTTTAACTTGTTTTAAATAATTCAGGTTCATAAAAGACTTGGAAGATTGTAATCTTCCCTGAAGTATTGTCTTTCTGATTCACTTCATATTTTTTCCCTTCATATTAATGTGTTAAAATCCACTGTGTTTTACTTATTCTACACCAGAGTTTCTATGTACTTTCTGTTATCCAGAATTGCATGCTACCACAGCATGCTTGTACATCCAGATTTCTTTCCTTTCCCATTATATTATGCATATTAAAAATTGATAATTTCATTTCTATCTACATATTTATTTAATACTGCATTTTAATCTTTCATCTTTATCATTTGTCTCAAAGCTACTGTCCTAAATTGTTTCCTCTGCTCCAATTTTGGCTTTTCAAATGCACACAGTGCTATAGTGAAGGTTGTGATGTGCAAATCTGTATTTCCTTTTGCATAACAAGTGTTAGGTGATTTCTCATCTATGGAGTGATTGGAATTTTCAGTGGTATAAAGAGCTGTCGTCCTATGGTTCATTCCCTGCTTCACTCTAGGTAAGATCTCCACTTCATCCTATGAGTCCTATCAAGCCACACTATTAGCACTTCTGTTGAGTTATCTCTCATGTTTTTGCTCATCCTACCATAGTCATTAAAAATGCTCATCTTCTATCCTCTAGACCTCACTCTTTATTTTTTTCTACTTAAGCATCATATTTTTCATGTTCATTTTTTTCTGGTATACCTTGTGAATCAGCTAGTTGCTTTTTTGTTACACATAACCCAGTTATGTACTAGGTTATACAGATTTAATGTAGTATTCTCAACTTATTATTTCTACTGTTGATTGATTATATTTCTAATTCATCTTGATTACTTACTGTAAGTGTTTGTGTAGTTGGCATGTAGTGGATCTCTGTAGTACCTGTTGAGTGAATGAATAGAAGAAAGTAATTACGTATATGTGATGGGCAATTACTCTGAGGTAGGCATTAGTTTTTCATTCAACTTCAGAACTAAGATGTTATTTTCCTGAAGATGACAATTCAGACTTGCCCTAAATTGCAAACTACAAAGATAAAATTTAATTGTTGTTCTTTAAAACAGTGAACAGATTTGAAGGAAACTCTTACAGTATTGCGAAAGAGTGGTGCTTTTCAATTGACATATAGAGGGAAAGCAAGAGGAGGAAAGGGTGGTAGTTTAACTATATAGAGAAGAAAGCAGAGAAAGAGTAGAATACAGAGGAAAACATTTAACTTTTTGGCAACATATAGGAGGGAATTGTGGAAGAAAGATTTAGTATCTGGAAAAGGATAATTATATCATAGGAGACTAGGAAATAATTAATGGAAATTTGCACAGACTGGTATATTAGTTTTTTGATTGTTCTTATTGCACTTCCATTTTTATTACTATTTTACATTTAAAAGAATTTGTATTTAAAACTTGTAATTGTAAGAAATGTGACAACTAAGTTTATTTTTCAATATACTTAAATAGATTCTTTTGACTAAATTATGTCTCCTTTATTTTCTACATTTACAATAATGGCAAACTATGACCAAAACTGCCTATTATAACCAATAATATTTTATTCCTATTAAACATTTTAGTTATATAGTTTAGATGTTTAGATTGATAAAACAGAAATAATCTTAGAAGCAAATATGCATAATTTATGTAGCTATGTTTTGTCTAGTTAGTAGATGAATTGAATATGGATGCTATATTTTAATATTTTTATGCATAAAATTTTAATTCTAATCTTTTATCATTTTTTGTTTGGATTTAGTGTTAATTACGGTTTTAATTGTTAAAAGAACATATTTCATTTTTCTGATGTTTGGATATTTAATTATTTTTATGGAAATTATTTTATTTTTATCCCTTAATATAATCTGATATGTAGCATGCTTTTGCTTGAATTGATGAAATGTATGGAAAAGTTCCCTCCTAAATTTAGCATTAAAATGTAAAATTTTAGACTTTCAATTAAATTGCAATTTGAACATTTTCTAAATTTTTATTTCACTAACAAATTTAAGGATGGAATTAATTATTTATTTTTGTTTTGTCTTTTCTGTCTTTTAACCTTGCTTTCGTGGATATTCACACCAGGAGGACAAAGTGGTTAGCGTCTTTTTCTTTCTGTCTAATGTGTTTTCTTATTGTTATTGCCAATTTAATTTTATAGCTGTGTTTAATTTACATGCTTTAAATATTTTGTTATAGTTGTATTGCATGACATTCAAGCATGTTAATTTTTAAAAAACAGCTTATATTTCATTACATTATAGATGTAAAATTGATTTCATTTTTATAATTTGTATTTTTTTAAAAATCTCATAGCATTCCTTAATATAAGCACTGCTTTAATATTACAATGCTTAATCAAACTTGAGGTCTGACTTAATATAATAATTAACTATAATATCAAGCACAAATTTATTGAAATATTTATTTTTTTAGTTTATTAATAGCTAATGTATGTTTGTCTCAAAAATAGGTT
Organism: Typhlomys cinereus; assembly: GCA_023101885.1. Classification (NCBI taxonomy): domain Eukaryota; kingdom Metazoa; phylum Chordata; class Mammalia; order Rodentia; family Platacanthomyidae; genus Typhlomys; species Typhlomys cinereus. The sequence continues at coordinate 2,839,605 of JALPQD010000167.1, forward strand.
TTATAAGTTAGTAAATACCTTATACCTTCATGTTTTATATTTGTTATTTATAAATAAAAATGTTTGTGTTGATAGGATACATTTCAGTCTAACTTTTGGCAGTCTGATAAAATCTTCCCTAGTAGATCTGATTTATAGTGATAAAAATCTTTTTAAACTGATGTCTTCTGATGAGTTAAATTCAGCCTTGAAATCTTTTCAAGTTTCAGGTTGGATAGTAAAATTGAGTTCTTGTAAGCTATTCTTGCTTGCCTAGGTGTAACCTTTATTTCCTTTCAAAATCTTCAGGTGCTCATGTGGGGTTGAGGTATGTGGGGTATGATGTATGTGCAAATATTGAATATGTGCTTAGAATGAAATCTCTGAGCAGAAGTAAAGATACTGAAATCCTCTGTATAGGTATTGTATGTATTCACGTGTGTGTCTGTATGCATGTGTGTATGAGTGTGTGTGTGTGTGTGTGTGTGTATGCGTTCACATGTGCCATGCATGGAGCTTATGCAGTCAGAAGATAATTCCATTCATTGCACCACCCAGTGGGCAAGCAACTTCACCTTCTGATCCATCCTATGGCCCTTCTCTGTCTTTTTTTTAAAGGATTGTAGGAACTCTATAAATTTTTAGATGCAGAACCAAAGATGAACAATTCAAGTTGATGAAGAAATTATGCATCATCCATGATTTATGTTAGGTTCCTCAGAAAACCTTACTCACTTTTGAACAATTGAACAATTTATACAATTTGCAATCTTTAGAATTTCTCCAGGTACTTTTGTATCTGGAATAGTATAGGGTGCATAATGTCTAATTGCTGTTTGCTTTTATAATCATGTTGACCTTTCTCAGCAAAATTAATGATGACTCTAGCTATAGAAAAGACCAAAATGTACTGACAAGATTTCATAATGATTAGTCTTTAAGGATCAACTAACAGATAAAAGTATATCAATTTTTATGGATTCAGAACATGTAAATAAATCTTAGCAGGCCTTTTTTGTGATACTATTTATAACACAGTTCGTTTTTGCAAGTAGCTGGTAAAATTATTATTAAATATTATTAGTAAATAATGCAAGTACTTGTTAAAATATGTAAAAGATTACATTGATAAATTGAAAACTAAATTTAATTTGTTTAAATTTAAGTACTACATGTAGCTGATAGCTTTTAAAACAATTCGAAGTCTTGATAGCAAGCATTATCTATTTAGTTCATAAAGAAATACACAAGTCCTTATAATCACATTGTCAGTGTGATGAGTAAACTAACAGTGGGTGTGAAGTTGTGCAGTCCTTAAGAAGCACATGCTTGTTAGTGTCAATTCATGCAAATGCAGGGATGGTAGTGGACCAAGGTTATCCTTGGCATCAGAGAATATGAAAGATAATAGTTAAGGGACCTCCTGCACAACGCTATAGAGGGTAGTTAGAATCAGTAAGGAAACAACACCATTGCCCATGCCATTGCCCATGCAGCGATTGCTGTGTATGATGGACATTTGACATTGTTCATTTCTCATTCTTCTGTCTCTGAATGAGAGCTTTTTTTTTACAATATAATTTTATTATTATTATTATTTCTGCTCATACAAACTTAACAGGAACACCGGCCCCTCCCTCCCTCCACCTCTCCTCAACCCCCATACTCCCCCTCCCTTCTCCCCTCCCTCTCCATCCCCCAGTGCCTCCCCCTCCCATCCCTGGAGCATCCTTTAATGTGCATGCCAAACTCTCCTCTGGGTCCTCCTTTCCAATGAAGTGCAAGGACCCAGGGGCATTTCCCCAAACCCTTTCCTGTGTTCCCCTTAAGCTCAGGAACACTACTGTGAGTGTCAGTCCCTAGCCTCCAAGGATCCTAGTGCTTTTAGTCCATGCTAGACTTTGTGGGGTCAATAATGTGTTGGACATAGCGCAGGTCATGCAAAGCCCTATTATGATTGCTTCGGCCCTAATTTATGTGGAGTATCTTGCATATTTACTCCTCCCATCCTTGTGCTCTTACAATCTTACTGCCCCCTCTTCCGCAATTTCCCTGAGCTTCAGGATGGGGAGAGATTAGGATGGCCTGGTTCTAGGTGGTTAATATAGAGTCTCTGATGTTCTGAATTATGGTTTGTTGATTTTTTTTTTCGGTTTTGCTGCTCCTGCAATGCCCTTGGCTCCATCCTCATGGGTATTGGATGTCACCCCCTGGCCAGAGATTAAAAACCTGATAAATTAGAGTCTTGTTATAAGAGTAAATTGAAAGGTAGATGGAATAAAAATAGGAGACCGTGGTGAGAGAGGGGTCAATCACCCATTTGCAAAATGGTTACTTTCTATCTGGCTACCTATATGCCCTCCCCTTCTTGTGAGATCATACCCCATCAGTTGCAAATGATGGGGAAGGAAAGTCTGTGAACTTAATCAGATATCTCATCTTTGAGTGTCTCTAAGTGGATTTGGTACTAGGATCCACCTATTAGGGAGTATATACGGTGCTTAATTTTCCATGTCTGGGATACTTCATTCAATATAATTGTTTTTTTTTATCAATATAATTGTTTCTAATTCCATCCATTTCCCGGCAGATTTCATTAATTCATCATTTTTGATGGCTGTGTAGTATTCCATTGTATAAATGTACCACATTTTCCTTATCCACTTGTCAACTGTTGGACATTTGGGCTGATTCCATGACTTTGCTATTATAAACAGTGCTGTTGTGAAGATGGTCATGCTTGTGCTATGAAGGTGAATTTTTGTTGTATGGGGATTATTCCCAAAAGTGGTATAGCAGGGTCATATGGCACTTCAATTTTTAATTTCTTTAAGAATCGCCAGACGGCTCACCAGAGTGGCTGTATGAGCCTGCTTTCTCACCAGCAATGCAGGAGAGTTCACCTCTCTCCACATCCTCTCCAGCACTTGGTGTTTGTTTGTATTGTGGATTTTTGCCATCCTGACTGGGGTGAGATGATATCTCAGGGAAGTTTTGATTTGCATTTTCCTGATGGCTAAGGATGTGGAGCATTTTTTAAGATATTTGTTAGACATTTTAAATTTGTCCTTGGTAAAGTTTCTTTTAAATTCCAAGGCCCATTTTTTAATTGGCCCGTTTGTTTCCTTGGTGTTTAGTTTTCTAAGTTGTTTGTGCACTCTGGATAATAGAGCTCTGTCAGATATGTGGTTAGTGAAGATTTTCTCCCCTGAATGAGAGTTTTTAATTAGTCATTTTATGTTTTCTCTGATCATTTATTGATTCTGTTAAAGACAATTGTCTTTTAATATGTAGGTTCAATGGCTCACAATGATCTATACACTAAGCATTAAGATCTTCAAGGATCTTGGTTTTGGAGTTTGATTTCATAACTAGATGATGCTTTGGAATTGTTTCCCGTAGGAAGGAGGCAAATAGTTACATGCAAAATACATGTATGAATGCTTGAATAGCTGAAAGGACATACTGATACAGATCCTACTCAGTGGTTATCCCAACAGAGATTTTTCAACTTCCCTTTCATCTTTGGGCCACTGTGTCATAGTTTTCTAGAGAAACAGACCCAGAGAATGGCCCTATGCTGGAAAGGAGCCTCTTAATCCAAGAAACTGCAAGCCTCAGAACAGGGGGACCACTGATGAAATACCATTCTGAGGCTGAAGATTTCTTAGCTCTCTGGTGGGAGCCCATCTTTTTTTTTTTATAATACATTTTTTATTATTATTTCAGCTCATACAAACTTAATAGGTACACCATTTCCCTCCCTCCCTCCCTCTTCCTCCCCCCCGAACTCCCTGCTCCCCCTCCCCTCACCCCTCCCTCCCCATCCGCCCGTGCCTTCTGCCCCAATTCCCAGAGTCCTTTCTTGTGCATGCCTGACTCTTCTCTGGGCCCTCCTCTCCGATGACGTACAAGGACCCAGTGGCCTTTCCCTGAACCCTTTCCTGTGTTCCCCTTAAGCATAGGAACACTACTGTGGCTGTCAATCCCTTGCCTCCAAGGATCTTGGTGCCTTTAGCAGATGCTAGACTTTGTGAGGTCAATAGTGTGTTGGACATTGCGCCGGGCATGCAATGTCCAATTATGATTGCTTCGGCCCTAACTTGTGTGAGTATCTTGCAAATCATTGCTCCTCCCATCCTTTTGCTCTTACACTCTTACCGCCCCCTCTTCCGCAAATGTCCCTGAGCTTCAGGATGGGGAGAGATTAGTCTGGCTTAGTTCTAGGTGGTTGATATAGAGTCTCTGAAGTTCTGGATAGTGGTTTGTTGATTTTCTTTTGCAGTTTTGTTGTTCCTGTAATGCCCTTCACTCCATCATGATGGGCACTGTATGTCACCCCCTGGCCAGAGACAAAAAGCTGTTAAACTGGAGTCTTATTATAAGAGCACATTCAAGGGTAGATGTAATACTTATACCCAAAAGTGGAATCGCAGGGTCATATGGCATTTGCCAATGGGAGGGATCAATCACCCATTTGCAAAATGGTTACTTTTTAATCTGCCGGACTATATGCCCTTCCCTTCGGGTGAGTTCATACCCCCTTAGTTGTAAATGATCAGGAACGAATGTCTGTAAACTTAACTAGGTGTCACATTACTTTCTTGCAGTCCTTGATGGAGGCCTATTTTCTCTACTGTAACATGGTCACTTCTCTCCTTGTTTCTGGTGTGGCCCTCCAACCCCATCCCTCCTGTTCATAATCCTTGCAATTATTGTAGGTAATACATAGATTTACCTATGAGTGTCGTGGGAGCCCATCTTGTAAGTGCCACTGACAATGTTCTAATGGCCACAGATATGAGTGGCAGCAATATTAGATACAATCTCTCGGAAGTGCGGAGCTTACACAAATTTATTGGCATTCTCTTCAACTTTTATTCTATCTAGGCTACTGGATGGCACTCTGCCTACTTTCAGGGCAGGTCTTTCTCTTTAGCTGCTCTCACATGTGCCAGTCCTCTCTGGAAATGCTGTCACTGATGTACCCCAAAGTGTGTTTTACTAATCTTCTAGGCATCTCTCAGTGCAGTCAAGTAGACAATCGAGGATAACCCTTACAGCAACTGATTTGAGTTTGTCAGAAAAATTTCTCTAATGTGAGAAAAATTTGTCCTATCACCTACATATTTTTTTTGTTTCTTTTACTCCAAAGTATTTACAGTGGAAACATTAGTAGAAATGTAGTTTGTGTCAGGGAAACCACATAAATATCTAGACTTTGTTGATCTTCAGAAATACAGAATTAGAATGAAAAGAATACGTAGGAATATTTCCATGATATTATATATATTATAATAAATATATATTATGTATTTATATATTATAAATATATAATACAATAAATGAGTATATATGATACTTGTAGTATTTTGCTTCTTTAAGTGCTTTAAGAGATACCCATTTTTTATTACATGTAAAGTATCTCAGGCTGCTAGTAATAAAATAATGAGTTATGTGGATCTTAAAGACTGAAATGCTCCTTAAACTGTAAGAGTATTCTGTTTCACACAGGACCAAATTTAATGGGAATTGGATTCAATTTTGATTAAGAGGTTTTTGACCAGAGTTAATGGGAATTGGATTCAATTTTCAATAAGAGTTGTTTTTTTTTTATAAGAACTGATTTAAAATGATTCTCAGTTTGATTGTGATAGAGTTCATAGGAAATTGGAAATTTGATCAAGTATATCTACAGTTGTATTGTAATTTGTGAGAACAGTCATAAGTTATACATGTTCTTGTATGTACATTATCTTTTATCTCACTTGCTTTTTGTTGTCTTTTGTTTTGTGAGGCAAGGTGTTGCTATGTTAACCAAGCTGGCTTAGAACCTATGACCCTCCTGCCTGTGCCTCTGAGTGCAGGGAGCATAGGTGCGTGTTCCCACGAGCTATGTAACTGCTACTTGGATGTACTTATTCCAACTATGAATCCATTCTATTCATTCTGTAACAGAAGATGAGAACCTGTATTTTTATCCTGCATGAAATTCCCATAACTGTGATAAAATATGAAGGTTCATAAGCTCCTGATACCAGAGAATGTGTCAGTAGCATGTAGGGTAATAAATTTGGGAATTGAGGGGTGAGAATTTTAGTGATTGGATCAAGAGAATAAAAAAATAGGTGTCAAGGACATCAAGATTTTTGCACTGAATAAGGATATTTGTATTAAGTCAGCCCTGAAATGGAAGAGCCTGTGTGTGGCAGGAAAGGAGGCAGTTCAAGTTTTTATGGAGAAACTGAGTTTGAAGTTTAAAGAAACTGAGGAAGAGGTGACGTGTATATGCATTTTATTTCATGAGAACTTGCACTCAGTGGTGAGCTGTAGGGAAAGACCTAGTGGGGGCTGAGAGGGAATACAACACAAAGGGATTCAGAACACAAACTGCACTCACAATTGGAGTTGACAGCCATATTTCTATCTGTATCGTTGGAGCCAACCGTTTTACCACACTAAGCTTCACTTTCTTATTTCTTAAATAGAGGTAATAATTGAGTATATAATTACATGGTGCTTAACTCATAGGGCTGTTGTATTCGAGTCTTATTTCTCTCTCTAGGACTCTGAGGCCCACCTTTATCTTTCCATCTATTGATTGGTATTTAGGTTGATTCAACAGCTTTTTTAAATATTACAATTTTTTTCCCCAACAGAATGTGTCTTTATTTTTTCTAAATTATTTTATCTTTTAGTTTTTTTTCTCCCACATTTTATTTTTTTCCTAATCATACAGGGTCAGTAGCTATCCCCAATCCTGTTTCTCCTTTCTCCCCTCCCCAGTTCCCCCTTTACACTCTCCCCCTTTCCCCCTTAATGAATATGAGATTACAGATATCTCTTTGATACATTGTTTTTTTTCTTTTTTATATAGACCCAGGATATATGGTAATTACAAAGTAGCATGAAGCTTGTATGAAACATCTTAAAATTACAGCAGTCTGTTTAAACCCAATAAGCATGCTTTAGTTTCTTGTCCTCCTGTATGTTACATTCTTGATGCTGCCATTTATATATCTTTGTATTATGTGCTATTGTAGCTATAATTATTTTGTTTGTTTTTGTCCTTTAACTTTCATACTAATGTCAGCAGTATTTGGCATCCACCACTGCGATATTCTCTCAAGTACTCCAAGTATTCTGAATTCTGATATTTTAGTACATTTTATACTTCCTTCGTTTTCATGTTATGTCTTCTCATTGAAGTTTTAGGAAGTCCTTTTAGCATTTTTAAATGAAAGTTGTAGTGATGATAAACTCTATAACTTTGGTTTGTCTGTAAAATCCTTTATGTTTCCTGCAATTTTGAAGGATATATTTTCTGGACGTAGTGTTCACTGTTCACCTAACATAAGCACTTGCCATTCTGTTGGGTCCTGTAGGGTTTCTGCTGAGAAATTTACTGACATTGCCATTGAATTATTTTATATGTGAGACACTTTTCTCTGCTTTTAAAATCTCTGTAACATTGGATTCCGAGAGTCTGATTATAACATGACTCAGTGAAGAACTTTCTGCCTTGAAATTTCAATCAGCTTTATTGAGATAAAACTCACATTGTACAATTAACCCACTAAAAGTACACAACCCATTAGTTTTTGTATGTTCACAAAATTGTGCAACCATTACTAGTATCATCCCTGAAGAAAAGAACGTCACATTTACTAGTCCCTCTCAATTTCTATTTTTCCTGCTCTTTATACCCAAATCAATCTTAAGCAATCACGTAAATATTTTCTATAGCTAAATATGTGATATATATGATATATGTTACTGTATATTTCTATATCCCTCACATCCTATTTACCCATACATTGTGTTGCAGTAAGCATAGAAGTTCAGTTATCTCTTCTACCCCTTAATTCCTTTAGAGATACACTCAGTAGCGGGTTGTATCATGTGGCATATCTTTTAATCTTTAACTTTTTCCAGGAAGTACCATGTTGTTTTCATGATAGATGTACTAAATTATATCTCCACCAACAGTATTTAAATGTTTTCACCACATCCTTGCCAAAAAATTGATGGAAGCTTATTTCCAATGTACAATTTGGGTCAGGAACCTAACTATCATTGGCTGCATCAGTCTTGAGGATTCTTTTTTTTTATATATATAATTTTCCTAATTTTAGATTCATTTTTTTGCTCTTTAAGAAAACTAAGAAAAGTGAGTGGTCAATGCAATATCGTGGTAGTTATCTCTTTATCATATACTCCCCACCCCTTTGGGTGCAATCCCAGGCATTTCCTTTCCTGTGTCTCAGGGGCCAACAGACTATAAGAACAGAGAGTACATTCTTTAAGTAGATTGACTTGGCCTGTTTCTTTGTGTAACTCAGTCTAGACCATCATGATATATTTTGGGGCTTCTCCTGCTATTAAATTTCCTCATCATCTTGAATGCTTGAACTAGTGGGTTCATAAAGGTATTCTCTAGCCTCTAATCTTCCTAGTAATACAAGTAAACATAACCTGCAGGAAGAATTAAGGCTCAGTACTTTGTTACAACAGATTCACTGGAACCATCTATGTGGCCCACCAGAGTAAAATCAACCTGGGAAGTGGCCAGATTGGATCTCTAAGAATAGCTCTGCATTAGCTCTAGTCACTCATAGAACCACCGACCTGGCTCTCAGTGGCTGCACAGTGACTCCTCAGGGACTGTATCTGCCCAGAGAAGTGGTTCTGTCTTAAGTTTTGTCCAAAATTTACCTTTATGAATCTAACATAATAGGTTTTGCTGAACTCTTTGTGTGATTTTTAAAAATGCCAGACATTGTTTTCAGAAGGGGGTAAGCTTATTCAGTTGGTAATGGTGAGAATTAAGGCTGGTGTTAATCTAAATATACAGTATTACATTTATTGTGAGATCTATAAAGCAAGAGAATGGCTAACAAAAAGTAAGATAGTGTTCACTAAGGACACACTGAAAGCAGTCCATGTAAGACACAGATCATGAAAACCCAACCACATTATCTGATTAAATATACTTAGTTGGTGGATACATGATGTAGGAAATTAATTGCCTTTGCAAAGGACACCATTCGTGAGGGTTTATCAAATTCTTCACCCCATATTGTTACTCTGCTTTTCAAAAACAAATAAACAAAAAACAGCAAACTTTTTTTCGTGTGTATTTGTAGGTGCCATAAGTACATGTGGAAGTGTGTGTGTGTGTGTGTCTGTGTGTGTGTGTGTGTGTGTGTCTGTATTAGATGGCACTCTGTGTGCCTGTGGAGGATCAAGGGTGGCTTCAGAAGTCATCCTGCATTGTTTTGCCTCCTTATTGCTTTGTTCTGGGGTTTCCCAGACTCAGCCTTCCAGGGTCTGAAGTGCAGGCCACTGCCATTTCCTCCCAGAGTTTTTACAGGGATCCAGGATCCAACTCAAGTCCTTCTGCTTGGGATGCAGAGACTTAACTCCTGAGCCATCTCCAGCCCACAACACTTTTTTAATAGTGTGCGAGAGTGTGTATGTGTGTATACATGTTTGTGTGTGTGCATTTGTAGATTCATGTTCATGTGTATACAGGTGCTTGTGGAAGACAGAAGGTGGTGTTGAATGTCTCCCTTTATTTGCCTTATCTTTTGGAGCAATCTCTCTTTGAACCTGGAATTCACTAATTTGTTTAGTGCGCTGGCCAGACAGATAGATAGATAGACAGAGAGAGAGAGAGAGAGAGAGAGAGAGAGAGAGAGAGAGAGAGAGAATATTAATAAGAAATTAATGAGAATATACCTGCAATGAGTGGAAGCCAGGGGGTAACTTTTGGAACTCAGTCTGTTCTTTCACCACGTGGGCTTCTGGGGATTAAATTTAGGTCTCCAGGTTTGTGAGCAGATACCTGTATGTGTTTAATTTAATTTAATTTAAAAAAATTTTTATTTATTCAATTATGCGTATGTGTGTGTGTGTGTGTGTGTGTGTGTGTGTGTGTGTGTGTGTGTGTGTGTAGAACCACAGATGAATTCGGGAACTACCATGGACGCCTCCACTTCCTCCTTGTTTACTCTGCCCCGGGATTCACAGGCTCCGCCCTACCAGAACCGGAAACGCAGGCCGCCCCCGCTTCCACCCGGCGTCTATACGTGGGTTGTAGGATCCGAACTCAGGACCTTCTGCATGCAAGGCAGAGGCTTAACTCCTGAGCCACCTCTCCAGCCCCTGTGTTTAATTTTATTATAAAAGCTTTTACCTTGTACATTTTAAGATGACACCTAATATTTACATCATGGTTAGGTAGTTGTCCAGGGAATATAAATTCTACTATTATCAATATTGACATCTTACAGTAAAAGTAGCCTGGTTAAAAAAACAACTAGTAAAGTCTAAATAGCTTCATAATTTAATAACTTCCTTTGAGCGTTAAAATATAAACTTTTTTGCAGCTGAAAGTTCCCTCCACTTTTGAATTTTTATATATATTCCATCACCACTATAGTAGCTTATTCATAGGTATGTGATTTTTTTTTTAGTTAGGAATTTCCTAAATTTACAAAGATAGAATATGAAAATATGCATATACAAAAATTTTTGTGTGTAGGTACCTTTTAAAAATCATCTTTTCCTGGTTAGTTCCAATATAACTTGAAATGAAATTGTCTTCAAAAGTTGTTCACAAATTCATTGATATGGTAGAATTCAGTATCAATTCAATATTATTTTAATGATTGCAGATGCTGAGAAAATTATTTTCTTAGTAAAGAGTGCATGTGAATAGTAGTTTGTAACTATTCACTTAATTCTTTGAACTCTTTCCAGCTTGTGTGATAAAAATTACAGTAATCTATCATCAAAAATTATCTTAAATTATGTATCAGCTGACCAGTAATTAAGGTTTCCTTTAATTTGTTGAAAGAAAAAACTGTGGAAACATTAGACTCAAAAAATTTATTCCCACTTAGTGATTTATTCTGTCATTTCCTGGGATTTGTACCAAAAGGCATTACCAAGAATTACCAGATGACTATCTTTATTTCTCTTTGATTTAGAAAAACTTCGTTTAAAACAATATAATAAAAAGGATTTAGAAAATACTCATTTCAGTGTGCTGCCATTTATAATCTGTGCTGACAAAGTTATTTTTCCCTACTCACATACTTTATTTTTTTCCAAAGAGCAATTTTTTATTAATTTGTTAATTAATCTTTGATTAATTTTTGACAGTTCCATAGATTCATACAACTGATTTTAGTCATTTTCATTCTATCGTTGCCCTATTTTATATCCCTTCTCTCACACTGGCAACTGTTTTCTTCTCAACAAGTCCCCATTCTACTTTCATGTGTGTATGTGTATGTGTGTGTCCCACTGAGTTTAATAAGAATTTCCAGCATTACAGTGTACACAGACACATGATGAAGCATGGGTAGCCCTACTTGCCACACTACAAAGAAGGTGGATCCCTTTTCTCTTTCCTTCAGCCAGTATTAACTGTCAATAGTCACTCAGGGAGTGGGGGACAGGTGGGACCTCATAAGTTCTTCCCACTTTCATGATGAATGTTGGTGGGTACAGTCTTGTGCGGATCTTGAACAGGGAGCCATACATGCTGTGAATTCATGAGTGTAAGACCTTGTCATGTCTAGAAGACACTATTTTACAGCACTCTTCTCCACCTACTTCTTTCTGCTGTCTCTTCACCTATGTTCCCTGGTCTTGGAGAGGGTGATATATGTTTTATTTTGGACTAGGCACTCCACAATCACTTAATTTTTAGCATTTTTGACAAGGCATCATTTTCTGCATTAACCAGAATTCTTTGCAAAGGGAAACTTCTCTGATGAAGTCTGAGAGCTATACTTACAAAGGTAAGTATTTATTTAGCATTTCCATTTAACATAATAGTAGTAGTAAGCTTTCCCTCAGGGCCCATAACTTCTTCATCCATAGGGTCTTGTCCAGGTTTATAGCATCAGGCATGAGTTCCTTCCTGTGGAGTGAAACTTCAATACAATCAGAAAGCAGTTGGTTGCTTCCATATCATCATACCACTGTTACACTGTCTTGCCAAGCTGGATGTTACTGTAGCTCACAGGTTCACAGTTGGGTAAGACTTTTGATGGCTTTTCTCCCCAGCAGCCTGCATAACACCTTTTGGTAACCATGAAAGCTAGCCAACAGGAAGGAAGCTTCAAGAAAGTTCCAGCTTGATTTCTCTGTGCCCTGTGTCTGAAGTGTGTGGTGCTTTCAGCAGTAAGGTCTTCCCATCAAATTCTGGCAGGCAGCCAAGAGCAAAGGCAATATTTTGTATTATTTTGGAGGCCCCTGGGATTTCCCTGACCACCATTTCAGAGAGAGGTAGTGGTCACAGAGAGAGGTAGCTCGCCCCTGGGAGTTCTGTTTAATAGCCTGTATTCCTGGGCACAGTTCAAGACAGTTTCTTCTGCCCTTTTTCTCCTCCCATCTGTGTACCCAAGTGTAAGGTTTCTCCATTAAAATTGTATTTTTAATGAACTTACAAAGTAAGCTACAGACTTTCAAGGTGTCCTCATGCATACTTGTTAATTTATCCCTCTCCCTGTAACCCCGTCTACACTATGACCTCATCCTCCCCCTAAACCTGTCCTCCCCATTATTCCCCTTTCCACCTTCATGTCACTTGTATTCTCTCTCCCCTTTGGACTTTCTCTTGTCTGTGTCCTGCATTTTACCACAGGAGCGCTGGAATTACAGACTCAGCATCCCACTGTATGTGTATCTGTAGATTCAGACTCAGGTCCTTGCATTTTCTATAGCAAGTGCTTTGTCCACTCCCCTGCCCTGATAGACTGTAATCTGAAATTGTGAGCCAATTAAACTCTTTCCCTTAAGTTCCTTTTGAAACCATTTAATTCTCTCTCTCTGTCTCTCTGTCTCTCTGTCTCTGTCTCTGTCTCTGTCTCTCTCTCTCTCTCTCTCATGTGAAGGTCAGAGGAATACCTTCAGAAATTGTTTCTTTCCTTTCACTATGTTGGCTTTCCAGAGATCTAAATTAAGTTGCAGGTTTATGTGCACTGAGCTGTCCCGTGGGGGTGGCTGAAGTTGCTTTTGTTAAGGTTTTTCATCACAGGAACAGTAAAGGAAATGAGGCAGATAGGCTTTATGGGATTAATGATGTTACTGTCTTTAGTAGTGCAGGAAAGAAGGCAACGGCTTACAAAAGCTAGTAGTCCATGCCATTTATTTGCAGGAAACCCTGGAGGATTCCTTAAGCTTTTCAAGAATTACTAGTAAGAATCTGAGAATCAGATAGTTGAAGCATTATCGATCTATGAACTCTTTTCTCTTCTTTAAAAATGTGTTCTCTTTGAGTGTTCTGTTGATTTCCTTGACACGTCTAGACTTACACTTTCACTTCAGTAAGATATTATCTTCTTTACTATCTGTTAACTTTTATGTAATTGTACCTGGTTTTCTTTTTGTAAAATCTTCTTTTCAAAAATTCTCATGTCCTGATCTTCATTTTAGTGAAGACTTCTAGAATATATTTTCTTTAAAAATGTGTTCTCTTTGAGTGTTCTGTTGATTTCCTTGACATGTCTAGACTTACACTTTCACTTCAGTAAGATATTATCTTCTTTACTATCTGTTAACTTTTATGTAATTGTACCTGGTTTTCTTTTTGTAAAATCTTCTTTTCAAAAATTCTCATGTCCTGATCTTCATTTTAGTGAAGACTTCTAGAATATATTTTGCATTTTAAGAAAAATTAAACTGGCTGTACTCTTCATTTTGAAGTTGTAATTTTACTTTTATTGGAATGACTTATAGTTGTATAACTTATGAATGATAACTTGTGTCATAATTAGGCACAGGCATCAACTTGACAATTTCAGCTGTAAAGAGGACTGGGATTGCTCAGAATCTTTGAACCACTATAACTATATGATGAGCAACAGAAGATGGACATTGACTTGACATGGTGTCATAGTTAGACACAGGTGTCAACTTTACAGTTGAGGGTTTGTAGAGAATTAGTGGTTGAGTTAAGCCCAGAGCAAACCTGCAGGAGATTGCCTACCTGATGGGGAAGGTCCAGCCCATGATGGGTGGGACTAGGCCCTGGAATAAAATACTGAGAGCTGATTGAGAAAGTTTGCATCCTTGTTTACACTTGGCCAGATATGCTGGTCTGGCAAGTAAGGATTGTCCTCTCTTAGCCATTATGTAGAGATGATGTGGTCAGTTCCCTAGGCCTCAGTGTTGGTCAAGCTGTTCTGTCAAACTGGACTGAGAACCGTAACTGGAAAATCCTGAGAGAGTAAACCTCTTGTTCCCTTAAGCCATTTGATGGTGGTTTATCAGCAGCTATGCAGGTGAACTGCAACAACTTGTAAATCCTGCTAATTTATGGGAAACTATCAGATAATTGTAAGTTTGAATCTTTGAATTGTTAACATGGCTGTGGAAAAAAATTATTTTAAGTAATATCAAATTTCGTAATGTAGAATAATGATACTATTTCTATTTATTTTGGCTGATTCTTTTTATTTAACTGAAGTCACTGTATCTTTAAAGTAAGTGTAATTTACTTGTCCGGTGAGCCAGCAGATTGACAGTGGTAGTATTAGTATGCAATGATTCATGCAGCAAGATTGAGCATAGTGCTATAGCACCGACTAGTGGTTCACGTTATAATTGCAGAAGTGTTCAGGTTTCTTTTTTAAAAACACAATTTTAGCCACTGTCTTGAAAAATTACTTTAGAGAATTTTAAGCTTAAAATACAATCGAGAATTCAAATTCACAGATTTTAAAGGTTGATATTCATTATAATGGTAGCAATTCCCTATTCTGATAATAGTTAACACATGATTAAATGCTTCTTAATGACTAATTTACTTTGAAAACTACTTCCCTAGATTTACTGTAAAATTTCACTCAGAAGAGAAAATTTATGAATAAAGTTTCTAGTTGTTACAAGAATAGTCACTATAAAGTATATACTCCTAACTGGAATATGCAATTAGCTCAGTGATGGAGCGTGTACTGAGCATGTTGGGAGGGACTGGGCCCAATTCCTAAGACCTCTCCTCTCAAAATGTACAAAACACTGGTTAATTCTAATGGAATTTCCTCACCTCTTTACTTCCAATGGTAATAATTACACATCTTATTATCTATCATATGTATTTTGTTTCCTTTTCATTAGATACAGCACTTCTTCAGAAATGCCATTATAAACCATTCAGGTTTTTTTTTGAACCTCACTTTCTATAATTCTCTTCGTATAGTTACCTTAAAACTTAGATTCAGTTGAGCTTGCTCATTCACTTTGGCTTCTGAATATAATTCTGCTGTATGCATAGATTGCAGCCAATTATCCATCTTTATATTGTTTTAGGGTATTTGAAATTTTTTTCTTATGAAGTAGTATTCAAAGATAATCTTGTTCATGTCTTTCTGTGCCTACTCAAGAATTTCCCTAGAGCAGAAGTAGAATTTCTGGGACATAAAGTCTGGATATCCATTTTTAATTACCAACTGCGTAATGGCTCTCTGAGGTTGAAATAATACAGAGAGACCTGCTTCCTTCCTTTCAAATGCTTTAAATTGCTATATTTGTACATGTTGCTGAACTGATATATTAAATGGTAACTCATTGTTTTAATTTTGTCTTTTCTCACTGAGTAGGCTAAACACCTTTCTATTTATTGTCCCAGTTAGTTCTTTTAATTCCTAGGTCCATTAGTTTACTGTGTTGTTTGCATTTTATTCATTGAACTATGGGGCATCTGTATATTTTCCAAATTTACAACTTTTTATAACTATGTACTTTCTGGAGCATCTTCTTATCTCCAAACAGTTCTCTTATGCAAGTCTTAGAGTCTTTCATAAAGTTTTATAGTTTTTAAGGAGATAATTTTACTTTTTTTAGTTCTTTTGGGGGGCAGGACTCAGATTTTATTTTCATTAAGGAATCTTTAAATTTTTCATTTAGCATTTTGTTATTGGTCTTTGGTGATAGATTGCAATAGTGCTTATTTTGGTTTATTCATCTCTGATGTAGGACATTCATTCAGTTGTCTTTCTACTTTACTGTGTTGACCTAGATTCTATCATGATCATATGCTGTCCACAATCAACTAGTGTTCAAACAGGACTCTGTACAGAGGTAGATTAGTGTGTTGTCACAGTTGTGGTCCATCTCTCTCCTTGCCAGGCTGTGTTTGTAGAGCTTCAATTGAAGATTGTCTTTTAACCTTTCTTCATATTTGAGATTCTTGAAAAGGGAACCCCCTTTAGGATACCCTAGAATCCTTTGGTAAGGTCTGGTGAGAGTGAACTCAACAGTGAATCATGGATAAGAAAGGACAATAAAAGGCAAGGAGTTGTCTTCCAGTGCTATTCTTCATTTCACTGTGGTATAAAGTGCATAAAAAATAGCTACCTGTGCCTGCAGTTTCCTTTCCCCACCTCTTCCTTTAGTGAGGACAGAGTGCTGAGGTATTTCTGTAGAAGAGGCTCTGGAACACTTGCCTGTGTCAGAGACTAGGGAGTCAGTAGTGCCATAGAGAATTGAGCTAGAACAGATTAATAGTAGAGCATAGTTCTGAATTGAAAAGAATATGGGCTGGAGAGATGGCTCAGGGGTTAAATTCTATCTTACAAGCAGAAGGTCCTGAGATCGGATCCTAGGTCCCATGTAAAAATGCCAGGTGGAAATCCTAGTGACCTGCAATTCTGGCCGTGGTGGGCGGAGCCTGGGAAATTGCAGAGGGAAGCAAGGAGGAGGTAGAAGCAATCCAGGATGATTTCTGGATTTCCTCCACAGGGGCATACAGTGCTCTCTGGCACACACACACACACACACACACACACACACACACACACACACACACACAGACACACACACACACACTAAATAAATAAAATTTTTTTTAAAAAAGAAAAGAATATGAATCATGTGACCTTTGGGTTGCAGCAACAACAGCCCCACAGAACACCTTAGACACTCTCTTGGAGAACAGTAGAGGAAGGAGTATAAGTGCCAGATGGAGGGAATTTATACAAAGGAGCTTCTTGGCAGAAAAATCGGGCTAGTGTGCTAGTGTGATCAGTTATGTAAGAAACATATACAGAAATGTTTGTGTCTTCCTACAATGCCAGGATTTACTGTGTAGCAATACATATGTACGTTGCGTGAGTTTTATTGGCTTTAGTTTACCAGTACCTCCTGATTTCACTTGGGACTTATGGTCACTGGCAATCACAAGTTATTTTATTTCAATATTGATTACTGATATTAACTCTCAGGTCATGCGTCATCCTTCCCACAGTGTTACAGAATGGCTTAGAGAGGACTAAGCAGATTGGAGGACTGAGATGGGCTGTACTGAAGACAATGGTAGAGAATTGGAATATATGAAGGAAAAGGCTCTATAGGGGACCAGTGGGAAGTCCTGCGGATGTAGAGTGGTTCAGGGCACATTGTTATGTCAAATGCAGGTCTGGGTGTCATTTCTAGGGTCACTTTGAAGTGGGCCACATGTCATGGGCAAGGGGGGCTGTGCTTGAGGTGGAGCCTGGCAGAGGCAGTTCCTTTGCTGTGGCATCTTTCCTGGGCCAGGCTCATTTGTGGCCCAGAGGTTGGTCAGGGTGCCTGCCATGTCTCAGCGTTTGAGTACATCTCCTTTCATAGTCACGGGCGAGGGAATTGAACATGGTATCACTGATAAGCTCCTACATATAGTCACATGTGTAATTATTTATCAGCACTAATTTATCAGTTTGTGTGTGCTCAGGGTGTGCTTGGAAGATGGTGGTTATAAACAAGATTTTGACTCATTCTGTTCGATAGAGTTATTCTGTCAAACTTGCTCTCCTCATGTGCTGTTGTGCTTGTGACTCATGGGGAGCGTGGAAAATCTTGTTGCTTATCTTTTGTGTATTAGGGGAAACAATTTTACTGTTTTTGTTTTGGGTTCCAGAAGCTTCTTATATAAAGATTACAGTGATCTCTTAATTGCTAAGTAATTTCTTTGAAAACTTTAATCCTCTATGATGTATGCCAATCTGCCAACTTTCAAAATCCAATGTTGCAATGTTGAGGAAGGGATGTAGTTTAGTCACCTGAATGTGACTGAATTCTGCTTTTTGCCAGACAAAGGCACCACTGAGCAGACGATGGGAATACTTGAGGGGATGGTGGTTGAACCTCTCTGGCTTCTAGGGCTTTCTTAGATCTCTGCAGCCTTGTGTTTGTCTAGACACAGCCTAGGCTAGGGGAGAAGGCTCAAGGATCTCAGGTGTGACTTTCCTTTTGTATCATTTATAATTGCATTCTAAGCAATACATGCATGATTATTTGCTTATTTTTCCTCCTCTGCACTTTAAAGTTCATATAAAATTTATCTGCTGAGCTGTATTCAACAGCTTTCAGAGTAGCATCTGTCTGTTATGTACTAATCACTTAGTGAATCCTGGACGAATCCATAAAATTAATGAATTAGTTTTGTTATTTGCCCATCCGAAAATAAATTGTAATTTAGGGTCTGAATTAATTTTTATGGGAAAGTACAGATTCATTTGTTTTCCTATTAATACATAATAGGAGACTTTTTTAGTAGAATAATGATTGTGCTTGTTGATGCTGAAGACCAGTTGTTTTTTTAGACATAGCTCTGATAGTAATGTTTTCCAGTTTCTACAGTCTAAATATATCTATGATGGCTGATTTCAAGCTAGCCCACATTGTTTCATGGGTTATGGAATTGGGAAGAAATGAGAACAATTGGTTCTTTTGGGTCACTGAGCAATACTGAAGCATTTTTACATCTCTATTCTAGTAATGCATTCTTTAAGTGAAAAGATTGCTTTTGTGATACGTTTTCAGTAGAACATGTACTCTGAAAGATTGGAATAATTCAAAGCACATCTTTGCAGCTCAACATACTGGTCATTGCTTTTCACCTGTGTGAAACTCATATTCTTGTGGATGGTCAGATAAGTTCTCATGCAAGTTCCAGACTCCTTTTTTACCCCTAGAGTTCCTTGATCTCTAAGGTTTTGAATTGAAGAGCTTTAAGCAGGCACATGACATTGTGAAAATGGAAAACACCATTCTGCCTACCATCTACTGGGTACACCAGTGTCATTCCTGTGGCTGCTGTGGATCACCAGGAAGTTAAGAAATAGAATTTCCAAGAGGAAAAGCAATTAAGCTCCTTGGATAGCTAGATAGAATCTTCTACAATGTTCTTGTTATCCCATAGAGCTATACCAGTCAGTCTGTGTCTTTCACTTTACTCTCTGACAAATTCACACATGTATAAGCAGGTTGGTAGGAATTAGAAGTTCCTTGTAGAGTTAGCTGGATCATGAGGGTGGCCTATGGCCTTATCAGCAGCCTTTAATACATAACCTTTCTGTTCTTTAAATTAATTTAATGTTGTTTTAATAAATACCAGTTTTGCCAATATTTAAATTCTTTTATACTGTACACCCAACTTTTTTTCACTTTCTCTGACTGCAATGATGCAAATGTTATGTTTACCTTTTTTGAAAATTTTAATTTTATTTAATTAATCAACTAATTAAGTTTTGAGGTGAGTGGTTCTCACTGTGTTGTCCTAGTTAGTCTTGACTTTGCAGTTTTTTTGCCTTAGCCTTCCAAGTTGCAGGGATTTTAGGTGTATAGGACTGTGCCCAAATCATACCTACTTTTATTTTATTTTATTTTTTTTGGTTAAAAAAGAGATAATCAAAAAGATTTATTTTTCTGTTTTACAGTCCCAAGGATGTTTTGGGGATGGAAAGAATAGTAATATTTGACAAATTTGGGTGAGATCTTATCTCTTAATATTGCCATATTTGAAAAAGTTATATTTAGAACAGATATGTAATAATAGCTTAAATTTTAAATCCTATGCATTTTTGAATTTTTGAGACTTAGATTGCTTGATAATTATGAGTAAAACTAATGGACTATAACTATAAGGTAGAATTTGTAGGTATATTTTCCTATTATATTTTGAATAGCATTTACTATAGAATAGTTATATTAGTTAGCTAAGGGATCCTTTTAGCAAAATCTTAATTAAATTTTGTTCTGTGGATGTTATTTACTTTTAGTTAGGTATTATTAATTTAATGACTAATTAATGAAAAAATCATTTCACTATATATATGTGTGTGTTTGCGGAGGTAATTTAGTAATAGGTTGCAATGGTATAATGGCTGCAGGTAAAAGTTAGGTGTTTTGTACTACTTGAGAACAGTGGATTTCAGAGTCTTAAACTGAAAAGATTAAGCTGTTAACTTAAAAGTAGAAGGAGATGGCAAATGAAAAGAAAGATAACTTTTATGCTAAACTATAAAGATCCTAGGAGCTAGCAGTTTAGGAGGGACAGAATAGTCTAGTCAGAAAAGGAAGAAAAAATGCAAAGGGAGTTTAAGAAGGATATTAACACAGTTATCCTCCTTTATATCTTATAGTTGTTGTTTTTCTCTTTTCTTTCTTCTGGTAGTCCTGGGGATTGAACTTAGAATCTCATGTATGCTAGGCAAGCTCTCTATCACTAAGTTACAGCCTCAGTCTTGTTTTTCTTGTATTAATATGCCCTGGGCATTAGCAGACAGACAAGCAAAACAAGTGAATTCAAAGTTTTACTTCTTCTGGGAAACACAGAAGTGCTATTATATATACAATCAATAGTTCACAGTGAGGCAGACTCACAAGAATGCTCATGAACTCCTTTGGCCTTACTTGGTGTCTCTGAGGAACATACTTGCAACCAGTCAATGTATTGAACTGAGAATCTTTGTCAGAAAACAGTGGTTCTCAAGTTCAAGTATCAAAATTTCCAGGAGAATTTAATGGGAAAAGTTAGATTGCTTGGGCCTACTTATGAGGTCTGGGGTACGACCTGGGAATTTGTGTTTCTAGAAAGTTCACAGTTGATGCAGATGATGCCTTCTTAGGTACATTCTTTGAGCATCTCTATTTTAAAAGGAGAAATCTGGGCTGGAGAGATGACTGCCTTGAAAGCAGAAGGTCCTGAGTTCAGATCCCAGATCCCATGTAAAAACGCCAGGTGGAATTGGCAATAACCTGTAATTCCAGCCCTGGAAGGCAGTGCCTAGGAGCAAAGCAAATAGGAGGTAGAGCAATCCAGGATGATTCCTGAAGTCACCCTTGGGCTGTCACAGGGACACACGCAGTACCCTTTGACACACACACACACACACACACACACACACACACACACACACACAGAAGCACACAAATAAAGGAGCAATCTGTTTGTCTTGCTATAAATAATAAAGCAGCGAAAGTTTGTTTCTGGATGTAATAGGGATTGGATAATTGCCTTGGAAACTCATTTATGTTTCATTGTTAATTACCAGCAGAAAAGGTGATTATTCCTGATACACTTAGATTTTAAAACCATCTAACATAGATTATAATTGAAACAGGAGTAGTAATTTGTTTAAAACAGAAAAGTTGAAATTTATGTTTCATTATTTGGTGTTGGGATTTAGCTCAGAGGTAGTTGTGGCCCAGCAAGTGCCCCAGGATCAATTCCTAGCATGTGTGCACATGTGTACACATGCATGTGCATGCACACACACAAATATGTATTTAAATTATTTTGTATTTCTGTGTTTTATATTTGATATGCCTTTCATATAAAAAGAGGTCTGTAGATATCAGCATTTGTCACAAGGTTACATAAAAGCGCGAGGAGCAGAGTTAGGATCCTCAGAACCCATGTAAAGCTGGCTAGCCTAGCTGATTTGTGGACTCTGGGGTTAACTGAGGGACTCTGCCTTAATAATAAAATGGAGAGCCATCAAAGAAGACACCTGATGTCAACTTTGAGATCTACACACATACATACACATGTGCAAGTGTACCACATGCTCCCCTACATATGCTAACATGCACAGATGCATTTTCTACATACATATCCACATCTATACACACAGAGAGATTCACACATAAGTGGTCATATCTTTTTTAATGTTAGGTGAAATTTAATTTCTGAGACTACTGATTAATTAAATATATTTATATTTAATGTCTTCAGATTATTCATAGCAAATGAAGTTTAAGCTATGGAGTTTTGGTATGAAAATTAGAGATACAGTGTTTTGTTAACTCTTTCTTATTAAATAAAATTGGTACATATATTTTGGGAATTGATGAAAGATAACAGTGGTGTTACATTTTTATATACTTATATTCAGAAAAAGTTTAGATGCATGCTTAGAGCCAGCATTTAATTACTTATAAGGTCTTATTATCCTAATAGGAGACATAGTCCTTGTTCCTAATAAGCTTTGGGTTTAGAGGGGGGAAAATGTACATTGGCATTCAGTGAAAAACAAAATAATAAGAAAGAACAAGTGTAACATTGCATGATGTGAACTATATAAACAATGTGTACAAGTGAAGCAGAACATTAAGAAAAAATTTAAATGACTTTTCCATAAAATACTCAGTTGAGAACATTATGTTGAATGACAATGATTTGATAACTATCAGTCTAACAAACTCATTTGTTTCATTATTAATTAGTATGCAAAAATGTTTTCTTTCACTGTGATCATATTGCTATAAGCCACTTAGATTGTGAAAAAGATGTTTAGCAACATGGAGAGTTTATAAGATTCAGTATTTAACATAAGCAAAAGATCAGTATTCATTTGAAATATGGTTTTATCTTCTATTTCATGGTAATATAATTTTATGAATTTTCTTCTAATTAAAGAAGATATTTTCAGAAGAAGGAACAGTTCTTAGCTATATACTAATTATAATAACCTTAGATTAATGAATTTTGAAGAAATACATCTTTCAAATATCAGTGTAGCATGGTAATGTCTTTGATTGGGAAGGGGGAAAATGGTCTTTAAATAGAATTTAAGTTTTTTCCTTTTTCCTTTTTTTTTGTGTGTGCATGCATGTGTGTGTGTATGTGTGCGTGTGTGTGTGCATGTGTGTGTGTGTGTGTGTGTGTGTGTGAATAATGTGCACTGAGAAAAGCCAAGGTGTTATTGGGTATTATCTTTGACTGCTCTTCCATTTGGAATTTTATTTGGGCGGCAATGAGAAAATGGTTAACATTACTGAAATGTGAGGTTAAAATTACTTCAGACGGTAAAATTTATATTGTTTTTAAAATCACATTAATGTATTTTAATATGAAATTTGATCAGTTAATAGATTTTATTGAGATCAACAATGTGCCTACCTTTATTTTAACGATTAGTCACTAATATAAAAGAAATACTGTTTCAAGAAGCATATAAAATAGTTGGTGACAGAAGATTATCAGCTAGTTTACTGGAAATCTATAAATTATTTCCTGTCAATTATTTTGAATTTTTAAAATAATAGTCAATTAAATATTAGCATTTCTGTTCCTCTCCCACTTTTGTTAAAAAAAACTTTCGTTTTGTAGATATGAAGATTCAGTGTCTTGCTGCAGGTTGCAAAATTTCTAATCTTGTAGTTTGTATTTAAATTTGACTAGCTTCAAAATTAAATTTTTATGTACTATGTCATGCCTTTAATTAAATAAAATAATTAAGAATACAAACAACTAGTAGTTTGACACTCTGGCTTTTCTGTCAGTGTTATTTCATTATTACTATTTGACAAGATCAAAAGAAATACTAAGTTATTTAGCTTACAGTAACAGTTAATTTTGATTTCATTTTCACTTTAAAAGGGCAACTATGTTATTTTTGTTGACTTGAGTTGCCTTTCCTTTTGTTTCTAATTTCAGGTGAGACTAATCTCTTCTCTCTGTTTGTGTGCAGGTGATGTGGGTATGTAATTTGTGCCGAAAACAACAAGAAATCCTCACTAAATCAGGAGCATGGTTTTATAATAGTGGATCTAATACAGCACAGCAACCTGATCA
This sequence comes from Typhlomys cinereus, assembly GCA_023101885.1. Classification (NCBI taxonomy): domain Eukaryota; kingdom Metazoa; phylum Chordata; class Mammalia; order Rodentia; family Platacanthomyidae; genus Typhlomys; species Typhlomys cinereus. Next base: position 2,863,441 of record JALPQD010000167.1, read on the forward strand.
AAAGGTTCTCCGAGGGCTTCGGAGCGAGGAGGCACCCCAGGAGAAGAAAGCAAAACTGCACGAGCAGAGCCAGTTCCTGGGACCCTCAGGTGACTTATCTGTACCTGTGGTGGAGAAAAGTCGACCTCACGGGCTCACAAGACAGGATTCTATTAAAAATGGATCAGGAATGAAGCACCAGATTGCCAGTGATATAGACAGGTAATCATTTTGTTTAATCTCTAGTAAATGTATTATTCATAATCTTCATTCCAAATAGTCATAAAAATACACGAACTGATCAGACAATAGTGAGTAACCTGTAAATGTAATGTAAATATAAGTGCCGAATGTGATGTTCAGGAATTGAGCTGTGATAGGCATCAAGTATCTTATATTCTGCATGGAAGTGTTACATATTTTTTTTTTTTGGGAGAAAGTGAAATTACACAGGGTAGCATTTTTTTCTTTTTAAATTATAGCATTCTTAGTGGACACTTAAAAATATTTCAGTGTAGTTTATGAGTAGTCATAGGATATTTCTTCTTGTGCTTATGTATGCATGTTTTCTCTTTTGTGAGTTTTTGGTTCATTTTGCAATGAACGAATTGAATGCTTTGAAATCTTTAGGTTCCATTTTGCATTTTTCCATATTTCTCATCTCGAAGTAGATTTATGTAGTCATGGTTTCAAAATGATTTTGTTTTTAGCCATGACTCAGGATATGAATTTTTGATGCATAAAACTTCCAATATTATAGTGTTTTTATTTTGTCTAGATACTTACTCTGACCAATGAGTTTTGTACCATGTAGTGTTTTTTTCTTATTCATTAATGTTAACTTTAGACTCCAAGAATTTCCCTCAGCTTTTCTTTCGGGACAGATATGATAGAGATGTATTATCTCAGTCTTTTTTCCTTTGTCTTTTTAATCTGGGAATGCCTTTGCCTCTTCATGTCTACAGTATTCTTGCTTGACAGTTTTTCTATTCAGTTCTTATGGTTTCTCTCGTCTTGTAGTTTGCTGAGAAGTTTGCTGTCAGGTGACTTGAGACTCAAGACAGTTTGATTATAATATGTCTTGGGGTAGATTTAATTGAGTTGAATTTGGGACTTCTGACTTTCCTGGCCCAGAATATATATTCTCAGAAGCTTTCTCTTATGTCTTGTAATAAACTTTTCCCCCTTTAATCTCAGTAACCCAAATATGTGCTCTTTCAATGTTGCCACAAAACTCCTGTAAACTTTCTCATTTCTTTTTGTTATTGTTTTTCTTTCTTCTCTTCTATATGTATTTTCAAAGTGTGTCTTCAAGCTTATTTATTCCTTCTTTTTTTTGCTGTATGCCTCTTTTGATGTCTTCTATTGTATTTCTAAAGTCCCTACTTCATTTTTCAGTTTAAGGATTTTCTTAGATTGTTGAAATTGCCTGCATTTACGTAAAGTCAGATCATTGAATCATTTTTGTGTGCTTTCCTCAAAGCTATGTGAGTTTGTTTTTTAACCACTGCTTTAGATTTTCCATGCATGAATTCACTCAGTTTCAGTATCTGGTCTCATTTGACTGCAGCTGACTTTGACTAAAAGTTCTTGGTGTTCATTAGTGTTTGATGTTTATATGTTGAAGGATAAGGTATTTGATCCTATGTTTGTAATCTTTGGCTTGTCTTTCCAGACACTGTAAACAGGCTGCCGTTTCTCTGGATCTGTAGTCCCTTCTGCCATTCAGCATTTCATTGTACCCTGGTCCATATTTGTCAGGTGTTTGCTGATGGTGCGTGTTATGTTTCAGCACTTCAGGGTGATTCAAGCCCAGTTTTGTTCCAAATGAACAGTTGACTTTTCAGCATGGAGGAGCAAGACCTGAAAAGGCAAGTCTGTCTCTGCAAGCATCTTTCTAGCAGAGATATTGTTTGCATTTACTGACCTGTATCCACACTGAGGTCTGCCTGACTCTGTACAGAATTGCTGTGGAGGGACTCCTGTCTAATGACTTCCATTTTCCTCCTCTACACAGTCTCTCCATGTTGTGCTGCTTGAACTTGCAGAAGGATGGAGTAGCCATCAATATTTTATTGCTTATCTCACCCTAAACTCAAAGCCCATTAAGGCCACACTGTTACGTATGCCAACTGCTGAGGAATACTAATGGCCCACAGGTTTCTTTGTGCGCCGGTGTCATTAGCTGTAAGTGGTTGGACTAGAAGTCAGATGGAATAAGGTCATGCAGTTCTGCCTGCCATTGGAGGTACTCTAGAGGCACCCATCTTGGGCCCTGAACTGGTGGTAGGAGCTTTTAGAATCTGGCCAGTGTTAGGTTTTCCAGTGCGGTGCTGAGTTCCACAGCAAGGCCTTGTGCCTGCTTTCTAGTCTTTCTGCAGTGGCAGAGATCTAGTGGAGTCCTACTCCCTATGTGGCTGCCCAAGGTTATCCAAAGCACATAAACTCAATCATCTCTTGACCACTAAGGCTATCCACTAACTTAGGTTGCACTTGCTTTGAAAAAATCTTTTCTTTCTTATTTATTCATTTGAGATAGGCAGGTAGGCACTCACATGCATGACATGCCATGGCTCATATACGGAGGTCAGAATACAACTTCAGAAAGTCATTTTTCTCTTTCCTTCATATGGTTTTGTTCTTTACATGGTATTGGATCCCATACCTGGCCTCACCCAATACCAGACTCCAGGACAGAGTCCTGTTTCAGTTTTCTTGCTCTGCTCCCAAAAAGGAGGAAACCTTTTTTTTTGTTGTTAATTAAGAACTTTCATATACAAAGTGCCTTTATGTCTTCGTTCCTCTCCTTTCCTTCCCTTCACCAATCCAGCCATGACCCCCCTGCCCTCATATCCCACTGTGAGTGTGGATCCCAGGGCTCCCTTGGGGTCATCTGTACTAGTAAGGGGCTAGGTCTCTGTGGTAGTATGTGGTTCTTCAGTGGGCAAACCCCAGGTGGGAAAGCAAGAAGGACAAATGTTGATCCCCTCTATGCTGTCTAAGTCTGGTGTTGGAAGCAGGTCTTTGACCACTTGACAAATACAGTTGGAGAGACTTGGTGGGTGAGTATTAATTAGCCTGAGTACATGCTTATCACACTGTGCCCGGTGCTGGGTTTAAATATAGCAATTTGGTGTTGGGTCAAGTCTAAAGCTTGGGCTTAATTTCTTCCCTCTCCTCTCTGGCCTCTTTTCATGCTGTCCTGTTCTGCTTGGAGTTTGGGGAACAGTGATATAGACAACTTTTTCTTGCCATCTGCTGTGCATTTCTTTATATTATAGTTGGCATTTTGGTCTGTTACCTGCCTTTGGTAGCTCTTGTAAAGAGGTTTGTTCAGATTGAAGAGTATCAGATCTTGGGGGTACAGTCTCCAGAGAGTCTTTGTCTCATTCTGTTCCACTTTCTGTTTACTACATTTTCAACTTTCTTTGTTTAATTTTTTGCTAAGTGTTTAAGAAATACTGTCAAAGTGGACAAGAAATAATTAATTTTTTCTTTAGGGTCAGACTTTCAACAACGTGCTACTTTGCCAATTAAGAGACACATATATTTGTAGGTGCTGGAGAGGTGGCTCAGGGGTTAAGCTTCTGCCTTGCAGGCGGAAGGTCCTGAGTTCGGATCCTAGACGCCAGGCGGAAGCGGGGGCGGCCTGCGTTTCTGGTCCTGATAGGGCGGAGTCTGTGAATCCCGGGGCAGAGTAAACAAAGAAGAGGTGGAGGCGTCCATGGTGGTTCCCCGAATTTGTCCGTGGTTCTACATACACACACGTGCATACAAGCACATGCACATAATTGAATAAAAAAAAAAAAAAACAAAAAAAAATTAAAAAAAAAGAGATACATATATTTGTAATTCGATGAAAGTGTGCCTAGAACAAACCAGTTGTATTTACAAAGTGGACTATAACTTGTGAAAGACTATAGTTTCTTTTTAAAAGTTTTTTCTTTTGGACTGGAGAGATGGCTCAGGGATTAAGAAACCTCTGCCTTGCAAGCAGAAGGACCTGAGTTCAGATTCCACACCCCATATGAAAAGCCTGGTGGAAGTGGTGGTGGCCTGCACTCGCAGCCCTGGAAGTGGAGCCTGGTGAACTCACAGCAAAGCCAAGAGGGGGCAGCGCAATACAGGATGGTACTTAAAATCGCCCTTGGGCCTTCTTGGGCATAGGCGGTGCTCTCTGATAACAGACACACAGACATACACGTACACGTACCCAAAATTAAGAAACTCTTTAGTGTTTTTCCTTTCTTGCATGTGTATATGCAGTTGTATATGCATTTGAGTGTGTTTATGTGTGTACTTTGGAGACCCAAGGATGGTGTCAAGAATCATCCTTCACTATTCTTCCACCTTACTGTTGTGAACCTGGGTCTCTAATTAAACCCAGATCTGCCGTTAGGGCTCACTTGGCTAGCCAGCCTGCTCTGGGGATTCCTAGGCCCCACCTTCCAGGGCTAGAATTTTGCTAGTGGGCTGCCATACCTAGCTGGCATTTTTGCATTGGGTCTGGGTATCTGAATTCAGGTTCTTTGGCTTTTCTAGCCTTGGAATATGTTAGTTACATGGACTATCATAAGAGACTATGACATAGTGTTCATAAAACTTTTTTAAAATTATTATCATAAATATGTAGTGATTGAAAAATAGTAAGAACATGAGAGAAATCAGTTAAGAAGTATAAAGTAATTAGGCTGGCCTAGTTCTAGGTGGTTGATATAGAGTCTCTGAAGAAACAGTGGTTAGATGTCATGAAGTAGGTGGCAATGCCTTAACCGTATGCGTGTTGTCAGGCTCAAGGGCCTCTTCCATCCACACAAGTTAGGGCCGAAGCAATCATAATTGGACTTTGCATGCCCCGCGCAATGTCCAATACGCTATTGACCCCACAAAGTCTAGCATTTGCTAAAGGTACCAAGATCCCTGGAGGCAAGGGATCGACAGCCACAGTAGTGTTCCTATGCTTAAGGGGAACACAGGAAAGGGTTCAGGGAAATGCCACTGGGTCCTTGTACATCATCGGAGAGGAGGGCCCAGAGGAGAGTCTGGCATGCACATTAAAGGATTCTCCAGGATTGGGGGGGAGGCACTGGGGAATGGGGAGGGAGGGGTGAGGGGAGGGGGAGCAGGGGGATCAGGGGGAGGAGGAGGGAGGGAGGGAACTGGTGTACCTACTAAGTTTGTATGAGCGGAAATAATAATAAAAAATGTTAAAAAATAAAAAAAATCTGGAAAAAAAAGAGGTATAAAGTGAAATATTCCCCTCCCCGAATCTTATTTTACTTTATGCTCCTTTTTTGCAGTCTTAGTGATTAAACTAGGACTTTGTGTTTTGTTAGACACATACTGTGTCACTGAGGTACACCTCCAGCTAAGGGAAATATTTTTAAGAGGGGAAAAATGTGATTAAGAAATGGATTAAATGGGGCTGGAGAAGTGGCTCTGGGGTTAAGCCTCTGCCTTGCAGGTGGAAGGTCCTGAGTTCAGATCCTAAACCCCACGTATAGATGCCGGGCAGAAGTGGGGGCGGCCTGCGTTTCTGGTCCTGGTAGGGCGGAGCCTGTGAATCACGGGGCAGTGTAAACAAGGAGGAGATGGAGGCGTCCATGGTGGTTCCCAAATTCACCCCTGGTTCTACACACACACACACACACACACACACGCACACATGCCCACACTCACACACGCACAATTTCATAAATAATAAAAAAAGTAAAAAAAAATGGATTAAATGGTAAGAATAAAGGAATTCAAAAGAGATAAATTCTGATAATTGCCGTAAGAGAGGAATGAATCTTAACCAGCTGGAGGCAAATGGCCTCAAACTCTTACTCCTGGATGTGCCTTTTAGATTTTCAGGAATGAAGATGGCTGGTATCACTTTTAGTGAATCATTGCCATTCAATAAACAGTGCACATGCTGGGTTGAGTGAAAACTGTATTATTGTCTTCAAGGTGGCTGATGTCCTTTCTGTAGCATCTTTGTCTTTCACCGATGGAGTGATTAGTCCTTAGACTTGATGGTAAATGACATGTTCTCATGCAGTCAATGCTATGTGACTTATTTATTTTTAACAACATGTTGCAAACTCTGAAAAACAGAGTATCTTTTTTAAAAATGTATAGACTGGCAACATAGTGCAATGGGTAAGGTACCTGCTACCATACTTGGAGACCTGCACTCACTTATGTGGAGGCCCACATGGTGGGAGGACAGAGCTAAGTAAAAGTTGTCCTTAGATCTCTGCCTGAGCACCTCCTCACTCTCTTTTGTAAATAAGCAAAATAAAAATACTGATCTTGTCCTTTAAAAATGATGTATAAATTATTACAATAGGGGTTTACTTTGTAGAAATCAGTATGTTCTTTTGGAATAAATGCATTAGACAAGTGTGTGCATGCACACATGCATGTGTATGGGGGTGTGTACATGAAGATCAGAGGTAGACATTGGTTGTCTTCCTCAATCACTCTCCATCTCATTTGGTTGAGACAGTTCCTGATTGAATCTACTGTTCACCGATTAACTAGGAGCGCGATCTGTGAGCTTTGGGGATCTGCCTGTCTCTTTTCCCCTTATTCATTTTTTTATGTGGATACTGGAGATCTGAATTTAGGTTCTCATCTTTGTGTAGTGTATACTACTGACTTAGCCATCTTCCCAACATCTAACTTAATTATTTTTAATGTCAATATATGAAGATTATTCCCATTTTCAACAGACTTGAACATAATTCACTTTCAGATTTCCTTCATTTAAATGACTTATAAAGATGAGTAAAATATACCAGTTTTCTCAAGATCCTATCAGGTTATGTTGGCATGCCTACATGTTTATTTTTATTCTATGTTTTAACTTTTTAATTAAGATTTGTTTTGAAGTGAATTGGTATGAGTGTGGTAGGTCTCCATTTTATTTATTTTATTTACAGCTCCTGCCATGGTTTCATCCTGTGTTAGATGCATGTGCAGTGAGCACGGTTCTCAACTAAAGCACAACCAGCAATAATTCACCTTTCCCCAACCCTTCAGAGAGTATGTAGTATATCTTTATATAATACAATACATAAAGGGACGGTCTCAAGGTGCTGGGTATGTTTGACCTTGCTGTTCGTACAGTCAGTTTATTGGCAGTTGAGACACAGGAAATAATATTTCTGGGAGGCTTTGGAAGTTACAGGTGTATGTCAAATGCATGTGGGAAATAGACTGAATAACATAATTGTAGTGTATAGAAAATAGCCTAGCTTCTTATACAGCTATTTTATTATTAGAGTGTACATTTACAATCATTCATATACTTTTATTTGATGATTAAAATATTTTAAGATAAACATTTCATTAGTATGTTACCTAAAAACTGAAAATACATTCTGATTAATAATTGGTAACTTGTATAAAATTTTGATTTCTTGACCACCAGAGGGCTTACAGTTGCGGAACCTACATTCAAAGAGAATCTGATAAAATTTGATAACAACATGGAAAATTAGTAGAATTATTTCAAGAAAGGCCAAGGATATCATAGTAATTCAGATTCAGTAGTTACATGGTATGTGTTACCGTGAAGCCTGATTTTTCTGTTAGATTAAACGAGTGCTAATTTTCTCCCCTTTTTCATTGGTGTGTCAATTCACAGAATATTGGGTTTCATAATGAACATTTTCACGCATGTATATGATGTACTTTTATTGTACTCATATCCATCTTTTAATTTCTTATTAAATGGATGTTCTTTAAAATTGATGTTTAAACTAATTCCAGTTTTTTTTTCTGTGCTCGCTTGCAAAAATTGAACTGCTGGCTATGAACCAGTAAGTGGTGAAATTTTGTACACATTTAAAACAAACCCTTTTCAAAACTAAGGAAAAGTAAAAACTTTTCTACAAAGTAAGGAAAAAAGTTCATGATGCAAAAGTCATATATTTAAAAAATGTATTCCTGGAAGTTTGCACAGTAATTGGTAATAGTACTTCTCCAGTAGTTGTTGAAAACTGGATAGATAAATGTAATAGCAGAAAGAGAAGGAGGAATGAGTTAGAGGATGTTTTAATACCGCGAAAGAAGGGGCATAGACCTTATGAGTAGCTGGAGTTATCTCATTGCTTTTTTTTTAAACTTTTCTGTTTTCTGATAATTTTCACTGTTCAGCTCTTTTAGTAATAATGAACAAGACCACAAGCAGAAACTTTTTGAGCACACGAATGAGTCTGATAGTCTGCTGTTGAAGATGAGAACACTGTTGGCACATCATCATCTGTGGGATTTTACGTTAATTTAAATAAGAGCTGTTTAGAGAAATTCGAAGTGAAGAAACAAACTTGATTATGAAAATACAGTTGAAGTCCAAGATAACACATAATTGAACTGGAAATTATTACTATTGAAATAGCACAAATATAAACTCTTCCATCTGAAAGCTACGAAAATGTGTCACCTCTTGATCACATAGGGTAGACACATGAAAGTTTATTAGGATGGGCCGTGTACATTTTTGTCTGAGATAGATGTCTTAAACGATCTTGTCATTGAGCCATGTAAAACTGCCCTAATAAGGATATAATTGAAAAACAATATAAATAGAATTGTGTGTTTTATAGCCATTAAAAATAGATATGGAAAAATGATGGTAAGAACAGCCTCTTAATTAATTCATAGTCCGTAGTTCTGTATTAGTCTTTGTTTTCTGGGATTAAGTTTACTACAGTTTTGACATTTTGAAAGTTTGCTGATTTTTTAAAGGTGACAGTAAAAAATTGAAGTAGCAGATGGAAAAACACATTTAAATTTTTTTCATGTGTATTTGTATATGGGATGCGTGCATGTATTTGTATGTACCTGCAAGGGGGTGTGTATATGTATACATAGGGGTGTGCATGTGTGAAGGTCCAGAGTGATACAGAGAATATCCTTTATCTCTCTTCCACCCTATCCTTTTAAGTCTGGGTCTTTAATTAAATTCAGAGCATACCATTAGGGCTTCTCTGATTAGCCATCTTGCTTGTGGGGTTCTCAGGCTGTGCTTTTCAGGACTGGAATCACTGCTAGGTTGCCACACCCACCTGACATTTTTACATGGATCTAGGTATCCAAATCCTGGTCCTTCTGCTTGTACAGTGTGCTTTTTAAATGGTAAGCCATCTCCCCATTCCTGAAAATCATATTTTTAGTAAAGCTGTTTTTTTGTGTGTCTGTGCAGGTCCAAGTTGAATTATTTCTTTTATCAGTGAACATTAAAATTTATTTCTTAAAAATAATTTAGTATTTTTTTGTGATGGCCTTGATAAGTCACCATGATAATTTAAAATAGTTTAAGTATATATTTCAAAAATAGGTTGCTTCATTTTCATCTTCTTTGAATATTTTTGGAGTAAAGTTTTAAGACATCTCAGTTCTTAGAGAAGTAATTTCCTGTGCTTCAAGTGTGTAGTTTTCCCTAAATTGTTTTCTTTATTCTATATACTTGCTCCATATTCTAGCCATTCAGTTTCTTTTTCTACTTCATCCACTGTTATTGAGTTTTGAGTTTGTATTTTTATAGATATTACCTTTGTATATATATGGAGATAATATATTTAATTCAGTATTTTATCTTTCTTTTACCATGTAAAAGGTCTTTTGGAGATCTCTCTTTATAAGTATGTAATAAGCTTGTTCATCATAGTTTTGAGGGATCTTCTGTATTTATCTAGTCTCTGATGATTATTATTACCTTTTTCTATTTCATACAGTGATGTAAATAATTGTGTATATAAAACATAATTTTATGAGGTAATTTGTAGGATAAAGTTCCCAGAAATTCAAATATTTTTATTAATAGCAAGTTTTATTAATATGCAGTTTTATGTTTTTATAAGCTTTGCCAATTTGCTTTCTGTTAGAATGTACCAGAATACTTTTGTCAACAGACACCAAGGTTTCTACTTAGTAATTCTTTAGACGACACAATATTATACAACTTTTGATCTTTACCAATCTGTTTGGCAAAAACGTTATGTAGCATTATATTTAATAATTTTTGCATCATAATGGGTAAAATTGAATGTTGCCACATATTTAAAAATATATTTTTAATTGTTCCTATTTTTTGTTTTTCTATCAAGTTTTGGGTTTTTATTTATTTATTTTTAGCTTATCCACAGTACTTTGAAAAATAACATTTTATTTTATAAAGTGGATTGTGTATTGGTTGTTATTCTGTGTAAATATGACCATAAACTTAGTGGCTCAAACCAACCTTAATTTATAATGTAATGGTTTTCATGGATCAAGGTCAGGGTATAGATTAGCTGGGTCCTCTGTTTAGTCTGACTAGGCAGAATTCAAGATTTTGATTAGGGCTGTGTCTCATCTGATCTCAAATACTGTGAAAAGGTTCTTGCATTTTTCTAATGGATGATGTTCAGCCTTTCTTTAATGCATCTTACCTATTTATGCATCCTCTGTGGATATATGTTTAATTAAATACTTTATTTGATGTTACCTTTAAAAGGCCCTCTTTTCACCAAAGTACAAAATTTCCCACAATTTCTTTTGGTAGCATGATGATGATTTCACTTTTACATTGTGAGGCAGTGGTTTATCTGAAACTTACAACAGTACAGCATCAGATAGTGATCTGAGCTTACTTTTTATGGTCATTCATTTGCCCTATGTATTCTATTGAGTGATAATTATTTTTCAAAAAATCATTTATTTATCGATATTCTTTATTGTATTTTAGATCAGCCTGTACAAAGAATATGTTTAGTTTAAAGAAGAGCAAGCAATCTGAAGTATTAATTGTTGAAAGAAATAAAGTTTGGCAACACGAGCTTTGGTAATACACTTCAGTTCTAACTGACTTTTTGGAGTGTGCACTGAATCATGTAGTGAGTGAGTGAGTGGGGAAAAAAGGCTTTGGGAGTGAGAAGGTTCTTTTGTACCAGTGATACTTTTGCAATTTTGTATTCAAGTCCAGGTATTCAGCAAAAGGAGAAACAAGAATTATTCTGGAATTAAAGAATGTGAGAACCTTGCCCTGGAATATATGGATGGGGTTCCTTTCAGCATTCTGTGAAAAATAAAGCCTGCATCTATCATTTCTGCCACCAGATGGCAAAAGTACACCTTGAAAGCAAATGATCTGTAATTCTGTGATTGTTCAGTTCTGACTCACTGTAGCTTTAGCTTTGAGACCAATAGGTGGTTAATGTTTATATCTGAGGTTGCAGAAAAACAGAACTTGTATGTGCCATAGCCTTTTCATTTGAAAAGGTGACATTTATCCTTAAATATGTGTCTCTGATTCTCATTTACACATTTTATAATCTTGCCTCTAGTTTCATAGACACTTCAAAATTAAAATATTTAGAATGTAAGTATACATTTAGCATTTTTCCTGTTTTGCCTTAAGCAGGATGTTGGCACTGCCAATCATCCAGATGCACAAGTGTAGATTCTTAGGTATTTTCTACTCCCTTTCATATTGAATTTCTTTTATTTTCCCAATAATTTATTTATTTATTTTTTTCCGCTCATACAAACTTAATAGGCACCCCGGTCCCCTCCCTCCCTACCTCCACCCCTCTCCGATGCCCCCCCCCCCGCTTCCTCCCCTATTCTCTCTCTCCCCTCCCCCCCCTCGCCCAGTGCCTCCCCCCATCCCTGGAGCATGCTTTAATATGTATGTCAAACTTTCTTCTGGGTCCTCCTCTTTGATCAGGTTTAAGGACTCAGTGGCATTTCCAAGAACTCTTTCTCGTGTTTCCCTTAAGTATAGGAGCACTATTGTGGCTGTTAATCCCTTACTTCTAAGGATCCTAGTGTCTTTAATCCATGCTAGCCTTTGAGGGGTCAGTGATATGTTGGTCATTGTGAAGGTCTTGCAAAGTCTTATGATTGCTTCGGCCCTAACTTTTGTGGAGTATCTTGGATATCATTGCTCCTCTCCATCTTTGAGCTCTTACAATCTTACCGCCCCCTCTTCCGCAAATTTCCCTGAGCTTCAGAATGGGGAGAGATTAGGCTGGCCTAGTTCCAGGTGGTTGATATAGAGTCTTTGATGTTCTGAATTATGGTTTGTTGTTTTTTTTTTTTCAGTTTTGCTGCTCCTGCAATGCCCTTGGCTTCATTCTGATAGGTATTGGGTGTTGCCTCCTGGCCCGAGATAAAAAGCTGTTAAAATAAGAGTAGATTCAAAGGTAGATTGAATAAGAGTAGGAGTCATGGTGAGTGGAGGGACAGTCTCCCATTTGCAAAATGGTTACCTTCTATCTGCCAGACTGTATGCCCTCCCTTTCTGGTGAGATCATACCAATCTTAGTGAATTTCATATTACATTTATTTACCGTTTTGTTGAATTCAGTTTTTGAAATGCCCCTCGTATCCAACGTTCCTTTCCAGCAGGGGTATTGTTGTTTCACTGGTCTTGTTTATCTTGTTTCCTTTCTGGATTTTTACTTTTCAGCTTTATTTGCTGCTCTGTGTATTGTATTGCTTCTGGAATCATAACATTTCACTACAGATATGAGGAAGTCACTTTTGATGCCTCCCTGTTTGTATTTGAAGTTTTAATCCTAAATTTTTAAGGGCTACTCTCTAGGTTTTGTGAGGAAAAACATGCCACAAGGTGGTATTTGAAATAGTTTTAAAAAATTTTTTATGTTGAAATAATTTCTCAAAATCCTCAAATTTCAATTTTTTTTCTGAATCATAGTCTGTCTACATTTTTGGATTTGTCTTTTGCTCACCTCCTACCTCTCCCTTCCTGCAAACCAAAGTCTAGCCACAGCAGATAGGTAATCATTTGTTCTTCATTTTCTGGTGTGGATGTTTGAACTCAGAGTCTTGTATTTGCTAGGCAAGCACTGTACCATTGATCTGTATCCTAGCCTCATCCTGTGTTAAGATTCAAGCATTTCCTCTTGCTATTCCTCTTACCTGGAATTCTGTTCCAGTTGTGAATGCATTAACTTCATAGATATTTAGTGAGTATTGATTCTGTGTCAGTTAGATTTCTAAACACCAAGAATTTAGTAATGAAAAAGAAATAGATGAGATTCCTCTTGGAGATTACTTTTTTTTTTTTTAAAGTTGTGGAAGACAAATACTAGTATATTGGTTATTTATTGGCCTGTGCATTTGTCTGCGCAGAACTCCAGGGGGCGCTATTCACTTAAATGTGAATGGTACTGCCAGGAGTTTTGCACCCAAGATGTCCTGCTGAGAGGAAAATAAGAAAGTGGAGAAAGATAGTGGATTTGCTCTTGGAGGAGGGTTTAGGTCTTAGAGAAGGTCTTGCTGCCATTAATACTTGAGAGAAGTTAGGAAGTAAGTCAGCTGGATATTTCCAGATGCTTAACTCCAGGCAGAAAACAAGCAAGGGCTAAGATGAGGATGTGCTTTGACATGTCTGTCTATATCTACTTTTTAATTTAAAACCCGGCCCAGATGTATTTACTTACATGAACTCTGCCTATATTTTATCCTGTGAGAATTAATTTTTGCTTATGAAGAGTACTTTTATTACAGCACACAGCCGTTATTTGATCTTTAATATACTTGTCAATGTTTCTCATTTGCTGAATATTGATTTACTTGAGGGAAAATTACCTTCTATATTTTTGGGTGGGTAGTTTAGGTTCTAGAAGTATTATACACTCATTGAATATTGATTGAGAATAGACTGAATTGATAACAAATTGCATCACTGAAAAGACTATGTCTAACCACTGATCTTTTTGGTACTTTTTAAAGGAGTGGGTGCGACAGCATCTTGTTGTCTAAATGTAAGGGAGACCTTAGAGCACTGCAGAGGCTAGTATGCAGCGATAGTAGTGCCATAAAGCTGAGCTGCAGGTAGAACAGGGTCAGTGCTCATCCTGCAGGCTTGCGTTCACTGCCAGTACAAGGATTAAAACCTGCATTTAAATTGCAGTTAAGATCACATTGAAGTTTATTAACTGATATGTTTTTAATGTGGAAGACACCTGAGTAATTTGAACTACACATTAGTGTTCAAACAAATTCGAATCTCAAAAATGGCCATTTAAGGGCTAGGGAGATGACTTAGAAACAGTGTGTTTATGCCCAAGGCCCTGTGTTCAATACCAGGGACCCACGTAAAAGAAGGAGAAAATGGATTCCACCAAGTTGTTCTCTGACCTTCTAATAAATGCTGGCACATATACTCCTGCCCACACATCATATACACAGTAATAATAAATAAGATAAAAATAAATGTGTGACTATCTTTTTAAATAATTGTTTTACTATTAACCTATAATTTTCTGAACAGTAGCTGAAAAGAGAATGCTACTGGCCGATAACACACCACTATTGGGTAACAAACGGTATAAACAAACAATTCACAGTAATGCTCATTCAAGTAGCTATTATGCCTATGAAAAGATAATTAGCTTCAATATAACCAAGAAATTGCTAATTGAAGCCAAATATCAGGCTAGGGAGATGGCTTTGTGGGTAAAATGATTGCTGCCTGAGCATGAGGACCTGGGTTCAGATCCCAGCCACCAATGTGAAAGTCAAGTGTGGTAGCACATGCCTCCCCAGCACTGGGAGGCAGAGTTAGGCCGATCCTAGGGCTCACTGCCTGGCTTTTTAGTCAAAATGGAGAGCTCCAGGTTCAGTGAGAGACCTAAGTCATCAAATAAGGTGCAGCTGGGGGGATGGATCAATGATTAACGTGCTTGCCTGGCAAGCAAGAGGACCAAAGTTCAGATTTCCAAACCCATATGCCAGGTGTGCATGAGAGTCTATTTCTAATTCTACCCCTCAGAAAGCAGAGACTGATACGATATGCAAGATAACTCCATACAAGTTAGGGCCGAAGTAATCATAATAGGACTTTGCATGACCTGTGCAATTACCAACATATCATTGAACCCCCAAAGTCTAGCATGGATCACAGGCACTAGGATTCTTAGAGGCAAGGGTTTAACAGCCACAATAGTGTTCCTATACTAAAGGGGAACACAAAAAAGAGCTCTAGGCAATGCCATTGAGTCCTTACACCTCATCAGAGAGGAGGACCCAGAGGGAAGTTTGACATGCACACTAAAGGATGCTCCAGGAATGGGGGGGGGGGAAGCACTGAGAGACAGGGAAGGGGGGAAAAGAAAGGGAAAAGGGGGATCCAGGGAGAGGTGGAGGTAGGGAGGGGAATGGGGTACTTATCAACTTTGTATGAGTGGAAGAAATAAATAAATAAATAAACCACACACACAAAAAAAGAAAGCAGAGACTGGGGAGTTTTCAAAGTATGCTGATTAGTGAGACTAGTGCTATCAGAGATCTCTAAGTGTAAGAGACCTGGTCTCAAGGAATAAGGTAGAAGAACAATTGAGAATGATTCCTGACTTCAGTCTAAGGCCTACACACACACACACACACACACACACACACATCACATACACACACACCACATGCACACACATGTGAGCATGCATACTCATGAACACATCACATGCAATACACACATACCCATGAAAAAAAGGTGACTAAATGGTTCAGGAAGACTTGTCAATATCAACCTCTGACTTCCACAAGTGCATACATGGTGAATGTACCCACAACATTCATATATTATGCAAACACTCAAATAAATGGATAAATAAATAAAAACAAAATATCCCCTGATACCTTCTACAGGGGAAAAAGAAAGTCTGAATATGAAATATTGAACAAAGTAATATACAAATAATAGTAATCACAAGTTCTCAAATATTTACAGTAGAAGTATTCTATGTCACATTACTAGATAAGTCTTAAATTGTAAGGAGATCTAAAATAAGTATATTCATTCATGAATTCATTGTAGTCATGAGGACTTTGATAGAACCTTTACTATTATCTATGACTAGTGAAATGCTAAATAAAAAACAATAAACAATACATATGTTATGTATTTTTTAGTGTAGTAACAAACTGACACAGATTGAGAGGTTTAAAAACTTGGTCAGTATTTCAGAGGTCTGGTGAAATCTCAGTGGACTATGCAAGTTGTGGCTGTTCTTGTTATGTTTTTGGAGATTTTAGAGTAGAGTTCATTTTTGTTCATTCAAGCTGGTATTGTGATCGTAGGATCAAAGTTCTCCTTTGCTTCTTGGCTATAAATTGAAGTAGGTTCCCATGTTCTAAAAGTTTCCAATTTCATTGAATCATATACCCTTCCCTCCATCTTCAATCCTAATAATTGACAATCAAATCCTTCTCTTTTGAATTTCTCTTCCATCTTCCATCTAATCCCACCCAACCAGGAAGATTCTTCACTTTTAAATTCCTATGTTTTGACTGGTCCCACATAGAGATAATCAAGGATAATCTCTCTGTCTTTATGTCCAGAACCTTAGTCACTTCTGCAAAATCTCTTCTGCCATGAAAAGTATGTAGGAACAGGTACTGACTGTGAGCTCAACTACTGTAGAGTGTTAAGGGAGAGGTTTCAAGCAATAAACCAATATTTATATAAGAAGAAATCTAAAATGTAAGACCACTGTGTCACTATGCAATTTAAAATATATACATGCATTTCACTAGTTTATATTATATAAAGTTTCATTGTGAGATGAAAACAAACATAATATGGGTGCCCTATACAGATTCCTAAAGTACTGAAAACAAAACACATTGTGTCACAGAACTAAGATAAAATGAGAGCAATAGAAAAGATTCTGATAACCTAGGAGCTTCCATACTGTACTGTGATAGCTATATATAGGTGTCAACTTGAAAGCTTGAGCTCTGGAAACATTTGTAAAGAATTAGTAGTTGAGTTAAACTGTGAACAAACCTGTAGGAGATGGTTATTGATGGAGGGAGACCTGCCCATGGTGCATGGGACCATTCTCTCTCTGGTCAGGTGGATAAAGTTGAGGCGGCTGGTTAAATAAGTTGACTTTCTTCAGCATGCTGTCGGCCATAGGAAGTTTGCTCCTCTCTCAGTAGTCCTGTGGATGGTGTGTGGTCAATTTCCATAGTCCCTGGAATTGGTGTGGACTCCTCCGCCAAACCGAATTAAGTACTGCAGCTGGACAAGTGTAAACCAAAATAAAAGCCCTTGTTCCTATAAGCTGTTTTGGTTATGAATTTATTAGCAAAATGAAGAGTAACTGTGACATACAAACTTAATTTTCCTACTATTTTAATATCATATTATCTTCTGTCTTTGAAATTTCATTAAAGTTCTATTAAAGATTTAATAATCTACAAATATCTCTCAAATTACCTAGTTGGTTCCATCATTTAGATTGTTCATTCAATTCTTCAAATTTCAACTTAAAATTTTTTACATTAACTATATCATTATTCCCGATTCATCAATTTATGTATTTTTATGGCATGAAACATGTTTCACTGACTTTGCATTTCTTGTGGTGCTACAAATAAAGTATATGTTCAATAATTATTGTAGACTAAGTCAGGACTTCCTAGACTTTTTCCAGTCATGATCCATTTTTGCTCAAGAATTTCTATCCAACCCTAGGTGTATAGGTATATAAAATAGGTATACAGACCTACAATTTAGTGATGATTAATCATTAAGAATTTATTTTAAAATAATTCTTTGGTGTATTTATGTATACACACACACCATATAGATATAAAATTTTACCTTTTGATAAAGATAAAAGCAAAATTTCATCCAAAGGAAATGTATGTGCCTGCTCATTTTTGCATAAAATTAAATCTCGACTGAATGTGTGATACTTCGGGATGCAGAGCATCTATAATTTTACAGCCATCCATGCTGAGATTACCACTTCACATGAATACGTAGAATAACAAATGGAGGATGTATTTAGGTCCATTTCAGAAATTGTTGGGAATTCTGGCATAACCTAAAGTCAGAATTTATTTAACTGATATTTTTGTGTGAAGCATAGGTCAGCAACTCAAGCAAGAATATTTTAAAATCAAGCATTGTTAAATAATAAAAGATAAAGACATAGTAGTTTGATAAACACATACACACACACACACACACACACACACACTGGTGAACGATATTAGGAAAAATATCAAAAGTCTTTGTTTTCTGCAAATAAACTATTGTGTTTCCATAAAAGCATAATGTGGTACAGTAAAAACAGTGAAATTTATAGCATACAATAATCTCCCTGAGGCAAGAGGTTCAGGTTGCATTCATCGGTGTGTTATAACATGTGAGCTTGTGTAGTACAAAGTTTACAGATTGTGTGCTTAGAGCCAAAGTTCCAGTGAAGTTGTACAATTCAACCCTGGTGTGCATTGCTAGAAATACCTTGGACTCATTGTGCCTTTGACGTTGCTTTGCTCTGGGATTTCCAGAGCTCCGACTTCAGGGCTTAAATTACAGGCCACTGCCATATCACTCAGCATTTTTTATGTGGGATCAGAACTCGGGTCCTTTTGCTTATGAGGTAAAAGCTGTAATCACTAGGCCATCTCTCCAGCCCTGCATTTGAATTTGAATTGAGTTTTGGCCATCGTGAGTTCAGAAACCTCAAACTGTTACCAAACTTCTTGCAAATCCCCATATTTAGTTCTATAACCCCATATGAGGTCATGTCCCCTAGTTTAAGAAGGTGGAGACTATTATATTTGTTAAAATACTGTCCCATCTGTACCTTTTGATAAGTCCAACATGAGGCAAGAGGTTCAGGTTACATTCATCGGTGTGTTATAACATGTGAGCTTGTGTAGTGCAAAGTTTACAGATTGTGTGCTTAGAGCCAAAGTTCCAGTGAAGTTGTACAATTCAACCCTGGTGTGCATTGCTAGAAATACCTTGGACTCATTGTGCCTTTGACGTTCACACAGAAATCCCGCAGGAAGATTAAGAAAACCACTTAATTTACTATCCACACTAGTATACTTTAGTCAGTCTGCCCCACTAGAGTTAAAACAAGAAACAAATAAAGCAAGCGAGCAACCAACCAGCCAGCCAGCCAACCAATTAACAAGCAGGCAAGCAAGGAAACAGGGAGCTGGTCCGAAGATTTAGATAAAGATAGAGAAACATTTTTCTATTTTATATCTTTAATTCCTCAATGATTGAAGAATGATATGAATTTAACATCGTGGTGAAGCCTTTGACTATTTTTATAGTCATTGTACTGACACATCTGCCTACTTTCTTGTTACATAAGCAATCCTTCCTTATTAAATGTAGTACTACCTCTTTCATCTAACTGTGAAGATAATTCCTCCATTACACTCCAGTAAAGAATGGGACTAAGTGGGGAATATTTAATTTACAAACATAATTAGCATAGTTCAAATTTTCAAGGTCAATGTATGAAAAGCTAACTTGAATAATTTTCACAGTTTAACTTTCATTTTACATTGGGGCTTGACTGCTGCTTATTTATTTGAAGATAGTACTATAATTTGCAGAAAGTAAAATATATTATCTTTTAGTATGTGCTATATATGTGAGAAGAAGCTTAGAGTATAGGGTGTTTTTTCACCTTTAAATCTTGAGCCACTTTGTAGTCTTAAAAGTGATTGAGAATCTCAAATAACTTTTATTTGATTGTATTTATTAATGTTTACATGTTGATTGTAAAAAATAAAATGTGTTTGCTAATCTAAAAATAAAACTAAATCACCTTCATGACAATTAATAATATTTTGTAGAAACAATTCTCACCTGACCTACAATGTATGTTCCCTTCTCCTTAGGTTTATACAGAACTTGTGACTTGCTTGAGGCTAATAGAGTAAGGCAAAATGATGGGGTGGTCATTATGTGATTGCATTATACAAGCGTTTGTCTTAGACTGGGACAGGAGATTATTATTCTGATTAGAAGAAACATCTATTGGATGAAGACTGTGAAAAGGAGACTAATTTTAGGAAGTAAAAAAAGATGGACATTTTAGGAGAAAATTGCATTATTTTATATTTTAGGGAAATTCATTTGATGTCTTATTTAGTTAAAAGCCATTTTCATTCAGTTTCTTGCTACATCACACATAAGAGAGCCTCTAGAAAAGCTTCATTGAGTTCTTATGAGAGAATGGGAGTCAAAAAGGCAAGTAGCATTTTAGTAGTGAGGGGAGAGTTTTCACCTGCAGATCCTCTGAAAGGAAATTGGAAACTCTGCTGATTGCTAGATTACGGATCTAAGAATGACTGTATTTAAGATTAAGTTTTTCTGGGGCTGGAGAGATGGCTTAGGGGTTAAGCCTCTGCCTTGCAGGCGGAAGGTCCTGAGTTCAAATCCTAGACCCCACGTATAGACGCCTGGCGGAAGCGGGGGCGGCCTGCGTTTCTGGTCCTGGTAGGGCGGAGCCTGTGAATCCCGGGGCAGAGTAAACCTTGGGAGGTGGAGGCGTCCATGGTGGTTCCCAAATTTGCCCGTGGGTCTACACACACACACACACACACACATATACACACGCGGCCCCCCCCACAATTGAATAAAAAAAAAGATTAAGTTTTTCATAGTCTCTTCCACTTAAAATAGATTATTTGGTTGCATATGACCAGTACTGTAACGTGGCAGTTACCCTGCATGGAGCACTCAGCTTCCTTGCTTGTTTTTCTCATGATTGACAGTTGTTCTTAAGCTTGTTTTTGTGGTTCATTGTCTCTGATCCTCATTACTGACTCTGATTTATAAGAGTAATAGATTGTTGTATATTTAGTTTAATATTTCCTTGAAATAATCTTGTTATGTTTTGGTGGTAGCAAAATACTGTGATCATCAGGACATAAGATGTAAAACCCAGCAGGAGATTTTTAAAGTGTATTTTTACAATTTGTGATTTTCTAATTTAAAAATACATGTATCTTTTTTTTTGTGCATAGATTGTGTGTGTGTTAGGTACATGTGGGGGCAGCATGTGCACATGGAGACTAGATGGCAGCACCAGGTATCTTTCTCAATTGTTCTCCACCTTATTTTTGAGAAGAAGTTTATTACTGCACTCTGAAGTTCATGTCTTTGGATAGTCTAGCTGACCAGCAAGTCAGGGGGACACGCCTTTCTCTGCCTCCCCAGTGATGATTGTAGACACATGTGCCCAGCTTGACTCCTTATATGTGTGCTGGCAATACGGCTTCAGGCTTGTGAGTAGTCATTTGCTGGCTAAATCATCTCCCCTATATATATTTTTTTATGTATGTGTGCATGTTTATGTGTATACAATATTTAATAATGATATTAGTGCTTATTTCTTAAGTATTTTGACCTTGTGTCAGTTGGTAGTGATTTTATTTTATCTGTGTGGTCATTTTTAACCTTAGGAATCCTGGAGAAAATGAATTGTTAGTCTTTTGTATCTTTAGTTCCAATACATGATAAATTATTCTTGCCACAAGATTTGGGATGTAGTTCATTGTTAAAATTGTAAAGACGGAAGCTTTAGTAATTTTTTCATACCAAGATAGTAAAAAGAAAGTATAGAAAGCTAAACTGTTATTAGCCATAGTTCACTATTTTTATTTTTGAGACACATGTGTGAGATTTGCTTGTATATATTATTTGGCACAGTTGGAATCTTTGAGGTTTGATTTGGAGCTCTGTGCGGAAAGAAAGTCTTTTGAGGTTGGTCTTGAAGGTTATTTGTAGAGTAGTTCTTCCTGCATGTAGCTAATTACACAGTGCCTGAGCTGGAAAATTTAATTTTAGAGTGATCTACTCCTCCTTGATAAGGCAACCCCATTATAGAATATTTTTTCTTTCATTTCTCCTTATAATATACTTGAATGCATATTTAAGATAAAAATGCCACCTAGGCATTTTTGTTTGTTCATTTCTTTAATGTTTTCCTTATTACTATTTTCAAATTACTGAATTTTTAAATTTATTCTCTTTATCAACTTAATCTTTATTTCTTATGTAGAAACTCACTTGTGTAGATAAAGCAAGATTGACAAATTTTAGTCACAGCTCTCAGAAAAAGTTGATGATATTTCACTTCTGTGGTGCATACACGAAACTTCTGAGGTGCAATTAAATGTTTTATTCTCATAGAAAATAGTAGATTTAGGAGTTATGTTATTGTTCTCATGTATATTTTTATATTATCTTTATGAATTTTATGAGCAATTAAAAATTGCTATATCAACTTGATTTCAAATGACAGAATCTGTAAGAAGTTCCAAATCAGGTGAGGCATGGTGGTGTTCTGTAAGGAGCACTGGATTTCAAGAACCTTATTTTCAGAAGCTTCTGTTTTGGTTGACAAAAACTGAAATTTTGCTTGCTTTTTTTTCACTAAGAGAAGAAAGAGATTTTCAAAACTGAGAAGATGTGTGCACTCTTTTAAGTACTCATTTTCAACGTTGGATTTAGGTCTCATTTTAAATGAGTGAAATTCAGGTCAAAAGAATTATTTTCAGGATGCTCATTCTAACTTTTCCATAAATCATCTGGATGAACCCTACCCCCTTATCATCCATAAAATATAATAGGGTATCATTGTGGAGATTAAACCTGTGAGAAACACGATACTGTTTGCATTATTTTGATTTTTTTTTGCGGCATGTGTGTTTTAATAATGCAATTCTGTGCATGGAGAATAAGTTGTATATACTAGTATGTGCATAGAGAAGTTAAGGCACTTTTGAAGGATTCCTTTGACATACTGTCTATTTGAACTTGAATCATACTGAATAGAAAATATTGATGAATTTTTGTCTTTTTTGAAGTATAATTGGTAAAATCTGTTAGTATGAGTATGTTTGATGGATCATGAAAGACAAGATTGTGGATAGCTGTAGAGTCATAGTATTGTTCTAAAATAGTAGAAACTGGGAATGGACAGACAAATTTGGGAAAGAAAATCTGGAATTGTGTTTCACCATGTTTGCTTCTGACCTCTAGCTAAGGATGCCAAATCATGAAATAGTTAATGAATCTGGAATTTTATGGGACAGTGACGTCAATGATATAATAAAGTATAGATGTTTATAGCCTCCTTATGTTATGTGGGGAGAGCTGCAGATGAATCCACAATGTGGCCATAAGAGGACATTCCAAACATAGTGACAGAGGACAGGAATAAGAGCTAGCCAGATACTAAGAAAAAATAGTCATAAAGTAAGAGGAAATTATGAGAGTTAGTAATATGTAAGTCTTTATGAAGAGCAATGTTAATCAAGTATTTGAAACTTGGTTAGTAAAATGCAGAAGAAAAATGTGAAACGAGAACGTGGATATAGCAACTGTATACAATTTCCTGAAATTTTGCAATGTAGAGGAGCAGAAGAATGGGGTAATACCTGGGAGGAAATGTGGGTTCAAAGAGGTTCTTTTAAGACAAATAATATAGTAATAGAATCAGTGTGACATCATTTCCAATAAAATAGATGTTATTGATTTATCATCATAGAATCATTACTAGGGATATAAAATTCTAAAATAGAGTTGATAATAAGTAATAATGTATCTTAGAAAGGATCTGGTAAGAAAAAGTAAAATCAGATGTGAAATTAGTATGTTAGTCTTTGCTATATTTTGTTTTTCTTTCTTTTTTATTTTCAAATTTGGTATTTAAATCTTTAGCACTTAGAATTATCTGGAATCACTGATAAATCCAGATCTGTTCTTTTCTAAGGACCAGGCACATTATAATCTTCAAATAGGTAAGATTGGATTGACATTCAAGTCGATCTCCATGACCTTATTTACAGAAAGTTAAGTTCTCTTTGGGTTGAGCAAAGAGTGAATCTTTCTTTGCCTACTTTCACTAAGGGAAGAAAGGAAGTTGGAACACCAGGATATCTGCTGTCAGGTCATTTCAAGGCTGTTTACTTACCTTTCTTTGAAAGTATCAAATTCAACTTATGTTTTCATTCCTTTTGCCTTCAGTTGCTACTCCTTTAGTAATCTGTCTCAGCAAATTTTAAGACAATCTGCTTAGTTACTTAAGAAAGAAATCTGAAAGCTATTGTTTG
The DNA here is from genome assembly GCA_023101885.1 of Typhlomys cinereus. NCBI lineage: Eukaryota > Metazoa > Chordata > Mammalia > Rodentia > Platacanthomyidae > Typhlomys > Typhlomys cinereus. Next base: position 2,887,306 of record JALPQD010000167.1, read on the forward strand.
ACTCCTCTCAATTTTCATACTCTTTGAACCCCATCCCCAATGACTAATAACTGTTGTTTCAGAGTCTACCCTTTTAAAGTCTATTGTCTTCCTGTGATCACTTTAACCCCAGAAAGGAAACATCTTGCTTGAATTATTATATTACCTTTCTAGTTGGTGTCCCTGAATCCACATATAGTGAGGTAATATATTTTTTTATTTTATTTTTTTATTTCTACTCATACAACTTTAACAGGTACACCAGTCACCTCCCTCCCTCCAACCTCCCACCGCCCTATGCCCCCCTCCCCTCCTCCCTCCTCCCTTTCCCCCAGTGCCTCCCCCTCCCATCCCTGGAGCATCCTTTAATGTGCATGCCAGACTCTCCTGTGGGTCCTCCTCTCTGATGAGGTGCAAGGGCCCAGGGGCATTTCCCAGAACCCTTTCCTGTGTTCCTCTTAAGCATAGGAACACTACTGTGGCTGTCAATCCCTTGCCTCCCAGGATCTTAATGCCTTTAGCAAATGCTAGACTTTGTGGGGTCAATAGTGTGTTGGGCATTGCGTGGGGCATGCAAAGTCCAGTTATGATAGCTTCGGCCCTAACCTGTGTGGAGTATCTTGCATATCATTACTCCTCCCATCCTTGTGCTCTTACAGTCTTACCGCCCCCTCTTCCGCAAATTTCCTGAGCTTCAGGATGGGGAGACATTAGGCTGGCCTAGTTCCAGGTAGTTGATATCGAGTCTCTGATGTTCTGGATTGTGGTTTGTTGATTTTTTTTTTCCAGTTTTGCTGCTCCTGCAATGCCCTTCACTCCATCCTGATGGGTATTGGATGTCACCCCCTGGCCAGAGATAAAAAGCTGTTAAACTAGAGTCTTGTTATAAGAGTATATTCAAAGGTAAATGTAATAAAGGTAGGAAACCACAGTAAGGGAGGGGTCAATCACTCATTTGCAAAATGGTTACTTTTTATCTGCCAGACTATATGCCCTCCCTTTCTGGTGAGATCATACCCCATCAGTTGTAAATGATCAGGAACGAAAGTCTGTGAACTTAACCAGATGTCTCATTACTCATTTGCAGTCTTTGATGGTGGCCTATTTTCTCTGCTGTAACATGGTCCCCTCTCTCCTTGTTTCTGGTGTGGCCTTCCTACTGCATCCCTCCTATTCATATTCCTTGCAATTACTGTAGGTATTACAGAGATTTATCCTTGAGTGTCTCTAGGTGGGTTTGGTACTAGGAGCCACCTACTAGGAAGTACATATGGCACTTAATTTTCTGGGTGTGGGATACTTCACTTAATATAATTGTTTCTAATAACATCCATTTCCCGGCAAATTCCATTAATTTATCATTTTTGATGGCTGAGTAGTACTCCATTGTATAGATGTACCACAGTTTCCTTATCCACTCGTCAACTGTTGGACATTTGGGTTGATTCCATGACTTTGCTATTGTAAACAGTGCTGCTATGAACATGGTTGTGCTTGTGCTATCAAGGTGAATTTTTGCTGTATGGAGGGTTATTCCCAAAAGTGGAATTGCAGGGTCATATGGCATTTCAATTTTTAATTTCTTTAAGAATCTCCAGACAGCTCCCCAGAGTGGCTGTATGAGCCTGCATTCCCACCAGCAATGTAGAAGAGTTCCCTTTTCTCCATATCCTCCCCAGCATTTGGTGTTGTTTGTATTGTGGATTTTTGTTTTGATTTGCATTTCCCTGATGGCTAAGGATGTGGAGCATTTTTTAAGATATTTGTTAGACATTTTAATTTCATCTCTAGTAAAGTTTCTTTTAAGTTCCAGGGCCCATTTTTTAATTGAGCCATTTGTTTCCTTGGTGTTTAGTTTTCTAAGTTCTTTGTGCACTCTGGATAATAGAGCTCTATCAGATATGTGGTTAGTAAAGATTTTCTCCCATTTTGTGGGGAGATAATATATTTTAATATATTATGATTTATTTCCTTTTCCTGTACTTATCAATACTTGAATTTTCTTGATTCTGACCACTAAGATGATGTATATATTGATTTAAAGGAGGATTTATTTTAGCAAATTCTAAACATGATTAAAAATCAAAGTGCTTAGTGAGTTTTTAATGTTTTATGAGATATTGTCCTGTTTTCTTTACAGCTACTTGATTTCTTCCTGTATTTATCTCTTTTGATTCTTGGATTTTTGTCTCAACTGGTGTCCTTTCTTGACCTGTGCATAAGCAGTACCTTGGGTCTGTCTTACAATTTTGTGTTATGCTTGGTGGACTTAGAACTTATTTTTCCATGATTCTCATCAAGAATGGTACTGTGTACAGGTGAACTTCCCTGAACTTTAGAATGCCAAGATTATTTAATGGCCGTCTGTTACAATTCTCTTTATTTTGCTAATATTAATCCTCGTGAGACATGTTATCATGTACTGCATTAGAGTGCAGATCCAAATTAATGACACTAGAATGGTGTTATTTTCTTCCTTTCTTTTTCCATCCTTGTTCTTTCCATGTCTCTTTATTAGTTAGAAAAGTACTTATGAAAAGTAATATTTCTTAAATATTTGCTTGGTGATTGAATGAATTTTGAATAGACATTTAGTCTACTAATACTTGTATACAGCATATCTTGTATTGTTTAACTTCAGGATTTATCACCTTTGGCTGGGAAGTTGTGAGTTCTGTCTTAATGTGACTTTATACTCAGCATATACCATGCAAGAGGATGTAGAAGTGTAAGTGTTAGAGGACTATAGAGGCTCATGTGATAAGTCTGGATATGTCCATGTATTTAAAAGGTTATATGACAAGAAGCTGGAGTTCTAAATATAGGTAGGTGCACAGATTTCGTTGATTTTGAGAGACCAGTCTCAATATCTCTTTGTAACTACAACATCATGGGAGGGTAAGATATTTTGGGTTCAGCATAGACTTCAAAAAACTTAATAAATTAACTAATTTTATTTGTCATTTAATTCAGTCTTTCATTACATAAGTCCCTAGTGTTCGCTGATTCAATACTTTTAAGGACAGAAAATAGAGTTTGTAGTAGTTGATTGAACCTTTCCCCACAGGACTGACTCTAACAAGTTTACTTTCACTAACTCTCCAAAGTCTTCTGTATATATTGAACCATGGGACAAAAGCTCAATTCTAATTTAAAAAAGATAATCGGAATAAAAAAGCTCATTGGAATCACTTGTAATATTGCTCTTAAGTTGAAGCTCCTTAGAGATAGTTGTTACAGTTCTATAATGGTCACCAGGGCTATGTTGACAAACCAAGAAGGTGAGCAGGGAAAGATAAAAAGAAAGCACAAAGTGTGCATTGAAAATAGCAAAATAGGAAAGTTTAGACTTGCTATTCCTTGTTTACCCTTAGTTAGAGACATGAGGTTGGTTACTTTTTGCTGCATAATGAATAGAATGTATCATATATCTGGCAAGAACAGAACATATCTTATTTATAAGATGTGTTCTCTAATGCTCAAATTAATGTGAAAACACAATACTCTAATGTTAAACCTTACATGTAGATAACTTATTTTTCAGCATTGAACTTAATTAATGTTCTTTTAAAAGTTAAGAGAGATTTAGAGGGGAGTAAATATGATAAAATATGGTATATACATGTGCAATATGTAACTGTCACAATAAAACCTATTATTTTGTAGGATTAACATATGCTAATAAAATTTTATTGTATATATTTAAGCTCTACAATTTTATGACCTGATTATAGGTTATGAAACAGTTAAACAAATTCTGTATTCTTACAGCTTCTAAAAGACATCTTGGGGTCTACAGGCAAGAGAACTCCTTTTGTTAAATACTAAACAAGCCGGAAGAATTTCACAAAAGAGAGGAATTATAGACAAGATCTCTTACAGGCTAATATTATTTTGCAATACGTTATTTGTTCTCATATTGTCTTTAAACATACCTGTAGCTGTGCCAATGGTGATTATTTCTATTATTTTTCACACGACACAAAGTGCAGTCAGTATTATTTCTTGAAGAGTCTTGTGCTTGGGAGATAGTCAGTGGCAAAAGGTGTCTTTTGAAAGCAAATTGCAAACTCAGAGTACTTGAAGTTCCAAGTCCCCAAGCATTCCTTACAGTGTGGCCATAGATGAATGTAACTGTATTAAAGGGAGTTGGGTCTTTTTCATGTTCTCATGATCCTCAAGATGTGGTGTTACATATTATGGTTCCCTTGGTAGTTACCAAAGGACTATATACCTGGAGATAGCAGTACTAATGTTGGAGAGACATACTAATTTATTTTTTTTCCAGAAATACTGGTGTGAGTTGGTAGCCTTAGTGTCTTGAACATCCATTCTGACTTAACTAGCTATCCCTTGATTGCATCCATGTTTTCTGGCTGATCATGAACTGTGCCGACAACAGATAATCTTATTGGATATTAACTTGAACCTCACATTTCTGCACTGTGTAGCCCTCATATTTTCTAGGCTACTCAGAGAAGTGTGTGAGGTGATATGGTGACATAACTGCATGCATGTGTGGTAGTCTTTTTTTTTTAAATATTTTATTTATTTATTCAATTCTGCGTGTGTACCTGTGTGCGTGTGTGTGTGTGTGTGTGTGTGTGTGTAGAACCATGGACGAATTAGGGAACCACCATGGACGCCTCCACCTCCTCCTTGTTTACTCTGCCCCAGGATTCACACGCTCCGCCCTACCAGGACCAGAAACGCAGGCCACCCCTGCTTTTGCCTGGCGTCTATACGTGGGGTCTAGGATCCGAACTCAGGACCTTCTGCCTGGAAGGCAGAGGCTTAACCCCTGAGCCACCTCTCCAATCCCCGTGTGGTAGTCTTTATTTACTATGCTTCCTTTTTCCTTTCTGAATTAAATGGTAGAGGTAGTATGATTGTAATTCTACAAATATATTTTGATTGCAGATATTGATGATTCTGTTTATAAACCTTAAGACATAATGTGGTAAGTTCAGAAAAGCAAGAAAACAAATGAACATAGAAACTGAGCACAAAATCAAACCCATAGGCAGTTTTCTATCCTATCTGGAATGTGACTAAAATTAACATTTTAATAAAAGGCAGGTATGAATTTACTCAGCAAATGCTTCTTGAATATCCACCATGCACAAGAGCACTGTGCTAGATATATTAGAATAGGCTGCAGGATGGAATTCCAATGAAGTTGAGGATGAAACTTGTTAGTGATTTTCTTTCAGGCAAGTGTGTGACTATAACTTATCAAATGCTGCAGGAGCAAGTGAAGGTAGCATGAGAGGCACACTGGAGGTGTGATCTAAGTCAGGGGAAATCTTTCTTTCACATTTGAGCCCTTAGGAATGAGCAGGAACAAGGGAGAGGAATGGGGAGGACATGTGGAAGAAACCATTCCCTGATATTGAGGAAGGGAAGAAGAATGGTCAGTGCGCTTGTATAGGAAGAAGCATGGCAAAGTCTTTTGTCTTGGGGAAGGCAGTTGGTGTAGTCATTGTCAATTCTTTTGAAGAAGTCATTTAAAATGCTTATCCCAGTGATATTTTTGATGCTTAGGCTATTTTTGGGATGACGTCCATGACCTGGACTTCAGATATATTTTGAGACATGAAAAGTTCATTTTCAGGAACATTTCATTTTTCATTTGAGAGAGGGAGAGTATGAGGAGAAAAGGAGAGTGAGAGTGAGCAAGCGAGACGAGGGAAAGGGGGAGAGAGAGTGAAAAGGAGAGGGAGAACAAGAACAGAAGAGTGGAAGTCAGAGGACAACTTTGGACGTCAGTTCTCTTCCCACTGTGTGTGCTTTGGGGGTTTGAGCTCAGGTTTCCAGGGTCTCAGTCAGACACTTTCACCCAGTTAGCCATCTCACTGGTTTAAAAAAAAAAAGCAGCAAAGACTGTCTTATAGTATAATCACACTAAACAGTAGATCTATTTCAAAAGGGTTTTCAATTATTTACAGAAATTAAACCTATCCACAAGAGTAAATTTATTTACAATTTTTATCATAGGTAATGTGAGCTATGAAGTTAATTTGAAAGTAAGAAAAAATGTGTTTCCATTTGTAAAAGTTGACCTTTTAAGATAAGAATTACATGCTTATGATCAGAAGCTGAAAAATTTAAATTATATAGGTTTACATCTGATTGAGGTAAGTGGAGTGTTTTTGCATTAAAATTTTGAACTGATTACTCTTATTCAAATACCCTTAGGAAAATAATTTTCTGTAGCCTAATCTACTACAAAGACTAGGCTATTTACAGTAGGTGTGTGAATGTGCCAGTGACTGTCCCTATGTGCAGAAAATAAAATGTTAGGGAAGGTATGCGGAATTGGGGAGTGTAGAGCAAAGATTCATTTCAGATACTGTCTTTCATTAGCTGTGTAATATTCAACCCATTAAAGTCACAGACTCCTTTCACTTATAAAATGGTAGCAGCATTAATTATACAATATTTTCTAGATAATAAAATTGCATTTAGAAGTGCTTGATAAGCTAAAAATTACTTTATGATTTATATGTATTTACTTTTATGGGTTGTCAAATAAGTTAGTATGCATCTGTAACATCTGAAATAATCAGGTCAAAATAAGTGCAAACCCATAGCTGAGCATCTTGGTTAAAAAGGAATCATTTTGTTTAAAGTGATAGTTTCAAATTTATATTATTATATATTTATTTTGCTTTTTTTAAAAAAACGTTTATTCATATCAAAAAGAATTCACCAGTTGCTGGAAACAATGTATTTAAGTGCTTACATCTTTTCAGTGATATGTGTAGAATTGGATAGAGGGAATTAGAAGAAAAAGTTGGAGCAGATAAGGGCTGGATCTGGTTGAAAAACATTAAGGATTAGGACCAGTTAGAGACCAATAAATCAGTAAATCATCAACTGAGTTGATATTTAATTTGTAGATTACATGCTGACTTTAGAGACCATAATGGAAAGAGGAATGCTGCTGGGTATGGAATAATCTAAAAATATATCTAAAACAGATTTACTCACAGAGAATAGATGATAATATGATGATATGGGTATATTCTTTTTTATGTGACTGTGTTGGCTTGATATATGTGTATATGCATCTTTTTTGCTATATGGGCATACTTGTGTGTACAGGTGAGTGTACACGTGGGTGTGTATGGAGGTCTGAACGCTAGATGCTAGGAGTCATCTTGATTGTTCTTCCACCTTCTTCATTTGAGGCTGGCTCTCCAGCTAAACCCAGATCTTACCTGTAGAGCTAGGCTTGCTAGCCAGCTTGCTGTGGGGATTCTCAGGTTCTGCTTTCCTGGGCTGGAGAGGCAGGCATTTTACCTACCATCTGAGATCAGAACTCAACTCTTTTGCCTGTATGTCAGATGCTTTAACCACATAGTTATGTTCCCCAGTTCAGTGTGGGGCTATTTTAAGATTACTGGAACCTTCAGGAAATAGTCTCTTAAAATTGCTGTAACTGTAATTATGAAATAAAAGTAATAATAGTTGATAAAGTATCTTTGGTCATGGTTATTTTTCAATTCGTGGGAAAATTATTTATTTATAGTATAGCATTTAGGCAAATTTTGATTGAGATGGTGTAATTATATAACCCACTATATAGTTACTGTGTATGGTACTTAGAAAGATACCAGAATGGACATTATTCATGGCTCTTTAAAAATGGATAACTGATGACATGTTAAAATTAAACAAGAAATTAATATAATTGTGTACATATCTTGCAAATTTGCTGTACTTTAGAAGTACGGTATTATACAAGCAGATGATAAAAGCTCCATTGTCGCATTTTTATTGCTTCATGAGATCAGAAGGAGAGCATACCACTTATTTTCAGTGTTCTGGTCCTATGCAGTAGCTTGAACATTGAAGAGATGTGCTGCTCTGTGGCTCGAGCCATTCATTTTTCAGAAAAGGAAAAGGGGTTGGGAAAATGCATAATTTCCCTTCCCCTCTCCCAGTGGCAACATTGAGAAGATACCTTGTCCCATTTTTATTTCTTCTGAGATTTTACTGCTGGCAGCCAGATGTGCTGAAACTCCTGACGGCAGCATCTATTCATTGCGTGTTTTTAATAGGCTTAGAGAAATATGAGTAGAGTACATGAAAGCAGCTCCGCTTCACACTTCAGCTGGGAATGTCCAAAAAGCTTACTGCTGTTTAGAATTCTTGCTACAGTCAGGAGAAAGACGAAAGCTGCTCGAGTACTGAATCTTCCACGACTGAATTAGAAGAATAATGACTGTACAATTAGCTATCAACCTCTGCTCATTTAAGCACAGTTTTTACAGAGCTCAGGAGAAATATGGAACTTGATTGGCATGTTTTTATTTGATGGTGGCTGCAAATAGATGACTTTTAAAGACAGGTGGTAAGGAAAAATAAGAGAAGGGCTAAAAAGAAGCAAGAAAATGCAATTTGAGACGTTGCGCCAGGTCTGCAGTTCTGTTCTATCTCATTTCCACGGGGTCTTTTCATCCCCACCAAATATTTTACAAAATGAGATTTTTGGACAAACGCTGAACAATGCAAGGTGAGTAGAGCTAATTTATATTTCCTCTGTAATTATTATCAGAACAGTAGTCTTATGTCTTTTATAACATTGTTTGCAATTGAAATGTTAGTAACATAAGATGCTTTTTTTTTTTTTATAAAAATACAGTTATTTTCTACTTAGCATTCTTTATTTTAGTTTAAGAAGGAAATTGTCCTTTAGAGCACAAAAAAAAAAAAAAATCTTAAATTTAAGTAGACTGACCTCTGAAGCAATACAGACCCGGCTGTTTTTACTGTTTCTTTTCCTAATAAATAGAATGATTCACTTAAAATGCCTGGTAGATAGATGTTTTCTTTGTGATCACGGCAATGATTACACTGCATATGTAAGGATGGGGCTATATAATCATGTGTGATTTGTTGGAAAACGTGAATTAGCAATTGTGCATGCTCTTGTAAAACACGCAGAAGATGATTTCGAGGTCTAAGGCATTTCTTCATGCAGGATCAATAGTCACTTTTGAGCAAGCTATATCATGGAGCTGCAAGCATAGCTTTGCATCGAGCCGGCTACTTGGAAGGATTCTTTGTTATAAATTCCTGTTACTCTTTCAACTGATCATTTTTCTGTGTGTGTGGTGAAGGTGGTTCTGTTATGAGCATATGTTCTAGATGGTTTGTTTGGCTTTCAGTGAAAGAGATAATCTGTTAAAGAAAGCCTTAAAATGCACTTTTATCACTCGGCTCTTCCCTCACTTTAGTAGTATGGCTATTGGGAATTTCTCCAGTTTTATGCCAAGTATAAAAATGACCCCATTTTAACTAAATGTATATAGAGAAAGAGTGCAGAAGAAATTCTTTGAGCATGATAATACCCTGAAATGTTCTGGAAACTGACAGGGGACTAATAGTGCCTAGAATACAGAATGGTTTTGTTGGTTTGTTCATTTTAGGATCTCTGAACACTGTGAGGCAGCCTATTTTAGAGAGTTAAAAAAGCCAATTATACAATATATATGTTAAGTTAGCAAGTGAGAAAGAGGTTCTTAAAATTTATTATCATTTAAAATTTTTTGGTAGCAAATATATTTATAACCTTTTATTTGAATATAAATAAAACAATTTTTTAGTAAAATTATACTTTTTTTCCTCAGTGCAGTTTTGTTTAGTGGACTAAGTTAATTTTTTTCACCTTTTATTTTCAGACCAGGAACAGCAATATAAGGAATGTTAGCATATATAGTCATAGGCTACCAGTGATTAATACATAATTTTCTTTCATTCATCCATATATAACCTTGCTATTTATGATTTGTGATGAAATTATATATACGTATGTCATATTATATTAATGAAAAAATAAGCAGTGTGGTTTTTGAAAAATTTCCATGTCTCAAAGCTATCAGAGTTTTGGAATCTGCTCTCATCCTTTGCAATCCCATCTCCACTTTATTTTTTTTTTTGTATTTTTTTAATGCTGAGAATTTGTGTGACTTTAGATGCGTCTTCACTGTAGAAAGGTACTGTTGGCATTGTAAGGAAGTGGCTTTAAAGTTGGTCTTGCAGCCCCGTTACTGTGCCTTTTTTTTTTTTTTTTTTTGCCTCATCTTCCAATTTATTCTGTGGTCATGCTTATAATTCTAGTGCTTTTATCAAAATAAGTTGCGAAATTTCTAATGTTTCCATATTGTCTCATTTACTTTGATTCATAGCTAAAGTAATGTGAAAAAATTAGTCAATAATGAATAAATCTTGTTTTTGGTGATAATTCAGATTAGATACAGGGATCTTTTAAGTTTTTTTTTTAATCTGCTTAAATTCTCTTAAAAGCAAATAATAGTGCCTAGGCACAATGTAATACAGATCAGAGCCTGGGCATTAACATTTCAGATAACATTGAAGCAAAAATATGTGGATTAAAATTTTATTCTTGAAGTACGATGTCATGGAGGAACATAACCTGAGCATTTCACTACAAAATGTGATTTTTGCAACAGAACTTTTTCTTCCTAAATTATAAGCCTTTCAACTTCACCGATGGGACACTAATAGTTTTGAGGTTTCAAATTATATAACTGTCACTTCTGAAAAGAATAGTTTTTGTTGCTACTGTAGGACTGGCATGAATTAATAGTTTAGTTGAATGAAATATTAATTTCTTTTATTATAAAATTAATTATGATCTTTAAAATGACAGAAAAATAACATAGATTTGTGCAGTTATATTACATTCTGAATTGCTTTCAGGAGAAATTGCTTGAATATTATATATCAGTTGTGGAAAATCTGTTATGGAATGTGCACCCTATCAAATAGTTTTGAAAAGTGAGACCTTTCTTAGGTAATTAATCACATACTGAAGACTTAACTTTAACTAGGTTTTAGGTGGTAAGGCAGTTGTTTTCTGTGATATATTAGCAGCAAAATATCAAAAGATAAGAATTTCTATGTGTTGTAAAAGCATCTCCAAGTTCAACTTATCAAAAAGGAAAGATTTTTAAATACACTGGTAATAACATGTGCATTATTAATCAATGTACTGGAGATTGGCATGGATAAGTAAATTGTTTTTTAATCTAATTTATAATGGCTAATTATGAGTGGAAATTATTATATTATTTTAGACTAATTTTTGATTAGTTTAAGATAACAAATATCTAATTTATAATGGCTAATTATGAGTGGAAATTATTATATTATTTTAGACTAACTTTTGATTAGTTTAAGATAACAAATATCTAATTTATAATGGCTAATTATGAGTGGAAATTATTATATTATTTTAGACTAACTTTTGATTAGTTTAAGATAACCATATAGCATAATAATTTTCTTACATGGTGAAACTTCTTATTCTCATGTCTGTATGGTCCTCGAATACCTTTTAATGTATGAAGGAGGTGGCAGGATGTTCTATTCTTCCACAGCTTCAATGAGACGACTGATGATCCTGCAAAAGAAAACAAGAAGCTGCTCATCCCACAGAAATCTTTATAGAGAAGTTTTCATGAAATGGCACTGTAGATTCTTGTTACCAAGTCTTTCAACTGTAAATTCGTGTTTCCTTAATTAAATTATTTATCTAGGACAGAAAGATAATTATTTTTATCATCAGTAAAAAAGTCTTTATGTATTGACTTTGTCAATAATTCTATTTTCTGTGACCCTGTTTTTGAAAGCAAGTTTAGATGTATTTGAATTCTACAAGATGTAGCTATAAATTTAAACAGAGATAGATAGATTAAAATAATAGTTTATTATAGTGAGTTATCAAGTGCTTTGGGCAGTATTCAAATGAACACAATAATGATGACTTTTGTAATATTAGTATAAAAATTTATTTAATCCTATAGAATTTTCTGTTTTTTTTAAAAAGCATTTTCTTATGTAGTGAAAAAAAGTCTCATTTTTCTCTAGATGTAGTTATTTTTGGTCACTAAGTAAGTTAGAGTCAATCTCTATGCTATGCTGTCTGGTGACCCAGGGCCATAAACCGGATTTTATTCAGATCAGATATTATAAAGTCTTTCTCTTCCTGGCATCAATGCAGTTCTGACTTTCATATTAAAAGCAAGTAAAATAAACTTAGTAGAACAAAGGACAATTGGATCTGTTGGCATTTTTAATGGCAAGTAAAGGAACTTATATGAGCTTGTTTGATGGAGTAGTTGTAGTTTGTATGTTGTTCTGACAATGATTACCATCCTATACGTTTTCTCTCTCAAAAGTAAATTACAATATCACTTTAGTTATCAAAATGAATTGTAAAGTCTATAAATTTGTTTAATATAAATAGATTCATTTTAGTAAAACATCATAATTTGAAACATCAGTACTTGAATTATATTTATTCTGGTAGTATTTTTGGTAACAAGTACTTTAATCCATTACAGAGAAGTTACTAATTCTTGGGTTTATAATGAAGCTGTTAATTGGTGTTCCTAAGTGTCGGCACAGGCTTTTGCTATTGTCCCTGCACATTAATGGCTACTTTGACATTGAAGGAGTAGCATGCCTTCTTTCAGAGCTGTGAGGTGCAGTCTGCACAGCATGCATTGCTTGGACTTGGCATGGTCCCTCTGCAATGAATTTTTCATTTTATGAATGCATTTTATGAAAAGTCTGTATTCAGAGATATTGAGAACTCCAAAGTTTGGCATGTAGAACTTATGTAATAAGTAAACATATTAAATTGTGTGTAATAATTATTATAAGCATAGAAGATTATCTGAGCATAATTGCTTGTTTTTGATTTCTGAGTAAAATGACTATCAATTCAGTTATGCATTTCACTGACATATTACTAAATTATTTTCTATGGAGCTTAATTGCATGCCACAATTATTAACTTAGATACTTAGTGTAATATTGATAGTTTTTAAGTATTTTAATGAAATAATAAATTGCTGATAGACAACTGGCAAACTTGATTTTTATTTTTTAAAATTAGTTACAACTTTTTATCAAATTCTATATGATCATAAATAATATGAGAAAAGTTAAATAAACACATGCGCTATGGCATATGCACCCACCCATCTCTGTCTGTCTGTCTGTCTATCTCTCTATCTGTTTTATACACAACACACTCCTCACACTAATAGTAATAAATTAAAAGAAAAGGGCCTTCGAGATGGTGTAGGAAGGAAAGGCACTTGTGATCATGTCTGATGCACCGATTTTGGTTCCTGGAAACCAAGTAACTGTTGAAGGAGAGAACTGATTTCAAAGTTGATATCTGACCTCCACCTCCATGCTGTGGCATTTATGCCCACACATAAACATCACATATTCTAATAATAAGATAATATTAAAAATAAATAAAAAGTTGTAAGTTAATTAAAATAATATTAAAATAACTGCTAGTAAACTTAAATTTTTGGTGCAACTTGTTGCTTAGTAAGATAAATTCATTCCATATATGTTATGGTTCTGTAGACTATCTTCATTTTCATTTGTGAACTATTCACAATTCATGGTTGCAGCAGACTAATTCCTTACAATGATGTAGAATTTGAATTTAGCTTCTGAATTTGAGAAGTTCTCATGTATGTACATTTTTAACAAGCAAAAGAGGGAAAATGGCTGTTGCACATTACCATTTCAGAGTCTTGAAATGTATGGCTCTTTTTGCTTGCACTTCTCAAACTTTAATTTTACAGAGAGAATTCTTTCTTCTGAGTCTAACTCTGGAGCATCTCTGATTCAGAAAGTGAGACATGAGGTCCATGCTGACTTCTGAGAGTTTGAAGACTATTCGAGCCAGGGCTCTGATCTTTACCCTCAATGGCTCCCCACCTACAATGGCTTGCTACCTATTTCTTGAAATAGGGGTTCTCCTTGAAGTTAGAGCTCATCAATTCAGCCACCCTGATTTGCCAGCAAGCCACAGGGATCCTTCTGTCTCTGCCTCCCCAACCCTGGGATTACAAATGTTCACATGGCTGTGGGCCAGAACTCAGGTCCTCCTGTTTGTGCAGTGAGCACCCTACCGACTGAATTAGTGAGCACCCTACCGACTAAACTATATCCCCAGCACAACTTTCAGTGTTCTGAGGAACATCTGTATTGACCTCCATAGCAACTGTACTAATTTTCATTCCCACCAGCAACTATAAAGTTCTTTTTTGTGTATAAGGGCTGCTTCTTTCCTGTCTTCATCAGTATTTGTCATGTTTTCTCTATGATAGCCATTCTGTCTGGGGTATTGGAATCCTCTAAGCAATTTTTATTTGTACTTTGCTGATAGCTAAAGATGCTGAACATTTTTCATGCATTTATTGGTTATTTGTATTTCTTTCGAGAGCTGTGTAAATTAACTTGTCCACTTCAACTTACTGTTTGGATGATTTTTGTTTGGGTATTGAATTTTTTGAGTTTTTTAAATATTAGGTATGAATCCCCTGCCAGCTGTATATTGGCAAGATTTAGCTATTCTGTGGGCTGTGCTCCTCTCTGCTGTTTCCTTTCCTTTGCTGTACTTAGGTTTTTCATTTTGCATATTCCCCTCCATTTTTCAGTTCTTGCTATTATTTTCTGAGCTGTTAGAATAATTTTTAGAAATTTATTGCTAATGTTTATATCTTGAAGTAGTTTTCCAGTATATTCCTCTTATAGCTCCACAGTTTCAAAATTTCACATTGATTCTCATTCTCTCTCTGTCTCCCCCCCCCCCCGCCCCACAATTGTGCATGCATGTGGAGTCCAGAAGTGGAGATTTGGTGTCTTTCTCAGTCACTTTCAATTTTCACTCAAGTCTTTGGGGCTGGATCTTTCATTTTATGTGGAGCTCACCAGTTTGCATAGACGAACTGTCCAGGATCCCTGACATCCTTCTGTTCTGTTTCCCATCTCAATTTTTACTTGATTGGTTTTGTTGGATTTTTTTTTTTTAAACTAGCAGGAAGGGTAACGTGTTTTTATTTATTTATTTATTCAATTGTGTGTATGCATGTGTGTGTGTGAACTTGGGAACCGCCATGAACCACCTCCACCTCCACCCTACCAGGACCAGAAATGCAGGCCGCCCCCGCTTCCCCCAGCGTCTATACGTGGGGTCTAGGATCCGAACTCAGGACCCGTTGTTGGAGTGATCATATTGTCAAGATACCTTTTTTTTTTGCCACTTTCATTGAAAATCAGGTAGCTCTACCTGTGTGGATTTAATTCTGGTCTCCTATTCTATCCCTGTTGATCTTCATATAGTTTTGTGCCAGTACCATGCTGCTTTTCTTGCTATGACTATAACATAATTTCAAAATCAGATACGGTGATACCTCTCTCTGCTTCATGGTTGGATCTTATACTTGTTAGCCCTAAACATATTCACTTCTAGTTCCAGTAGTGGCATATAAGGTTGGTTATATTCTGTGTAAGCAAGCAGTCATGTCAAACAAATGGAGACAGCATTTACTTCTTTTATAATATTCATGCCTTTTGTATCTTTTCTTGTCTTATTACAATCATCATGCTTACAATCAGCAATATATTGTCAAAGAAAGTTAAAAAGTCTCAGTATGATGTTTGACTTATATTTGACTTTAGACACATTTTAGAATTTGCTTATAATCACAGTATAATGATTGAACTTTACTTCAGATATTTACCCTTTCATTTTTTGTGCATCAAATTTCCATTATAGTTAAAGTTGTACATTTATCCTTTGTAAATTGATGTTGTATTTTTCTCTGAGCTGTTGAAATAAACGTGCTTTTGTCTGACAGCCAAATAAAACAAATTGCGGGAGTCCCCCACTTTAGTTACAGCTTTCTAAAAATGATGACTTTGGATTTGTTAACTGCTTTTTTTTTGTAGATACCAAAATTATCATTGTTGTGTTACTTTTACTCTGTTAATACTGCTAATACTGTTAGTTCTAATTTGAATTAAACCAGCAGCATTTCTTGGTAATGGGATATTAATCATCTTATGTATTGCTGCTTCATATGTTTTTTGATTTTGGTAGGCAAACAATGCCTACCAAATGTTCATATAAGACATTTTATAGTTTTCTTTTATTGAAACATCCTTTGTAGATTTTGGAATTAGGACTGCTCTGACTTTCCAAAATGAATTTAGAACTTTTTGTTTCTTTGTTTTGTGAATATTTTATGTAAATTGAATTATTTATTCCTTATATTGTAGATTGAATTTGTCAGTATAGTCAAGTATACATGTTTTGAAAGTTTTGATAAGGAATTCAATTTTTAATATAAAAGGACTATTTACATTTTATTCTAATATATGTCTAAGTTGTGGTTTTATTTTTCAAGAGACTTTCTATTTCGTCTGAGCTAATTAATTTGTCATAATATTTTTGTAATTGTCCTCTTCAGTATTAATTGTCCTCTTTAGTATTAATTATCCTTGTATTCTGGCCTTGGTATTTCATACAGTCAGATCTTTTCATTTAGAAATTGTCATCTTTTTTTGTGTGGCGCTCTTAATTTTCTCTTGTTTTCTAATATTTTGCATATTACTTTTATCATAAATGTCCCTTTCTTTTATGTACCACAAATTTAATTTCCTCTTTTCTGAGCTTCTTACTGTAGAATGTTGATTTCTTCTTCATGTATGTTAAAAGTATCTTAATTTGTGAACTATTGATTTAAACATACCATATTGTTATTTATTTTCTGATGCGACTTTATTCTGGTAGAGGACATACAAGTTTAAATTTTTGTTCATGTAGTTTAAAATTATTAAGATTTGTTTTGTTGTCTACTGTAAGGTTGTCTTGGTAAACATCTGACATATATATAGTCGAAAATGTGTATTTTGTGTTCAGTATTGTAGTCTTTGGATATCAGTTGTGTGATAATGTTTCATAGTGTCATCAGACTTTCTGATTCCATAATGATTTACCTTAATTTTTCTCTTAGTGCATCTCTTTTACATCTGTCACCCTTTGCTCTGTTGTCTTAAAGCTCCGCTGTGTTTTCTTGACTATTGACTCTTGGTAGATACCTCTTGTACTTTAGGATTGCTTTGTCTATAGTCCTTTTTTTAATAGTCATCCATATTTAGTGTTAATTTACAACCTAATTCCTCATATTTCCAAACGCAAATAATCAATGACTTTTGCAAATGCATCTATCTAATTGTTCAAGAGGACATTGGGAAGTCTCATGTTCAGCCTGGAAGAGAATTTTTCTTTTCTTTCTGAATGGTGAGTTAACATTGTCTGGGAACAAATACTGAAGGAGAGCCATAGTCTGAAAGTGACTTAGACTCAAATTGATTCCTTTCCAAGTGGGGACTGTGTAAACCAGGCCTGAGCTTCACTAAGCACCAACCACTGCTGAGTCCTGAACACAGGTTCTCCAGGGTAAGTGCACACTTTGCTTGACCTCTTTCCTACTTTTTTGGGTAATGTTAACTCTTTTTTCATTTTTCTCATCTTTTACATAAATCATATTTCTCTTCAAACTCCCATGATGGTGGCATCACTATGCTTCATCTTATAATCAAGAAGAATAAGGTTCAGGGAACATATCAAACAGTAATCTTTCTTTTGCTGAAACAGAAAACCATCTAAAAATAACTATGCATAAAGAGTAGCTGTTGTAAATAACAGAAAACCCAACAGAGCCAAACTAAACACTAGCACTAGACTTGGGCTCAGCTAGATTCATGTGCTTACAAGAACACAAATGCCCGCATCTGAGTCCTGGGTTTGCCTCTGCACCTGAGTACTGGGGATGCCCCTGCATCCATGTCTTAGGTATGCACCCGCATCTGTGTCCTGGGTATGCACCTGCATTTGTGTCCTGGGTGTGCATCCTATGTTGGAGGTGGTGGGAAAAATCTGCAGGATAGCCCTGTATTCTGTATAGCTTCTTTTTGGGTCTAAATAGTGAAAACTGCATCTTGTTGGGTTTTTCTACAAATCCCCAAATTACAAGCATATATCATTTTATTTCATGGTAATATAACTAACCATTCATGCATACTGTGTTTATGGCATGTTTTTCCTCCAGTCTTCAAATGTCTGCATCTTTTTTACAAACTATGTATTGTAGAGATGGTACGTAATCAGCTCTTATTTTTTTCCCTTCAAATAACCAGTTTTTGCCTTTTTGTTTATTTAATGTGTGTGTGTGTGTGTGTGTGTGTGTGTGTGTGTGTGTATGTGTGTATCAAAGGGCACTGTGTCCCTGTGGAGGACCAAGGATGACTTCAGGAATCATCCTAGATTGCTTCTACCTTCTTTTGCTCCCCTCTGGGATTTCCTGGCTCCACCCACCAGGGCCAGAAGTTCAGGCTATTGCCATTCCCGCCTGATGTTTTTTTTACGTGGGACCTGGGATCTGAACTCAGGGCCTTTGCTTGGGAAGCTGAGTCTTAACCTCCGAGCCATCTCTCCAGCCCATTTTTGCCTTTTTAAAAAGGATATTTCGTACATTAAAATTTTAATTTGGCATATCTGAATTTAGATGTGTTTCACTGAGATCTTTGCTTAGATATTTGTTTCATTTTGAATCTTTTTTCTTCTCTGCCTTTAAAAAAGCTTAGGTGAAATGTTTTAGAGTTCCATTTTATCAGCTTGCTTACTGTACATATATTATGTGCAGTTTATATTATGACATTTAATATTAAAATTTAGAAATTTTATAGCAGTATGAATTCATGTATTTTATCCTTTTGCCTTATATACTTTTTTATAGGTGTTTAATTTCTGTACACTTTATGTTTTCATTAGAGTGTTTTAATTTTTAGAGGCCTTTTGTTTTTCAACCATATTATTAGAAATCAATAGGTTTTTAATACCTATTCACATTTTTTCTCATTTCAAAAGTTATTATATTTAAAGATACAAATATTCATTTGATAGATTCTTTCTTCAGCCTAGAGAATCTCTTTGGTATTTTTGGAAATTCAGATAAATATTTCTTTATTTATCTGATATGAAACAAAACTTTAGTATTCATTCCTTGCGAATATATTTTGCTAAATGTAGAATTTTATGTACCATCGTTAGGTACAGGTGCCAAATTGACAGTTGAGGGTTTGAGCTCTGAGCACTGTTGAAGAGAATTAGTAATTAAGACCAGAGCAAAACCGAAAGAGATTGGCTAGTTGATGGGGAAGGCCCAGCACATGGTGGGTAGGACTAGGCCCTGGGCAGGTGAATAAGATGGAGGGGACCAGTTGAGAAAGTTGTCATTCTCCAGACTGGTCTGGTCTAGTGAGAATTGTCCCTCTGTCAGCTCAGTTGTTATGTGGATATGGTGTGGATAGTTCCTTTGGCCCTTGGTGTTGATTTGAACTCTTTTACCAAGCTCGACAAGTAAATGTAACTGGATAATTGTAAGCCAAAATAAAAACCCCTTGTTCCCTTAAGCTTTTTGGTCATGTGTTTATCAGGTAACAGCACAGGCTAACTGCAACATCAGGCATCTTGTTTTAAATAGAAATTCTACAGCCAAGTGGCCTTCACAGTGCCTGATGGAGAAACAGTAGTTTGTCATGACAAATCATTGGCATTTTGCTGATTTTTGTTTCTATTTTTCAGTATTTTATGTGTTTTCTCTCATTACTTTAATCTTTTTCCTGTCCATCATTTGTTTGTAGCATCTTAATTGTATTGCCCTCATGTGTTTTTTGTTGTGTTTGTGGTGCATGGGTCTGCTGTCAAGTTTTGCCTTTCATCAAATTTGATGATGTTTTGATGATTCTCCTAGCGTTATTTTCTCTCCTATTTTCCATCTTCCTCTAGTTCGCTAGTTATTTGTATTTTAGATCTTCATAGAGCATAGGTTTCTGTAATTCTTCGTTTTTTTCTTAAGATTTTCTCTTAAGATTGTGCAATTTTATCTATGAAAAATCTAGAAAGTAAATTTTTATTTATTTTTTTGTGTTTGTGTCTGTGTGCGTGTGTGTATCTCTGTGTGTGTGTGTGTGTCTATGTATATCAGAGGACACTGCATGTGCCTATGGAGGTCCAAGAGTCATTTCCGGAATCATTTTGTATTGTGCTACCTCTTACTTGTTTTGCTCTGGTGTTCTCCAGGTTTCATCTTCCAAGACCAGAAGTACAGGCAGCCACCATTTCCATCTGGCATTTTTATATGGGATCTGGGACTGAACTCACGACCTTCTGCGTACAGGGCAGAGACTTAACCCCTGAGCCATCTGTCTGGCCCATTAGTGAATTTTTAACTTCAGACATATTTTTTTGTTTCAGTTTCCATGTGAATCTTTTCCTTTGTTGAGATCTCCTTTTTTCATCCATTTTGAGCACTTTACATACTCTATTTTCTTGTTTTGTTCCTATAGTAGTTTAAAATCATTTTTTTCTAATTTTAACATACAAAATAACTTCTGTTTCTGTTGGTGACTGTTGTCACAGTTTGCCTGCATGTTGCTGATAAATTCACAACCAAATGGCTTAATGGAGCAAAAGGTTTTACTTAGACTTATGATTGTATGGGTTACAGTTCCTTGTTCAACCTGGCAGGACAGCTCAGACCCCTACCAAGGGCCAAGAGAACTGGTCCACCACATCCATACAACCACAGGATTGCTGAGAGGACAATCCCTTCTTGCCAGACATGCTGTATGCTGAAGGATACGAAATTCTTTAAATTTTCTTTATATTTCCCCATTTCTTTTTTTTTTTTTTTTTTTGAGACAAGTGTTCATGTATCCTAGACTGGTCTTGCAGCCAAGTATATATGTCCTTGAACTTTTGATCTTGCCTATCCTCTGGAGTGCTGGGGCCAGACGTGTGTATACCACAATTGTTTTAGGCAGTTCTGTAGATGAAACCCAGGGCTGTGCTCTACCTACTGAGGCATATCCCAAGCCAGCCCTTCAAAGGAACTACTAAAAGGAAGCTTTAAAGGAAATTTCATTATCTTTACAATTAGAATAATTTGGTTAGAGTTGAAATTTTATTTTATTAGGGTAATGAGTATGCAAAAATACAATTATTTTAAATTCTGACCAATTTTTTAAAATTTATAAAATTTCTCAGGCCACAATGTAGTTTTGAAACATATTTCTGAACATAACTTCTTTGAGGTCCTTCCATATTATACCATAATTTCAAAATGTAATGTGGCAATCATAAAAATAGGACATGCTGTGTGTTCTAGAGAAACTGAACAGCTTGTTATAAAACTATTTACACAAAATGTAAATCTGAAGATGAAAATACACTTGAAGCAATGTGTGCTTTAAAGAATATGACCATTTTTCCCATGATGAATATACTGCTAAGGAAGTACTTCTTTACATTCTTTACTATTGGCATTGCAGCGAATACATAGATGAACAGCTTCAATTGAATGTATCCAAGTATAGAGTCCCTCACCTTCATATGCATGAAACTTAAATTTCTTTTTCTAATTATTTTCATATTGGTTAATGCAAAGAAGATTATAATGCAATGTACACATATCACAAATTCATTTTCTACTATTACTTAAATTATCACAGTGTCTTAAAACATTTGTTTATTATTTTGCATTTTTATAAGTCCAGTTGGAGTTGGCCAAGGAGACTCTCAGATGCTGAATTCAAAGTATAACAGCTCAGGCTATTACCTGAAAGAATTCCTTCAAAGTGTTGGCATCATTTAGTTACCTCACTGTGAAGACATAATTTCCTTGGGGATTGTCTCCTGGGGATTGCTCTCAGCTTCTAGAACTTTCCTGTGTTTCTTGCGACTTTTCTTTCCATACATCAGTGGTATGTCAGATTCTCATGATGAAATATTCTGTTACTGTGCTTTTCACAGGCTCCAGCAATTGAGTTGTGCTCATTCAAGTGAACTGTTATAGGATTACCTCAGAGTAAGCTGATAAAAACTTTAACATAGATGCTAGGAAAAATCATTTTTTAAATATCATAGTGTAGTCATGGATGTGATTACTATATTGAAAATCATGTAGAATTGGTTGGAAAACAAGGTGAGAGACAAAACATTTTTAGAGCTCTGCTTACACACAGCGTAAAAGGAGAAATATTTAAATTTGATTCACATATACTGAAAATTTACTAAAATACAAAATGAAAGTTTAGACCATTGTCCATGGTCCTGATTCTGAATGTTTATGTTCAATAAAACGTTTTTATCAATTAATGTAAATTATCCCTTAGAAATTAATCAACTAATCCTTCAAAGTAAAAACCTTAGCATCCAAATTCTATAATTTGCTTTTTGTATCTATGCAATGATAGTTGAACACAGATTTCTTTTTTTGACAGTTAAGATTTTTTTGTATTAATTCTTGACCAGGGACCCCTCTTTCATTCTAGTGAGTTTCATTAGGGTTGCTCAGAGGGGCACCATTGAGAGTTCAGTTACAGGATTTTTTTTTGTTCTTTTTGCATTCTGAATATCAATCTATTTTAAACACAATTTTATTTATTTTAAACACAATTTTATTTATTTATTTCTTCCACCCATACAAAGTTGATAAGTACCACATTCCCCTGTCTCCTTCCACCTAAGGGAAGAGTTTGTGTTTTTGTTAAACTTCTAATTAAATTTGCCCTTATACCCTGATGTGTGTAACCTAGACTATCGCAGTAATTCACTGTTTGGATGAGATTTAGAGTAACTTTTAAAGAATTTGTCCTTTCAATTCTATAAGTATGTGTATATTACTTTTATATAATATGCATGATTGTATGTGATGTGTAGATATGTAAAATACATGTAAGGGGAAGTCACAGTATTTGCGGCTGAGAATTAATTTAAGCATTTGTCTGAGGTGCAGGAAGCTTACCACTACAGCAAATAGGAAGGCAAAGAAAATGGTTCCAATTTTAAAGTGTCATTTTATATCTATCAGCATTATGTGGTGTTAGACATTAGGAAATGTCAAGGTGTCAACTTGACATTTGAGTGCTTTAGTTCTGAGAACTAATAATTCTTTAGTAATTGAATTAAACCCTCAGTGAGCATGTAGGAGATCATCTTATTGATGGAAAAGATCTAGCCCATGGTGGTGGGTAGGATTAGTCCCTGGGCAGATAGATAAAATTGGTTATGTACTTTTGCATCTTTACGCATACAGGTAGGTACCCTGGCAAGCAAGCGCGAAAGTGTGTCCCTCTCTGAGTTCTTGTTGTGGGTATGGTGTGGCCAGTCCCCTCTGGTCCTAATGTTGGTGTGAACCCTCCTGCTATGTCAATGAACTGTAATTGAGAATCATAAGAAGCAATAAATTCTTTGTTTGGGTCTTGAATTCATTCAATCATGGGAAGAGGAGACTAACAAATATTTTGATTTTGATAATCGTGTGCGCGTTCTTAGAGGCTTTTCAGAACTAACCATGTATAAGGAGGTAGCCCACTGTCATTGGGATTTTCATTTAATAGTTTTTGGCTCCAGCTTTATCCACTCATGTAGGATTTTTCATTTGAACACCTTATTATTTTTTAAAAGTTTATAGTTTAGTTAGCTTACCCAGGACACTTTCACACCTCAGTAAAGGAAGAACTTCGGATGGGCAAGAATAGTAGGAGAAATTTTTATAGCAGGTGTTGAAGAACAGTTTAGCATTTTCATGAATAAAATCTCCAGATTGCAGAATGCTGCCTGAGGAAGTTCCTATTGTCTGTGGTAATAACAATTCAGTTTTCTGAGCTCTTCTAGGTCTTTAAAGCTGTCTCTTGGGAATGTGTTTGTTTGTTTATTTTCCATTAATTAGGTACCACATTCCTCCCTCCTCTACACCCACTTTTATCAAGAAATGATTCACTTTTTGCTTTCATCTTAAGAAATAAATGCGAAATCTCATAATTATTTCCATAGCTGAAATTACTGCTTTCTTTCTCAATAGCTTTCTTAGGATTTTCATTTTTAAACATTGCAAAAATTTGATTTGATGACTTTTTTTGTAGATGTAAATTTTTACTTTCAGCAATGAAATTCAAGTGAGTGAATCATAGTGAGATTTTTCAGTCCTCACAACCTTATGGTACTTTGTAGCCTCTAGCTACAGAAATGCAGGGGAGCCTTGTTAACCAATTAGCTAGACATGTTTCTCTCTAAACTCTTACAGATGGTTCTGATGTTCTAGGAGTCTCTAAGCATCTGTTTAAGATTCTCAAACTGCTTCCATCAAATTTGTTTGAATCCTATTTGTGGTTACACTTGACTATACATCTGTAGATATTTGAGGCTTGGTATTAAGAAATGCTTTATCTTTAAAATTTATTGGTACTGACATACTTATAATGCAGCTTGAAGTAAAAAATAAGTAGAAAAAATAACCACATACTTAAGGTTAGGATATTTAAAAGAGTAGAGCTTAGCCTTACTTTATGTGGGTCCATGAGATGAAATAACTTCCTAGTTTTCTGTTGATTTGCATCACACTTTTTAGTAGTCGATATTAGAATGCTCTTTGACTTCCTCTACATCAACTGAGCAAAAGTATAGAGACATGTGTTTTTTGTTTTAAAAAAGAAAAGTCATAAAATATTCAAGAAGCTATAAAAATTGTCAACTACAAATTTTTGGTTTTATGGTTGTAAATGTTACTAAAACATAAAGTGACAATGAATTTTATTAAGTTTAAATAAACTAAAATGAGTAAGCCATATAAATAAAAGTCAGTAAATAATTTATTAATATTTTAAATTTAGCTTAATATCTTTATTATTACTTTTCATCTTATTTTCCTCAGAGTTTTGCTGTAGAGCATTATCTGATGTGTACTGACAAGGTAAAAAATATATTAACTTTTCATAAAATCTAAATTGTTTTCCTAAAACATTAAGTTAATTACATTTCCACCATGAATCCAAAAATTGTTTTCCTTCCTTGGCATTAATTACTTTTATTTTATTATAACTTTGATTTTGTTAATTGTAAATTTCTAAAGATGCTTTTTGAAAAATTACTTATTTGTTCTAGTTTATTGTGGCTGGAATAACAAAGGACAAAATGCCAAGGGGCTTATACAATAGAAATCTTGTTCTTACAGCTCTGGACTGGAAGTCCAAGATTACAGTTTCTTCCTTTTTCTTCAGCTGATAGATGGTCATCTTGCTCTGGGTTTACATGGCTTTTCCTCTGTAGGAATACACCTGCTCTGAGTTTCTTAATCCTCTTTGTGTAAGGCCACTAGTCACCTAGATCAGGGACCCTGATGTATGCTTCAGCCATTTACCTCTTTTAAAGCCCTGTCTTCAAAAACAGTCACATTCCAAGATACTGGGAGTTAAAGGTTTAACTATGTATTTGGTGTGGGCACAATTCCTCCCACATCATTTAATTATCAATCAAGAATAAATGAGGAATCTGGTGCCTCTATTTCTGTCTGATTTTGGCAGCTTTATGTTATAACTGTTTTTAACTTTTATTTATAATTTATAATTTTCAGCATAATAGTGAATTTTTTAATACTTTCAAAAGAAAACGTTACTGATGTTTTCTGTGAATTTTCTGTCTTAATTTCACTATTTTGTTGCTGTGGTAAGAGTATTATCCAAAAGTTTAGGGGAACAATGGTTTTATTCATGTTCACGGTGCCAGGTAGCAGTTGGTCATGGCGGGGAAGATTTACCATCCCCAGGAGCTGGGGGACTGGCCACATCATATCCAAACAAGAGTTGTGGACAGGAACCAGTGCATAGCAGCTTGCTGCCAGCTCCACCCACAACGATAACCAGCTCTCTCACAAGGAACACAAATGGGCCATAGCATTTGCCAGAATTAGTCTATTAATGTGACCACTTCTTCCTGTATTTCAGTCCCTCCGTCTACAATTTTCCAGGGCAATAATGACATCTCTATTTTTTAAAGAAAAGTAAATTCCCATTTCCCTTCTTGTAGTACTGGGGATTGAACCAGTTACCCCTTGAGTACTAGGCAAGTGCCCTACCATGGAGCCACTGCCCATGCCTTGTTATTTCTGCTTTATTTAATGTGGATGAATACTGTTGTTTAAGCTTGCAGGAATTATGTTAATGTCATTTTGTCTGGCCTTGGCCTGACTGTTAAACCTCTATTGTAGTTTGATAAACATGAAGTTTTACACTTTGCCCAGGACATTTAGATTCACTGCTGGACAGCACTCCTCCAGGATCAGCTTGTGTATATTAGCCAGGTTCTTTTGGCAAAGCTCAGTTGCTTGTCATATGGATTATGATGA
This sequence comes from Typhlomys cinereus, assembly GCA_023101885.1. Taxonomy (NCBI): domain Eukaryota; kingdom Metazoa; phylum Chordata; class Mammalia; order Rodentia; family Platacanthomyidae; genus Typhlomys; species Typhlomys cinereus. Next base: position 2,913,384 of record JALPQD010000167.1, read on the forward strand.
GATCTGATATTTGACTGTTAAGAGAAGAGGAGGAGGATTTTATGAGAGAGGCCACTACAGGTTTTTATAGACATCTACCTTATTTAAGGTTTTGGCATAGTCTTAATAAGAAGTAGCCTCCACTTCTAAATTCCAGCTGGACATCTAGGAATTGGGTAGCTTCAATGCAAGTCTTATGTTTTACATGCTTCTCTGATTGGATTCTTAACTTTTGGATAGTTTGTCTCATCTGACACTTTAGTTTTATTTATGGTTCTTTCTTTCATTCAAATTCTGTGGTTTTTAGCCTTGCCTTTCCTTTTAAGGGATGATGACTCTTAATCAAGGTCATCCAATCAAGGTCAGGGATGCCCTTTGATTCTCAGAATTTGCTCTGTGTTGGTGATGGATTGTTTCAAGTTTATCATTTTTTTTTTTTTACTTTCAAAATCTCCCTTTGGCATTTAGGAGCTGATACCAATTGAAGTCTTCATAATTACTGTTTCTCCCCTATCTCTTAAAAGATAGAACTATTGTGTGTTCTACTACTGGTCCTATTTAGGACCCCTAAGTAACAATTCACTGCTTATTCTACTTGGTGTGAAGTGTTGGCAATATATTACTAGTGTATTTAGGGGACTACACATATGAATACTCACTCCACTTTACATTTTTGGCTAGCAAATTAATTCTTCCAGAATTTTCTTCTTAGAGCTTGTCTCATGGTATCTTCTTTTGTTTCATGTTGTGCTCATTAGAAGCAGGTCCTAAACTGGAGATTTAGTTCCATGATTTATTGAAGGAACATTCTTTGGGAAAATTCTTTAGGGAGTTGCATTAGTTTGTTTGTTGCTTTGACAATAAATTTTCTCAATGGAAGTGACTTAAGGCAGAAACTATTTCTCCTTTAACAGTTTGAGGGTTAAGCTCATCCTAGCTGGGAGTTTATGACAGCAGGATGGTCATGTTGCATCACAGTCAGGAAGCAGAGAGTGATGGATGCCAGTGTTTAGTACCACTTTTCCTTTTAATTGGGACTGATTGGGTGTGCCTTCCCACCTCAACCTAATTTGGATAATTCACACAGGCATGCCCAGAGATTTATCTTCTGGGTGACCCTAGGTCCTGTCAACACTACTGTCAGTGTGAAACATCATATTGAGAAATGATGGAAGGGGACAGAGCTACAGGGGTGTATGGTGCTAGGCAAGAACCGAACTTGATCTGGTTTAAGTGGTATGCAAGGTGCAGTATTGAGGGTTGTCACTCTTGAGTATAAATATACCACAGTGTTATCTCCTCTGAGACAGGCGTTTCAGACTTCATTGTCTTTGTGTCTGGAGGCCCTCAGTTCTGTCTTATGTCTGGAGTAGGGATGGATGGGAGGCTACTTCCAGGTGAAGTTTTTTGCTTTCACTCTTGTTAGTTGAGATGGGGCACAGTTCTCTAGACAGGGGAAAATATTTACTTTTATTTCAGTCATTGCTTACAGCAGCTGGCTCAACTTTCATCAACCAAGGAAGGACAATCAAGAAAGAATACTAGCAGCATCTAACATAAGGAGAAGAAAAATCCTGTCTATCTTGGAGTAAAAAGCCTTAAGGAACTATTCATAGATTTTAGTGAAATAAGACTTTTAAACCTCAATATATTGTAAGAATTAGCTATTTTTGTCTAGAGAGGGAAAGATAGATATATTTTAAGGAAAGGTTAGATATATTTCATAGAGGTTTTGGTGAGAAATACGTGAAAAGAAAAAAATTATCCTTACGTGTTTATGCATAGCTTTGTTAAAAAGGATAGATTTTTCCATTCTCATGTGTGTGCAGTTTGTGGATGTGTGTGTGTGTGTGTGTGTGTGTGTGTGTGTGTGTGTGTGTGTGTGTTACATGTGGGTAGATGCATGTGTGTGTGGGCATGCGTACAAGAAAGCATAAGGGTGACCGACATTGGGAATCATCCTGGATTGTTCATACACCTTATTGCTGTTTTGTGGTTTTCTAGTATAGCCACTGTCATTTCTGCCATTTCTGCATTTTTTTTGAGAGATCTGGGGATCTGAACTCAGGTCTTTTTGCTTTTGAGGCAAAACCATCTCCCCATTCCTAAATAAAGGACAATTCTCGAATGGATTCCACCCTTAAAAAACAGTATTTTAATATTTGGGGATTTGGTAATATCCTATCTAATAAGGTATTAACATTCTTTTAATTTTCATTCATTTTATTTCATTTCAGGAATTGCTCATTGTAGTTGAAAAAGCATTGCTAATGTAGTGCCTACCATTTAAGTGTAGTTATTCCATTCCATGTGACAAGAGTAAACAAATGGAAAGTTTTCCAAGATTTCTATCTAACTTCTATTTTTAGAATAGCGAATACTATTCTATTCTTATAAATTTCTTTATGTAACAAATACTTAGTTTTAAAATATAACATATACTTGGAATCAATAATAAATTGCTAAACTGAACTCCATTCTACCAGGGTCTAAGTTACTGACAGCTTCAGTAGATTTCCTGCTTTGGCTGCTCTATTTGGAATCTGATTACAGAGACTGCTAAGTACGCTATCTTGGAGGAAGGATCAGCTTCCAATGTAGCTCCCAGGTGCCTGTTCAGTTCCCTGATGAATGCCAAAGACCAGATGCTCTGGAATTTGGTTGAGGATGAAGCTACTTGTGGCATCTTAGTTTCTATCTTATCTTTTGTGATTACATAAGTATATATGTATTATATTTTAGATGATTGTGGCTTTTTATTTTTGCCCTGCACTTTTATTTTTCCCTAATGACTGCAGTGAGCAGAGCTAAGAAGTAAGCTTGGAGTTTATTGGGTAAGTCATGTATTTTTAATTTGGATGATTGAAGTGTACTGCATCTACTCTATTACACGTGATTGTCTTTATCTGAAAATATTTTTAGGATCTAATATAGTTTTTCTAACCTGGTATTCACTATTGAGTGAGACAATTGGTTTTTGAGCAGAAGGTAAATTCAATATGTGTTACATCTATGTTGTCTTTAAGTAGGAAAATCTCTCAATAACTGAAACAAATGTTAAGGAACATTTCGTCATTACTTTTATTAGAAAAGTTAGTACTAAACTTCATATTATGTTTTCACATTATAAATTATTTTGTCATATCTGACGTATGTTTACAATCATATATAATGATAAAAATGCTTATAGAACAACTGAATATTTTATTTTAATATTAAAATTTTCTTTGTGAAGCTATATAGAAATCAAAAGGGAATTGAAAAGTACTTACATCCAAATAAATGTATGATTTAATGTCATTTGTCTTTAGGGTATTTTGTTTTAGAGATGGAGAAGTTGGTTTTAAAATAGTTATGAATTTTCTGTTGGTATATAAATATATTTGTAATAGGAATTATTGACTATTTATTTTTATGTCTTTTTAATTATTATCTATAAAATCATTCTGTAATTTTGGATAAAATACTAAAAATGTGATCAATATGTGGATGTGGTTCTATAGACTAAATTGTATTAGAAAAATAGTGTAATAAATTGCATTCTACACAGTTAAGATGAAAGACATTAAAAGTATAGGATGAAGACTATATTTTCTTGTTCTTAAAATAGTTGAGTTCAATATATTTTGATTGACAACTGTGACTATGTTGTATATATACACAGACACAAACATTCACCTCAAAAGTTGAATTAAAAGAACAACATAATTTTGGTAAAACAAAGTATGTGCTTCTGTGGAAATGGATTTTATTCATGTTATGACTTCATTTGCTGTGTATCATTGATTGCACTACAGGGATACACAGAACATGAAAATGTAATTGTACTTGCACTTTTAAAAAAAATCATTATTTATTTCATGATTCAGCACTACAAATACCCCCCCTCACTTCCAAAAAAGTAGGTAGAGACAAATCTATTGTTGTCCTGTGACCTTCCAGCTGTAAGTGATACTCTGACAGGCTAATACTCAGGCTAATCTGTTATTGCAGTTTCTATACTCTTTTCTAGTATGCCAAGATAAAAGTGAGACCAAGGTCATTCTTCTTACCCCCAAAATACTGTCATAGGTAGAAGAGGCTACTTTAACAGTAGATCCTGTGATTGCAAATTCCTGCAACACTGAAATCTGGTTTTTTTTTCCTCTTTCTGTTTCCCATGACTGGTTTGCCTAAGGTGAATTAGCATTAATAGAACTACAAAGTAAGCAAATTACAAACAGAATATGGAATGAATTGGTTATCAGTAGACTCAAACAAAACTGAGAGACTGATTTTACCATTTTATCAATTAATGAATTAAATACATCTAAATTTTGTATTTGAATTTTTGAAGTAGAGTCACAGGCAATATTACTTTAGTAAATGAAATGTGCAGTTTAGGCACTTTTGTCTGTAAGGTTTGGCAATAATATGACATAAAATGTGAAACTTCTGTGTTTTCCACGTGACATGGACTGGGGGCAATTGTAAAGCAGAAGAAATCATTGTGACTGCTCTGCTAAGCTGGTTTTCAGCTATGACTGATTAAAAATAAGTTCACATCACAGTTTTTAAAGAAAGGTTATAAAAGGCACCAGAAAAGTAAAAAAGTTGGAGACTTTTACAGTTCATTCAGATATGTCTGAAAAAATTCACATTTTAAGTAACCAAAGCATGACACGTATCTATCTAATACTAACTGTAATAAACATTAACTAAATATGTTCATTTTTTGTCCTCTGTAGTACTTTATGATTAGTATAGATGAATCTGTTCTCCTTAAAAAGCTTTCCAAAAAAGTTAGTATTTTTTTAGATATTTATGCTTTGGTGGGAAAATTTAGTATCGTTATAGTAAAGTTTGACGTTTTTCCTATATCAACTATACCTTTTCTTCAGTTTTTTTAAAAGTCCTTAGAAGACTTACAAGTATCTGAGAACATATATGCTGTTATAAAATTTTGCTTATGGAAATTTGTGAAATACCAAAGTTGATGTCAAGAAATCTATAATTATTAATAAATAATTCTAGATTTACAGATATGGTGTACAATGAATATTCTGAGGGTATAACTCGTGTCTTGGAATTCTCTACTAAGCCATTTTATTGTATTTAATTATTTTGTGTGCCTGTATGTATACATTAATATTCATGGTTGTGTGTGAACAGTATGTGCATGTGTGTAGAGGTCAGAGGCTGACATAGGTATTTTCTTCAGTTGATCATCACTTTCTTTCTTTGAAAGTTAGGTATAATAAATATTTGTCATTTTGTCCCATTTCTCCTCCCATTTCTGCTACTAAAAATCCTTGTCTCATTGTTTCCCTACCTTCGTGACTTTTTTTGTGTGTTAGTCACTGAGATTATAAAGATGGTTTGTGTTAGTGTGCATCTGGTGGAAGCGCCACTGAGGCAAGTGAACCCCATTCCTCCAGCCAGCATTAGCCATCAATATTCATGTTGAGAGGGGTGTGGCCAAATGAACTTTGCTTCCATACATGAGGTAATGTGGAAGGGACCAATTTTATGTAGTTCCTGCAGGTAAAAACAAGCTCAGGGAAATTTGCGGAAGAGGGGGCTGTAAGATTGTAAGAGCACAAGGATGGGAGGAGTCATGATATGCAAGATACTCCACACAAGTTAGGGCTGAAGCAATTATAACAGGACTCTGCATGATCTGCGCAATGACCAACATATCATTGACCCCCAAATTCTGGCATGGACTAAAGGTACTAGGATCCTTAGAAGCAAGGGATTAACAGTCACAATAGTGTTCCTGTACTTAAGGGGAACACAAGAAAGAGTTCTAGGAATTGCCACTGAGTCCTTACACCGCATCAGAGAGGAGGACCCAGAGAAAAGTTTGGTATACTCATTAAAGGATGCTTCAGAGATGGGGGTAGGAGACACTGGGAGAAAGGGAGGGAAAGGGGGAAAGGAAAGGACAAAGCAGGGAGGGAACAGAGAGGTCCAGGGAGGAGTGGAGGGAGGGAGGGGATAGGGGTTCTTATTAATGTTTGTATGAGCAAAAAATTTAAAAAAAAACAAGAAAAAATGGAAAAAAACCGGTTTTAGTGAGTCATGGGCATGGTGGCCTTAAGTTTAAAAGACACTGATCTTTTTCTTTTCCTCTCCATGCTCTGGCTCTTAACATTCTTTTATGTCTTTTCTTCTCAGATGTTCCTTGAGCTTTAGGAGGTGAAGGTTAAAAATGTACTGTTTAAGGTGGAGTATTTTGCAGTCACTTATTCTCTGCACTTTGATCAGTTGTGATAACCACTGTCAATTGAGAAATGAAGCTTCTGAGATGAAGGCTGAAAGCTGCACTAATTATGCATTTAAAGATATGTATTTAGAAGGTAGTTATTTGTCATGTCCATTTAATAAAAGCAACAGGAGTGAGTTCTCATCTAGGGCTTATGACCTCCCATCTGTGGTTTCTTAGTGAATTTTTTCACATTTTTAAAATTATCTTAACAATGAATTTATGTGTTTTAATCGTGGACTGGTTACTTGTCCTCCATTCCATCCCATTCCACCCATTATTCTCCCCTCCAGCCAGTTTCCCTCCCTCTTTCACTCTTCCTGAGTGTGCAAGCTGCTGGGTTCCATCTAGGTTCATAGAACACACCTGAGTTCCCTCTTGTTGAATGGGCCTTACATTGAATCAGAAAGCAGTTGGTTTTCCTCATAACATTTGTACCATTATTAATTACACAAATAGGCACATTTTGCCAGCCTGGTTCTTATTGTAGCTCATAGGATCCATAGCTGGATAATAGTTTTTTCCCGAGAGGCCTGCATCTTACCTTCTGGTAGTATGAAAGTGAACCAGGAGGGAAGAATTTTCTCGGTCAGTTCCAGCTTGACTCTTTGTGTCTTGCTTCCAAGGTGTTTGGTGTCTTTAGCAATAAGGGCTAAGAGCTAATTTTGACACAACTAGAAGAAAGTTAGTTGTATGAAATTGTAAAATGCCTACTTCATAGTAAGGAGTTTAAAAAATCTTGAAGAAATATAAACTTACTGACATTATGTTATTAATGTTAAACAACATCCATCAAGTTTATATCATGTAAAAATTTATATAATTTTTTGGTAAAATTAAGAAAATCCTATTAAGGAGAAGCTTAGCACAGTTAGCTAAGTTTGTCTAGTTTAGAGAATTTCTTTTCATTTCATTTCTTTTGCTTCATAGAAGTAGAGGAAGGGATTGTCATTTTGTAGTCTCAATCTTGCATTCCACAAAGCAGGGGAAATAAATAGAAACTCTAGAAGAGCATTTTTGTCATTCATACCTTTATGTAAGTAGTTTCAAGAAGAGTCGTCCATTCTAACATGATATTTAAACAAGTTATTGTGATTTGAGGAACTTTTGAGGGTCAAATAAACAATAAATTAACGAGTAGGCCTTTTCCTGTTGTTTTGGACTTTAGGGATTGAAAGCAAAAGTTCTGCTGATAGTTGTCTTTTAAAAATTAGTTCACAAAACTGATGTGCTGCTTCGAACTTATATACTTAGTGGAGTCTTCATTTTTCATAGTACAGCTGAGGACTGAGGAGACAGCAGGGGTAAGAGAATAATTGGAAAAACATTGCTCCTAGTGAGACATGCTAACATTTTCTTCTTTTTTTTCAGTACAATAAACCTGGCTGAAAATCAGTTCAGGCCCGTTTTTAAACTTAAGTACAGTTTTACTTTCCTTTCTTGTATTAAGGGTACTTATTATATCATAGCTTTCCTTATAAAGATATTTTTAAAAATTAAACCATGTAGCATAGTAGATCACTCTGGTCAGCACTTAATGTATAACGATCTATGAAAAGAGCAAACTAAATGAAAAAAATACTTTAATTTTCATGTAAACCAAATTTTTTATATCATTTATTTATTTTTTCCCTATCATATAAGCTTAATAGGTACCCTGGTCCCCTCCCTCCTTCTACCTCTCCCCAGACCCTCTTACTTCCCCCACTTTTCCTCTTCCTTTCAAAACAAATTTTTACTAGTTAAATCACTAGACTAAGAAGTAACCAAAGTGGGACTGGGCTGATTCAATGAAAAGTCAGAGTACTGGTTTTTACTTACTGTATATAATTGGTGTCCATCATTGTCTGGAACTGCCGCTATAGAACGTTTTATGCACCTGAATAAGAAAATCTTTATTACTTTCTTCCCAATACTTCCTTCTGTAATTTATTTTTAGTATGAAACTCTGACATGTTCTGACTCCATAAATATACTTGTGATCTGTCATCATAGCATGCCAGTTTTAGAATGATGTTCAAAGCAGTTCAGTGGTGTCCAGATGTCATTAAATTTTTGTTTTCTTTTGATAAGTCAGTATAACCTATACCTATAAAATTGTACACAGAAATTTTCCATCAGGTGAATCGGAATACTCTTATGTGTTGTTTCTTTTTTGTTGTCTTCAGAATCTTTATCTTTTAGCTTTAAGAGCTTGAATATAGTGTAACTTGGGGTTTAATTGAATTAGGTAATTGATGATGACCTTTGACCTCCTGTCTGGAAGTTTGTACACTTTTCTGGGTTTGGGAGGTCATTATTAGTATATTTTAAAATAAGCTTTGTAACATGCAAGTAGTCTCACATTCCTCTTCAACCACAGTAGTCCAAGTGTTTGCTCTTTTAATGTTGTTGAAATATTCTTGCAAGTTTTCTTTATTCCTTATTCATTTTCCTGCCTCCATGTATTTTCAATTAGTTTTTTAAGCTATTTCTCCTGTTTGACATATTCTCTTAGTGATACTTCTTATCAAATTTCAGATTTCACTTTTTATGTTTTTCAACTCAAGGATTTCTATTGGCTTTAAAAAATAACTGTTTTAGGGCTGGAGAGGTGGCTCAGGGGTTAAGCCTTTGCCTTGCAGGCAGAAGGTCCTGAGTTCAGATCCCAGATCCCACATATAGACCCCAGGCGGAAGCGGGGGGGGGGGGGGGCCTGCGCTTCTGGTCCTGGTAGGGCGGAGCCTGTGAATCTCGGGGACAGAGTAAACAAGGAGGAGGTGGCGGCGTCCATGGTGGTTCCCGAATTCATCTGTGGTTCTACACACACACACACACATACACACACACACACACACACACAATTGAATAAAATAATAATAATAAAAATTTTTAAAAAATAACTTTTAAATTCTGCATTTAGAATTTATTTATATTGGTTACTATATAGTTGTTTTATGTGGCATTAGTTTTACTAGTAAGTTAAATAATTAGAGTTGGCCTTTGAGCAGCATGCCTGTTAAGAGTTGTCTTGATTACATAATTGGTGTGAGAAGATCAAGCCCACTGTGGGCAGGACTTTGTCTGGGCAGGTGAAGACTGGGCTAAGAAAATACTTTGACTTCACTAAATTATTGTTTATTATAAAGTTTGTAATTCTTCCAGAAACCATGGAAGCTATTTCTCCTGTTTGACATATTCTCTTAGTGATACTTCTTATCAAATTTCAGATAAGCATATCTTTTGATAAGTCAGCATAACCTATACCTATAAAATTGTACACAGAAATTTTCCATCAGGTGAATCGGAATACTCTTATGTGTTATTTGTTTCTTTTTTGTTGCCTTCAGAATCTTTATCTTTTAGCTTTAAGAGCTTGAATATAATGTAACTTGGGGTTTAATTAAAGCATATAAAAGGATCCTCAAATAATTACATTTTACAAAGAAAAACTATTTTCTAAAGAATAGAGTTATTAACGTGATTATAGCTAGCAAATATACACATACAAACACAAACACACATACATACATACATAGAGACACACTTTAGAGTCTATATCCTAGTTTCACTTTGAGCTTTTAGTTACAAGTGATAGAAAATTTATAGTAGAGAATTTGTTTACCGATTGAAACTCAAGGTGTATGTGATGGATCACATATATAACATCACTCCTTTCTGTTTTCATGTTTTTATGAACTATATGTCGAGTCCATTTAGGAAAGGTCCCTCTGAACTTGTAATTCCAAACTAACTTCTGAATCTTTGAGAGTCACATGAATCCCGAATTATGAAATAGGTATTTTGTGTCTAAGTGCTGTCAGACAATTTCTGAAAAATTCGCTGTGACTACATCAGCATTGGCCACTGTGGTATTCATTCAGAATGGGGATGCTACTTGTAGGTACTGCTGATTCTGACTCACTTGAAACAGATGAGGTCATCACAGGGCTGAGAATGGGTAGTCCTTTCCTTCCAAGAAAGGGAGAAGATAAAGCATCAACAACATATACTCAATGTAGTTGCTGCCATTATACATTTCTATTTCTTTTTTTTTTACTCTGAAGAAACTTAGTAACCCCCAAATTAATCTATTTTTAGATTTTGATCTAACACATTCTGATCTATCACATAATATGATAATGGGTTAAACAAATAGTTGTTTTCTATCAGTTACTTTAAAAATTGCTAAAGAAGTGTTGCCACAAAAATTTTTCTGTTAGTTAAAAATTGCCAACTAACGTTTTCATAGAGTAAAAACTTAGGTTTATTTAGTGTTGCGGGTCTGGTGACCATAGACATCTTAAGTTTTAAGATTGGAAGAGATAGCTTAGTTAGAGGTGACAGGGAGAGAGCTGCATGACAGGCAGGCAGGGGAGGAAGAGAGGCGGGATCAGAGAGCTTGGAGAGCAGGGGAAGAGAGCACAAATCACATAATTTACTTGAGAGAATTTTTGTAAAAAGTCACATCCACATTTGAAAGACAGCCCTATCTTCATTGTTAAATCTAGGTTCTCATCCTTGTGGCCCCAAACATAATATTTAGATGGCACCCACTTTTAACGTGGTATGTAATAAAGAATAGCATACTTTAAATATTATCAAATCACATAGACATACAGGGTAAACTTTAACAAAGCTTGGCTCCACAGGGGTCGGATCACATGCTGTGTGACCATATTCTTGGAGGTGGAGCAAGTATCATGCTTTCTGTTTTCTTCCTTTTCTTTTTTGGCTTTACTGTATCACAAGCAGAAGAAATTTGTAGAGTATCAGGGAACATTTTTCAAGAGGCTAAGAAATCTGCACCAAAGAGACATTTACTTAAAAAGAGCAGAATTATTTAAAAGTGACATTTTATTGGATTTCAATCCCTGAGGTAAAATTCTTCATTTCTTAAGAAAGATTTCTTAAAATTTTCATTACCTTTTCTAATGCCTTCATTGTGTAGATATGTAGATTTTGGGTTGACCTTTGAGAAGCAGAACAGGAGCGAAACAAAGATATAAATTACTTTCAGCAATGTCTGATGATAATCTGCTAGAATCCACTTTAAAGTATTTTCCTGATCTTATGGATCTTATGGAAGAAGAATTTGTCTTCTAGAGAATTCGAATCAGTTGAGATTATGTGGCTAAGGGACAACCTACAGATCTTACGGGCCAATGTTGGCTGCTGCTTTCTCTGTGTGATAATGAGCATTCTATTATCTGAAAGACAAATATTTTTAAAAAATTGACTTACTTTGGTCAGACTGAATATGCATCATGTAGAAATAATTCATGCCAGTTTTTTTCCAGGATTTTGTCCAGACATATAGATGTATGTATATGTCATATCAACATGCCATGTGTATATTTTTATGCCAGATATTGTTACAATAAAAGTTTCCACATTTGTAATTGGCTTTTAATAGGAAGGAGATGGGTGTTTTTCTCTCCAGCCTCATTTTTTATTTTACTTTTCATTTTTGAGTGATGTAATTCAGGCAGTGAGATGTTTAAAGTATTGATTAAAATGAGTAAAGCTTTTTTTTTAGGCTCTCTGTTTCCCCAAATTCTTAGTTAATGGCACATTTTTTTAAAATTAAATTTTCATATTCTCTGGTTTTACTCATTTTTTAGGGAAACATTGTCTTTGTACTATAGATTGCAAAACTTGATACTTGAATGCTGAAATGAAGTCACAGAACAGATCTGCTCATATCACAATCTTTTGTTGACACTTTATGTTTATGGCAAGAACAGAGCAGCACAATTGCCAATGGCAAACAGTGAATTTCGTAATTTAGAAATGGTGTGATTTATATAGGAGGAACTGGTTTATGAAATTATAAAGCTGCCAGTTTTAGGTATAATGCCCAGAAATGCCATGATCCACATTGCTTTCGGTGTTCAGTATTGTGAGGCACTAATCAGCTAAGTACCATAATCCTCCTTGCAGGGTACATTCTTACTTGACCTGGAGCTATATACAGCCACACAGTAACAGCATTAAAGAATAACCTTTACTTAACAGGTCCATCCCTGGAGAATTTATGACTTCATCCTTGAAGTATTGTTTTTATGCGTAACTTGTTAGGAATTGAGTTTTGAATGAAATGTTCATAAGCCAGGAGAGTCTTTTCAAATCATCTGATTAAAGATGACTCCTGTGATTTTGCTAGAGCTGGAAGGATTAAATGAAAGCACTGCCTGACACAATATTGTTGTATTTTCATCAACATGATGTTTTGTACTCGACAGATGTACATTGGTTGAACAAAAGGTAAAAATGAAAATGTTGAGTATTGTGATATGTAAAATATTTTGTGGTCTTGGTAAATATTAATTGATTTGTTTAAAGCTTTTTAAAAGAAATTATAGGAATGTTGTTTGTATATTTCATGTTCTGTAGGATCATATATGTCAGTTAAATTCTTCTTGTATTTTAAGAGCCTCGAATTTGAGAATTTGATTTCAGTGTTATGTGTAAGTGACATGACTAGCATTATACAGATATATTCATGAAGTATTGTTTTCATTTGTTTGGCAAGCACCATGCTTTATAAAGCATTTAAAAAGATGGAAGTATCTTTAGATTCTTGATTCTTTGTCATTGAAATCCTTTCGTTTTTAAATGTTGAAAGATGGTGATAGCTTCTGATTTTTTGATACTTAATGTTATTCATAATTTTGTTTATAAAATTACAGCATTTAAATGATCTTTATTAATAAAGCTCTTGAATGAAATTCTCATTCAGATATTACTAAATTGACAGTATAAAGTTCATATCTACAGAAATTAGTAATGTTCAAATTCTTGAACATTAAATGTTGTGATTCTTTTTTGATTTATTGTCAGTCGAGAGTTAAAATTTTAGAAATATTTGGACTTAACTTTTTATAGAGTCTTTTAGTATTCTTACAAATATTTTCAGAGATTTGATCATTAAGATTAATATAGGATCCTTAAGATGTGATTTTTCAACTGATGGGTTCCTGATAAGACAACTGTCATATATTCTAAGAGAAGATATTTGTAACAACGTAGGTTTCAAGAGAAGGTGAGTGTATATTAGGTAAATATAAATATTTGCTGGTATGCTGACAGTTGTATTAGAAAATACATTGTATTAGAAAATACAAGAAAAAATTAGGATATTATACAGTGCCACAAGTATTTTATCCTAAAGGCATATTTTAGATTATGTCTCTTAATTTCTCAGAGTATTTGAAAGATTGATTTAAAGCATCCTAGATGAATTGTTATGAATTACAATTATAGCTTAAATGCTGTTAAATATTTTATGATTCTTTAGAGAAATGTACTAAATGCCATTGGTTCTTTACTATTTTTCTATCTGATAATAACATTCCAAAGCTTGTTTTAAAAGGCATTATAAAGACTAGAAACATATATTAGACTTTTTTTAATTTTAATGGAGCTTCTTCAGTTTCTGAAAATACAATATTATAAGAACTGTAGGAACTTTACAACTTAAAACACGTGTATAGGAAAAAATAGTAATCTTGATACACATTATTTTGTTAGAACATTTGATTATGTTAGAGTAATTCACTTCAGTTTATTTGTTGTCCGGTGATCTTACGATGTCATGCTGTCTTCTGGTGCACACAAGGCGAATTTTAAGCTGCATTCCAAGTGGTAATGAAAGTAGTAATCCTGATGTTGAATTAAATCACTGTTTTCATTTTCTTAAACACAGATCTGTTTGTTGTACACTATGATATGTACACTTCATACCTCCACAGCAAAGTGATTGCTGGATTTAATGTATAATTTACTTTTCCTAAGGAATGATTTTTTTTTCAAAAAACCTTTTTTTTGGCTAAGGTCTGATTGTTAATAGACTTTCTTTCAGGAGTGAATTCTGTAATAAGTACAATTATTCTTATTCTCAGTTCTGTGTGGAATCTTCTGTTACAAAGATTCACTTTATTTACTTTAAACTCATTTTCAAATATTTAATGTTTTTTATGGGAGGGAATTAAAATGGCCCTTTTCTTAATACTTCAGTAATAAACATGATGTTAAACATTACTACTGGCAATCTTGAATGCTTTAAGCTTTCATTTAGACAAATTAACTTGATGAAGTTGTGGTATCAGTATTATAAAACCATACTCCATAAGAAACTGAAAGAAGCTTTTAGGATCATTAAACTTTTTAAGATAAGGATAATGTCATATTCATTCATGTGTTCTTAGTCTATATTATGGATATTAGTTCTTATCCATTTTGCTTGTTAGAATAATGCATGAGTTAATACATATAATCTTAATTTAAAGCACAGACCTCAAGATGGCTACAGAGAATCAATAACAGGTGATAGCAAAAGTAGAACTGAGAAATGTAGATGTCATAGCTGCATTGTTCTTTTTACCCTTACGGAACCCGAATTCTTTCTTTTGTTGTCTTTTGTATAAAAATAATGACAAAAGCAAAATGAATATTGCATAATATGTACTTGCACACAGTGTTGTGTCGGTTAATGCTGTAATTGTTGTAGCGTGTCATCCATCGATGTGGCAGTGCTTCAGTAAGATATTAACTTGTTTAAATGTTTTTCTCATTTCTCACTTCTTTCTGCTTATCAGGAAGAGAAGTCCATCCGTGTCCAGGGATCAGAATAGAAGATACGACCAAAGCGAAGAGAGGGAGGACTATTCACAGTATATCCCTTCAGATGGCGCCATGCCTAGATCTCCATCAGATTATGCTGATAGACGATCTCAGCGTGAACCTGAGTTTTACGAAGAGCCGGATCCTTTAGATTACAGGGACTCCAGCAGGAGAAGTCACAGGCATTCCAAAGAGTACATCGTAGATGACGAGGACGTGGAGAGCAGAGAGGAGTATGAAAGACAACGGCGAGAGGAGGAGTACCAAGCCCGCTACAGAAGCGACCCGAATTTGGCCCGCTATCCGGTGAAGCCGCAGCCCTATGAAGAGCAGATGCGCATCCATGCAGAGGTGTCGCGGGCGCGGCACGAGCGCAGGCACAGCGACGTCTCCTTGGCCAACGCCGAGCTGGAGGACTCCAGGATTTCCCTGCTGAGGATGGACCGCCCGACGCGGCAGCGGTCCGTGTCCGAGCGCAGAGCCGCGCTGGAAAGTCAGCGGTCTTACTCCATGGAGAGAACTCGAGAGGCGCAGGGACAAGGTTCCTACCCCCTAAGGACCACAAACCACAGCCCCCCCACCCCTCGGAGGAGCCCGATCCCCCTGGACAGACCTGACTTGCGGCGAGCCGACTCTCTGCGGAAACAGCACCACTTGGATCCCAGCTCCGCTGTCCGGAAAACCAAACGCGAGAAGATGGAGACGATGCTCAGGAACGATTCTTTGAGTTCAGACCAGTCGGAGTCAGTGAGGCCACCACCGCCCAAGCCTCATAAATCAAAGAAAGGAGGGAAAATGCGGCAGGTGTCCCTGAGCAGCTCAGAGGAGGAGCTGGCGTCCACCCCCGAGTATACCAGCTGTGACGACGTGGAGATCGAAAGCGAGAGTGTGAGCGAGAAAGGTAAGCTCCTTCACGGGGGGGATTTCCTTTCCACGAGCGTCTTGGAGCGAGCATTCAACAGGTAGACGTTCTTCTTCCTCCGTCTTTCAGTGGCCATGATTGGCCATGTGAAGAAGATCTCACGTTACCAAAACTGTGCCATTCGTTATTCATGTGTTTCAAAAAAGCACTGCCTTTAAAAATGCTTTCTTGTTTTCTTTCTGAAAGCTTTCTTGACATGTTAGGTAGCATATTTACACTATTCATTCTAGTTTTAAAAATAACATTTTTGTTCACTTGTAAAATAATATGCTGACCGTAGATATTGGAAGCCTTCTTCAAAGTAGAAAGAATGAAATACAACCGTATTCCTCTCCCAAAAGGGAAGCATTGTTAAACTTTTTATAGTCTGTCCTTTTTTCTATGCATGTACAGTTTAAGAATTATACAAATAGTATCACTGTTCATAATTTTGTAACCTGATATTTTTTCAGTTACTATCTTAAAAATAATCCTTGTTTTTCAAAATATTAGATGCTGTTTAGAAATCTATTTTAAGTGACCACACAATTGTTCTATCATAAGAATGTAGCATAAGCTAAATATTTACTTATTTCAGGAATAACAGTTGCTTTGTTGTTTGTTATTATTTTCACGATTTTATTTATGTATAATTTTTACCTCTATCTCTATATTCATACTTTGGGTTTTTAAGCTTTGACTCAACATTTCCAAGTTGCTTTTCACAAAGCTTCTTAAAATTTATGTGCTTGAACTTTTGATCTCAAAGTACAATTTTTTTGTTAGTAGTCCACAAAATGTCATTTTAATTTAAAAAATGTCATCAATTTTAATTCAGTGGTTAAGTTCATTCTTTTGCATGCTTAGTGGCATTTGATATCTCCTATGTGCAATGTATTCATTCCTTTATTCTTTTCAC
Source organism: Typhlomys cinereus (assembly GCA_023101885.1). Lineage (NCBI taxonomy): Eukaryota > Metazoa > Chordata > Mammalia > Rodentia > Platacanthomyidae > Typhlomys > Typhlomys cinereus. The sequence continues at coordinate 2,930,034 of JALPQD010000167.1, forward strand.
CCACCTTCCTTTTGAATATTAACTAGTTTTCTCTTCTTCATTCATGTCATTTTGTATATTAATATATTATCTCGATTATGTATTTTTTCACAATTATTTCCTATTTTGATGCTTGTTTATCAAATTTCTTTGATTATTTGGAAAAATTGACTTTAGCACAATTTTTGTTTTGTATCTTTGGTATTTTTTCCCATTATCTTAATCTTTAGAGACACTATATTACTCTCTGAATCTATTAAATATTTAATCTGCATATGTTGTAATTTTTTTAGTTTTTTGAACATTAACTTTTTGCTTTTCTGAAATTTATTTGGATGTATGATAGACTCCCAGTTTGGTAAGTATCTAACATGAATTGCTTTTGCTAGTTCTTCTTTTTCCTCATCCTTATCACACTGGTGGATAATCCATTTCTTTTTTTTAAAGAACAATTATTTTCAACAATAATAAGTGAAGGAATTCATGAAGACTTGTAGATATGAAATTAATATAGAGTAGTCATATTTCACATTATAATTAGGAAACACCAATTTAAGAATAGTAAGAAAATTGGATTTAAAAATAGTTATTAAGAAATAAAGGATGGCTGTAGGAAATTTTTGTGCAAGATATGAATAGATATTTCATGTTCTCAATTAAGAAGTTTAACTGTTGTAAAGGTATGTGCCAAGCAGTTTTTTGAGGTTAATAACACTCTTGAATACTGCCATATTTATCATCTTTCTAATAATTTATTCCACAGACTACAGTTCTTGGCATAAAGAGTTTACTAGGGACCAACATACTTTCACATTTAGAGAAAGACTCTAAATATCATAGTCTTTCCTGCTTGATAGCTGTCCAGTAGAATTCATGAAGAAGAAATGGTATCTATGGGGAGACTAGAAATTGTGTGAGATTGATCTATATAATAGTCTGACTTCTCATCATTACAGCAGCATGCTTTAATTGGGTTCCACATCAGTAAATTGTAAAGATAATATAACATTGTAAGTCAAAGCCATCCTTGATGCTTAATTAAGATTTCGACTATTTTTTTTTTTTTTGCTTATAATTAGAGGAGTAGCATCCAAACACATTTTTTTCTTACAGATTTGTATTCAGAGATGTTCTTCAGATAAGACCAGTGATTTTTTTCAAGGATAGTTTTTTGTTTGTTTTATCACTGTAGGCTAAATAAATCCAAAGAATTTGTTTTATAACTCAGTTCTCTTTATTGCCTTTAGTTTCCTGTTCAATCTCTGTTTCAAAAAATGCATAACTTTCAATAGTGTGCAAGGAAAATTTTGGGCTAAGTAATCTAATTTAAAAATCTTAACCAATGCTGGATAGGTGGCATGAGGCAACATTGGCAGTCTAGATGGATGCTATCCAAACCTTAGGGCATCATAACTTCTACCACATGACAAGGCTTTTCCTGTTATTTTAGTCATTAAAAAGTTGATTTTCAATTCACAGTAAGTTTATAGTTCACATGTATGCTTTTTTTCCTTTGCTATCCTTTTCCCTTATTTTTGCATTTATTGACATACTTTTTGCTTTTCTCTTATTTATTTGCTATTTAGAATGGTTTACATGATTTAATGTAAATATCATTTTATTCAGATTTGAAACCAGTGTCATTTCACTCACCATAATCTGATACGTGATGCTAATAATTATAATCTCTGAGTGGTTTGGTCATCATTTGTGCAAGATTAAAGAAAGTATCAATTTTACAGCCTAAGAGAGCAAATTCTGTGTATTATTCACTACATTACAATCTCATCCTATCATTTTAAACACCCTATAAGTCTGTTTCCTTACCCGTGTATATCTGTAAATCAGAATAATAAAATTTTTATTTCTTTGTAGCTAAAGAGATCAAATGAATCCCACTACATGCATGTAAAGTAAACAATATTGAGGATAGGTTTAAATTATTTACTTAATGTTCTGTGGTAGTCAAGACTTGTACAAGATGACTCAAAGTGTTTCGAGTGAAAACAAAATTTTGTTTTATGTGGATTGTGATAATTTGTGTTGTTGATTCTTTCAAAAGAATCTACACTATGATAGACCTCCTATTTTGGGTTAAGCAAATACTTTAGAAATTGGCGAGATACAGTTTTGAGATATAATTCAATGTCTCACTAAATGTAAAGCATCTGTTTTTCATTTTTCTGTCAATTAATCTTCTATGCCTATTATTTGAAAGGTGGAGACTTCAGATGTAAATAATACTTTCTCTTACCAAATAACTGAGAGTCTGAATTAACTGGCAATATAAGGGGTACCATACGACTCAGAAGAGTCATTGGCTTTATCCACTGATTATCCGTGCATTATTTGTTTTACAGCCCTTAGATTCTGTGATACTAAGGTAGTTGCTTAACCTACTTGTATTGGACTAGGACTTGCAAATGGATTAATTTTCTTTCTTTTTCTCTTCTTCCCTCCCTCCTTTCCTCCTTACGTCCTTGTCTTTGGGGGTTATGGAAGAAAATATGTCTTTATTGTTTATGCCATAGAATTTTTGAGTTTCATAATGGACTATACTTCTTTATTAAGTACTATGGACTTTTCATTTTTTATTTACTTCTAATCTAGATATTGCATACTTTAGGATACTGTCATGCGCATTGCAAGGCGGGTAGCAGCATCCATGTCTTCTACTTCGTAGGTGCAAGAGGAAGTTTTCTTTCACTTGTGACATTGTCAGTTATCCTTTGTGGAAGGAAGTCAGCATTCCCAACCTTCATTTGTCTCTTTTACTTGGCTTACCCACCTCATTTTCAGAATCCATTGCAATGGTCACAACTAGCATTTAAAAAAATGAAAACAAGTGTACTAGAGTGGTAAATATTAGAGAAGTGCACAGAGTAGGACAGTTGTTCTGTAACATTTTTGGGGGGTGTGTGTGTGTGTGTATGTGTGCACGCATGCATGTGTGACAACCTTGACATTTGTAGAGAATTATTTTTTTTCCTCCCACATTTTATTTTTTTTCCTAATCATACAAGCTCAATAGGTACCCGGACCTCTCCTTCCTCCTTTCCCTCCCCCACTGTCTTCCATTGCACTCTCCGCTTTCCCCCTTTCCTTTCCCACCCCCCCCACTGCCGTCTACCCCCTCTCCAGGTGCCTCTCCCTTCCTCCCTCCGTCCTATCCCCTGGACCCCCTCCGAGTCCTCCACCCTAGTGAGGGTTCAGGACTCAGTGGCATAGCCTGGAGCCCTTTGTGGAGAATTATTTTTAAGACAGCCATCAGATACTAAATCTGTGGATGCTCAAGTCCTTTACAAGCCATAATATTTCCCTGTAACCTGTGCACATCCTCCTTTATGCTTTACAGTTTAAAAATATCTGTAGGTTTCTTCCAATGCCTACCTATTGCAATGCAAATGTATTCATATAGTGCTAAACTATATTGCTCTAGAGAACAAGGACAGGGGATAGTTTTCATACATTTTCCTTTTACAAGCATAATCAAAAAATATTTTAATCTTAGTTACTTTACGATTGAATCTGTAGTCACAGAGAGCTAATATTGTTCATGCTATGTGCCATTGCCAAAGATGTTTTGAAGCTACTCCCTACATTAAAATTTTGTAGCTCAGTGCCAAGGTTTCTCAGCTCTCATGTCCTGTAGACCTGAAGACTGGTTTAGAAATGAATTTTGATGACTAATTAATGTAGATGGCTGTGCTTTTTCCTCTTAAATATATTTTAACCATAGTATGTAACATTTTTCTACCTTTATTACATAGTTAATGTTGTCAGTCGTATGTCCAGAAGCATAAAAAGTATCCAGATGCAAAGAGTTTTAGTATTGTTTTCTTTACTAGGGCTTAATTTTACATGATTTTTAAAGGGCTTTTTAGTTTATCTGTAAAATTTTGAGTAGAAATTTGTGCAGCAAATATAGGAACATAACAGAAAGCAAAAATACTTTTGCTTTTGAGAGGTAGGAAGGTTGGATACTTTGGAAAAAAGGCCAAACATAGGAAGCAGGAGAGACAAGGTACATACCTTCCAGAAAGAAGCAATTCCTCCCCGATAAATCGAGGGAAAATTATTTTTCCCCTTAATATGTTGCATCAATGTCTCATAGTTAAACATTTTCAACACCCTTCATATTATGTTGCCTCTCTTTACTTAACATCCTGAGTAATGATTTTTTTTCACATTTACCTAAGCCATAACATTAGGAATGCAATAGACATGCAACAAGGGTTGCTTTCCCTGTAAAGAGATTACATGAGTAATGTCATAAAGGAAACTGACTTTACCGGAATTTCAGTATTAATTGTTGAAATGCAGTGTTTGGGGACATCTGCCAAAGAAAGCTTGTGTTTTAATCAAATTTGTGAAAATTAGATGCTTTACATTCCTGCTAACATGTTGTTTTTACTATTCTAAAAAAAGAAAGTAAAAGAAACCCAGTCCTGTGCTCAGGCAATCTCTTTGGTTACATTTTATCCACAGTTTTACAAACTTGTTTGACTTGAAAACCCTTTAAATTATTTAAGTCTATTAAAATTTTGAAGAAATAGTATTGCATGGAACATATTTGGGAAATGCCAATATATATAAATATATCCTGAGAAGGTGAGGAGAGAATAAATAATACAAGATAAGAGAAAAAATTAAAGAGTCATAGTTGAATTTTCTCTATCTCTTTAGAATGAAAGACATCTATTTTTCAATGATGATGATGATTAACATTGCTATGACTGCAATTTACAAAGAACTTTCATGATTATTTCCTTACTTAAACCTCTCAACAATTTGTGAGACATAGCAGTCACTTTTCATAATGAGAATGAAGCTTAATGCATTAAGTAACTTGCTCAATCAGTACTTTGATATAGGAGTCAGTACTTTAATATAGGTTTTATAGCTCCAGATATAAAACTCTGTTATACCATGCTGTAGTTTTATTACCCAATTAAGTTAAAAACAAAGATGTTAATAATTGGCAATTTGTGCTGTATGACTTAAGTGTAAAATTGCTATCGTGTTTTGGACGTGGCTCAATGAATGAATGAAGCACTTGCCTAATAAGTGCAAGGACTAGAATTCAGATCCACAGAACCCACATAGAAATCAGGCTGGCGTAGTGGCTACCTATAATCCTTAGCACTCAGAGTCGGAGAAAGGGATAACAGGGTGGCTAGATTAGTGGCAACATCTGAATTCAATGAAAAAACAAATGGAATCCAATCTAGGCAGATACCTAGCAACAATTCACAGCTTGCATGTGCACCTGCACACACACAGGAACACACACACACAAGCATGTATATATACTCAGAAAAGAGAAAAAAATCCACTTTATATTAAGCTGAAGCAATGATAAGCTATATTGTAAAATTGCAAGCTCTTTCCTTAATTACTGCAAAAATATACATTTTAAATAGCATATCAAATTTTTGTCTCTTCAATTTTAAGCACATGTGATCAGGATAGTTTAATTTTTATAGGAGAGTTAAGCAAAGGAAAAAGCTTTACTCTAAGATGTTAGTTTTTTAATTATTTACAGCTAGGTCCTCATACTTAAATGTTATTGTATGTTAGTAGTATATTAATATTCATCATTGGCTGCCAGAATTAGTGTGCTTTCAGTGTAACTTCCTAACAGAAGCATTGATCTTCCCTATAGCTTGTTAACAAGTGATACTGTGATTTTTTTTTCTTCAAACATCTCCAATAGTGGGATGATGATTGTCTAAGAAGGCAGTACCACATTAAGTTACACTCTTAGTTATATCATAGATTTGTAGGAAGTAGCAAATATAGTATAGTGAGATTCCATTGTCTCTTTAGTAAGTTTCCTTAGTTTATTTACTTTCTATCAAGAGATGAAACTGATATTGGAACAGTTATTTATATAGTAGAGGGACAGGTCCTAAGATGCCTAGTGAATTCCTGTACCCAAAGATACACCTAACTCTATATTATGCTGTTTTCATATATACGTATATAATAAGGTTTAATTTATAAAGTAAAGCATATAAAGTATTATAAAGTATTGATATTACAATAACTAACAGTAGAACAGAGTACCCTACAGTGTCTGTGATATGACTTATGTGAATATAAGCTCTCTCATTTGTTACACATCAGGTTGTATGAAGGTTTTAGACAGAAAATTGATTTACTTCCTGGGTGGGGCAGTGCAAGATAGGATTCTTATTTGATCACAGTAGAGCACCAAGTTAAAAAGTTATGAATTGTGCATTTCCAGAATCTCCCATTAGTATTTTTGTACTGTGGTTGATTGCAGACAAGAGAAATGCATATAGTAAAACCAAAAGCACAACTGTGGTTCTAGGACATCCTAGTACTGTCTGATAAGTTACTGCTTTCATCATTAAGTATGTGCTCAGCTGGACATCTTAGGTTGTGTCTTATTACTTTGACTAAATTTTCATCTATTCCTTAAGTTCTGAAAATTTTCTGTGTTGGTACATAATTACATAGGATCACTTGATATTTTCTTTCACAATTTATACAAAAATGGTAAACTACATTGATTTTTTTCAAATATTTAACTAGTCTGTATCCTAGAAATAAATTTTACTTGGTTGTAGTATATATTTCTTTTTATAGAATGTTGTATATTATTTGCAAAAAATTTGTTAAGGATCTCCATGTCCATATTCATGAGGAATATTGGCCTGTATTTTTACTGTTACTACTTATTATTTTCTTTTCTGTTTTTTTATCTGTTTCTCCTTTTCATTTCTATTTTTTATTTTTCTTGTCTTCCTTTAAGCTACTCGAACTTTTTAGTAAAAGGCGAAAGATTTATGCGATCTGAAGAGAAACCAGAGTATGCTACTCGAACTTTTTAGTTTAGATTAAATATTGAGTTAGCTATAATGTTTTCAAGTGTATTTCCTTTCACACCTTTTTGTGGCTACTCCAGGTAATGTATTTCATACATACTGTATTTTACATTGTGTTAGTATTTTCAGTTAGTGAATTAGAATGAAACACAGAACTTTTCACCCTTAAGTTTATTTACCTTTCCCTGCCTGAAATATATTTGTCTTAAATATTTCATGCACACACACACACACACACACACACACTGAAAATAAAATTAAAAATATGTTCTTGGCATTTCAAATAAAAAACACAAGTTAGAACATTCAGAAGAATAAAATTCTATTGTCTTTATTCATGGTTTTACTTACCATGTTTTTTATTCCATCTGAATATTATCTGTTTCTTTCCTTTTGGTATTTATGTCTTTTAGTTATTCTTCCTAGAGCTGTTCTTTTCAGCTTATTAGTAAAAAAATTCTCTCAGCTTTCTTTTGTCTGAGAATATCTTTCATTTTTGAAAGATAGTTTTGCCATATTAAGAGTTTAGGCTGACATTTATTTTATCGGTTGAAAAATATAGTGCCAATTTCTTCTACCCATCAAGGTTTCTGAAGTGCTATCTGCTATCGTTCAAATAAATTATTTTTTCCTTTTACATAAGGTGTTTTTTTTCTATTCTTATGGTATTTGGTTTTTAATTTGATTAAGATGTCTTTGTACAGTTTTCTTTGGGATCTTCTTGCATAGGGATTTACATAATACTTTCAATCTGTAGGCTTACATCTTTTGCCGAGCTTAGAAATTTCCAGTCACATTGTTTTTGAGTTCTTCCAGCCCATACACTTTCATTTCTCCTTCTGTAACTATAATTGTAATTTGTCATATCTCCGATCCTTTATGCTCTGTTCATTTTATTTCATTTTTGAGCCAGTTGTCTGTTTTTCTTATCCAGCAACATTTATTTCTTCTAGATTATTGAGTCATTCCAAAATGAACACATGTATTTGCAGCTGAAGTTTTTGAGGTATTTCAGCTCTAAAATTTCCACTTGCACCTTTTCATGTGCTATAGTTCTTGTTCTAGATCTAGAAGGCCCATTGATACAATCATTTTTATATTGTTACTAAAGATGTACATTACTTCTTTTCTGTCCTTCAAAGTTATACAAATTAATATTACACAAGTGTTTTTATTTACATAATGATAGTTGTGATAGTTTAACACTATTTTATATGTGGCTGATGGTCATTATCCTAATTCTTACAATGACACTAGCACTAGTTTTTACTCTTTCAACAAATGCTGTTCAATGCCTGTCCTACGTGATGTCCTTTTGTGGGCCAATAGGTTGTTTTTAATTTTTATTTCACATAGTTAAGCAGCTTATTTTCTTTATTTATAGAGTAAAGAGATTTATTTATTCCTTTTTAAGCTAATATTTAGCTAATTCATTAACTGAATTCTCTCCCTTTTGTAGAACTCGTTCATGAATTTTGATTTATAAGTTTTGTACTTTTTGTTTCCTTTAATTGACAGGCTTATATATATACCTTGTTGTGAAACACCAGTGTATTTTGAGAGAACAATAGATTATATAACTATTTAAGGGCTTATATAGTTATGTGTTAGGCCATAGAAGTTTCATTTTTCTCTCATAAGCTTTCAAAAAGAATCATCTCTAGATCTTCAAATATCTATGCAACCTGTGACTTGGACCTTCTGGGTCTCAGGATAGCTATGAATGTGGCACAACATGTTTGTAGACCACAATAGCTTGCCACAGTGTCAAGACTTTGTAGTCATAATTGTCCGGGAAGTTCATTTGAACAGACTTATAGCCCCACCAACACTTTCTGATTCTCTAGATCCAGCATGGTCCCCCAATATGCATTTCTAACATGCTTCCAGATGCTGCTGATGGTTCACATTGGGAGTGTTTTATCTACATACAATTTTCTACATATTCATCTCCCTTTGTTTCATAAATTACTCCACTCGACATACAGTTTCATCTAAAATGCTGTTTCTAACATCCTTTCTTATTTTTCTGCTGCCAGCTTGCACACTTTCACTTCCTCATCCTATTTGCTCTGTTTAAATCATTCACTGTGATGGATTTCATTTCCTTTTAAGAGAAGTTTCTAGTATTTGATTTGGAGACTTTCCTCCGCCTCCATTTTCTTCATTTTTTGCATGCTATTTTCAGTATCTTTTCTTCTCAAAATGGTAATATTCATACTAAGTCCTCTTTAACTTTATTTACTTTTATGTGTGTGTGTATTTTTGTGTGTGTGTTTGTGTGTTTATCAGAGGGAATATGTATCTCTGTGGAGGCCAAGGCTGACTGACTTCAGGAATCATCTTGGATTGCTTCTACCTCCTTTTTGCTTTATTCTGGTATTTCCCAGGCTCTTCCCATCAGGACTGGAAGTGCAGGCTGCTACAGTTTCTGCCTTGCATTTTTTTACCTTGGACCTGGGATCCTAACTCAGGACTTCTGCTTGTGAGGCAGAGTCTTAACCCCTGAGTCATCTCTCCATTCCCTGAGTCCTCTTTGTATTTTATTTTACCTGGTTTTCCTATCTGTATACTAATAATTCTTAACTTGCCCCCAAATTAAAACTTCCTTTTAAGCATTATTACATCTTGATTACTTATGCTCTTGAGTAACTTATAGGCATTTCAAATAGTACATTCCGAATCAATTCTTATATTTAATAATACCAAGATGTATGTAATTTTGTCACTTTGGTATAAAATATGAATCCTATAATCAATGGCATTTTACATTCTATCAGAGGTAATTTCTCTATCCTCTTCCCTAACAAAAGGCATTGTCTAGTTTTGGCCATCTCAAAAATTATCCTTTTTTCCATTGTTACTTGCCAGAATTCTAGGTTCCAACCTTGACTCTTCAGTCTTTTGTGCACATCACTTGTACCTACTGAACAGTTTCCTATTTTCTTATATGTCCCTTTCCTTTACATTTGGTCAGGTGACAGCCAGCTTTCCCAGAAGTTATTGCAAGCACCTTTTAATCTTTCATTTCTTCTAATCCAGTCTTTGTATGGTGTTTAAAGTTAGCTTTTAAAAAGTCAGAGTCAGATACTGTAATTGTCTCGCTAGAAATCTTTTAATGTTTGATGGTTACATTCTTTGTATGGCAGGATGGGGCACATGCTAGCCGCCTGTGCTGTCCCCATTCTAGTGTAGAACAGCTTTTTCCTTCATTCTTTGCTTTAACACACTGGGGTTCCGTTTCTGTTACATGTTCTTCCTGCAATGTCCTTACTTCTCATCTGTCTCTTCCCTGGGCCAACAGGTCACACACTTTTGTCATCTTAAACTTCATTACTTTTAAGGTGTTTGCTGGGTCCCAAAGTTTGAATTTCTTTTAATGTTTTGTTCTGTCCTATATGACAGTGATTTATTGTCTTTATCCTCACTCTGTTGTACATATTTTTCATTGTGTAACATTGGATACTAAGGCATCATTAGAGTACATACCAAATGGAGTGTTCTGTAATGCCATTAAATATTAAATATGAATAGCGTTTAAAAATGTATGTATTTATATACATATATATTTATAGTAAAAGCAGTCTTTTTTGCAAATAAAATGTAAATAATCACATTAGGTTGGGAGATGGATATTTCACTATTAGTTGCTTAATTTATTTGTAAATGGTTGTTAAAACTTTTTATACAAATGCAATTTCTGAAAAAAGTGGTTGTTTTAAAGTAATATTAAGTAGTTCATGGTCCTTAATCAAAGTCTGTCATTTCATTTTTCCTTTCTATTTATAGAAATAGAATAAATCTTTAATTCTCATAAAAATCTTTCATATGACTATTTTTAAGCACTAATAATTTCGAGGTTTATTATCATTAAAATCATTCTGAATTCAAAGAGCAGTATTTAATTATTTGGCTTTTAACAATAGTGGCTATTGGTAAGCTACTGTTAAATTTTTCAAATATTCATCAGTTTTTGAGAACAAACTCATGTCCAGCATGAAAAAAATATCACCCAAGAAACAAAGCTGATAGTCTTTTTCTAAATCATCATATGCAACATATTTTTGTTCCTATTTTTTACTTATTATTAGTGAAGTTATTTTAGTTTTTTCATTGTCATAGGGCTTTTGTTGTGCAATCTGTCTATACCACAAAAGCCTCATTTCTACATTCTATGAATTTTATTCATTTGAAGTGTGATCCTGGTATATTTAATGAGTGCTACAAAGTTCTTGACACCAGACAGGGTCCCACAGTTGATAATGTTCTAATGTCTCTGTCTGTCCTTTTTCCTGCCGTCTCCTTTACTGCACTCTTTTGTCTCTGACTCTCACAGGAGACATGGATTGCATCTGGTTGGACCATGCGTCTTGGCATAGCAGTGAGGCCTCCCCAATGTCTTTGGTGAGACATGTGGAGCCTTACTATTGAATTTCCGTTATCATTTCACTTTTCCTTTTTTATTTACACCTTTGCATGTTTTCTTTTTTGTATCTTTTTTTTTTATCTCACACTTGTAGGGGACAGTCAAAAGGGAAAAAGAAAAACTAGTGAGCAGGCAGTTTTGTCGGATTCTAACACCAGGTCTGAAAGACAAAAGAAAATGATGTACTTTGGTGGCCACTCTTTGGAAGAGGATTTGGAATGGTCAGAGCCTCAGATTAAGGACTCTGGGGTAGATACCTGTAGTAGCACAACCCTTAACGAGGAGCATAGCCATAGTGATAAGGTACTGAGACTGTGGGGCCTGCCTTTTAACCTGCTCATTTGGTCTTCGTTTGCTTTCTGTCACTCATTGAAACAGAACATAATAGAAAGAGAGGGCATTTCAAGGGTCAATGTAGCATTTCTTAAGGTGCAGAAAAGAAAAACAAAACCAATCAAACAACTAAACCAAAAAACGTTTGGCTGACTTTGCTGTTGTTTCCTTGACAGCATACCAAAATCAAAGTAAAAATAAAATAAAACTTAGGAACAAGGAATATTTTGTCTATGGTCGCATAAGAGAACTTTTTAATGCTATATTATTAATTATAAATAACAAATAATTTTTGGATTGGCTCATTTGATTGCTTACATATATTTTCCTTGGGATGAAATCTAAATTATTAATAGTCTGAATCCCAGGCAAAAGGGAGATGATTGGGTCTATTTGCACAGAAAAAGTTGTTTTTCTTTTTTCCCTTTCACTGTCATTTTGTTCTTTTGTTTCATTGTCATAGCATTTTAATGTAGTATATTGGTATTAGATCCATTGCCATCTGCTTTGATGTTTATTATTTTTGCTTTTAGTATAGTGAGAACTTTGAAATCTTTGTATCACGTAGGTGTGATTGACTGGGATTTTTTTTGCCTGCTAAATTTTGCATGAAAATAATGCATGTTAGTTTTAGGTAACCATGAAACAACTATGATTACACAAATCTTTGTCTTAGTTACTTAGAATATCATCCATAGTGAAATGGTATTGTTATTTGTCTTAGTTACTTAGCATGTCATCCATAGTGAAATAGTATTGTTATTTATCAAGACCATGGTTGTACCCAGAGAAAGAAATGAACTGCAGGTATTTTTAATGTTGCTTCACTAGAATTACCTGTGTGTTCCCCATAATATAATTTACTGAGTTGACTAAACTGAGAGAAACAGTGAACTTTCAGCCAGGTGTGGTGGCCGGTGCCTGTAATTCTAGCACTTCCAATGTTGAGAAGATGATGAGGGTTAGACACCAGCACAAACTGAACAATGAATTCATGACCTTGCTGGCAAACTCCAGAGCTAAGCAAGTAGGAAGTAGAAACAATCCAGAGTGATTCCTGAAGTCACTCTTGAGCCTTCACAGGTGCATACAGTGCCCTCTGATACACACAAACATATGCACAGAGGCATACACACAGACACACATGTTTAAAAAAAATCAACGAACTTTTATGAACTGAAAATACAATCTTTGCACATCATTTAGTGAGCATTGTTTTCCTTACACTGAAAAAATTGGAAAACTATTGGTGATTTTTTTATATACATGTACACACACACACACACACACACACTCACACTCACAATGAAATTTTAAGCTAGAAAATTTTTCAATAAAATCTTTATCATAGATTTAGATTTCATATTTCAAAATTTCATGATTTGGCCTTGTCGTTTTTACTATATTTTTTCCAAATCGCCCAAAAGTGTTTTAGGAAGTTCTTATTTTTTTAAGTGAGATCAGCTCAGTAGAACCTTAGTGTGTCTTTCTACTTATGAAATTTTTACATTAATTTCAATATTTTGAGTTTGTATATATTTTCAAGTTTTTTCACAGCTATAAAACTTCAGTATTTTGTCTTAGAAGTGGAAATATCTGACATTTTGATTTAAAATTTTGATTTTAAAGAAAACCTTGACATCATAAAATCGAGGTTTAGAGTAGTATAGCAAGTCTTTAATCAGTATTTTGGAATGTAAAATGGTTTGTGTAATCATAATGCTTAAGTATACTGAAGTTTAGAGAAACTGTACAATCACAGAGCATTTGCCATAAAGAAACACTAATATTTTTGTTATTTGTTGATACTCTATGTCAGCACCCTGTGACCTGGCAGCCATCCAAAGATGGGGATCGCCTAATTGGTCGTATTTTATTAAATAAGCGTTTAAAAGATGGAAGTGTTTCTCGGGATTCAGGAGCAATGCTTGGCTTAAAGGTATGTAATAAATATTTAATGTTTTCATTTGTATACTACTTTATGGGTTTATTAGAAAGCAAAATAGCAATAGCTCTTTCTAGTAATATTAATTTCGGAGACTTTTTTATTTTCAAGAATTCTCAAGTGTTCTTTACCTTAAATATCTCATTTTTCATCTGCTACTTAAAAAGTTTATAGGCTAAGGAGAGAACTTAGTGGTAAAATACTGCCTTATAAGCACTACAACCCAAGTCTAATCCTCAGAACCCATATGGGGAAAAGTAATCAGAAATGGTGGAATATGCTTGTAATGCCATCTCTGGAAAATAAAAGCAGGTGGATCCCTGAGACTTACTGGCCATCCAGCTTGTCTACTTGGCAAGTTTCAGACCCTGTTTTGATCCTACCCTACCTATCCCAGAAGGGTAGGCACATATATATGTGTACCCACCCTCAGAATAGCACACAGCACACAGCACACATGCACACACATAGATTCACACACGCAAAAACATCTTGTATTCCACAATAATAGTTATAGCTACATTTTGGGAAGACAAATAGTAACCCGAGTAGAAAAAATTGACTCCCAATTACAGCAAATATGCTTTATCTTGTAATGTTTGTATTTTTCCTATCTTTGTCAATATTAAATGAGTATATCTAAGCTTAGAAATGTTCTTTGTGCATTACATCAATATTTATTTTTGTATTAGTGTAGTAGAATGTGTTTGCATGTGGGGATGTGTAGATTTTATACAATAGTGGTTCTTCTTGTTTTGTGCTTTGGTGCCAGGAATCATTTCCAACTGAGAGCTTCTATACCAACTGAGCTGCACTTAACTCTCAAGAATGGTTGAAATCAGGAAATAAAAATATAATTGTGCCAAAATACTAAATATTAATATCAATTTGAATTATATTGTAAAATCCTAATAAATTATTTTTAAATAGTTTACATTTTGAGCATATAGTGTGAGTAGTTAAAAACTAAAATGAAAACGAGGAAATATTTTTGAATAAAGCCATTGGTCCAGATTTTGCACTCAAAAATATAGCAGATGATCGTTTATCAGAAAATTTTGATGTAGATGGAATAGGATGGCTACAATGTATTTGGTGCTCTAGAGTGTTTTGCATCTGCCAGGTTTGTTACTTGGTACTCGTAAGAAGATGAGTAATATGCTCATAGTCATAGGAAGATGGTGCCTATGGTGGTAACTTAAGCCAGAATTCCTGAGATAGTGTTGGAGCAGTGTGCTATAGATGTTCCGAAGGTTTGGTGTTGATTCGTGTCAAAGCATTTAATATATAATTTTGACCAGCTTTTCATCTCGCCTTCTCTTTGCTCAGGGGAGATGTTCTGAACTGTTAAAATCAGATCAAATATAACAGTATGCAGTATTTAGTATAGTATTTAGATAGTATAAGAATTGATTTGCATTAATAAAAATAATAGAAAGTATAATTATATTAGTAGCTGTAATGTTGTTATTGACAAGGGTTGGTAAGCCACAAGTTTTCTTAAAATATTTCATAGGATTTAAGTTCCCCAAAAAGTTACACTTAATTTTCAGAATCACAAATAGGATTAGTTAGTATCAAGTGAATCGTGTCTGAGTATAATTCAATGAAATTGGTGAATAAATGTATGAGAGAAGATAAGTTAGTTTCAGATTTGTAAAATTATTTTTTAATTCAATATTTCATTCAGCTTATAAAAGAAACAGTGAAATTTACTTTAACCACTTAATTTAGTGTCATCTGCTCATCCGCTATGAAATTTGACATCAGTTGCTTGAATAGTGTTTGATAAGAATGTGAAAGCATTAATTTTCTAAGAAGCCAATATTTTACATATTAACTCTTTAGCATTGAAATTATTCTAAGCATGGTTTCCTTTATCTAAAAAAATTACTTGAATAGAAACATAAAAGTAAAAAATTTGACTGCAAATCATCTAAAGTTGACATTATTCTCAATGAAGTCAGGTAGATTTTATAATTTTCTCAAGAAACGTGTCATCATTATGAACACAATCAACATGCCTAAAAACTTCTAATGAAAATTCAACAATATATTTAATCATGTTAAGAGTAATTCTTTTTATGTATATTTAATTTATATGCAAAATTGATTATATAATTATACTGTAATTTTTTTAGAAAGTGACAAAATGAGAATTTTGTAATAAGGATTGTTAGGTTGTTTCTAACTGTTTACTTGACATTTTCAACAAACATTTAAATTGCAGCAATTTGTAATATATAAAAAGTTATTAACACAATTGCTTCCTAATAAATTTTAAGTAAATGTCTTTAGTACATTAAATTACAGTTTTAGGAGCTGAAATTGTTCTAGATATTTTTACTTGAATCTTCATCTATGTTCATTTTAACAATATGACCATTTTAATACTTTCCTCTTTTAAACAGGTTGTGGGAGGTAAGATGACTGAATCAGGTCGACTCTGTGCATTCATTACCAAAGTTAAAAAAGGAAGTTTAGCTGATACTGTGGGACATCTTAGACCAGGTGGGTTTCTATCATTTGTTATTTTACATTTAAAGTGTTACAGTGGACTTTGGGCTTTAGTTCTCTGGTAGAAGGCTTACCTAACTTCTCCAAAATCATGGTTTGATCCCCAACATTGCAAATAGAAAGTAAAACCAAAAACATTTATCAGGAGTAGTTTTAAAAGTTATTGTCATTTAAATGTTATTTGACCAGTAATGGTTACTTCAGTTTATCCACATACAAGTCTTTAGTCATTAATTTAAAGTAAAACTTTTGCTCATTGGGTCATGTTATGGATAACATCTTCATATTTTTAATATAGAATATTTTAATCTGAATCTAGAATTAATTTGTTGTGTTTCCCATAGCTTCAGTTTTCTTTAAAAAAGTTTCAGCATTGCTTAGGAAACAACTTCATGAATATAATTGCACGTATTTTCTAAAGCATGTGCCTCTTGATAGTGGATATTAGTGGAGGAATTCTTGACTCCTTTGAAGAAGAATTGATAATAGTACATTATTCTGCTTTTTGAAGAGCAACTTCCTTAGACCATGGAAACTCCTTAAAGAAAATAAGATGCTTAGTTGGATGCATGTTTGAATATTTCTAAGAAATCACATAGTTATGACTTTTATTAATTTTTTTTCTTCTGGTTACCTTTTCTGGTGAAATGTTCTATCATGACATTCAAATTTATGCCACTTGCACTGTTCTCAATGTTTGTTATTCTTTAGTGGTGGTCCTGTCCCATGGAGTCCATTGAAACTTAAAGGTTGCTTTTGCTTTGAGTTCATTTTATGGGATTAATTAATATTTCTATTTTTTAAAAATTTTATTTACTTATTTGTGTGTATGTGTGTGTATGCGTGCATAACAGAGAGCGAGAGACAACTGTGTGTGTTACTTGTGGAGAACCAAGAGTAACTTCTGGAATCATTTTGGATTCCTTCTGCCTCCTTTGCTTTGCTCTAGGACTTCCCAGACTCTACCTTCTAGAGCTAGAAGTGCAGGCCCCAACCATTTCTGCATGTCATTTTGAGGTGGGATCCAGGATTCAAACTCAGGTCCTTCTGCTTGTGAAACAGTCTTAACTCCTGAGCCATTTCTCCAGCCTGGGATTAGTTATTGACTAAGACTATTGCCTGTTGCTGCAGGTGATGAAGTGTTAGAATGGAATGGAAGGCTATTACAAGGAGCCACATTTGAAGAAGTTTACAACATCATTCTTGAATCCAAACCTGAACCACAAGTGGAGCTCGTCGTTTCTAGGCCAATCGGGTACGTTAGCTTCGTGATTTGTAAGTGTGTGGAATTTGCTACTAACACCATTTTGTGTTGCACAGTGCAAAAATGTTCTATTACTTTATGAAAATATGTTCTTTTGTATACATTCTTTTTCTTTTTTTACTGGTAACATCTTACTCAAATGTATAATGTTTTTAACTGATTATGTTGGATTATATCTGATTACAAGAAAAGAAACGTTAAGTTATTTAAATTTTTTTATTTTCAAAGCAGTTCGTATAAGACTGAAGTCATTACTTGAGAGAAGGGGACTATCATACAATTAGTTTTGTTTTGCACATGTAATGCATGCGTGTGTGTGTGTATGTACAAGAGAGCACTTGAGCTTGTGTGTCTGTAGATGACTGAAAGTGACACTGTGAATCATTCTGGATTGTTCTATCTCTCCATGCTTTGCTCTGGTGTTTCCCAGACTCTGTTCCAAGCTGGAATTATGGGCCAGTGCCATATCTGTTTGGCATTTTTACATGGGGTCTAGGGATCTGAATTTAGGTCCTTCTACTTTCAGTATCCTAACCCCTGAACCATCTCCTCAGTTCCATAACAACTGCTTTTAAGATTAGTTTTTTTTTTTCATTTTTTATTATTATTTCCGCTCATACAAACTCTCTCCCTCCCTCTTCCTCCCCTCTACCCCCCAGCTCACCTCCCCTCAGCCCTCCCTCCCCATCCTCCAGTGCCTCCCCCCCAATCCCCGGAGAATCCTTTAATGTGTATGCCAGACTCTCCTCTGGGCCCTCCTCTCTGATGACGTACAAGGACCCAGTGGCTTTTCCCTGACTCTTTCCTGTGTTGCCCTTAAGCATAGGAACACTACTATGGCTGTCAATTCCTTGCCTCCAAGGATCTTGGTGCCTTTAGCAAATGCTAGACTTTATGGGGTCAATAGTGTGTGGGACATTGTGCAGGGCATGCAAAGACCTATTATGATTGCTTCGGCCTTAACTTTTGTGGAGTATAAGATTAGTTTTATGACTGGTCTTCTACACTGTAAAAATGTTAAATGGCTGTAATCTGCCTGTCTTACCAGTTATTTTCAAGTAGAGATTATAACTTGGAAAGAGGGAATCAACAACCAGTACTTCCCTGGGGCTTGCTTAAAAACAATCTCTTAAATAAATGTGATTGCAAAGCCTGCAAATAGGCAAACATTACAACACGCTTTGCCTGAAGTTTATGCCAGTTGGTTTTTATGTAGTTCCAAGAGTTGGCAATAAGTATAATCTTTCCACTACAGTTATGAGAATTATTAAGTATTCCAGCAATATAACTATTTAAATATATTTAAATATATAAAATATTCCTAATAGATCAAGCACATAAAGATGTATCCATTTTTTATTTTGCATTTTTACAGTCTAATAAAATAGTAAAATTATAGTATATTAACTTGTATTAATTAAATATATATCAACTTATTGGGTTAATCACATATATTTTTGGTATTAAGATGTCTTTAAATCATTCATATTTTAAATATTAAAATCTTTTACATATATTTTTCTTAATACCTTATTACTTCTATCTTATATGAAGTAAGTATGCTTATTTGTGATGTAAATATATTTACAAAGTAATTTTGGAAGTCTCATAAACATCATGTTTCCCTTTTCTTAGTATAGTTATTATACTTTACAATTTTAGTTAGGACCTGAATGTTTTAATTTTTGTTTTGATGATATTTTATTTGATTCTCAATGTAATAGATTTGCAAAAGTTGGTAATAAAGGTTAAAGGTTAGTGATTTACACTATGTCTATAAAAATTACTTTGTTAATACAAAATAATTTTGAAACAGATGTTGCTTTAGTAATGCACCTAAAAGTCAAATATATGTGTTTTTCAATCTACTAAAATGAATATAGATTTAAATTATTACTTGGAGCTATTCCCCAAATTTTATTTGCAAAATGTGATCCCAGATTGGAGGTAGAGGTAAGTATATGAGCAGTTCTGGGTCACTTAGGGTGCATGAGTCCCTGTCTGAAAATAAGCAAACACAAAGTGGCTGCTTCTCATTTATATCAAGTTTCTATGATAGGCTGTCCTTTCATTTTAGCAATAATTAATTTAAGGTTAAGAATGGTTAAAATAATAGTTGCGTTTATTATTGAAATAGTTTATTTTCTTTTTCTATTATTTCAGAGATATACCTAGAATCCCTGATAGCACACATGCACAGCTGGAATCTAGTAAGTTTCATTTATTTTATAAGGATATGTCATTAATCATGCCATTCATCAAAGGCCTCATGAAGCTATTATCTGTTAATATGAAGTAAGATAAATAAAAAATCTTAGTACAAAGTACTTAATCTTATGAAGATAGGTAATTTAATAATATTTCATTTCTTTGTAGGAAAATATGAATTCTGTAATAAGGACAGTGCTTTTTAATTTAAACTCTACTGTCTTTACTATGGATTTTTAAATAACGTTATTAAGGTACATTTAAAGTGCAAACATGTTATGCAGTTAGATATGTTTTGTTATCCACATGCAGCTGTGCAGCCATTATAAGAAAAAAATCAAAAGCATATCCATCACTCCCAAGGGTTGATACAATACTCTTTATGATGTGAATTTATCATGTTTTTCTAATTAGGCATGCAGGGGATTAACTTCAAGGCTGGACTCTGGCCTTTTTCACAAGCTCCATTACTTGGTTTATGTCTCCCTTGAATGTGTCAGAGGTTTCATAAGGTCACAGTGGCATTGAAATAAATTCTACTCCATTCCCTCTGACTCCTAGTGTCCTTAAACACAGATCTTACATGGTCTTCTAAATCTCAGTGAGCATTAGTGCATTGTCCTTTCGGGAGAACCTGGAGCATAGGTGACTTTTTTGACTATTTTTTCTGGTCCTAGGCTTGAAATCTGGATACGTTCCTGACCCTTTCTTTCATTTCTTACATACCTTAATTTCTGAATTCTTGTGTTTTTTTTTTTTTGTTGTTGTTTGTTTTGTATTTTCCTTGCCACATAGGTGAGGACTAAACCCAGAGTCTCACACATACTAGGCAAGTCCTCTTCATCCCTAGAGTCTTCCGTACCCATGATGCCACCTGAATTCCTTTCATTTTGTTTTTACAACCCTTGGTATTGATTTCTTCTTGAATTCTACTTGATCTTCACTATTTCCATCTGTCTTCATTTAGACTTTAAGTACAGGGTAGAACCCTGTTCTTTATTGCAGTTACTCTTCTGTTGTGAGAAAAATATCTGTCCCAACCAACTTAAGGGAGAGAAGATTATTTATGTGGTTTGTGGTCCCAGAACAGTATAGTCCATTCATGGCATAAAATACATGACAGAAGACATGACCAAAGGCAGAGAGCAAGGGAGAGAGAACAGCAGGGCCAGTGGCCATACCTCATGGCCCATCCTCAGTGACATGCTTCGTCTAGTGATGTCCACCTCTTAAAGGTTCCACAACTTCCCAAACTTCAATGTGTAGTCAAACACATTAGCCTGTGAAAGTGTCTCACTTTCAAACTATCACATTACTCAAATACCACTTTATTTTTCCACCCACTAAAGCAGTGTGGGTGCCTTTTCAGGGTAAAAGTGCCTGCAATCCCATCAGTATCCTGTTTTCATTTCTATTCTCTTTCCACTTTTGGACTTGTTCCTTCAGCATCTTGTAAACAATAACTTTTTTTGCCATATATATATATATATTTTAAAATAGTTCTGGTTCATTTCTCCAACCTTACTATATTCAAGATTTGGCTTAAAAATCATTTCTGAAAACATCGAATAATTTTAGAGATTCTAGTATTCAAGTTTTTAGCATTTAAAGTTCAACATTTTTGCTTTATTTCTGATTTGATTATTCATTAATCCTTAAAAGTTTCCTAATATATAATAATATATGTAATAATATATATAATAATATATATGAGAGTAATCACATGTTGCAAGGTGAGTCCTGAAGTAGAGATTTTCCAATGTAATTGGTGCAATAGTATTGTCACTTTGTCTTTCTTAAAAGAATTCTAAATTGCACTTGTGTCTCGATTAAACTGCCCAAAAGTGAAAACAAAATCAAATTCTTTTCATAACTAACAAACTCCTTTGAAATTATTTATGAATTTGACTATATAGAAACTAGTATTTTGCCTATAAAATGATGCATGCAATGACATCTTGTAGACATTCCAAATGTTTTGAAATGCTGGAGTCTTATTATTCTTCCTGTATCATTACCATTTCAGGTTCTAGCTCATTTGAATCTCAAAAAATGGATCGTCCTTCTATTTCCGTTACATCTCCCATGAGTCCTGGAATGTTGAGGGACGCTCCACAATTCTTATCTGGACAACTTTCAGTACGTAATCACCAAATTAATGTATTTTTGGAATATTAGATAATGCTTAAAATATGATGCAAAATTTTCTTTTGTAAGCTAGTCCTTCCTGAAGGTGATTGTGTCTTCAACTGTCTTCTTTTTTCCTTTTAATTATTTTAGTTATTTGGAGTTTAATTTTGGTTATTTATCAGTTATTTTTATTGTCAGGTTGATAGCATTTAATGAGAAATATTATGAAGATACATAAATCCCTTTTTACCTTTGTTATTGTCCGAAAATTTCAGGACATGATTTTTGCTCTAACTTAAAATAATTATAAATTACCATAAATTCTTAAATGAAAGAAAATGTATTATGTAAGACTGTATTTAAAATAAAATTAAATATTCTTCTATTTTCTCTGCTTTTTATACTTAAGGAAGTCAGGGTTAATTTGATAATAATCACTTCAATTTTAATATTGCTCAGATATATAAGGACTCTGGTAGATTTAAGTGTCAGTAGACAAATCCAAATATGGGATAGTAATATGTGACAGTGGTTATTCTAGGCATTTTCCCATTATATTTGCAAATTTTCAAGTAAAAGGTAAAGTTTTAATTATGTATTTTATATTATATCCTTATTAAAAAAAGGTTTGCCAGCTTTCTCTTTTTATTCATTCAACCGTGATTGCCATATTAGTCCATTTTAACATATTAATGAATTCAATTCAGTGTTACATTGTTGGCAATTCTGTTGATTGATAAACTTGAAATTCAAGAATATGAAAGAACTACTTTAAGTTCTTAATCACCAGAAATTAAATTTTGATTGAAAAATGTGAACTGTCATAACTGTATTGATTTGTGGTAAACAACTTCATGTTGTCAACTAAAATCCTCCTTTTAGTTTAAGTGTGAAAGGGTTGTGTTTGATTTTTTTTTTTCTCAGAAGTATCCTTGCTCATGTGTAGACCTGCTTAGTTACCAAATTTAAAACTCTTTTGTCCTATTCAATCTGTAGCTGAATGGAGTGATAAGGAGAATGGGGTATGGATTAGAGACATTACAACTCAACTATTTTCCTCCTGATTCAGAATTAATATTGAATAAGCTAAAACTGCTAAATATTTGGAGGCAATATAAAACCATTTCACTTTTCATTTGTATTTAATGATTTAAAGTTACAATCTGTAGGTCAATAAATGATGGCTTAAATTGTATGTAATTATAATATGAATGCCATACTTTCATTTTATTGTAGCATAATAGAAAGACATTTTAACTTACAGTTGTACTTTAATTTCATATATTTTTATAATTATACATATGCAGTTTATTATTTGCATAAAAGACAGTAGTTATAAATATAATGGATATTTGCTAAAGGAAACAAATAAAATGGAGAAATTACAATAGATCCTGACACTAAAACATAACCTTTGACTTAAATATACAGTTTTAAATCTTGACATACTAATTCAAATTCTCCTTTTTCTTTCTCTTGTTTATTTTGAGTCAGTCATGTTGTAAATCCCTGCCTGGTCTGAAAGTCATTTTGTTGACCAGGCTGGCCTAGACTTGTGATGATCCTCCTGCCTTTTCCTCTCAAGTGACAAAGTGACAAGTATGTGCTGCCAGATTATTAATATTTCCTATTTTTGCTAGGGCAAACTTACTGTGCCACCATAGCTTATTGTAAATAAAATTCGAGTACACAGGCTCAAGCAAAACTTTGAGATTCTCCAATCCATTCCCCAGTTGACATTTTTTAACCAAAGAAGCTCCACTGATCCAATTAACAAATGCAAGTGAGCACAATAGGATGATTTACATTCTCAGATAACTTTTAACTTTATTCACATTCTTTTTATATAGCGAAATATTACTGAGGGACTATGCTCCTTATGCATTTGTCTATCTCCCCATTTATAGTATCCAGTGATTAGTATAATTTTATAATGTCTGTCATCTCTTATGAAAACCCTTAAGAATATGGCGCTACATTGCGTTCCCATTTTCTTCTACTGTTGGACATTTTTTTTTTTTTGAGAGATTTTGTTTGGGTCCATACCTCACTTACAAATTCATGGCACTGCTAATGCCTAAGAACAAAGACAGTTTTGTTGTATGTGAGGCCATCTTTCTAATATATTTATGTCATATTTATGTCAGTTTATATGCTGATTTTTTGTCATATAGAAACACCTGTAATACATATTTCTTATACTTTTTAATGCTCAAAACTGTTTTTAAAACACATGCAGAATTATTTTTCTTTTCACGCTTGAGCTGTGTGGCTCCTTATTATTCTTTGGCCTGTCAAAATGCCTTGAATGCATTTGGTAAGAAAATCAGCACGAGCTCACGCCGTGCCACCTGGATGGATGTTCAGCTAACCAGGAACAGCGGTCTTTATTGCGACTCCTTATAGCTTGTGCTTAAGATTTTAGCAGTTGCCTCCTTCACGAGACTGCTTTCTTTCTTTCTGATTTTTTTTCTGTTCTCAGCACTTTATGTTATAAAATAATTATTCCAGGATCATTTCCTGAAAGGTATGTCCTAAAGATAGTACTAGTGCAGTGGATAGTGGAAAGTGATCTTAAATATTCAAAATTGTGGCTTGCAGTTTCAGATTTCTCATTTATATGAACTCTGTATTGTTACAAAGGTTATCGGAACTGTTGTGACTAAAATAATTGAATTAATAATTATTAGTAATTGCATGCAGTGAATCACATATAAATTCACCATTAATGATCTATAGAGATTGAAAAAAGCTGGAGTGATTATAAGATATAGAGTGTTTTTCTGGCATGACTGAAAGGTTTGGGACAAAAGAAAAGTAACGATTCTACTGCATTGCAAAAGCAGTAATAACCACCAAATTGTGTCCTTTGAATTTTTAACTATGCCTTATGAATTTCACATCAATTAAAAATGGTGCCTAGGGAAAAATAATGTTTTATAATCACTTAATATATAAATTCATTGTTAAACATGAGACTTAGAAAGGGTTGTTTCAGAAACCTGTGAATTACTTGTGGTTATTTTAGGCAATACAAAGTGGTTAAAGGATCACTTTTAAGAAAAAATATTTCTTACAAAAATGTATTTTTTCCTGATAAATTTTATCTGACCCAACATAGAACAGGGAAAGGAGGATGTTTTTGGAATACTTTGTCTCCTTCTTTAGCATGTCCGTGGACACCGTCTCTTCCCCCACATACTAAGACATTATCCATCCAGGGCTGTGCTGAAAGGTGTGATTATTACTCTGCATACCTGAATATTTCTTTCTTTGGGCATAGCACCACATGAAAACAAGACACCTCAGGTTTGAGACTAACCTTGTTGTTTGGAGGGCAAGAAAGGCAACTCACTAGTGTCTAGTAGTCTGCTTTTCGGGTTGCTTTTTTTGGTTTTAGATTTGTGTTTTAAAGTAGTATCTGCCCAATGATGTTGCATAGGCAGCAGTCCTAAAACACACTCCTGTTTCCATGTAACAGTGGAAAGAGAAAAAGAAACCTTTGACTATTTATGGCTTGGAGGTAGAGGAGACAGACATGTATTACAGATTGGAGGAACTGAATGGTATCTGACTGAGGAAATTTGAAGTAATGTCTTTGAATACATTTTTAAACCCAGAGATTTATTTCTAATTTATTTCTAATTGTTGACATGCTTGAATGCTGATTTGTGTCTCTTTTTGAAATGATTTCAAATGAAAGCAAAAAAAAAAAAAAAAGAAACAAAAAGAAAAGGTCAGAAGAGAAAAGAAAAATAAAACAGAAAAGAAATTTAATTTTATTCTCAGTATTTACTTTATTCTTCTCTTTGAGTATGAGCAAGTGTATCCAGATTTTCAATGTTGCTATTTCTTCACTTTTATATTGTGGAAAATAGCACCTATTTCCTACAGTTATTGGGAAAATAATGAAACAAAAAAAACTATTAACAAAGACCTGGAAAAACATAAAGAATTGTGGAAATAAAAAAACATGTATTAAAAGACATGATTGATAGTAAACAATATTTTCTCAAGAAGGAATCAACCAAAGTTTGAATGCGCTGGTCACAATGTTAGTACTTGAATAGATTTTTGAATATGAATCCATGGATTTGAAATTTTGGGGTTGAGTGGTGTCAACATGTCCATTGAATCCATAAGTTATGAGTTTAGACATAAAATCTTAAATTTCTTAATTCTGGGGTTTTCAACTTAGAGTCATTCTTTCAGAATATATAAATTTGAGTATTTTTATATAGTCACTCTTAATTCCTATTATACTCACTACATTTTAAGAATTTGATTATACACACTCTAATTTTGTAATATTTTTGAATAGTTTATATGTATTATAATGTTTAAAGTGCTTAATTATTTCAATAAAATCCTTAATTTAAATGTATTATGGAATGCTGTATTTAAGAGATAGTTTTGTGTGTTTATTTTTACCTTTGGTCTTTTAGTTCTAGCATATTGTCCTTTTTGGTTTTGTTTTATTGCTTTTTTTCTTTAATTTTGCTTACCAGAGCCAAAGCCTTAGTAGAAGAACAACGCCTTTTGTTCCTAGGGTTCAGGTAAAGGCCTTGTCTGCCTGATAGAAACTACAGTTGTGTTTTATCCTTTATTTGTATGTTTTTGGAAAATGCGTAGTAGGAATACTTTTTTTTTGGTATGTTGCTCCAAACCATATTATTGACTTCCAAGTCATTTTATAAGCCAGCTTGTAGAATTCTGCATGGGGATTAGAATACGGAAAAAAATTTAAAGAGACAAGTTTTTTTTAGTGATTTTGAAAGTTAACAAAATACTAAAATATACAGGTTTCAACGTGACATTCAATATAGTTTTATTGTAGATTCTGCTTATCTGTGTAACATTTACCAAACCTAATAATGCTAATCATTCTAATACTGCTGATACTTTCCTTTATTGCACTAAGGTTGCTGTCTCTTTAAATCATTCATTATTCCACTGAGCATCCACAATCTCTTGCATTTTCCAAGCCATAAGTCCTTGAGGAGATTGGCAAATACATTGTACCTTGTTAAAAATGTGATTTTTGTGTATTATATAACATTCATATTTTATGAAATATCTTTAAAAAATTGAAACCACAATCTAAGAGAAATGTATTTTTTGTTTATATTTTATTATTCCATTCAGATTTTCTTTAATATTCAGGTACAAGTTATTTGCCTCTTTCACTAGGATACCCTTACATGATAGAGTAATCTTAAAATAGTAATTTTAAAAATTAGTATTATGCCTCCCCTGCTTTGCTGCATGTTTTAAAATTTTGTTGCTTTGAACAATACTTAAGACTAGTAATCCATATTTTACTTAATAGTATATAATATAAATGCTTCTCAGGTTTTACTTCATAAAATTAAAGTTAGTTAAAGAGTAAATCTGGGATGATAGTTATAGCAAACAATGAATATGATGCCAAGCTTTTTATTAAAAATTAATTGAATTAAGTTGTGTCAGGAATAAGATTGTGGAAAATATTCATTATATTTTGGAAGGAATCAATTTTATTTTACATATTTGTTTTTCAAGTACAGATAAGAAATTCAAAAAGATGATAAAGCCTAGAAGTAAAATATGATGTGAGCTGGATATCTGTTAAAAACTTAATTGTAAGTCCTGTAATAAAAATGAAAATTTGGGCTACTACACACCCAGCATAAGACAGTTTATTAAAAAGTGTGACCAAATAATCAGTAAATTTTAATATTATTTTTCTTATCAAAATACTATTAATAAATTAGGAAATCAATTGGGACATTGCAATATAGTTAAGTATAAAGTATTGTTTCAAAAACAAGAAGACCATAAGCTGGTATCTTTCTGCATAAGAAACTAATAATTTTGACAAGTGATTTTTTTTTGGCTTCACATGTACAGAGAAATATGAAACTAGTACACCTAATTGGGCTTTTATGGTTTGTATCTGAAATGATTGTAATTGAGCAAAATATTGCCTCTGAACATAGCAGCTTGTGCTTTTAGTGTCAATACCAGCAACATTCCTAGAGCAGTCAATAATTTGCTCATATAATTTTGAGCTTAGTCTCATTAATTTTTATTTTTTAATTGTAAAGTTGAAATATTTTTGAAAAATTTTAACCTTTTCTTCTCTTTTGGGGTACCCAGTGTTAATTTTGTGACATTTTGATAAGGAATTTTGATTGTCTTGACTAATTAAAAATAACTTGTTATTAATGCTAAAGATGTACACTCATGTAAACTAGAATGACCTTTTTCATACATTTTAGAAGCCCCACAACACTGTCTGCCTCTCTTTCATCCCATGAATAATCAGGCATCTCTTAAATTCTTCTATTTTCCTCTCATACTTTTTCTCAGAATAGTTTAATTTTACCTCCTATCTTTATATCTGGACTCTAATATTGCTAAACAAGCAAATACTTAAAATTTTTATCCTTTCAACTATTGGCTATTTTTAGTTTTGTCTTCTGTTGTGTTTGTTCGATGGTTTGAGACAGGGTCTCTGCAGTTCAAATGGCCTGGAGCTCACTGTCACCAGGCTGGCACTGGGCGTATTGCAGCTGCCCTGCCTCACCTCCCAGGTGCTTGTTATGAGCTAGTATGCACAGCTATTGAGGTTGTTTTTTCTTCAGGGTATTTAACCCTTAGACTGAGGTTTTAAAGAACATGAGAATCACCTAAAACTCATACTAAAATTCAAAAGTTACTTTCTCATTGAGTAGGGAGAAGTGAGCCAGGGAATTTATAATTTTTTAATAGCAAGTTAACCAATACTGCTGCATATTACTTATTAAATACACCTTTTCTTGGGTCTGTTTTTTAATGTATTAGCTGTTATAAATTCTTTTGTTATAGAATAATAGCATAATACTACTTTAAATTTTTAAGATAATACTACTTTAAATTTTTGGATATTTCTTATTCTTATTCCTCATACTTTTTCTTCACAAAAAATTGTATCTGTAAAAATTTTGAAAGATCAATTTATTATAGTTTAAATATAGACTAAAGAAACCTATTCCCTCAAGGTGTTATTAAGCCTTCGTATAATCTTTGAAATGTGCTTTGTTGTGCAGAACACAAGCCATTTACTCTATTGAATAAAGTATATAAGTTACAATCTATTCATTCATTTTGAGCACTTACTCTTACCTCATTCTAGGGGAAACAAAATGAACCACAATGATTCTTGGACAGGAAAATATTTAAAGCAATCATTCTATACAAAGTCTGTGATTATGGTAATTCAATTATCATATATTTACTAATAAAACATTCTAGTAGGGTAAGAAAAAGCCAAATAATTTATCATTAAAGCTAACATATCAGAATGAATTAATTTATTCATTGGAGTTATTATTTCCTTTTTTTCTAATGAATTATAATTTATAAAGGAAAAAATAGTCCTGCTAATACTAGAATTAAAGAATGGTATAAACATGCATGGATAATAAATGTTTAAGCTAATAAAATAATTTTTTTGCTTTTCAGATAAAACTGTGGTTTGACAAGGTTGGTCACCAGTTGATAGTTACAATTTTGGGAGCAAAGGATCTTCCTTCCAGGGAAGATGGGAGGCCAAGGAATCCTTATGTTAAAATTTACTTTCTTCCAGACAGAAGGTATGGATATGAAATGAAAATGAATCTTCTTAAAAATAAGCAGGAAAGTGTTAATAACAGTGTAAGTCGTGATTGTGTATTATGTGTTATTCTGTGTCATAGCAGTCAGATACTTGTAAGGTTTAACATGACATGGAAATCAAAATAGTCACAGTAAGTATTTTAAATTATCTTACTAGAACTTTCATGTTTATTATATGTGATTTTGTTTATATATTTACTTTATGTAAGTGTAGATTATTTTTGAGTTACGTGTTTTTGTTTGCCAAAATTATTAAAATTTTCCTCCTAATGTCAAAATTTAAATTTAAATTTTAAAGTCAATAAAGTGGAAATGGTAGTAGGGGTTCCCATGTTCCTTTTCAATTTCCACCTCTTTTTTACTATAATATTGTTTCATTGTGTTTCATAAAATTGACAGCTGTGTTTTGTGTTTTATTACTATATTATCAAAGAAACTACCACTGTGCCCACAGCCAGTACCTTTAAACACTGTACTTTCATTTTCATTGTCTTTAATGATACTGTTCTACTCAGATTTGAACAGAGATTTTGGATAGGAAAAATGTCTTATCAGCAATAACATAATCAAGGAGGGGGAATAATATATGGTCGGAGGGAGTTAAAATGTTTGATGTTTGCTGTATGGAACTGTCAAGGAATAAAATAATAACCCAGAGTAATCTAAACACTATTAACTATGAACTATCATTCAAAATAAAAGGGACATCATTGGTCATCAAAGAAAGGGAAGGAGAGCAGCAAGCCTCTCCCTCTTTCTCTGTTCCTAGGTTTCAGGGCA
Organism: Typhlomys cinereus; assembly: GCA_023101885.1. Taxonomy (NCBI): domain Eukaryota; kingdom Metazoa; phylum Chordata; class Mammalia; order Rodentia; family Platacanthomyidae; genus Typhlomys; species Typhlomys cinereus. The sequence goes on from JALPQD010000167.1 coordinate 2,960,108, forward strand.
GAGCGGCTCTTTATACATATCATCTTCCGCAAGCTCGTGTATTTCAGAACCTTAATGTTCTTACTTGGTTCAAGTAGAGAGTTCAGCCAGTTGAGCATCATCTAAAGAAGGCCAGCATAGTAAAATACAAAAGAAAGATAGCAGATAACTAGCAAGTATATTTTATTTGGTATATTTTAAAGAAGAAAGTGGTAAAAATAAATGCCTCACAATGTTTATAGTTATCAGATACTTGATAGGTTTATTTTATAAAATTGGTTTGAAAAAATTTGTCCTCCAACTCCTTAGCTTGTCTTTTCTGGAGAGAGATACATATTGAAATGTAAGAGTACAGTGAGACATAGAGCAATCATTTAAGGTCTGGACCTCAGATCTGAGAAAGTTTTTGGTTATTTGTTAGTGGATATATTTAAGATTTATTGAACAAATACTATTATGAAGTTGAAAGGTTTGATAATTACAGTTCATCGTTTTGATAGTAACTGTAAAGATTTCATTTCTTGTAATAGGACAAAGTTGTGATAAAGCTTTGCTTGACCTTCATTTGAGATGGTTTTAAATTAAGGCTCAACTATGCTCAGATATTTTTTCTTTTTAATAGTGATAAAAACAAGAGAAGAACAAAAACAGTAAAGAAAACATTGGAACCCAAATGGAACCAGACATTTATTTATTCTCCTGTCCACCGAAGAGAATTTCGGGAACGAATGTTGGAAATAACACTTTGGGATCAAGCTCGCGTTCGAGAGGAAGAGAGTGAATTCTTAGGAGAGGTAATTGTTATTAAACTTCACACTGCTCATCCATTCTGAATACTTTCATTGAAATGACCTTCATCAATAAAACTTACATTTTGAAAAAATATATTCTGAAAAAAATGTAGCTTCTTAATTTAACAGGACGAGTTTAAGCTATTGGTTTATGATAAAACATTGATATGGCATAAGGCAAAGTTTCTTAATACTTCATAACAAAGCTACATGTGTTAGTGTATGCCTAGAATCACAGCACTTAGGGAGGCCAATTGAATCACTTAATCTGAGATTTCAAGAATTGGCTGGGTAATATATATATATATATATTGCCTTGGGGCAGCTTATGCTACCTTGCAAGTTCCTGTGGCCAGGGGGTGACATACAGTGCCCATCACGATGGAGTGAAGGGCATTGCAGGAGCAACAAAACTGCCAAAGAAAATCAACGAACCACTATTCAGAACTTCAGAGACTCTATATCAACCACCTAGAACTAGGCCAGACTATTCTCTCCCCATCCTGAAGCTCATTTGTGGAAGAGGGGGCAGTAAGAGTGTAAGAGCAAAAGGATGGGAGGAGCAATGATTTGCAAGATACTCCACACTAGTTAGGGCCGAAGCAATCATAATTGGACATTGCATGCCCGGCGCAATGTCCAACACACTATTGACCTCACAAAGTCTAGCATCTGCTAAAAGCACCAAGATCCTTGGAGGCAAGGGATTGACAGCCACAGTAGTGTTCCTATGCTTAAGGGGAACACAGGAAAGGGTTCAGGGAAATGCCACTGGGTCCTTGTATGTCATCGGAGAGGAGGGCCCAGAGGAGAGTCAAGCATGCACAAGAAAGGACTCTGGGAATTGGGGCGGGAGGCATGGGGGGATGGGGCGGGAGGGGTTAGGGGAGGGAGATCAAGGGGTTTGGGGGGGAGGAGGAGGGAGGGAGGGAGCTGGTGTACCTATTAAGTTTGTATGAGCTGAAATAATAATAAAAATGTATTAAAATTAAAAAAAAGAAAAAAAAGAAGAGAGAAATAACAGCCAACAATAAGATAAAAAAAGAAATATTGATGCTGAATGATAAAATCTTGATTTCTGTTTCACAAATGTATTGTCATACAGTGTTTCTGTTCATTTATTCATAGATAATTTTTCAAGCTTGTAATATAGTAGACATTGTTCTCAAGTTTACTAGAAGGAATGTATTATCCTTTGTGGTTATACATTACAGCTGATATATAATGTGCCAGTTTTCACAGTGAAAATGCGATAGGAATAGCTAATGGTTGTACAGGATGGGAGAAGTGTTCATAGCAAGTATTTGTGAGAGATAGGACACAATATGGTCCTGAGGTGTGAAACTACTACAAAGAAGATTAAACATAGGAAGTAAGAGTGGTAAGAACAGAGACTTGAGAGTTAAACTGATACTAGATCATTTTCCCTAAAGTATTATGTTAAGAAATTTGGATTGATCCTATGGACAATAAGAACTAGTCAGAAATTTTAAAAAGAGAGTAGCTCAATAACATATATTTCAGAAAATTATTTTCAACTGTAATGTAGAAAATAAATTAGAGAGGGTTGAAATGTTAAATAGTTTTCTAATTATTTGCATGCTAGGTTATCCACATTGACATTTTTTCATTGTGGGCTGGTTTTCATGATTAAATTAAATGGCAATTTAATGACTAAAATAAAATCGAGGTTCGTCAGCTAAGGAATCAAAGATTTACCAGCTAACAAGTCATTTGAAAAGATGGAAACACAGTTGTTAGGACCAGGAATTGTATAGCTAGTTGTTGAAGTGTATATTCCTGACAAAACCATTTGCCTATTAGTTTTTCATTTTCTTTTGTACCAAAGGAGAAATAATGCTACTATATGTAGTTCACACTTTATGTGAAAATCAAATAAGATTGTGTGTGTGTGTGTGTGTGTGTGTGTGTGTGTGTGTGTGTATGTGTTGTGAACATAGTGTCTCTAATATTTAAATGTACTGGAAATATAAATTTAGAAAATTTAGTGAAATCGTAGCATCTTTTTGCTTCTTTACCTTTGTAACTAAATTGTTCAGTTTATCAAAGTAATTTTAGCATCAGATCTCTATGACAGTGTAAATTCTGTCAAATATTTCATAGCACTCTGGAAGAAAATAGTAATTTCTGCAGATGAGTTTCTCTAATTTTTAAAAATATTCATATTTTAAGTTCCATGTTATCATATGATACATAATAAGAACCCATCTTTGTCTTATGCCTTTTTCTGTTTTCTAATTGATATATGACAGTTAAATATTTTTATAGATATTTTTGCAGTGCTTTGTTTTGAATCTTGAGTCCCATGGTTCAGTGAACCTAGTCTTAAGGAAGACATTAATCATTTACCTATTCTGCTAACTAGCTCACGTGATCTTAGGCCAGTCCTTAGGCAGTTTTAGTCTTGCCATTCTTACTACAAGACAAAACTGGTAATTTCTTTTTCTGATAGTAAAGATGAATAACATGACTTAGTTGGTTCTTAATATATTAGCAGATATTTGAAATTTTGTTTTTTACCCCATTTATGAGCTATTATAAGGATTGTGCAAGTGACTATAAATAAATGATTTTTTATTTAGAAAATGAAATATAAATATTAGTTCTTATTATAGACCTTTTCATGGTAAAAAGGTACATTTGATAGTGCTCAATGGTCAGGGTCTATAAAGAAGTTATAGATATTTAAAAGTATTAAATCACTAAGAAACTATAAAATTATGTTTCATTTACTTTCAGTTACTGTCAAAACATACTAGTAGTTCACAACATTAGATGTGCTTGCTCTAATGACATTACTTAACAGTTATTAGTGTAAAATAACATTGAGTTTTTTACTATTTGTAAACAGTTGTTTCTTGGGTTTGCAGATTTTAATTGAATTAGAAACAGCACTGTTAGATGATGAACCACATTGGTACAAACTTCAGACCCATGATATCTCTTCGCTGCCACTCCCTCACCCTTCTCCCTACATGCCACGAAGACAACTGCATGGAGAGAGTCCGACACGCAGGTTGCAAAGTAAGTTTTAGCACATTACTATTCTTTTACTGAGTACTTCCAATCCCATATATGCATCTGACAATCTGAAAATAGCATCGTGGGTGTTAAATACTTCTTGGCATTTTCATAGCTATTTTTGATTCTTTTTAAAATAATTTGAAAAACTAACAGAAAAATATTATAGCATTCATACATCATAAATATTTAAAGAATTTTGATTGTATAGACACCAAATAAATACATTTAAAAAATGTTAGTACTTAAGCTGGTAAGTATACAAATGAGATTGCTAATATAGTAGGGTTTGGTCATGTATCAGTAGATGTCCAAAATTATGATTCTTCTTTCATTATTACAACCATTTTGTAAGTGTTTATAATAACAAGTATAGTGAATATTTGAAGTTATGAGCTTTAATTAACTTGAATTTTAAGTTTTGTTCTTTTGCTTTAGGACTGAATGACTTGTTACAGATGACCTCTTTATCCCTCCTTTATAGAGGGATAAAGAGGTCATCCCTCTATATCCGGAGTTGGTTGATAGCTCAGTTAGTAAAATGCTTGACATGTAAGGACATAAGGACCTGAATTTGATTCCCAGCCCCTATATAAAAAACTTGGTGGGGCTGGTTGTGTGTACAAAACCAAGTGTAGTGGTATGTCTCTAATTCAACTATTAGGGAACCGGAGATGGAAGGTCCCTGGAGCTCACTAACTGGCCAACCTAATGGAATTAGTAAGCACCAGTTTCATTGAGAGACCCTGTCTATAAAATGTGGTAGAAAGCACTTGAGAAAAACCTGATATTGACCACCAGTTTCCACGTGTACTTATATAGGTATATTTGCTCCTGCACACATGCATGCACAGCCCATAAAACCTCTCAAAAGAATCAGTTGCTATCAAATATAAACCTTTGTTAATATTGCTCTTGTTCTTATAATTAGTATCAGTATTCATCTTCTATTTTGCATATACATCATTTTACCTGTATCGTGGGGTCAGATCTGTTGAGAGAGACAGTATAAACACATAAATGTTTTTCAGAATGAAAAATTATATTGGTGGCTCTTTGCCACCATTGCGGTAATTTAAGGTTAGTTTTGTGTTTTGTGAGAAGTTGATTACTGAAACATAAGGTGCATGCTGGTTGCTCTGACAGTTACTCGTGTGACTTTGCTGACTCCAAGCATTGGATGACTGGTTGGAATTAAATAAACTCAGAAGTATTCAATCTTAAATACAAATATTATGCCATCGATTATGAGAAGTGCTATTCATCTTGTTATGCTTCTAAATGTCAATTGACATCTTGTTAAGTAATTTATTAGCTATGTTCAAGTCTGAAAATAGTAAAGTATACATGTACAAATATAAGAGAAATAAAGATTAGGAAATAATATTTGCGAATTGATAGAATATAAATATTGGCTAAGGATATATTGATTATAAATGGCAGGTAAAATTCAATATATGAAGAAATACCTTAATTTTTAAAAACTTCATTGATAACAAGAATTTCCTAAAGTAATTTTTCCAAAGAGATGGTAAATATCTCATTTATTTTGAAAGATGTTTCATATTGTCAGAGGCCATGATTATTAAAATATTGAAACAATATATGTGGACAAATACATGGAAAGACAAATGAGTGTACATGTCTGAGGCACAGGCAGAGGGACTGTTAGTTTCAGGTTTGCCAAGTTTACATAACAAGACCTTGATTCATTTATTTTCTTTAATAACATAAAAGTTGGTTTAGATGATTCATCATACAATACTAAGCATTCATTTAATTTTATGGATTTATTAAATTTGCAGACAATTGATTAAATGGTCATAGAATTATTTCAAAATAAAGTTGCTAGAATCAGATATTCAAAGTAGTGTCATTTAAATAACTATGCATTAATATAAATAAATTTTTAAAAACAATTCTAAAATTAGTTATCTCCCATATCTTTTACCTAGTTCCATGTTTTTTTTTTAGAAAAAATCTTTCTGAGAGGAAGAGTCCTGGCCACCTTAATTACATGTTTTAAATGGCCTTTCAAATAAGTTGATTTGTAGAAGTATTTGAAATGAGATTGTCTTATATCAGAGTTCCTGTTAATTTCAGTCATATTCAAGGAAACAAAGAGTTAGAGAAGAAAGTGGGCCAGGTTATCAAATCTCAAGTCCCATCCAAAGTGACTTAACTTCTTCCAGCTAAACTCCACCATCTAAAGATTATACATCTTTTTCTATCATTGCTACCATTGGGAGTCTAGTGTTCCAACACATGAGTTTGTAGGAGACATTTCATATTCAAGCCAGGACACACATATATAATTTTTATGTTTTTCTAGCAGTGTGATAATTTTATCTTTAATATTCCTCTTAAAGGCAACCTGAAGCCCACAGGAGTGGACAGGCCAGGGGCAACCCTGGGATCCATAGAAGCAGACAGGCAGAAGGGTGGGATTGATGGAGGGATGGAAGGGAGAGATGTTGGGGAGAAGCAGGGATAAGTACTCAATATGCTTGTAAAAGAATTAAAGAATTAAACAAGGATTAAAAACAAAAGAATTAAACAAGGATTAAAAACAAAAGGAGTAGACAGGTCAGAGGGAGCCCTGGGGTCAATGAATGCAGACAGAAAGGAGGGTGGGTGGAGTAGGATGGATTGAAGAAGGGAGGGCAAGGGGGATGGGTGGGAGGGGGGAGATAAGTGGGGTTGAGTAATCATTATGCTTGTAAAAATAAAATAACCTAAATTAAAAAAAAAACCCTTCTTAATATCTAGCAATGGTTTTTGCTTAAAGATGCAGTGTGATCTGTGTTTGTATTGCTACAACTGCTTTATTGCTGTTGATGATGCTTTTATTTATATCATGTATCTTTCTCATTCCTTGAACTTTCCTTCTCTATACTCCCTTATATGTGATTGGTATTTAGATAGTATTAGTCTCCCTTTTTTCTCCCACCCCCTCTCCCTCTTTTGCTCCTTTCTTTACTCCCTCCATCTTTTTGTCAGTCTTTTGTATTGCTTGGGATTGAGCTATTCAAGTGCTGAGCTGCATGTCATTTTCTTTGACTCCATTAGGATGTGACTTTCCTAGTAATTTATGTACTTATTATATGTTCTTACAAAAAACAATGTATTATTTGTTTTTGGTTTGTCCTTTTTTCTCCTTTCTATTTATGTCTTGAAAACTATTTTCAATTACATCAATAAATGGTCAAGTACCTGTTAAGTTTATAGTGCTTGATATTGTGATTGAACCAAATGATTACTATATGTACATATAACTTGCTTTTTTCAAAAATTGTATTTAGTATGGTTCTGAGGTACCTTTGTCGTCATGATAGCAAATAATAGTTATTCTTTGCTCTTAGTACATCCTTTCAATAGAGGTTTTTGGGAAGCCTAAAAAGGAATATTTTAAAAAGGTCTTTATTTTTTAATAATTTAATTTTAATAATATTTTTTAATGTTGATCATCACTGACATGCCCCACTGTGTGTATTTATTTGTTTGGAATGTAGTACTTCCTCCTAATGCTAATTCCCTGGATACTTAGTATTTGTACTTGCATCTTAGAGTTACTCTTCTGTGATTATAAAATATCCATAACTTTAGAAATATTACAGAAACTGAGTCTTTTCTTGTTCACAAAAGCTTTTTACCCACTGTCTTTTTATTGGTGGAAGATAAATTTGATGCTTAGCAGTTCCTGACTCCTTTTATTCCTCTAGAGTAACCTCATTTCCTTTTTCTCCTTTCCAGTGCAGCCTCATTCTTCTTTCCAGTATTATCTAATCATAAATCTAGAACTCATAAATTGTTATCTCCTTAACTCAAAAACACTAGTCTTACTAGATTTTTAAAACACTGGAAGGAATAAGGCAGTTGATAACATAACTCATGATCCTGTCCTACTTAATCCTGTACTTAATGTTTTTTACCTATTATAGAATGGAGAGCTATAAAAAATTTAGGTTCATATGAGCATTATGGTAGTGTATAAATATTGAATGATGGTAGCTCTTAAAAGAATTTTAGCTAAAAACACAACAGGATTGTATAAAATAAATGGAAATAAGAAAAATAAATATTAACTACATGAGAATATACATATGATATGAATATCATGGTGATATTTCAGAGCTTTTAGGGTCATACTGAAGTTTAGGAGACTTTTCATTTTAAATGGAATCTCAAGGAAGAAGTCTAGAAGAAAATGTAGTATCATGTGACTATGACTTATTATCCCTTTTGGATAGGCTACAAGTCAAGGTCTGGGAGAGATTATCTGTTATGTAGTGCAAACACCTACCTGTTTGTGGGTAGATATAGTATGCTGTGTATTAGAATTGGGAATACCAAAGTGTAAATACTGTCACATCATCATGTGTAAGTAGGCAAAATTTGGGTCATAATATGCACTTCCCGTATGCCTACATTTAGGTCACAAATACTCATTGACTCTGACCATAATAGTAAATATTACAGTATATAAATAATTAACAACTCCATTCATTAGCTAATCACATACGTTTATGATCTTTTCCTGAAATTTTTACTGCCTACCTCGTGATTACTTCTTTCAATGACAGTTTTGAGACATCAATCACTGACGCGTGTCCTCTTCATTCTGCAATTTGTTTTTCTTCACGCAATTTTCATATCATCTTCTTAGAGAAATTTTATAATTTCAGGTGTCCTCTTGTCATTTTTCATCTTTTTTCCTTTTTGACTGATGAGAATTTTTGTGGTTGTGATGTTTTTATTGATGTTGTGATGTGAAAGTTTTTGACGGTTGGAAGCATCGCTGGTGCTCTGTATTTTTGCTGTTGTGCCTTTTACCAGGATTGCTGCATGCCAGTGGAGTTTTATTTCTGCGTGGTTAGTAACACTCATGTTACGCTGGACCTGAAGCCTGCAATGTGCATCTTCCCTTCCATTCATCATATCACACTGCTAGCTTTACATTTCCCATTTCAGAGTATTTAGTCTATGGAAATTAGTACATACTGTTAAGTCAGCATTGTGCTCCCCTTCCCCAGAGCAGCAGGTTTTTTTTTTTTTTTTTTTTTTTTTTAATATTTGGGAGCATATTGCTGGATTTACTAAAATTTATTTTGTATTTAGCAAAATCTAAGTGTAAACATGTTAATGTTAAGGGCTAGGAGAATATAGGGTATTTAGCTGAGCTTTCCAATGAAAACAATATGAGAAAACTTAAAGAGTTGTTAAACTTTTAACAACTGGATTAAATTTTTTTTTAAAAGAAAATGTTGAAAGTTAACCTTGAAATCTAAAAATTCATGTAGTAATAAATACTGGAAAAAACAAATAATTGTAATTTGTGTTATATGTCATTTTAACTCTTATTTAATCTAACTTATTAGGTTCATTTTTAGCAATACATTCATGTTCATGTAAAATGTTCTAGTAGCTATGGGGTAAAGTCTATCAGTTTTTGTGCTGTCTACAATTATTAGCTTTTGTTTTAAGAATGTGTTTCATTCTGGTACCCTATCATGTTGCTTCTATTTCAAATAATGTGGGCAGAAGAAAGTTTTCTTTATAGAATTACTCTATAAGTTATTGACTGAATAGATCATTCTTATGAAATATAAATTAACTCTCCTTAGTTTTAAAAATTTAGCTCAGAATTACTAAGGTTTTATACTTTTAAATCAATATTACAAAATAAACCTCTTTAATAATCTATGCATGTATTACTTTATATTGTTTTGATTTCTTAATCAGCAAATTACATTAACATTTTTCCAGTAATTATGGTATCTTTTCACTACTCTGTTTTTGACATATTAGTTCATTTAACTTCTAATTTGCATTCATATGATAATTACTCTCCTTCAGTATGAAAATAATTCAGTAACATTTTGATATATTAACAGACATTGTCCATTGTATATAGAAAATAAGCAGTTTGTATCCTAGTACGTTTTATGATTTTTTTACACTAGCCTTTTCATGACAGTACAGTGTTAAAATAGCTGTTCTTTTATAAATTGTAAAAGCTTGTCTCCTCTTAAAAGGAAATGTTTTTTTTAACATTTTTAGAGGTAAAGTAAGTACACATTTATTAAAAATGAGAGAAGGTGGAAGAAACTCCTGTATTCTCAGTCCAAGTGAGGCAAGGAGGAAAATATAGCTTTGAAAGAGCAAGAACGCTAGAACAAAGGAGACAGTTTAAGATCAGAGACAACAGGGAGTGCCTCCATGAGCATATGGGTAGGGGAGAACAATCACTTGTCAGGAACAGAAAGAAGAGAGAGATGATGCATGGAGCCATGAGCTTTCATAGTCTGGCATTGCCAGTGTGTGCCCTAGAGCAACTAGGGAAGTGAGGTAAAGACCAGAGCACGGTGACGGGTGTAGTTCCCACAGGACCAGATGTTCCGACTGCACTAGCTGTCCAATAGAAATTAAATAATCTCCTCATTCCTCCATTTCTACCTGCTGAAGGTATTTGACATACCAGGAAGAAGGGGTGATGACCAAACTCGCTGCTTCATGCTGAATGCGGGCAGATGAAGAATAGAGGAAAGATATAAAGGTTTCAAAAATCAGGGACATTTTCCTCTGCTTTCAGATTAGACTGAGAAGTTGTTTCTTGATAAATTGTTGCTTGCACATGAGTGGTCATGTCATATACATATATTTTATGATGTAGAATTGACATGGGCCAAACTATTATTAAGTTTTGCTTTTCTGTATCCTCTCTTATTAATTTCTGCTCTTACATTTCTTTCATTTAAATAAGCTTTGGTTAACATAAGTTTAATTTTCTTTCCAGTTCAGCTATAATGAATTCTGTGTCTAATTCCAAATATGCTGTTTCATATTTTAAAATTAAAATGTATACCCTGTAGTATAAATTAGAAATTCAATTTCTGTTATGTGTAAAGATTTCAAATGTATTTGACATTGCTTGACATTGTTTTACAGATAAATCCTTATGTTCATATAATTCAGGTAAATTTAGCATGTGCAGTGTTCATGCATGTATTCATATGCACAGTGTAGTTGATTTCATTGTTTTGTGTTTTGTATGGCTGTTGTGCATATATTAAACAAATGTGTGGCTATTTTCCTGTTTCTATCTATTGAAAATTTCCAATATCTTCATATTTAATTATTTATTTATTATTTTGGTATTAAAATCATTCAAATATAACAGTATGTTTAATATTATCTCTCTTAGTATAGCATATACTATGTTAGTTATACTATTTTACAAAACTCAAAGAAATAGCTTTAAATGTTTTTACTTAGGAGGGGTTGTGTTAAAAATCAGTGCTTTGACCAGGAATATATTTAAAATACCTTTGCCAACCGGTTTAGGTGGCCCTTATCTGTAATTCCAGCACTTGGAAGATGAAACACAGTATCAGGAATTCACAATCATCCTTGTCACAAAACAAGGCTGAGGCCAGTCTGGGCAGTGTGCACCCCTGTCACAAAAACATCAAAACTATCCAACCAACAAATGAAACTGAACATGATATTGTTTTCACACTTTAAAAATTTTGGTATATAGTCCAAGGAAAATCGAATGACCTTTTAGTTAGCGTATTCTAAGACAACATAATCTGCTGCCAATTCTTTAAGTTGTTGTGGAAATGACCTTGTTTTTTGAGGGGCAATTTTATTTGGGAAATATTTGTAATATGTTTAACCTAACACACCTCTGTATTTTTAATTTTACATCTTCGGTGTCATTTAAATTTACTGAAGAAGCCTCCTATTCAAAACTCATTCTGCATGAATCAATATTGCCAACTTCTGTATGCTTTTAGATAGTGGATGCACTTATACAAATGTACTTTTCATTTCTAATATACGTGACTATACCACTATTTTATGAATATACCACTACAGCTATTTTAATAACTTTTTTATGGCTTCTTTTGATTCTCTGTTTTATTTATTTATTTTAATTTGAGACCATGTCTCTGTGAATTATAGAATGGCTTTGAACTCCTTGTCTTTTTTTTTTTTTTTTTTTTTTTTTTAAGGGAGAAAGGGAGGTTTATTCAACTTATGGTTCCAGAGGGAAGGTACAGTCTCAAAGCAGAGGTGGCATGGCTGGCTGGCCAAAGCTGGAGGAGGCTAAGTCACTGCAGACATCTTGGAAGCTGAGAGCTGCAGACTGCTTGCAGCAAAGGCTGACTTCTCCTGGAGATAGGGTGGACTCATCCACCTCAAGGCCCATTCCTTGTGACTGCCTTCCTCCAGCAAGGCTCCACCTCTCAAGGTGACATGACCTTGCCAAACACATGAGACTGTGGGAGACACATTTCAAACCATGACACTCCACCCTTGGCCCCCACAGGCTCATTGCCATCTCATTATGCAAAACATACTCAGTCCAACTTTAAAAGTCTCCATAGACTACATCAGTAGTCCCAACAGTCCAAAAGTCCAAAGTCCAAAGCCTCCTGTAAAATCAAAAGACAAGTTACATACTTCCAACATACAATGGCACAGAATAAACATTCCCATTCGAAAAGGAAGGAATGGGGGCATATCCAGGAAAGATCAGTTCATAAGAAAACTGAAAACCAGCAGGACAAACCCCAAATCTTGTAGCTCCAAGTCCAACAGATGAGCCTTTTGTTGAAATCATATCAGTTCCAAAGGGCTTTGGTTCCATCCATCCAGTGCAGCTGCCCATAAAACACATCACTCTCTTGGGCTGACTCCTCTCAGGGTATACAGCTCTCCTTGGCAGGTGTCCCACGTTGTCTCTGGCATCTCTCACATCTTTACTTCTCAGTGGCAAACCAGGGTTTAACTCCACAGCACAAACTGCCCTTCTTGGACTTCTAAACTGCAGGCTTCTTGCCTCTTGATGCCTGGATTCTGCCAATTTTTGAAATCTTGGAGGAGGACTCCATGATCTCATCCCTCTTGCATCACTGATGCCTCTAAAACCAGAACCATGTGGACGACTTTGCCAAGACTGGCCCCCTTGAATCACAGCTGATTCTGCTTTTCTATGTTGACCATCTCTTTTACTCCTGGGCAGTTGCTTTGTAAGAGAAACTAACTCTTGCTTTGGAAATCCACCCTTTAGCTGCAGTCTTCTGAAAGGATTTGCATTCTTATGAGTGGGAGCCTTCCCTGAGGATCTTGCCCTCAAGCTAGGGCCTCTCCTATTATTCAAATTGAGAGCAGGCTTTGGTTTAGAAATGGAGTTAATCTCTTCAACAGCCATTTTGTTCTCTGCTTCTTTCTGGTTCAACTCCTTAAGTTTAGCATTGTATTTTTCATCATTAGATCTTACAGTTTTTGCTTCTTTCTGCCTGATTCTTTGATCTGTTTCATAACTCTGAAGACAACTAAAAAGTAGCCATATCACATTGTCAAGACTACATTGCTTTGAAATTTCCTCTGTCAAGCACTCCAGCTTAACTTCAGAGAAGCTTTCAGGACGAGGGCAAAACTTCAGTAAGCTCTCTGCCAACACATGGCTCCATGTGTCACTTGTCCAGTTGCAAACACGGTCTCTGTTCCCCTCTGGACCATCACAAGCTGGGCTTCCACTGCCTGCGTCTCTCACAGCTTTGCTCTCTGAGTTCTCACAAGAAAGGCCCATTTGGCCCCCTTGCTCAGATGCAAGGACTTTCCCAGCACAAAGTCCCAAAGTTCTCCACATTTCTCCCAACAAACAGTTCCAAAGGCACACTAGCCACATCACAGCATTGGCTCTACTTTTGCGTACCAACTTCTCTCAGCTTCACAAACTATTTTACGTTGTGGTACCACCTGTTTTTAATCTCAGAGCAATACCCCACTACACGGTACCAATTTCTATAACAGTTACTCTTAACTATTGCTGTGAGAGAGCACCCAAAGTCAAGCAACTTAAGGGAGAAAGGGAGGTTTATTCAGCTTACGCTTCCAGAGGGAAGGTACAGTCTCAAAGCAGAAATGGCATGGCTGGCTGGCCAAAGCTGGAGGAGGCTAAGTCACCGCAGACATCTTGGAAGCTGCCTTTGCTGAACTCCTTGTCTTACTGCCTCATTTTCCTGAGTTCTGGAATTATAGAAATTAAATATTAAATGGCTAGAAAAACACAGAGTGTTTGATTAAGCTTTCTATTTAGACACTGTATGATAGACAATTCATAAGAATCAGTAAATTTTTAAGACATATAGATGACTTGGCTAAATATACTTTAGACCCAGCTGATTTAAAATTTTGCACATAAATCTAGTGTATAATATAATTAGCCTATCTAATTTGTTTTCTCCAAACCATAAGAGTTTTTACAATAGTAAAAGAGAATAGTGTATGATTGGCACCCTTACCCCTTTTATGTACTTTTTCTTAGTACTGCACATTACAAATTAGTTATTATTATCATTTTCACTTGTTTGTTTATAGTTTCTTGAGACTTACCTGAATTTTTAGCAGTTATGTTTTGCATTTTACCTCTTCATTCTGTAGTGAACTCCTCCATCCTCCTTGCCTTTCTTCCCTCCCTCCAGGTCAAAGTTGAACCCAAGGCTTGACCCATGATAAACACACTTTCTGCAAAAGCTATGCTTCCAGCCCCAATTTGCTTTTAAAGTACATTTAAAACATGGTTTCAGTGAAGAGTTAGAAACTGGTCTTATTTTTCTGAATATATTTTCATTTTTTCTTTATTTTTATTTATTCAATTGTGCATGTGTGCGTGTGTGCGCGCGTGTGTGTATGTATGTGTGGGTGGGTGTGTAGAACCAGGGATGAATTCAGGAACCACCATTGACCACCTCCACCTCCTCCTTTGTTTACTCTGCCCCTGATTCACAGGCTCCGCCCTACCAGGACCAGAAATGCAGGCCGCACCCATTTGCACCTGGCATCTATATGTAGGGTCTAGGATCTGAACTCAGGACCTTCCACTTGCAAAGCAGGGGCTTAACCCCTGAGCCACCTCTCCAGCCCCCTTTTCTTCTTTATTATTAATGGAAAAATTAGCTATAAATGAGATCTTCTGTATATTTTTTTCTAAGCCTTCTAAAAATGCCATTTCATTTTATGTGACACTTGGCATAAATGTCTCAATTTTTAGAGTCTTTCTAATGTTTGTGTTTGTTTGCTTTGAATCAGACCTTCAGAAACATATGTCCAAACCTGTGGCTTCCCCAGAATGTGACTTGACTTAATTTTGGGGGGCTTTAAGGAAGTAATAAAGGTAGAATGAGGTCATTAGTTTGTCTGTACTTCAGTAGGACTAGAGGACTTATTAAAGGACATGCAGATAGAATGCAAACATACAAAGGGGCAAAGTGGTATGAATATATGCAGGGGGAAGTTCATATGAGCCGCATGATGCATCTACAACTTGAGTAGAACCATGGGTTTCTGGGAAACACCAGGAACTAGAAAAACAAGAAAGGCTTTTCTCTAAGAGTCACTAGATAGTATTCAGCTCCGCCAATGCCTCTCGCATCTAGAACTGTGAAACAGCTAACTTGGGTTATTTCAAGGTGCCCACATTTGTCTTTTTGTTGTAGGAAACCCATACAATAGTGAAATTAGTATGTTCTTATAACTGTTATAGGTTTCCAAGTTAATTTTCTTATCATTCATTTGTTTTCTCTAAAAAGCATAATTCACTTTCCTATCGAATATTTATTCTTCAGTTTTCCCTTTCATCATGAGTTTTTTTGTAGTTCCTTCTGGAATTTTAACTCATATGATTGATTATGTTACTTCCTCCTTTGTAATCTGTACCCCTCTCATTTTTTTCTTACTGTATTATATTGCCTTGTCTAGAATGTTCAGTATAGTGTTTAATATCAGGTTATTATATTATACATCACCCATCCTTGGTGGGGTGATGAACTTGGCGAGACAGAAATAGTTAAATCCATGGATTTCATTGGTGAGTCCAGGTTCAGTGAGAAACCCTATGAGAAGGCATTAATAACAAGGTGGATTGTGATAGAGGTAGATATTTAACATGTATCTATCCATGGACTGTGCATTGTATGCATGTGTATTTGCATACATATACTACACACACACACACAAATTTAAAATTTACTTATCAGAGAAGCAAAAACAAAAAGCCTCAATTTTGAAAAAAAATTTTCTTCCTAGAAAAATAAAATTATGTCACAGTCATGGTATTAGGCATAAAAAGAAACCCTAGCATTGGAGAAATCTCAGTGGTTAAAGCGGACTTATTGTTGGGCTGGAGAGGTGGCTCAGGGGTTAAGCCTCTGCCTTGCAGGTGGAAGGTCCTGAGTTTGGATCTTAGACCCCACCTATAGACGCTGGGCAGAATCAGGACGACCTACGTTTCTGGTCCTGGTAGGGCAGAGCCTGTGAATCCAGGGGCAGAGTAAACAAGGAGGAGGTGGAGGTGTTCTATGGTGGTTCCCGAATTCGCCCGTGGTTACACACACACACACACACACACACACACCCGCACACATGCACAATTGAATAAATAATTTTAAAAAGTTAAAAAAAAGAGGACTTGTGCAAGCATAAGACAGTAGTTTGGGTCCCAGTTCCTGTGTAACATGCTAGGTGTGGCTCTATAAACACCCATATCCCCAGCACTGGAATCGGGGCAGAGACAGAATGACCATTGGTATAAGTTCATTAAAAAAAAAGTGTGTCGAACGATTCTGTTTTACCCAGTATCAATAAAATTATTCCCAGATGATTGTACTTACAGATGAAGTCCCAGGGCTGTTGGAAACACATAGGGAATAATTCACAGGAGAGGAGATAGATCAGATCAGGAGCCAGGCAATGAGGGGGACATCATAGTCTTGAGCAAGGTCTCTCCCACCACCTGTTCTCTGAAACTATTTTATACAGCAATGTCTAAAGGACCAGGGATCAGGTTAATAGTTCAGGTGAAGGACTTGTGATTAATGGAGAGGAGAAATAGGGAAATGAGAGTCCTCCTAGCTTCCAGCACATGCTCAGACAACCAGTCTGTGACATCAGGAGAAATCAGTCTTTTGCAGAATTCCTCAGATAGTGTGAAACCCCTTTGTCAAGATGACATCCTAACCACCACTTTCCTCCTGGTCGACACCCTACATATTGGGGTCTGCTGGCTTCCAATGTAGCTGAAAAGTATGTAAACTCCATGTTCAGGAAGAGACCCTGCCTCAAAGGAATAAAGTGTATAATGATGGAGATTTCCAATGCCCTCCTCTGTCTATGTACAACACACACACACACACACCACAAGATGATTAATTAACATTATTTGCAATGAAATGTTATTTGATTATCTGAACAATTGCTAGGAAAATAATTTTTAATAAAAACAAGTTTTAGAGGATAAAACTAACATGAAAATTTTCTCTTTCCAAAGTTGACAATTTCACACAAAATCCTTAAATATAGACAATATCATATATACAAGTAATGCGACACCATGCTATGAAATCTGTGGATTTCTCTTGTTAGTATACTGATTCAATACAATTCAAGTCAAAATCCTAACAGAATGTTTCCATACCACATGATAACATGATTCTAAAATTTATATGCAAAAGCAGATCTGAAAGATTCAGGATGTGAATAATATTGTGGAAGAATTTGTTTGATACCATATGACATTACAGTTATGGAAAGAGTGAGTTATTAGCTTATGGATAGATAGCCCATGGGGGAAAAATAGAATACCTGACAGATCCTTCCAGATAAAAGACATTTATTTATGACATAGATTCTATTACAGATTACTGAGAAAGGAATAAATATTGGATAAATAATGCCAAGCTAAAGAGTGCTATTTTTAGGAAAAATAAAGTGTATCCCTATAGACAACATTAATTCAAAATAGTTCCAGGGCAGGAGAGATAGATAGCTCAACAGGTAAGTCACCTGCTGGTAATCTGAGTTCAATTCCTGCAAGAGCCCATAATAGTGGAAGGAGACTTCTGAAAATGTCCTCTAACGTCCATGCCCCATGCCATGCATGTGCGCATCTTTTTTCTCTGTCTCTCTTCCCCTTCTCTCTCTCTGCTCTTCTCTCCCCCCTTCTTTTTATCTTTCCTTCCCCGTGTGTTCCATAAACATAAAATAAAAATACATTAAACAATATCTTACAAGTAAGTGCCTTATTCCCTTCCATTCAGTGGAGAAATGGAGACCTGCAGCAGTTGACAGGAGAGAATTTCCCTAATGGAAAGGGGCAGGATTGATGGGAAAATGCAAGGTACTTCCCACAGCAGCTTCTGAGTATTTGATGGCATTCTGTGAGCATCTGGAAGGTCTCTGCTTTGGATATCTTAAACAGTGCAGGATGTCAGTCATTTTTAAAACCATGCAAGAAGGCATTTATTTTCTGATACAATTGAGAACTGTCTCCTTAATGACTTGTGCAGTGTAAGGTGAAGGAACAAGTCATTTTTGGAAATTATAGCTATCTTCATGCCAAATGAAGAATATCTTCTGGTACTAAGGAAGGAAAAGAAACTTCCAATAAAGGATTCTATTGTAAGTTATGTCTATTCCGATAACACATATAGAAATGCTAAAATTTAAGTAACATGCTTATTTCTGCACATGACACATTTGATAATTAAGTAAAAAGCCATACTCTGTTTTCAACATAGAAGTTGTATTTTACTAAATTTGATGGTGTTTTTTGTTATATTGAGATTAACATTTAAAAATTTTGATACGGGGTAGTGAGTGGCTCAGTGGATTAAGGCACACATAAGTGCAAACCTGATGAGCTGAGTTCATCCCCAGAGTCCACATGACAGAAATAGAGAAATGGCTCATGAAAGTTTTCATAGACCTTCACAGCACACAGTGGCACATGATCTGTCTCTGTCTCTCTCTCTGTCTGTCTCTCTTCTGCCTTCTCTTGAGTATTTCTCTTAGAAATAAAATGTTAAAAAGACATTTTCTAAGTTAGTTTTTTAGGGAAAATAAATGATTTCTTAAATTGTAGCAACCACTAATGATCTTCAGCTATTTCTCAGAAACAGGATGGTTCACAATTTAATTATGTTAATTTTATGCATGAATTTTTCTTGTCCTTTGAAATAAATAGAAAACTGTTCAAATAGTGAAAAAGGGAGTCCAAGATATTATAATTAAATTGGTTTATTCTTCTATATCTCTATTAGCATGAATATAAAAATTAGGCATATTCTTCTATACACAGTTTAATAAATGACACTAGTTTGAAAATACTAGATTCCTTATGGATTGAAATAGAATAATATGCATTTTTTTCCAAAGCATCTAATTACTTATGTCCAGTGGACTTGTGGTATGCTTGCATTATTTCAGGGCTTTCACTATTTGGGAATTTTGTTTTACACATTTCCTGAATAATTATTATGTAAGTTATTAACTCCTGCTTATGTGTATTCTAACCTTATAACATGTTTGTGAAAATATGTGTTGGTGAGAACATAATAACTCCTCTATTTTATATCCTATATATATTTTATATCCTATGTTGAATTCCTGATCCTTTCATTTGCTTTTCAGGTTGAGGAGGGATTTTTTCCATACCACATGGATTAATTGTTGCTTTTACTTGCTTCATAGGGTCCAAAAGAATAAGTGATAGCGAAGTCTCTGACTATGACTGTGATGATGGGATTGGTGTCGTGTCAGGTAGGAACAGCAGAATTATTTTATAGCTTCAAATAGTTTATAGTTTTATTTATTTAAATATTTTAGTGTGTGTGTGTGTGTGTGTGTGTGTGTGTGTGTGTGTGTGTGTGTGTATCAGAGGGCATATGTGCCCCTATGGAGGATGCAGTATGACTTGGGGGAATCATCCTGGATTGCTTCTACCTCCTTCTTGCTTTACATTGGAATTTCCCAGATTCCACCCACCAAGGCTAAAAGCCTAGCGTTTTTTATGTGGGACCTGGGATCTGAATCTAGGACCTTCTGCTTGTGAGGCAGAGCCTTAACCCCTGAGCCATCTCTCCAGCCCAAGATTTCTAGTTTAAAAAATGGTTTTAACTTACCATTATTTATCCTTAAAATAAATGGATAGATACAAAGCACAGTTTGCCTCTTCATATCTCTAAATATAATCTCATGAAAACCTATGATAACTTTGACCCTTAAAAAGTTACTGGGATTCCTAGAAAATATTTAGGTTGAATACTTTTGAAAGGATCACCTTTAAGTAAAGATTTGTGAATATTCTCTTTTAAAACAGTTATATAATAATGACCATACAATCAATTGGAGGGATTATTGTACAAATGATTTTACTTTCTTGTATAAGGCAGGAGGAATTTGGTAAGATTTACCATGCTTCATATAAAGGCTTAGAGAATGTACCTCAGTAAAGTTGTTTTGAAAAATATTTCCCTGATAGTGTATTTCTTGGAGATTATTTCTTTTTCTTCTATTTATATTGTGATCTTTGTTTGCTGACTTGTTTTTCTTTTCTGTGATTATCTAGTCACATTAGTGTTTTCCCCTAATATTTCTGTCAGCTCATTAAAGCCCTTCATCTCAATATCATCTTGGACTTTATCTCAATTCTTTTATTTTCTGCTTAAGATCACAAAAATACTCATTTTATTGAATTGTGCATTAACTTTAAATATTTTTAGCCAAATGTCAAACCACACATATTAATAATGTACATGTAATTAGTGTTTTGATGCCTATATTCATTTTACAATGTATAAGTCTCCCCAAACATTTATCATTGTTTCTATGGTAAAGATTTCCAAAATCCTTTTTTCATCTTTGATGATCTGTCATGCTGTTTGTAATTTTGTATATTTATCCTACTGTGCAACAGCAAAACAGAACTTTCCCATTTTAATTTCCCCCAAATACCTAAGTATGATCTTTTTACTTTTCATATTAAAAAGATTATGCATATTTTTAAAAAATTATAGTTTCATTATTATATTTGCTGCATACATTTTATGAGGAAGCACAAAGAAATGTCTCTCATACCAGCAAGAGAACATATTGATAAGCCAAAAAGGATTCTATTTGTGGAAATCCAGCTTAAGCTGATGTGTTATGGAGGATTATTTTTAATAGTGGTGGTGGTTAACTCAAATATAGGCACAACACCAGGTAGTTTCCACTTGAGCAGCTTCCACTGATGATTACCAACCCATTCAATTACTTTCTGCTTTTATAACCTTGGGGAAGGGCAAAGGCCTATAGTGCTGCAGAAAGCTGTGTGACTTTCATGGCATTCCCTCTCCCACCATGAATGATAAATAGGCCAGGTCTCTGAAAGAGTCCTCACATTCACTTTGCTTCAACACTGCAGCAGTCATGTCCAATCAACTCAAAGAGCTCCTCCACTCCTAGAACAATTTTCACTTTAGATATTTTAGCTAGTATTTAAAAGTAGTCTGACTTAGTCAAAGTATTTACCCTGGTTTTTATTTCCACACGATAAAAACAACAGTTACTTTTCTGTGTTGCTGTGAGACACTAGTCAAACTCAAGCAATTTAGAGAGAAAAGGGAGATTTATTTGGCTTATAGTTCCAGAGGGGAGATACAGTCTTTAATGTGGAAAATTCATGTCTGGAGTCAGAAGTTGGAGGCAGCTTAAGTTGTGTCCACTAAGGAAGCCGAGAGCAGCCTTGTACCTTCCTCCAGCAAGGCTTCACCTCCTAAAGTTGCCATGATCTTCCCAAAAATCAACTAAAGATTCAAACATGTGAACCCACAGGGTGCACAAATCACATTCAAACCATGAACAACCTTCCTTTTCCTTACATTGTTATTACTATATTTCTTTGCCTGTCAGAGAATATATATATTATTGTTTCTATATTTCTTTGCCTATCAGATTCTGTTGAGTCATTAAATAGCCCATTGAAGAGAAGAAATATAATTATATACATTTGATTGCTTGAAATTCTATGTGATTTTGAGATGTGGTATTTTATTATATATATATTAATAATGTATTTTTTATTCCTTGAATTCCTTAGAAATTTTAAGTGATCTTCTACTCTTTTGAAGATTTTGTGGCTTTACTGTTTACTTTGTATTCATAATCCATCACTTTATTATATGATATAACAATTGAATTTGAAAAATGGCAGCTAAAATATGCATTATTAATTTTTAAAATGTTTCCCTTAGTATTTTGTTTATAGTCTTTTTGTTTTAAAGCTCCATCATTGAAATTGCTTTAATAGAAAGTAAATGGTTTAATAGATATTTTATTGTATAGTTTAGTGTCTTTCATACCTCTATACTAAGCAAATAATAGTTGCTAGAATATATTGCCCAGAATCATAAATATACCCAGAATTTTTCCTATACCCATCTCTTCAACAATGCTTTAAGCACAATCAGTTTGTTATTATTTATAATATCTAAGCTTTATCTATTTTTAAAACTACAGATTCTGTAGTGATTTTTCACTTCTATTTTCTGGAATCACTTTACAGGTTGTTCTTAAGACATCTCGGTTGAACTCTAGAGTAAACTTTGAAATCATTAGATGTGTCAAGTGAGAAAGTAATTCATATATGTTCAAAATGTGACATTACTATCTTTCTTAACTAACATTTTAAATATAATAAACCCTCCAATCATTTGGCTGTTTTTTGCTATATTGAGAGATGTTTGCAATAACAGATTATGCATGTGTCAGATTTAAGAAATCAATTCCTGTCATTTGCATTCCTTTTAATACACTACCTTTCTCAAAAAGGAATTGTTTCTGATGACTTCCAATGTTTTAAGTTTTGAAAGACAGATGTCTTGAAAAATATACTAGTAGCATTATTTTCTATTTGTTTCTCTTTTTAAAAAACTTGATTTTTAGAGCCATTTTTGCTTCTGAGAAAAAAATTATAGTAATGTACAGATTTTCCATATACTTTCCTACCTCTCGCATTCATACCCTCTCCCCACTGTAAACATCTTCCATTAAAGTGGTATGTATGTTATGGTTGGTGCATATGCATTGGCACAGGATAATGCCCCAAGTTCATAACGTTTCTGAAAACTCTTTTTGTGTACACCCTGTGGGTTCCAGTCATCATAACTATGCATACATGTATAGTAACATGTAGCCATCATAACCACATATAACAAGAGGCTTGAACCTCCCACAAGAGTTGACAAACTAGAGGGAATCCTGGGGTCCATAGAAACAGACAGGCAGAAGGGTGGAAGGGAGTGGGATAGACTGATGGAGGGGATAAAGATGGGAAGCAGAGGAATGGAGGAAAGTATGAATAAGTATTCAGTATGCTTGTAAAACCAGAAAAATAAAAAAATAAGGTTCTTCATCTCATTTTAAAAAACTACACATACATGTATCATAACATAAAATCATTGTAACTGTGTCTTTGCTGTGCTTTTCTTGCTGTAAAATTCTCCTTGCTTTCCTCATATATCTGTCCTCTTCTGCTTTCAAGACTTAGGTAACTACTAATGGTATATTATCTTGTTGCTTTTCCTATTCCAGAATGTGATATGCTTGTAGTTATGTAATGGATAGCATTTTTCTTGTTCATTTTGGTATCATTTGATTTGATTAACACATTAATTTGTACATTTCAATGAAATACAATGTGATTTTGGCTCATGCAGTACATAATAATTAAATCAGAAGAATAATTTCCATTTTCTTATTATTTATTGTTTGGAGCCTTCAGGCTTCTCTTTTCTAGATCTTAATAAAATGATAAATCAGTATGACTGTATTTTCCCACTATTCAACAAAATATTGGGCTTTCTTTTTCTAGAAGAGTAAAAAGGAAATGGTGGTATCTCTTTAGAATAGTGATTTTATTTACTGTGAGTATTAGGTACTGAAGTGGGCTAGCTAGATTAGTATTAAAATAAAATAATTTTGTTATTGTTTTCAGTTGTATAAAGTACTCCTAGAACTTTGCACAAAAATACCAATTAATACAATTAAATAATGCTCAAACGGCTTGAATAAACATTTCTTAAAAGAAAAACAAGTAAATGAACAAACGTATAGCTCAAAATTCTCAATAATAAAGGACTAATGACCACACATAGGTGCAAACTTTAGAGTCCCTTATCTCTGAGTCCAAACTGGGCTCTAGTCAGCTCCAAGCAAGTATCCCCTTTTACACCACTTTGACTCCTGAGTTGGAATGTTGTGATTTTATCAGGGCTTGTAAAATCTAGAGAAAGTATCTGCTGATTTAAGTAGTCTTTACCGTACTCCAGCACAAGGAACCCTTATCCCAAGAAGACCATTTCCACTCCCCCTCAATCTGCCTGGAAACATCTGCTCACCTAGTGAAACCTTCCATCTAGCCCTGCTTCCTGCTTCAAGCTCCATGAAAACTCCAGCTCTTTCTATCTCAGCTATCTGTCTCCATTCCTGGGGAGAAACTACAACCCTTCATTCCATAGTTCAAATGACTGTCTACTGCTGTCAAGTCAGTCCCAGTATCCTTCCTTTGTGTTTCGTGTCATTCCGCTTGATTCTGATCTAGCAAAAATTATTAGCTATCATGGGAAGTTCATCAAAATTAATATAATACTATCTTTTTTAGAATGGCTATTTTCTGGGCTAGAGAGCTGGCTCAGGGGTTAAGACTCTGCCTCACTAGCAGAAGGTCCTGAATTGGATCCCAGGTCCCATGTAAAAACACCAGTCAGAAAAAGGTGGGGGCCTGCACTTCAAGCCTTAGTGGGCAGAGCCTGGGAAATCCCAGAGCAAAGCAAAAACGAGGTAGAAGCAATCCAGGATGATTCCCCAAGTCACCTTTGGTCCTCCATAGGGGCATACACAAACACACACTAAATAAAAAAAAAAGTTAGAATCGTTATATTTTCAAAACAATTGAAAAATGACTGCTAAGAAGATTTTCTAGAAAAAGAAATACTCATTGTTGATGATAATGTAAGTGCATAAATATATTTTCTTTTCATGAATTTATAATTCATTCTCATTTTAGCATTGAATTATGTTCCTTTGTCTTGAGATTCCAGTTTATTTCTGATTCACCTACAAAATGCACTGACTCTTTCTGACTCCTTCATTTCTTTATCTCTTTTGTCTTTGCCTTTTGAACGAGGGTTTTACTATGTGACCTAGAATAGGTCAAATGTGTGATCTTCCTGTCGCAGTGCCAGCGAGTGCTGGCATTGCAGGTTCAAGTCGCCATATCTGTGTGTTTCCAACTTCTGACGGTTGTCATTGCAGATGTCACATCTATGTGCAGTTGTTTCTTGATGTTTCATTGTTATCTGCGTTTTGAGTGCGGAAACATTAGTGACTCATTGTGTAAAGATCATGGGACACATTTCCTGGAAAGGATAGTAGGTAGTTTTTGTTGTTGTTGTTGAAGCTTATTTTTTTAAAGAAATCTCCAAAGTATATACCATCTTGTAATTTCACTAGCAATTATTAAATGTTACTGTTGCTTCATATCTTCCTCAGCATTTATCCTCATTTTGTTTTAGATTTTGACCATTATGATGTCGTGTAGTGCTATGTCATCATACCCCTTTGTGTGCGTGTGTGTGCGTGTGCGTGTGCGTGTGTGTGTGTGTGTGTGTGTGTATGGGTGTAAAAGAAGGCACTGTGTGTGTTTGTGAGTCCAAGGGGGACTTTGGCAATCATCCTGGATTGCAAGGGCAGGAGAGAAAAAGCCATTTCCCCTTGTCCTTCCTTTTATCTGATCTACCACTGGAAAGCAGCACCCACTATGGGCAGGGTCTTCCACATCAATTAGATAATCACCTGCAGGCTTGTTCAAGGGCTTACTCCAACTAATAATTCCTCACCTCTGTGCCCAAACTCAGCCTGCAACTGTCAAGTTGACATTCAAATTCAAAGTATTGCTATCTTCATCTTCTGCTGTGTTCTAGGGAATCTAATCTAATACTGCAGAACATTAGCAGCATCACCAGGACTTTATGTTTTTGAGTAAAATATGAAATATTTGGTATGTAAGTAACTATATTCACTTAACTTTTCATCTTTAGATTATCGACATAATGGTCGAGATCTCCAAAGTTCCACATTATCAGTGCCAGAACAAGTAATGTCATCAAACCATTGTTCACCATCAGGGTCTCCTCATCGAGTAGATGTTATAGGAAGAACTAGGTCATGGTCACCCAGTGTCCCTCCTCCACAAAGGTAAGGAAACATCCACATTTTGCTTATAGCATGGTACTTCAGGTTTATTTAATATAATGATATATATATATAAAGGTAAATCATCCTGTAAAAATGTTATTTACAGAGAAATGAAATAGCGTTTATTAACATCTGCCATGGGAATGAAAATGAAATTTTTTTAAGATCGGATAAAATCTTTACATTGTTTCATTTTAAAAGCTCACAGTCACTAAGAACTGGCATTAATCACTTAATACATGCAAATCAGACCCCTTTAGATTCAATTATTATATTCATGAGTGAATAGATATTAGTAATTTAAGAAATAGGAAAATAGATATTTTGCTGGTTTTAAAGTTATGAGTAATCATCAGAAAAATAAAAAGAATTCATGACTAGTGGAAGAAATGCTTTAAAAAATCTGTCATTCTAGGTGTTATACTAGTAGAAATCTGTGATAAACCTTGTTAAGTACAGGAGGATTACAAGGAGTATTATCCATAAAAATAATAGTTGAGGCTCATAGGAAATATGTTCATAAATTATATTGTATGCAGAATTTAAGAAAAATTGTACTGTTTGAGTCAATTTAATATTTTATATAAAAATTTATATTTAAATTTAGTTTGACTCTTACTGCATAGGCATTAAACTATGTATGGCAATTATTCTTTGTGTTGCTGTGAAACATCACCTTTTAGGGGAGAAATGAGAGATTTAATTGGCTTGTGATTCTAGAGGGGAGATGTAGTTCGTTATGTTGAGAAAGATTTGACTGACTGGCCAGAGCTGGAGGAGGCAACCTAAGTCAGAACCATCATGGAGGCTGAGGGAGCTAGCTACAAACTCCAGAGCAGACCTTTATTGGAAGCAGGGCAGGATTCACCAACCCCAAGTCCCATCTTATGTGGCGTACATTCCTCTAGCAAGGCTCCACCTCAGACAACAGATAAGAATGCAAATACTTGAGTCTGAGTGACAACTCATGTTTGAGCCATGACCATCCATCTCTTGGCCCCCATAGGCATATTACTATCTCATGATACAAACCACACTCACTCCAATTTTAAAAGTCTCATAGACTATATCAGTGGTTCCAGCACAGTCCAAAAGTTCAAAGCCTCCTATAAAATCAAAAGATAAGTTACATACTTCCAACACATTAGCACAAAATAAGCATAAAGGAATGGGGACATCTAGGAAAGATCAGGTTGTAACAAGACTGAAAAACAGCAGGAAAAACCACAAATCTTGCAGATCCAAGTGCAGCATATGACCTTATTGTTGAAATAATTTCAGTTTCTAGTAGGTTCCACCCCTTTTATGCAGTTGCCCACAGAACATACTGTCTTGTTCTGGCTCCTTCCGTGGTATACAGCACTCCTTGAGAGATGTCGCATATTTGTTCTGGCATTTCTAACATCTTCATGTTTCAAGGGTAAACTAAATAATTCCACAGCACAAAATGCCTTTTTTGGGATTCTCTGAAAGATTTCCAATTCTCCTACTTACTCCATGGATTCAGCTATTCTATGAAACCTTGGAGGAGGTGTCCAGGAACCACTCACTCTTGAGTCTTTATCTGAAACCAAAACAATGTGGATGACATTGCCAGATTCTGCTATACCCCTAAATTGGAGACTGGCCCATTTGGATCACAACCTATTCAGCTTCTTTGTGCTGAAGTTGATAAGAATCTTTTTTGGGCCTTTGTTTTAGAGGAGAGGAAGCAGAATGCTTTCTGTAGAACTCTGCCTTTCAGCTCTTTGCTTCCAAAAGAATTTGCATACTTATGGTTGGGAGCCTTTTCTGAGGATCTTTCCCTCAGGGTGCAGTCTCTTCTATTATCTAAATAAAGAGCAAGCTTTGGTTGGCTTATGGTGCCAATCTCTTTATCAATAGGGACAATTTTGCTCTCAATGTTCTCCAGATTCAGTTCTTCAAGTTTGTCATCACATTTTTCTTCTTCAAACCTCACAGTTCTCATCTCTTTCTGCCTAATTCCCTGCTATTTTACGTCATAACTGAACAAGAGCTGAAAATTAGCCATGCCATATTGTCAAAACTACATTGCCTTCCACCAAAAACTTTAATTCATCTTCAGGCAAGCTTTTGGATGAGGACAAGACTTGAACAAAATCTCTTCCAGAGTCCCCAATACAATCTCCATTCCCCTCTGAACCATCATAAGCTGGGCTCCCACTGTCCACATCTCTCCCAGCAGTATTCTTTTTTCCAGCTCTCACTATAAAGGCTCGTTTAGGCCCTGTCTCCAAATGCAAAGGCTTTCCAAACCAAAGTCCCAAAGTTCTCCATATTTATCCCAAAAAACAATTTTAAAGGCACACAAGCTACAACACAGTAGTAGCCATACTTCTTGGTACCATGTGCTCTCAGCTTTCTGGATTCTCTTAGTCACACAGAAATGCCCCACTTCTCTGTACCAATTTCTGTAGCAGTTATTCTATTTATGTGAGTCAGCACTCAAACAACTGCTTAAGAAGACCCCACAGATTAAAGCTCAATCCCCTAGAATTTTTCCCAGTTCAGATAATAATCCCAAATCCTAGGTTGTAATTCTAGTCGTTATAAAATCTAATTGAAGTACCTTGGTATACTGTAAATGACAAATAAATTTCTTATACTGTAAAAAACAAATATAAGTGGCAGCAAGCTGGTAAGGTAGTATCCACCTGTGATTGCAGCACTTGAGAAGCAGAGGAAAGAGGATTACTATGAATTTCAGGTTATCCTAGGTTATAGAATGAGACATTGTTTCAAAAAACCCTCCAAAATGAAAATAATTAAGCACATAAAAGGAACAATAGTTAAACATCATTAGAGATAGAGATGTAAATAATAGATGCACCTTTAAAATTCTAGTTTTGGGGTCAATGTGATAGCTAAGGTATTTCCTGTTAACCTAAGGCAAACCTGGTAACCTGAGTTCAATCCTCAGAGTCCACTCTCATTAGCCCCCTTCTCTCCCTTCCGCCACCCTTCTTCCCCTCCTCCCATTCCTTCTCCTGTCCTTTTTTTTCTTTACAAATAAAATATTTGAAAAACAATAAAGCAAATTGTTGACCTGATTTTTAACTTACAGCACCATTAAAGCTGGTTAAAGATTCTTTGAAAAAAAAAAAAAGTTCTAGGTTTTTAACTTAGGTATAACAGAAATCAGTAATTGAAAAAAGCAAAAAGTCAATACCAGCCAAACAAAAAGCTAAAGAGATTAAAAAATTTGAAAAATATGTTTGCTTAGACTTACTGTGTTAAGCAAATCATCTGTATTTGTGTATCTCTGCTTATCTCTACATAAAATTGTGCACCTTTTTATCAGAAAGCTCAAATTGTTATTAAAGACAAAAATCTTAACTAGTAAAATAAATTAGTGCAAAACCTCAATAAATTCACTATTAACCATTTTTTCTGAGTGCTGGTCAATAAATTAATAAACAATAAGAGAAAGCTTTAAATTCCTGCTTGTTTTCTAAGATTGCTAAATAGCTTGACTTAAATTAAAAATTATAAAATGCTAGAATCAAATGATGAGGAAGTTGTAGGGTGTGGGGTTGGAGGGAGGGAAGGGACCGTTGTACCTGTTAAGTTTGTATGAGTGGAAATAAAAAAAAAATAAATATTAAAAAAATAATGAGAAAGTTCTGTAAGCATTTGTGTGACATTTAGAAAATTTTTAACCATAAAAGGTAATTGTCAGAAATCTATATTTGAATAAGTAAAAGTATATAATTTTAAACTATTAAAATGAATATTAACACAAAATTAGCCAGAGTCAGTAGTGTACTGCATAATACTAACACATTTGAGGCGGAGACTTGATGATGGAAACTTCAATGCCATGCTTGGCTATGTAGCAGATTCAAAGTCATCCTGTGCTAAAAAATATACAGTAAAAAATACATAGATAAAGACAAGGGATTGACAGCCACATAATACATACATAGATACATACATAGATAAAGACAAGGAAGAAAAAAAAAAAAGATAAAGACAAGGGATTGACAGCCACAGTAGTGTTCCTATGCTTAAGGGGAGCACAGGAAAGGGTTCAGGGAAATACAACTGGGTCCTTGTACGTCATTGGAGAGGAGGGCCCAGAGGAGAGTCTGCTATGCACATTAAAGGACTCTCTGGGGATTGGGAGGAGGAGGCAATGGGGGATGGGGAAGGAGGGGTGAGGGGAGGGGGAGCAGGGGGTTCAGGGGGGAGGAGAAGGGAGGGAGGGAAGTGGTGTACCTATAAGTTTGTATGAGCATAAATAATAATAAAAAAAGTTTAAAAAAAAAGGAAACAAGAGTTGGTAATGGTGTGGAGGAAAGAGATTGTCATGCACCATTGATGACAATGTGAACTGTAATAAGTAACTGTTAGTATTAAACACAGTATGGTGATCCCTCTAAATGTTAAAAATAGAGCTGTCATATAATTCACCTCTTCCATTGTTGTTCAATACAACTGGTTCCAGAAATTTAAAAAAAAAAAAGAAGAAAACTGAGTAAATTAATCTGGATCCAGTATAACATTTCTAATCTTAGAATAAATGAAAATATATGCACATTTTACTTACAAACAAGGAAACGTAATATTGACTATCAATTCTAACCTTTAATTTAAATCCTTATGGTTAGATTGGACAATAGAAAAATTGTTTTGATAATTAAATCCATTATGTTAATAAAGCAACAAGAAAATTAATTTATTAGACATAGTTGTTAAATAATTGTATTCAATTTCTATTCACATGATGGCTAGGGGATGGCTCAAGGGTTAAAGCCTTTACCTTAAAAGGAAGTGGACCTGTGTTCAAATCTCCAGATCCCATATAAAATGACTGGGTGGATATGATGGTAGAGTGTATTTCCATTCCTGAAAGGCAGAGTCTGGGGAAGCCCAGAGCAAAACAATAACAAGTTAGAGCAATCTAGAGTGATTCCTGCTGTCATCAGGTACTCTCTAGAATGTACACACACACACACACACACAATCCTATTTACATTAGTTAGTAAATTAATAGAATAGAATAGAATAGAATAGAATAAAAATACCAGAAGTTCCTGTAAATGTAGTAAAGTAAGCATTGTGCTTAGCAACAAATTGTATGTATTAACATTAATATAAAAATAAAGTAAATATAAAATAATAATATATTGCTTTAAGTCCTAATGTTATAAAATGAGAAAGAGGCAGAAGGATGGAAAGGGCATAATTTTTGATAGTTATTGAGTTGTCATAGAAATAGTCATAGAACTAAATAGAAAACCTGTGCCACTTTGCCTATAACAGCTTAAGGGGGAAAAAAGGAGTTTTATTTTGGCCTACATTTCTTCATTACAGTTCCTTCTTTAGTTTTTCAGGAGAGCTCATGCAAATACCAGGAGCAAAGGGACTGTCCATTCCATGTCCACCGAACCACTGAAAGAGGGAAAGTTCACACTTGACAGACCAGCATGTCTGGTCAGGTATATGGAGGAATGCCAACTTCTTTAATCAGTTTCCTCCTTCTTGTTCATATGTACAGAGCCTAGTCCTTCCCACCATGGGCTAGGTTCTCTCCGTTAATCAGACATCTCCTAAACACTTACACATGGCTCAAGCCTTCAATTGCTAACTTGACACCTGTGTCTAACTATGACAACTTCAGTAATAGTCATAGAACCCAGCTTAATAGGAATTTAAAACAAATATAGGAGTTCTACCAAACACTTGGGCATGAATCAATTTACAAAAATGAGCAATAACTAAAATAGTGAGACATAAGGTATCTAGTAAATAATGACAATTCTCAAGATCAAGTAAGGACTAAATGAGTTATATACGACTTATTTATGCATAGGCATACTGTGTGGAAAAATATATTAATTCTTCATAAATCAGTCTCTAATAGAGTTGCAGTCAAAATTCAGTATGCAATTTTAATGATTTTTTGTCTCAAATTTATATAATGTAATAAAAGTATATAATTAATAGCTAATAGAGAATTCAGTAGGCATCAAATAAAACAGTATAATCAGTATAATATATAAATATATAAATAATTCAACTTAAAAGGCAGTGATGAATAATATTAGTTATATGTAGATGTAATTTACCTGTATATTTGTATGTTCACTTATAACACAAAGGTGGCATTAAGTTAATATGAACAGATAGCTTGGAAAGGATGGGAAAACAAGTTCATCATGTCTAATAAAATTAAATATAGAATGTTTTTGAGTATTGCCATTTATCAGAATAGATTTATTAAGGATTTAAGTAAGAGATATTATATAGCTATAATTATATTAAATGCATGAAGATGGTAGTTTGGGCTAGGTTGCTAACAGAGACGATAGTAATAGATACAGACTGAATTGTTCTCCTGAGCTCTGAACTCAGGCTTCTATCTCTCAGGTCTTGTAGGCCATGAAAATAAGCTTGCGCAACATTGAACTCATCTTCTCCTTACAAATCTCTTCCTCCATTGTATCTGGCATCATTTAATATCAGATCAGAGACCTGGGAGTCATCCATCAGTAGTTACGATATCCTTTATCTTCAAGAATTATTAATCTAACTTGGTTTCTTCTTGTTTCTGGTCTAGTGGACACTTCCCACAATTTATTGTCAGCTTCCAACTGAAATTTATAGCAATAAGAATATAAATAAGCAAAAATTAAACTGTTTTTAATTTTTTTGTGTAGTAAGATATTTAATGGATCTTGGTGTTTTAGCAGAAATGTGGAACAGGGACTTCGAGGGACACGCACTACTACTGGACATTATAATACAATTAGCCGAATGGATAGACATCGTGTCATGGATGACCATTATTCTCCAGATAGAGACAGGTAAATTTGTTTAACTTCTATTAAACTTTAATTTCTGCCTTCAGGAAAGGTTATAATGAAATGGTTTTCTCTAGTACTTTATCTTAGTTTCTGAACCATGATTTCTTTTAATATGCTCACATTCTTTCTTAATTAAAAGAGAAAAGGAAAACATAAGTAGCTTTTCGTTGGTAAGAAAAAGAAATAAACTTAGGTATTGTAATTCAGACTTATATATTTTTCAAACTACAAAGTGAATTTGTGGTTAGATGGAGGAAGAGAGTTGAATATATTACTTAGAAAATATGATGAGTGAAGGAATTTGTAGCTGCTTGCTGCACCAGCAACTGTCGCCAAGATAGGATAGGAGTTTAGCTGAGTATAACCAGAAGACTTTAGATATTGCTATTCTAAGTGGCCTCACGGAGCTCCATGACTATTTTTATTAGGAAGCACAGAGAGTATACACACGCACACAATGCAGTCAAATACAAAGCAGGGCATGTAAGGACTGCCTTATTCATACAGATAGGAGACAACTGGGCTTGCTTCAAGGCTGAGAAACACCAGGCTCTTCAGAAGGACAGCATTCCTAAAGCAGGCGTGCAGGCATCTCATCCCTCTAATCTCCAGCCTGTCAAGTCTAAGGAAGTCTGTTAACTAGTGGACAAAATGGAATTGTTTCTGAGGAACATGGGGAGAGTTCCTGTGGGGAGAGTTCTTTCAATGTGTGTCTAAACCACTTTTAGGGAGAATACTTGAGATCTTTAAAGTCAATTGACTTGAGAAATAACTGTCAGTATATACACTGGTAGTTGTTTTATTTAAACTGGGATTCATATCAACCCATGCATATAATTCCATTGTCCTTGGTACATTTCTCCAAAAGACAAGAAAAATACTATCTTCTGTCTTCATGGTGTCAAATAAATACTAGCTTCTCTGTATAGAATTTCAGAAGAACCAGTCATTATTTAGTTAATATCTGTATTAGTATTAAAGTAAAGTTGAGAAATGTCCAGGAGATTAGTGAAGCATGTATGGTATGCCATCACTTTTTAATTTAACTTTTTCATACATCTATACCTTTAGGGTGATTGTGGGTGTGCTGCCTATAGAAAGTTATGCTTATCAACAGGCAATGGAATAATATGCACGGGTTGATATGAATCCCAGACTTCATTGTTTATTAAAGAAGAAATGTCTTGAAATGACTTTAAATTTAATGAAAATGATTTAGTATTTTCATTAAAAACAAGTAAGTACTGCCTAAATTTGTAGAAAATGATGGAATAATATTGAAATAAGCTCAAAAAAACTGGTTATGGTCACATTAAATGTGTAGTATTTTATTATTTTAAGGCAAAAGTTCCATGTTTAGAGGATAAAAAATAGAATCATTTTCCTTTAATATTTGCTGCTAAAATTAGATAATTAACCCTTGAAACTGTGAGGTCATGTAAAATATTATTAGAATTGAAATGCCACATGCTTGTTTTTGTAGTCTTAAGATTCTTTTATTTTAGACAAAGGAAAAAAGATTCTTTTAGTTTAATAGGAATGTTTAAATGTTTATCTTTAAAAGTTTGGGAGAAAAATGAACCATGTAGTGTTAGTACTGTGAGATTGTTGTAGATGTCTAGTTCACAGTTATGCTTTGTTGGTAGTGGCCTTTAATCTGTTTTTAAAGTAAGATATGATTTCATTTAATTGAAAACAGAAAGGTATTTATAATAGTATTTTAATTTTTTGCATAATTCATTGACAAAATTAGAATTTATTCTCCAATATTATCTTTGTTTATGGTCTGTCATATCGGTGAGCAGTGATTCCTTAATAATTGTTTTATCATCATATTTTAAGGAGTTTTAGTAATAAAATGCATTTGAAGATATTATATTCTGAATGTGCTATTTTGAAGGGAAG
The DNA here is from genome assembly GCA_023101885.1 of Typhlomys cinereus. NCBI lineage: Eukaryota > Metazoa > Chordata > Mammalia > Rodentia > Platacanthomyidae > Typhlomys > Typhlomys cinereus. Next base: position 2,994,741 of record JALPQD010000167.1, read on the forward strand.
AATTCTCTGAACTCTTGCTTGCATTTCCATGAATAGTGTTTTATAGTGTTGTGAGAGTCAATGTTAACTTAATTGGATTTAGGGATATTCAGGTGATTAGTAAGATATACATACTTCTCTGTCTTTTTTGAGCGTATTTCTGCAAAAGATTAACAGGGAAAGAACCTCCAGAATGTGGGTGACTGTCCAGTAGGCTTGGGACCTGGTTCCAGTAAGAGGCAAGAATAGACAGCCAGTCTTACCTCTTCTCTATCTCTGTTGCTGGGACTGCAAAGCTGAGCTGCTGTGACAGGTTGAAATTTTAGAAGCCGTGATCCAAAGCACATTGCCCCTTTCCTTTAAGCTGATTATGTCAGGACTTTTGTCACATGTTCAGTTTGTCTAACACAAGAATCTCAATATAATATTGATTAAAACCAAGATGGTAAATGTATATTTCATCAGAAGGTTGTATAGTTAGCTCATCATGGCCTTGCATGTTCTAATCTTTGAGCGCTCACAAGTAGACATCAGAACAACAAGAGCGCAGGGCACACCTTAGCTACATGAGACCCTGTCTCAAAAAAAGGAAGATTTCAGGGTATGTAATAGAAAAAAACTTGATACCTACCTAACATTTAAAGAATCTTTTTCTGGGGACTGGAGAGGTGGCTCAGGGGTTAAGCCTCTGCCTTGCAGGCGGCAGGTCCTGAATTCAGATCCTAAACCCCACGTATAGACGGTGGGCGGAAGGGGAAGCCAGGGCGACTTGCGTTTCCAGTCCTGTAGGCCGGAGCCTGTGAATCCCCGGGCAGAGTAAACGAGGAGGTGGAGGCGTCCATGGTGGTTCCCGAATTCGTCCGTGCTTCCGTACACACACACATACATGCATACACACGCACACATGCACAATTGAATAAAGAATAAAAAAACTTTTTCTAACAAAACAATATGTATCGACTAATGAAGCAAAAAAGAGACTAATCCAGAAATGTGTCAATTCAGGACTTTTTGAAACTTTTTTTTAATGCAGTATAGGATCTTAGTCGGATTGTAAAAAATAGAATGATTATACAGGCAGCAAGAAGAGCAAAGTAACAGAGACAGACACCCATGCATCGTTTGACAGAATATTTAGCTCAACTTTGGCAAGTTGTATGTGAATATGGTAACTTTTACACTAAATTAGACAAGAAATGATGCTGTTTGCATTAAATCATCATACTTTGTTAAATTTCATTAGTGTAAATAGATATGAGATATAGTACTTAAATTCTTTCTATATTTAATATCTAAGAATCATGCATCAATACTTTATTGGCTATTTGATTCAGTCCATGTGTCACTGTCTCATCATTAGTTAAAATTATATTGTTTTTAAAAAAAAGTCCATTATGAAAGTAAGCCAAGACTTTTACAAGTACTCCAAAGACTTACATGTGGTAATATTAGTTAAAATTATGAACTATATAGAAGGATATCTTTCATTTTCCACCACCATCTCTTGCATCATTCTTTCTTTGGTAATCCAAATAAACCCTGACAAATAGCACAATAGGAGTGGGATTTTCCTGGGGAATTGATTATGTGACTGTAGTGCTAGAAGTCATTCAGATGCTTTTCCCTATAATTTGCTATTAAAATTTGTATAGAGTACTAGGTAGTCTCTCTGCAACCTGACAGAATATTTGGTATATACATTTTTTATGTTGATTGCTGTTATTTCCATGAAGTATACTTTGAGCACTGTGAGGCACAACTTAACCCTGTGGTTAAACAGTGAGGGGAAATAGGCACAGTACCACACTATCACCCTCAGCTTCCTGAGGAGTTCTCTCAGTCTTCTGGGGACTTCAGTTGAGGCCAAACTGGGATGCTAGATTGACACAGAAAAGAATTTTAAGACTAGCTAGTATGAACAGGTTAGAAGCTTAATAAAAATATTGTAATGTAGACTTTAAGCATGGATATTGACAGAAAGATTGGCATTCAGAAAGACATACCCTCTGGGCATGGATGCGATCCTCTTTGAAGGTATTAGTAATCATTTGTACCATTGTAGAGGGTTTGAAGTTACTATCTTGGACTACTTACTAAGAAGCTAAATAAGATGGCAGGTTGGTTCTTAAGGGACACCTGCCAGAGTTATATTTTATAATATAAGAATGCAGAAAGTTAAGATATCTTTCCTGTAACCATAATTAACAGTTATTTGAGATTCTCATAAAAATGTCTAGAGAAAGGAATGATATCCTACCAAAGATCATGTACTTTTATGCCTTAAACCTGGTTCATTTATTTAATATATGTTTGAAAGGAATATTATTTCTATGTTAGCAACAGATATTCACAGGAGACATTGCTGATTGTGCTGGGATTCCTTGCTTCTTAGTTGGTGAGAGTGTTTAACCAAACTCCCAGGTCCTATCTCTTTTTATGTTTCTATAATTCTTCTTGTGTTCCCTCACTACCAGAAGATATAAGGGGAAATAGCTTTTCATTAATTTATACCATCTTTACATTATGTACCAGGCAACTAACTGCCAAGACATGTGACTCCAACTCATAATTACATCATCAGAGTGATCTGCTTGGTCCTTTCAGTTACCAGTCTTGAAGGAACACAAATCTGAAAGTTTAAAATTATAGAAAAAGTAAATGAAAATAGAGGATTTGATTTGTAAAGATAATATATATTTCTCTATATGTTATTCAGAAAGTTGATAGAGTTAAATAATATTGATTATATTGTAGAAGTTGGAAAATAAGTAAAAAAATCAATGGCTGGAATGATTGACATTAAGTTGTGGTTGTTGGCAACACTTTTAAGATGGGGTATTTTAATCTCTTTTTTTTCAACATAAGGTTTTGGCCATTTGCTAGGTCCTAAAAAGGGGACATCCAAATAATTTAGTTCAGTGAAAGGTTAATTCATTATTATAATGAACAATGCATAATTTGTGTAGTCTTACAAGTCTTAAACCTTCATTTCTCCAAGTATGGCTAAAATTGGATTAATAATTCAGTCCAATTTTTAAATAATATTTTACCTTGAATGTTGGAATCTGTAATTCTTTATCTTTTTTTAGTTTAAGTTTAGTAAATATATTGGTTTTATTTTTTTTCTTTAACAGTGAATTACATGATCCTAAATGTTTTTAATGAAACTTGCTTCATTTAAGCCATTATGCACACTCAAAATAATTTCGAACTTACTGTTAATTGATGTATTAGATTAAATTTCATGTTGGAAAAGGAAACATGGTTCATTGAAGGAGTATAACAAAGTTAAGTTATGCTATCTTTATGCACCAGAGGCCTTATATATACATCTAAGAACCTCTGGTAGATTTTAAAAGATTTACTAAAATGAAATGGCACCTTTGTAGTTCTTACACTTCCTTTAATTTTTCAGTTTTAAACATAAATTCAAGTGACAGACATGTCCAGATTCTGTTATGATTAGAGGTAGAAAGTATAACAAGCCATTGGTTAATGATGGTAATTCTTATTTATTGTGTCTTTGGGTTTATCGTGCATAATTAATTACTATATTTTTTTCAAGAAACACATTAGAAACAGGATGATTATAGGCACATTCTATAAACTTACAAACTTTCATAAACCTTGAAGTTCACACTTTTCTGTTATCAAGTATTTAGTTTGGGGAGACAATGGCTCTTTTAAAATCAATAAATCTCATTGTCATTTGTATTCCTTACAAAATCTGAAATACCTTTCACGAACACTATTTTCTTATTCTATACAAATTTATAATCTTCAATTACTTTTCTAGAGTATTTCCATGATTATGTGACCACTAACTTCTTTGGAAAGAAATTTCCTAATGAAATTTGTAATATTTAATTTTTGTTCATTAAACATATTTATTGACTGTATTAGCCACTGTGCACAAAAATAAAAAAGACATTAGTTTGGTCTAAATAGAAGACACAACATCATATTTTTATTATGAGAAATGAGACTGTAAAGTTGAATCATGCTATTGTTGAAAGAAATTCATTCAAGATTATTGGAAAAGGTTTGAAATAGAAATTTTTTGAAGCTGGACTTTAAAGGTGGAATGGAAATGTCAAAAGCAAATAAAAAGAGAACATTAGAAAGATGGGTATTCCTGCCAGAATAATAAAATATGAACAGACTTTAGAATTAGGAAACCACAAATATATATAGAAAGTAGTTTTGTTCCTAGATGAAAAGAAGTGTTGTGGATTATGAGAAATGAAAAGAGATGAAGACTGAAAGTAATTTTGAATTCTTAAGGAATTGATATATTGGGAACCATTGTAAGATTTTAGTTAAGAAATCTGCATGCTCAGAAAATGTAACCCACATACATGCCTATACGCTTTTGTAAAAAGGGTGAGAATGAATTGGGTTACAATGTTAGGATCTGAAGAGAGGAAGCTGATTTCAAAAGACATGATAAGCCTCTTTTATGAAAGTGGGAGGAAAATAAAAGGGAGAAATCTGTTATTTAGGTATTAGAATTTGTAAGGTTATAGGTCAATAAACATGGAAGATAAAGATGTTAAATTTTGATATTTTAAACTTGCTGTATTAAATGAGTATCTAATTGAAACTGATTTTACAAGATAAATAGTCAAGTTCAACTAGTTTTCAAGAAGAAATTGAATTATATTTGACATTGAAATTAGAATTCATGTAGGTTCTGGGCAACTATTATGATGATGTTAAATCAATAGAGATTTATGTTTCTTCAATGTCATTCTGATTTTGTTAGATTTCTACATATTCTACATCAAAATTTGTTTAGAATTATTTTTCTATTAATAGTAACAACAGTAATAAGTTGTCTCTTCAGTCTTTAACCATCTACAAATGTAGCAACACATGTCTAACCTGCCAAAGTGTGTTATATTACATGAGTTTTCTTGAAGTGTCAAATGATTAATGTGGCTAACCTGTGAAATTGCTTAGAATACGCTGTGCAATCAAAGATCAACCAAGACTGTGGAAGAAAAAATTTGAAGTATAAAAATAAATATTATTGCTTAGAAAGTACATGGAAGTAGAAGATCAAGGAGTGAAATTAAATGTAAATAAATGATGTGGATTAAAATACAACCAGATTTGGAAGTAGTTAGGTCATTAAAGCAGCTAGGTGTATTGATGTTAATAATCTGAGTTTTGAATACAAAAAGCTGTTAATAATAGTGCTCTATGGCTATATGGACAGGCACTAACAGTCTTAATTTTGATTAGTGAAAACTAAAACCCATCTCGGTCAGTTGACAAGAAATAAATGAGATTTTTTTTGAGGATTAAGGTAGAGAGTCATGAAGGGCAGGCGCCCTGGAGAGCTCATGGACTCCAGGCATGGAACCCAGGAGAGGCAAGGAGCTAGAAACAAACTCACAGACTCTACATGTGGATTGCTGTGAGGGGCAGGCACCCTAAATAAGACATTGTATAAGACGCTTTTAATGGAATACTTGATAAATGTAAATAAATACTATGTATAATAGTTCAAAAGAATATTATTTCAGAAACCAAGAGAGAAAGTTTTGAAAACAGTTCTAAGCATCAAATTTTAGTATTGTGGTTGAAAATGAAAATAAAGAGGAAACCGAAGAATTTTTAGGGATTCCTAGATACCATTTACAAGATAATTTTAAAGACTCACAGAGACAGGGCCAGTACATCTAGGCTTAGTAAAACATGAACAGATAAAAAGTCATGATGAGTATCATAGATATGCCTTTTGAGAAGTGTTATGATGAAAAGAAAGTGAGAAAGATGCACTAGTATGATGTGAAGAAGGGTGGTGAAAGTGTGATGAAGGATGAGAGGTCATGTGGGAAGCAGGGCTCCAAGAGAGGGGGAGAAGGAGGGAGAGAGAGGGAGAAGGAGAGAGACGGGTAGAGACGAGAGAGAGAGAGAGAGAGAATGAGAATCATAGAGGTTGAAAGAATTCAAAGTTTGGTTACCTGTTTTGGCATTAAAGTTCTCAAGAAAGAAAAACTTAAATTAGTACCACAGAAAGATAATGAAGGTGAGATGAGCAGAAGTCCAATGTGTTGCTTTGGTTCTTTATAGTTGTGAAGCATAAAATGGAGAGGAGCCAGTAGCATGTAATAAATATAAAATAAAATGAATGGGAAAATGGATAGGATTCAATGCACTTTCAAGCAATTTGAATCAATTTTTTTCTTTATTAAATGGAATTTTTAAGCTTTTTTTAAATTTTAAGTATTAAAGAGAAATAATTACCTAGTAAATTTTCCTAAGTATTCTAGTTCTTAGATAGTGACTCTTGTATTATTTTCTTAAGCTGCTGCTTACTTTATTATTTTCTCTTCTCATCTTTCCTCCTGTAAATATGAAAATATCTGTGCATTATGGCATTTTCTGTATGGTCTGAAGGTGTTTAAACAACAATTGGAAATATTTTAAAATATAATTTTAGAAATCTGTTACATTTTGTTGTATTTTATTTTAGAATATTTAGATAATGGTAACCCTTACAATGTCACAGTGGTCATTGAGGGGAGTGAACTTTCCAGTTGTGATTTTCCTTTGCTTTGCTTACTATCTGCTTATCTATTTAAATCAATCTTTTAAAGCTAAATTATACCTTTCACTTCTTTCCTGAGTCTCATTTATGTTCTTGTTTCTGCCACGCTTGCAGTCATTTTCTTACTCTACCTCGTTCCAGACACAGTCAGAGCCTTGAGCCTCATCACAGGGATGTCAGGTATAGTTTTCTTACGATTGAGTCTGTCTGTAGCATTGCATGCTCTGTCTCTGTGATATAATTCACTTTTACATCTGTCCTAATATATACATGTGTGGTTTTTAATGAAATGTTGAAATAGTACCTTTTTGTGTGAAATATTTATAAACTATTCTAGAGTATAAAAAATACAGTGTCTCCTTGATTAACCTGGATCATCCTTTTATTACTACAAATTATTTCACTAAGTATAGAGTAAAACTATTCTCTATAAATTGTGTCTGACAACCAACCTTCCTCAGTAGTTCCTAATCAGATATTTAATTAGAACTGGTTTATTTGTATACATCTCATCAACCCGTTTCCTTGTTTCTGTGCTCTCTTGAGAGGAATGGTGATTTGATTGAACTGATTTGTTTTAGTTACTGTGTAACAGATCCAATTCTTCATGGTAGATAATCTTGGATCTATGGGAAAAGCCTTTCTTTCATTCCAATCTATCATTACTCTTTCTGAAGCGAGAATTTCTAGTGAATACTATGTGGTAAATTGTAATACTTTTTCTAAAAATGTAATTTATGTTGCTGGGAATTATCTATTGCCTAACATTTAATAGAATGTAGAGAGAACTAGATATGGAAGGAAAGAACATGTTTATGCGAAAGATTAGGGTTTTGAGGAGTTCATTGGCAACAGCGTGAGCCCTGTGAAGGAAGAGAACAATGATAACATATGGTGGATTTGCCTAGTTTAAATTATTAGATATTTGATGTTGCACTTAGTCACCATGATGTTGTTCCAGAGTGACTTAGGGCTATGTCACTATTTTATCGCTACTCTATCACTATCAGTATTGTATCACTGCTTTATCACTATTAAGAATTGATAGGAGTTTAAAATTTAGAAAGGAATGGTTAAATTCTTGAATATAGAAGGAAACCTAAGATATAAATGACAACTAATCTCTAATAATCTGTTTTTGTGATATCTTTCAATAAATATGGTGCCGTGCAACTTAGCACCATAAAAATTGCTGTTTATTTTATGTTGCATTTTCAGTCCCTTTTCTATTAGTTTTGCCTTGTAGAAATTCTATTTTTTTTTGTTTTGTCTTTCCTGTTTCTCTTTTAGTTGCAGTGATTATACATTTGTCTTTCAAAATGTGGAACTATCATGGTGTATTTGTTTTAGTTTCTTTTCCCATTGCTGTGATGAAATGCCCTGAAACAAACAGGCGAAGGGGACGGGTTTGTTTCAGCTCAGTTTAGTACTGTAGGTGAAGTCACAACAGCAGGAGCTTAAGGCGGCATTAGATAGCAATGATTAAATACCTAACTACAGGGTTTAGCATGAATATCAGCATGCATATTTTACATATGTTAATGCCTTTGCTTTGGTTAAGTCAACACAGCATGAAGGCCTGACCTAGGTCTAGTGTATACTTACTTTGACAATTTTGTTAGAGTTTTGTGAAAAGGAGGTTGACTGGTCTTTTTCAAAATACATTTCCTCATTATTTTATTTCTTCATTGCTTTGGTATGTATAATGTGTGAAATTTTCAAAGCATAGTAATAACCTGAACATCTATATGTCTGTTACTCAGAGAACCAAAGCATCTGGGTATAAACTTTACATCTCTGTATTCACGTTGACCTCGGTGGCCCTGTGTCTCCTCTACATAATTCACAAATATTATACCGAATTTTTAGATTAGTATCTTTTCGTTCTTCTTTTTAAACTTCTTTGATCATTTCTTTTCCTTTCTTCACTGTTCTGAAATGCTCATTCTCTCATCTCTCTTCTAATCTATGTTATTTTTAGCCTGATTTTTTTTCTTTGTGGAGTGTTGTGATTTTATATAAAGGATGGTTTAGTGAATTTTTCTTTCAGTATTTATTTCTTTAGCAACTGTTATTTTGTGTGCAATAAAACTAAGCACAACTAATCCTAACTCTTACACACTGTTGTCACTATTCCCTCTTAGTTTTGCTATTTTAGTCACTGGTGTATTAGCACCTTGCTCTATTCTTCCTCTCTAGGCCTCGGTAATGTCAGCATGTTCCTGAAAGATTTGCTCACCATTTATTTCTTCCTTGGTTGTTTGGTATGATACCCCCCCCACCCCAGGTCTGCTTTAGGTTTCCAGTGGCCATTATCACTTGAAACTTGTTCAGTCTTTATATTTTATTCAAATTCTTCTAGTATATTCCCGTAATAAATCGCATCTAGGAAAATACTCATTACTATGGTGAAACTTGTCCCTACTAGACCTGCATAATGACTGACATACCAAATGCCCTCATAGTCTATAGAGGAACTCAAGAGAGAGAAGTGCATGTGTTTCTTTTTTGTTCTTTCATTGGGGTTTTTTTCATTTTACTTGCTGTTTCAATAGAAAACTGTCTTGATTTCCTTCCCTTGTCCTTAATTTAGTCTCCATCTTTCTTTATTTAACTACATGTCAAGAAATTGAAATTAATTTTCATAAATATTCTCAGTTCCCTTTAATTATAATGATACATCATTGAACAAAATTTGAATTTTTATTTTTCTCTTAAAAAATGAATAGCTTTTGAATTACAGTATCCAAATTCTCTCTAGCTTATCTACTTGAGCCAAAGTAGTTGATTTCTAAGTAAAGGTGGCTACATAGTTAGGCTTATGAAGGAAGTTAGTACATCCTCTAAGTAGTCTCCCAGCTACTTTCTAAGGAAGCTTGTGTTCTCTTTTGGAAAGCCTTCTAGAAATATTTGTCAGTAGATCTAGGTAGACCATAATTTGACCGAATGATACCTAGAAATTTTTAAACAGAGTAATGACAAGTTATAAAAATACCATTTTAGTGCTGTAAAGAATCCACAAGGCAAAAAAGAAAAAAATACATATGGAATAAAAGTGTCATGACTGTGATACTCAGCATGGCTTTCTGGGATAAGATCAGTTTATTGGAGGGATCCTGGAATTCACTAATTACATTGTAGTAATAAATCATGAGTAGTTTCTTTTGGACCAAATAATACTTGTTTGACACAATACTTCAATTCAATTACTTCAAATATTAAACAATATTAGAAATGAAAACTTTTTTCTTCTGGTCAGGATATGCTGACCAATACAGTTAGCCTTGATTAACTGAACATTTTAAAATATCCTCAATATTTATGTAAACATGTTCAGAAATGGATATCGTGTAACCACCCTTTATGGACTAGAACTTTTTATTACAATAAACCCTGTTGCAGTTACTCTTATTTTGCTATTAGATAAATCTTTAACACAATCCACTTAAAGGAGAAAGTGCTATTTATTCAGCTTACAGTTCCTCAGTATATAAAGTCCATTTAGACACATAGTAGAAGGTATGGTAGTCATAAGTCAAAACTTGAGGACAGTTTATGTTAAAGCAGTCAGTCATCTAGAGGCAGAGAGAGCAAGAGAGGAAGCAGGACTGGATACCAAACCTTAACCCTTCTGCTTGTGATGCGCCTTTCTCTAGTAAGGCACTACCTCTTAAAATTGCCACAACTGGGCTGGGGAGATGGCTCAAGAGTTAAAACCTTTGCCTCGCAAGCAATAGGACGTGAGTTTAGCTACTTAGATCTTATGTAAGAACATCTGGCAGATATGGTGGTAGCCTGCAATTCTGGCCGGAGCTTGGGAAACCCAGAGCAAAGCAATAAAGAGGTAGAGTAATCTGGAATCATTACTAAAGTAACCTTTGGGCCTCTTCATGTATATATACTCTTGTGTTCTTACACACACACACACACACACACACACACACAAAATATGCCACAACCTTCCCAAATGTTAATATCAATTAATGAGCCTTTGGGGGAGCGGGGAGGCAAATTACATTTAAACCATGACACATCCTTTATTTGAATAAATATCCCTGTCATATTCATATTTTATAACTGTTATTTTCCTGACACTGATCTTTGCTTATGATATATTAAGAATTATTGACATTCACAGTTGTAACTGGTGATTAATTTTTATGCATTATTCTTATTTAAAAGGGAACAACTCTGCTTTATTTTAGGAATGGACACTGTTTATATTTATGTGGGGAAAAAGGCAAGGTGTCAATGATACTTTAAAAAATATATTAAGCAAAGTAGCTGAAGTGATAAGTATACTATTTTAGTTGTTTTGAGCATATCCTTAAAGCAAGAAATAGCATGAAATGAGTATAAGATAATAGTATGCCAGTATCAGTTTATTAAGGAATGCAGATTTGTGACTGCAGGTACTGCAGCTACTTGAAGGTTTTTCATTAGGGGGCACATTTAATGTTTCTTCCCTAGAGTAGCTACTTCTACTTTTAGAGAGTGATGGTTGGTTTGAAGAGAAAGACATGGGAATAAAAATGTAGCAAGAAATAGTAATAGAAAGTTGATGATTTATAAAATTGAAATTGTTAGTACCTGACAAGTGTTGGGAACTGGATTTCACTTGATCTTAGCAAAAAGACCAAGAAATACACTGTTACAGTTATATCTTTCTTCTTCACTGATTATATTCCTTCAAAATTCCTTCCTGTTCTGCCATTCCTTCCTGATACTTGAAGATTGCTCCTTTCCTTGTTTGTCTTTCTATGCAATTCTTTTACTTAATTAGTGTTCTCAGTTTTGGTTGTTTTAATTTTGTTTTTGTGTTTGTTTCGAGACAGGGCTCTCTGTCTCTGTCTCTGTCTCCCCCCCCCCATGTCTGTACATGCACAAACATGCATGTGGTGTGTGGTGTACATGTGTCAGTTTGCTATCACTAATTGTCAGCATTTTATGTTCCCTTACACATCATGGTGTTGGTGTTTCTGCTACCACTTCTTTCTACTTTATAGCCCCATTCACTTTTATCCAATTTCTGAAGCTCTTACAGTTTGGATTATATGTTTTCATGTCTATTAGTAAGTTTGTGGCTTTGGCAGAAAGTTTAGTGTAGCACTGGCTTACATGAGTTCAACATAGGTGTATTAAAAATGAAAGAAAGAATGAATGGATATTATAATATTAGTATTTAGGTGATCTCAATTGTTTCTCTCCTTTGAAGGGAAGATTTCTTCATCTGATTGACATCTGCCTAAGAATATTATTCTAAAATTTCACAAATTTATGTCCAAACCTGAATTCTTTCTTTCCAAGAATACCTCTGTTACTATTAATAGTCCATTTTCTCATTTCTTAGTTTGAAAAATTAAAAATTTCTTTTGGGAGATATTTTTGTTGGGTTTATGTACTTCTGAGTTGAGCATACAGCTGACTTATTTCCTGAAGAAAACATACTCACTACTGACTTTATACTTCCATGAAGATGACAGGACTTTACCCCCAAGAAAGCACAGTTCAGATTCTAGCTCAGAAAATGTCAAATTGTGAGATTTTGTGTAAGATTCTATAATTCTTAATTTTCTCATTGTTAAAATGAAAGATGTTGGATTATACAACTTGCATGATTGCTTCTAGTTCTAATTTTTTTAAATTTCCATTTTGAGCATGTTCTCAAATCAGATGTGCATAGTATAAATTTCATGTACTGTGAGTTATTTACCATCTACAGAATCCTGTTCTTCCTTCCCCATAATGTCAGAGCATTTTCTAAATTAATTCAATCTATATCCTATCACAGAATTAATTTTTTTCATTATTTGAAAATTACCTCAATAGATTTGTTTACTCCTTTAGACTCTCAACAAGATTTTTATAATCTTTATAAACTGATTCTAAGCTGATTTAAAATCATTTCTCATATTATACTTGTTATTTCTCTCATATCTGATTAATTTTGCAATCCTCAATCATCTGTACATGCCAACATTTCCCCTTATTTACATGTGTTGTCCATCTCACTGTTACATTCTTTAATATGTTAACAAGCACACTGAGTTTTAATTTTATATGGTCAGTTATAATATCTATATAAACCTTCAATCAGCCTGTGGAAATTGCTTGGCTTCTTAAGATTAGTTTTCATTCTTCCTATTTTATGATATTGCCAGTTATTTTATGTTGAACATTGCAAAATTATCAACAACAACTGAAGCAAGAAAAATTTATGTTTGAAAATGAAATGCATCTTCTGGGGAGTGCATTTCAGGATATTTTTACATCTTGTGAGCATTGGGTTTGGCCTGGCATTTGAAGGGGCAGGTGAGCAATGCACACTGCAGTGCACATGAGGAATCACGTATCTCATTTATGCAGGGAGAGCCTAACAAAGGAAATCTGCTTAATTTTTCCAAATTGCTCAGCAAAATTGTTGAATTTAGTGCTAAGATATTTTAGCATGTATAACAATCTTCATCAGATAGTCTTAGAATGTAATACTATAAAGTTCATAATTCTGGCTTTTATTTCAGAGATTTCCTTCAGAAGTTTATTATTTATTGAATTATTATTAAAGAAAGCAGAAAATGATATGGAATAACTTGAAAATTTTGTAACCAACAAAGTATTGTTTTGTATCCACAAAAATGAACTAGTGCATAGAATATGAATATGATAAGTAAAAGATGATAATTGCATTATGTGGAGATTTTCATGTGCTATACGATAATTTTGTTAAGTAAATACTTATGCCTAGTTTGATTTGTTTCCATTGTGTTTCAAATAAAAATCAAATAAGGTAAATTCTAAATTTTTATAAGTTCATATGTCTTCAAAACACTTAATGTTTATCTATTTTTGTGTCCCTATTTGCTAATACAACTTCTATCCTTCTATGATAACTTTCTACCTAAGTTTTTTCTTTCTTTCTTTTTTTATAGGAAATTGGAGTATTAGATTTTTTATTCTTATAGTTCCTAATAATGATCACTTTGTAAAAATACCTTGCATTTGTGTGAATAGTACGTTCTGATAATAGCAGTTTGTGGGTAGTTTAATGTCATTTTCTACATTAATAATCCCCCACTACCTCAGAAATTATGTAGTTATCATTTTCTTTGTTGTAGCAACTTTTTTATTTTAATATATTGTTATTTTTGAATAAGTTCCTTTTTTAAAATAATGTATATTGTCTTGTTTTCTGCTTCAGTAGACACTGTAGAGAACTACTATCATATCAAAGACAAATTATATTCCTCCAATAAGAAGGGTATTATACATGCATAATACTCATCATTATTTTATGGTGAATATTTTGAAACTAGCACTCTCTCTTTCTGTCTGTCTATCTCTCTCTGTCTCTCCGTCTCTGTCTCTCTTTCCTTGTCCCCACTCCTCACTCTCTACTTCCTCTCTTCCTGGGTATTGAACCCAGGATCCAGCATTTCAGGCAAGTGCACAACCATTATGATACACCCTTATTGATTGATTTACTTAATACAATTATATAAAGGGTGAAATTGACATATGACAACTGTGAAATTATATTTTGAATTGACTCATAATTATATTAGTTGTTATAGTATAAAATGTGCACATATACTTTATTGCTCCCAAATATACGGTTTTCAATGGTCTGGGTATACCTTACAATTCTGCTAATTTAGGAATTTAGTTGATGCCTAGAAAAATCCCTGTATATTCAATATGGTTTTAACAAGCATCTAATGCTTCTGTCAGCATTGCACATGAGGAATCACATACCTCATTTATGTTGTAATATATAGTGTGAGTATAGGGAAGGAACTTGCCACAACATGATACTGGAAGTCTTATCCTTTGTAGACTCCATTCACTCATTCATTCATTCTAGTTTTGAGACAGGGTCTATATATCCTAGGCTGGCCCTGAACTTGTTATCCTTTTTTCCTCAGCCTCATAAAAGTAAAAGAAAGAATTTTAGGTATGTACCACTACTTGCCTCTCAGATCCTAGATTTTTTGTTTAAACATTTCAGAGCCAATAATTCACAAGACTGAGGCAGGTGAAGGAAGTTTGAAGCCAGTCTTTGCTCCATAGCTGATCTAATGGCACACACCTGTGATCTGAGCATGCAGTAGTTGGGGCAGTAAGATGAGTGGTTCTTTCCAACCTCAGCTACTAATGAGTTCAAGAGTAGCCTGGGCTACTTGAGACAAAAGTAAATAACAAAATAATAAAAATAATAAAAAACAAATGTAAATAAATTAGTAAATTTTAGCTTTATAAAGGGAAAGTAATAACTAGCTTTACTTCTTATAGTTTTGTCTTCCAATATAATCTGAATTTGATATGACATATTTACAATGTAAGTATGGGTTTTCTTTATCTGTTTTAATGTATATTTAATTTTCAGTCACATTTTGGGTTGTCATTTATTTCTGAGTATTGCTCAAAACATCTCATTGTGCTGGTCTTTTAACTTTTTTGAGTATTCATAAGGTAATGATACTTTACATTGACTTTAATTTAATCTGATATAGTTTCATTGAATTGGGCGGATTGATGGATGGATGTAATAAGGTTTGGAAAGGAATTCCTACAGTTTTTTTCTTCCTAGAAATTTCATAAATTGTTTATTTTGTCAATGAAAACAAGGGTCCTACAGTAAGTAGAAAATGTGATCAAACAAGTAGCAAGCTGTATCAAATATTTGTCATTTTAAGAATCTTTTATTAATAACCAAATAGACAGAAAATATGTTTTAAAATTAACTCAGCTTCATTAAATGGTTTTATTTTTTCATTTTAAATTACTGAAAAGAAGTAATAAAACTTAAAACTTTTTGAATTTTGTTTTTTTCTGATAAGCAATTGGTGACATTAAAATTCAGTAGACTTCTGAATTTCTTACTTTATTATTTTGTTCTATCTTCCCAATTTATCTTCATCTCAAAATCAGAATGTCCTAGCTATTTGTTGTGAATAGTGGCTGGTTTTATAATACTGTCATTCAATGTAATTGATGGACTCTAAAGCAGTACCATCTTCAAATGCTTTGTAGAGCAGAGAGATGACTAAATAATGTAGAGCAGTACTCTGAATCAGCCCAGGAGAATTATACATGGATGAATATTTTAAACTTACATTTAAAAATATCAATTATTCATACACTCTGACAGATTATTAAATCATCCTTTAAAAGACAATTCAGTTATTTACTAAAAGATTTATATTTACATGTGAACTTCCCTGAACCTTTTAATGTTTCATATGTATAAAGAAATGTGATATATAAGATCAGAAGAAAAAATATTTATATTGGAATATAGTCTGTAGTTTGAGAACTCCAGTTAAATACTGAATACATTAAGCCTGACAGATTGTGCTCAGCTGATGTTGGAAGGTGTTTGTGAACTTTTATCTTAAGATGACTGTACGCTGGAGCTGAAGATGCTCCAGTTCTTATCTGAACCATTGGGAATTTGTCCTGCTATGAGACCATGTAACTTACATGGTGCTGTTTTAACTTTTCTTAGCAATGACCTCCGAGTCTTAACTTGTTGGGCCTATTAGCAGATGGTAGGTACAGGAACTTAAATCAACATTCTCTGTGTAGTAGCAGTTTTCCATTCTCTTTAACCATGATAGAACATTTTAGGAAAATTTGACTTTCTACTGAGGTTCTGTTCATGTTTCATAGACTGTGTATAATTTTAGAAACTATTTTTACTAAGGAAAAATTTTTATGAGGGCTATCTCCTTAGGGGTTCTTTATTCCATATGTAAGCAAAGTCACCTCTTTGAGGACATAGAACATGACAATACATTTGAAATAATACTTGGATGTTACAATTATATATCTTAATTGTTAAAAATAATGTTACATCAAAACAGTGAAACTACATATTGTAATATTTTATTTTCCACTTGGAAAAATTTGTTTGATTGGATCAGAATAGACCAATCTTTTAAATAGCTGCACATTACCCACTTTTCTATTGGGATATTACAGCTATTTCACAGTTTTACTACCATGTGATATATGGTAGAAAAGTTTATTATTAACCCAAGGTCATAAGAAATCTTTCAAATAAAGGTAAATATTGGTTTTTGAAAACTTAATACAGGCACATAAATGTATTCCCTTTTGTCATTAATTGCTTGGTGGAGATATATATATAGATATTGCATTAAGGACATGTCATAAATTGAACAAATTTATTCACCCCTGAAAGTATTCATTCAAAAATAGCTTTTCAGGAAAATGAAATTATGATACTTATACTGAGATTGCCTTTTCATTCTTCTCTATAACCTTTAGTTTAAAGTTCTATATGAATTTATATTTAATCTCAGCATTTTTCTCCATTCTGTATGTAATTACATAAAATATTAATTTAACACAAAAAATCAGTTTGTGGTACAGTTTTAAAAGTATTTGAAAATGCTTTGACTTATATGTTGTCCTATTAGTTTAAAGTATAACACCAAGAACTGCTATAAAATAAATCTAGTATTCACTTTCTAATCTATTAGCTCAAATTATATATTATATATTTCATTTATTTGGGAAATTATGCCCACTTTTTCTTAATTTTCTCCAGTTGCGTGGATTTTTTCATTTTTAGAAATAAAATTGAAAGAATCTTTAGGTAAAATTAGTTCCTCATGAATTTAATTCTTGCTGTATTTTATAGCATACACCATTATATATAATATACTCCATTCTTGTGAGTGCAATTGGTTGAATTTGAAATATAACATAAATAATGCTTTCGAGTTCTTTAGATTTGTCTTACAAGTCATGGGACTGGAATTAGGAGACATTTATTGATCAATTTAGATAAAAAAGCATGGTGATAGACTCCAGGGATCTTGCAAGCATCAATGATCATTGGCTACTTGCATTTATGTATTCTCCTTTCTACAAGAATTAAGTTTTAGTGTTTAACTTATTGTGGTCAAAGAGGTCTTAATTCCAATTTCATTCAGTACCCATTTTTTACTGATTGGTGTTGTTAAATTACCAAGAGAGAATAGCTGATTATCTCTGAGTGATTTCTCTTTTAAAAATATGTTTAAATATGAATGTACTCTTTAAAGTTGCACTGTTTTCTACAGCTTCATTTGATTCCTCTGCTCAAACATCCAGGTGGTCATATAGTCTATACTATGTCTCTTTGAATTATTTGGTATGATCACAATCAACCTGGAGACTTGATAATTATTTATTAGGTCATTTATTTCAGTCCTAGGACAATATTAGGAAAAAGCTATTGAGTTCTTTTAAATTAGATTATTTCACATAGTTCACATTTGTCTTTATAGGATTCATTTTGGAAAGCAGACTTTTTGGGTTTCACATTGATGTTAACAACTATTTTCTTTGCTGGGAATATCTAGTGACAGCATATTTGAGTTCTTTAGAACCATTCAAGAACTATAGTGAGAAATAACTTAGTCTGCGTCTTGGGGAAAACTTTTTATTTTCACATACACAATAATTTTAAGCAACTCCTTTTTCAAATTCAGTTTGATGCATCATGTCCAAATAGCAGAAGGGCACTAAAGGTCAACTGAGCTGCTTTTTGACTAACATTTCAGGGATTGTGAAGCAGCAGATAGACAGCCATATCACAGATCCAGATCAACAGAACAGCGGCCTCTCCTTGAGCGGACCACCACCCGCTCCAGATCCTCAGAACGTCCTGATACAAACCTCATGAGGTCGATGCCTTCATTAATGACTGGAAGATCTGCCCCTCCTTCACCTGCCTTATCGAGGTGAAAGATAAATCAATCAGATTAACTTCCCTCTTTGCCCTGCCAGTACACCATTTTAATTTTCCAACAGCTAAATCGTCTTCTATCATCTTTAGCTGATCACTAGTACCAGTCAATACTAACCTTGTCAGTGTAAACACACTATTTATATTCAGTGGATATAATAGTGTGTCATTATCATTGTAATTTGTTTATTAACTGTCCTGATTGCATTTGTTTTGTGATTTCTCATTAATCTGGAGTCCTAGGTAAATCCCCTCATAAGTACCATGTTCTTCCACAGAATGAGAAATTATTTGTGTTCATTAGGTGTCACTTTTCCAATAATCCTCATAATGATATAAATAAAATTTAGATTTCTTAGTTTCAATCTATATTATTAAGCAATGTTTTCTTTACCTAAATTTCAGATTACTCAGGATTTTATTTGTAGCTTCATTGGTTATTTTCTAATGAAGGATTATTTAATACGAGCCTGGGTCAAAATCTCTTTAGATCAAGGGAGGAAGGTTCGTGCTTAAAATTTATAATCTTGTAGAAGTAAATATAAAGTTTCATCTTTTAATTTTGGAGGAACAGAATCTCCACTTGATTTAATTTAACTAGGATAGTGCTTTGCATTATTAATTCCATGGACTTTACTGTAGGGTTCTGTGTGCATGTATGTGTGTATGTATACATATTACACAAAAACCTAAACATCTTTTGGCATTTAAATAACCATTCAGATATCCATATTTTGTCCTGTTTTCCTAACCTTTTAATCAGCAGCTAAACCTCTTTTAAAAATGCACTTAAACCGCTATCTTAAAAACCAGCTAATTGTATTAAAAGATTTTAACCCATACTGAAAAGGAGTATTGATAATATGTTTTGTAGATCTCATCCCCGTACTGGGTCTGTCCAGACAAGCCCATCCAGTACCCCAGTAGCAGGACGAAGGGGCCGGCAGCTTCCACAGCTTCCACCAAAGGGAACCTTGGAGAGAAGTAAGTTTTTTTTTTCTTCTTCTATGTATGCCTTAAGAAATACACATGGAAACTGAGGTGAATAAATATTTCTTTCATCTTTGTATAATCTTTTAGCTGCATTTAACAGTAGCTATATTTGTGAATATTATTATATATTTTGCATATAAAAGTTATAATGCTTGGAGATAAAAGAAGCTATCTATTCATCTTAAATCTGAATAAATGCATTTAATAATAAAAAGTAGTCTTATATAAGCAACTGAATGATATTTGTTTACTACGATTAAGATTATATTGTTGGTAATTACCTAAAGTTTATTAGTAACTAGCTAAATCAATTTTCACACACTGCAAAGGACTGGTTAACTGATGCACAACAATGGTGATCCTTCTCAAAACTGGAATGCAAGAGAAAGGTAATAATGAATATGCAAGAAAAGATGCATGTTGTACTAATACTTTTGATAATTTTAAATTTATTCATAATTAGCAATAGTTGCTGACACACATGAACACACTTCTCCAACGTCAATAAATTCTTTGATAAAGTGCATCTAAAAGCATGGATAAATATAAAATTTTTAACATAATTTAAAAATCATGACCCTTCTGTTTGGTGGCTAGATATATTTTGCAAAACTGTCAATATTCTCCATTTAAGTTTTCTTTAGAGATGATACTTTCTGTAACTTTGAAAATTTCTGTTGTTTTTAACCCCTGTGCTTTGGTTCCCTTTTTTGTTTTTTGTTTTCTTTGTATTTTGTTCTCCCTAGACCATGGAGTCAAGGAGATAGAATCTTACGAAGGTCTGTACATTGAGCAGGGTTTGCTTTGTGCTGAAAGCCTTTTGGGGGGCTGTGTAAGCAAAAATAAACCCAACTGCAATCGATATCCCTTCACTTATGTGGTTTTACGTATAGTAAAATGACTTTTTGTTTTTGATAAAGTGTTCATATTTTATTTTACTTAGAAATAACAAAGAAGTTAAATTTTTGATTCATAAAGAATGCAAAGAGATTAACTTCTTTTAAATGATTTGTAATATTTGCTTTCATAAAGCATTTAATTTTCTTTTTAAGATAAAAATCTGGATTTTTGAGTAAGACTGTAACCAGAGATGTCAATTGCAGTCTGTGTTTATGTTATCAAAGATGTACACATAGTCTAGCTATATTTATTGTCATATATTTCATTTTGTATTTATGATGATCTTTTAATTATTAAATTTGACTTTCTACAAAACAAAGTTGTTGGCTTAGATAGCAATTTTAATTTCTAAATCATTTTCAAGTTGTAGTAAGACTGCCTACAGTATATCAGGATAAATATGATTTTATTTTATAGTCTTGTTATTATAAACTATAGTATACCTTAAGACAAAATACTGAGTTGTAGGATGTGGATTTTTTTTAGTAGGACAATAAAACAATCTTCTAGTTGTAGAACTCTGAAAGTACTGGTTGTTTTATTTACTGATGAATCTCCAGCTCATGGAATAATACTTAGCACATTGAGGAACTGAGACGAATATCTGTTGAAGGAAAAATGAAATATTTACTCAACTCAAATTATATATAAAATATCACTGAAAAGTTTGTTTTTCTTTGTATATTTGCAGTAATGCATCTATTACTGAAACCTATTTATAACAGATTTGAGTATATTGTGTTTGAGCAGCAACACTTTGATTGTCTTACATAAGTTGCTAAAAGTGGTGCTTCCCTTTGTGGTGACCAAATGATTATCAGAGTCTGTAATCTGGTTCCTTCTTATTTTTATGCTCCATATTTTATCATAATGCAGTGCTGTTTCACAGTACAAGTGACTGACATCTTATGCTGTGTGGCAGAAAGATTTCAGCAGCATCTCAATCATTCTCATTTACTTGTATCTGAATGAGAGCATGTAATTATAATTATTTTCCTTAATAGAAGCTTAAGAATATTTACAAAGTTTTCATATATTCAATGTTTTGACATCATTTGCTGATGTATGAATTCAGAAATCTAACATATATCTCCATATTAAAACTTTATTTTTAGTATCTTTTATAATTACAGCCTGTTGAGGTATATATAGGTCCAATCTTTACAATACTAAATATGGGAGAAAATAAACCATATTACTGAAAAGTCAAGACTGATAAATGTTCAGAGAGGTTTCTGAATAAGCCTGATACTTACTATTGTGTTTCTTCCTATGTGGAAGTGAACAAAACCTCTGAAACAATTAGCCATTTCATTTGATTGTCTAATTGTGATTTTTTTCCCATTATATTTCATGGAAGAAAGAGAAGCCTCCTTATCATTTTCTGTGGGAAAGGTTTTAATCTCTTCGTTTTGTTTACTTATGGATGATTTTTAACAGAGTTTTCATAATTGGAAACTTCAGTAGATCTGTGATTGTTCTTTTCTTTGTTTGATGCCTCTGTTACAGGTCTTCAGCTTCTCACTAAAGGTCAATGTGCGATAGTGCAAATAGACTTTCAGTTGATGTCCATGTCAGATTTGTTTGAACTATCCTCTAAAGCGTTGGTTGGCAAAGCTCATAATTTAATGCATTTTCTAGTATCAAAGTATTGAAAAAGTTATATTCTACTTTACAACAGCTAAAAATGAAGAGGTCCTAATTTAACCTCAGGATTTTGAGAAATTTTATGTTTTGTTAAGTGCATTATGTAAAATATGATTTTGACCTTTGGTGTAGTAATTTAGTTTTTGTCTTCTCTTTACTAAAAACCAGTTAGAGAAAATATAATGCTCTCAATAATTGCAAGGAATTTTCATTATTGTTTTCTGCAATCCCAATTTGTTGTATTGCCATTTTGCAATAATTAGAGTTTACAGTGATATTTTTCCTCTCACAAAAATATATAAAATTTTACTAATAATATATCTACTTCAAAGTCAAGAATTTTTATTTTGTTATAATGTATTTCTTATAAATACAAATATTTTAGGTGTCATAATTCCTATTTTATGAATCAGTACCCTCATAAAAGCAGAAAACATTATTTAATATAACATTATTTAAAATATTTAAAATAATGTCTTTATAGACCATCGTATCATTATGGATCTTTGGTTTTGTTTCAGTTAAAAGTAACAAACATACATATTATTTCTTATCCTTTACTTTCACTCATTCACATGCAGAAGTTAATTAAAAAATTAAACATACATATTGTTTCTTACCCTTTACTTTCACTTGTTCACATGCAGAAGTTAATGAAGAAATTGGGCATGTGGAAGAGGAAGGGGTAGACAAACAGGGAGAAGAAGTCAAGGCAGGTCTGTCTGACTGTGTGTTAATAAATAAGTTAATGTTTTTTAATTTTTTAATTTCATATAATATTTGGGGTTTCTACTAATTTTAAAATAAATTAATCAATTTTATTGATGAGGATATATTATAAAACCTCTCTAGGTAACATGTCAGAATATTTTATTTATCCAAATGGTCAAAATTTTCCTTAGTGATTAGATCAAAGTAGGGTTATAGACAATGTATCTGACTTACATGTATGTCTGTCACTTACCTAAGCACATTCAATTGCATTATTTGTCTATTATTTATTTAAAAACATGTTGAATTGATTCCTAGAAGGCCATTTTTTTCATGTATTCCACTTAGTAGGTGGAGCTGTAAGTCCTTTACTAAGTATTTCAGAAGATGTAGAAACAAATTCAGAAGAAATATAAAAGACAATGTACTGAGTTGTGTTGACATTTTGGAAAATGCAATCCCTTTGGCACTGGATTAGTTCTGAATGAGAACAACTAGTCTCATTTCAGTTCCTCCTCTTTGTCCTGGCTTAGTATCACTGTGACATTTATAAGAATCATTCCTTTCTGTAGAGTCTTCTTCCTGAGGAGTGTTCCAGAATTCTTTTGTTTTTTAATCATATTATATTCGCATATCATTTTTTTGTCATTTTTGTTAGTGTTCCTCAAACTATTTCAAAACTTAAAGTATACTAAACTCAGTTAATATATTTATATAATTTTATTGGATTTTGATTATTTTTTAAAAACAGAATTGAATCCTAGTATTCTCCATGCTCTTTTCAGTTTTTACGAATAATTCAGAATAGCCTTAGTATGTATATGCTTGGTAGATTTTTATTTATTTATTTATTTATTTTAATTTTGAAGTATACTTTATGTATCTTTTATCTTTTTACTAATGTTAAGACAACAGTGCCTTTAAGTATGTTGTGCCTGAGATATATTTTCTTGGATTCATTTTCTGAATAGATTGCTTTTTTAGCAAAGACATTTGAGCTTAAAGAGCTATCTACCAATAACTTTCCAGTATTAAGAAGTTCAGAAAAACATCTGGTAACAGACAAAAAGACAATTGTTTCTGGGTTATACATTTTTAATATCTAATATTCTCTCTGCTAGAATATTACATGACTTCCATTCCTTGATACTATAGAATTATCATTTTGTGCACTAATTACATTTTAATTTAACTAATGTTTTTATCCACCAGTTCTTCTACTAAGAAATGAAACCTTTTTCACGGGTCATGCTTTTTTCTCCATAATAATTTTTAAGACAGCATTTTTTTAGATCACAACAATAGTCAATATCTCTTTTATTTATTTTAACTCTTGTGCATGAAGTGCATTTGTTGATCAATTTATACCTATGACTTATTTTCAATTAATTTAATTAGTAAATTGTAACAATTCATATAAAAACCATAATATAAAATAACTATTGTTACATTTATTATTTTGTCTATAGAATACACTTGTGTTTTTAGTGTGGAGTGTTATGTTTCTGCATGGATTTATTTCTGTGGTGTGTGATTTCATCCTTTTGGAGTGGATTTTTAATAACCTTGATTATTATTTATTGTTGTCTGGTTTCAATGTTATAAAGACAACGAGGAAGAAACACCAAGCCTCTCTATTAATGGGAAAAAAGGCAAGTCTAAAATGAAGTTAGTGCTTTTCTCTACATTAGACACATGGTTTTGACATTTGTAATAGGTGTAAATGTACTTTCTCAAATTAGGGAGGTATAGCTGAATGTTTTAGTCCCAATTTGAGCTATCTTAGGTTTAAGACATCCATTTGTATTAATTGCAAAACTATGAATTCATCTTTACAATATCCCAGGGGTACATTGACAGTGCAGCTCTCTGATCAGTCACTTGCCTGGTATGCACAAGACTCTGGGATCAATTGTCAGTTCAAACACACACACACATGCACGCACGCGTACATGCACACGCACGCGCATGCATGCATGCAGACATCACTCCAGAAAAAGATAAAATCCTTACTGATCCATACATAATCCTCCTGTTTGTTGAAATGTATCAAATTAAAACTGGAAGATTTGATTTGGTGACCATATTAAGTCAAAATTTTGTAGAAAATATTGGTGGTATACAGCATTTTTCACTCTTACAAATAATTTTCAAACTGAACTTTGAAAAATATTTTAGAGCAGACTTTTGAAGTAAAAAGTGAATCAACTGCATTCAAAAATGATAAAAATGGTAATAATTATGGTAAACAGCAAGTTAAAAATATTTAGAAATGTACAGTTTCAAATGCATAAACTAATATATTGCTGAGGCAAGAAAAAGGTAATTTATTTTTAACACTGAGATTTGATCTTCAAACTATTAATAATTTAATTCCATGACTAAAACCAACTGACTTCAAAACAGTATGCTGTGTGTATTTTGGAGTAATTGATAAAGAAACACAGCTGTATATGTTGATCTCTAATGTCTGCACTCTAAATGTTAAATAAGAAATGACAGCCTTTTCTTTACCATAACATATGGTCTTCATTACTGAGCAAATTCAGATAGGAAGTTTTGTGCTTCAGTAAGACAGAAGAAATGGTCTTTAATCTTAAATGTATACTTTTTGGTCTCCATAAGCCATATTTATAATATTCCATGCATAGATTTCACTTAACTTAAAAGTTTTGTTACTATAAAGACTACTTTGAGTGTGTCATAATATGATTAGAAAGAGTAAATTATACAAATACAGAAATAAAGTTTAATCATATATTGTAAAATTTCAATAGATTTCTATGAAACAGTAAAAATTCAGATGAACTCTCAACGTTTATTGATGTTTTTGTCACTCTTACCTATTTGTTGATCTTTGTGATTTCCATGTATATATATGAAAAAAAAATCAGTGACTTGAAATAGTAAATGCATCTTTCTGATTCAGTTTTTATGCTGCAAACGTTGCAAGCACTTTTATTGCTTTTTTGTATTTAAGTGCATTTGAGTTCAAGATAGAATCTGTTTCACATGAAATCATTTGGTTAAGGATTTAACTCATTGTTGATTTATTCTGAGTAGTTTTTCTTACCTTACTGGGTGAAAAGTATCTTATTAGATACTTTTCACCTGTAGACTGTTCTGCTTTCTTGTCATTTTCTTTGTTCTCATATGCAAAGGTTCCTATTGGCAGTGATTATTAAGATCTGTGTTATATGTGCTCATTATTACACACTACGTTTATCACATATAAGGTGGCTATTATTGCATATAGCAATCCTGTATATAGTTTAGCAGAGTATAGTTCAAAAATTTAATGTTGAAATCTTTTTGGATGAGAACTCTATTTGATATATGCTCTCTAATTTTAAGTATTTTGGGTCTTTTGACTTTTTAGCTCTAATTGTCTAGTTAGATATTTTTATCTTTATTGTCTTTTGGCTGAGTAACTTCATATTTATTAGAAATCTTTATTTGAAATCTTTCTGTGATGTCGATTTATAGATATAAGCTGGAAAGTCATTTTTGAGAGGGAATGAAAGAAGTGAAAGAGTTCCAAACTGTTACTGTTCTTTAACCATGTAATATTGTGCCTTTGAGTTAATGTAAAAAGTTCTCAAAGGAGAACATCATCAAAATTAAATGGCTGGATTTAGCAAGGAGCAAGTCAACCTGTTGTGGTTTGGTAAGGATCAGAGCTGTGAGTACAAAAATATTTAAAGAAATATGCATTCCCAGTGGAAGGAAGAGGTCAGGAGAGCAGAGGACATGAAGGGTGTGTGGAAAATGTCATTTCTTTCTTGTAAATACAAGTTTACTACTTTGCTAAGTAGAGTTTTCTGGTCCCAAAACATCTGCCTGTGTTTTCCTAAGACAATTGTTAGTGTTCTGTGTCTTGTCTCATAGATTTAGACTCAGATTTTTAAGATGCCTTTCTTTACAGATAAGGAAAAGAATTTTATTAGCTAATTAATGCTTTTATTTTCACCTAGTAGATACATATAGGCTCATTCATGTGAATTTGTATATCTTGTGTCATCAAGTGAATGATCTTTTCCTAGCCTAGGCTTCAACCATTGGTTTTATTTAATTTACAAGCTGAAGACTTCGTTCAGGGATGAAGATGTAGTTCAGTGACAGTGGCTTGCCTACCTTGTAAAAAGCCAGGGATTTGATCTCCAGTAGAACAAATAAATAATAAAGCTAGTACAATTATTCCATAACATGCGATTTATGTAAAATATCTTAAGATTATGATGCACATTCAGAACCAGCTTCAAAACAGAGGTAAGTTTTGAACAGTTTTGAATTCTGGTTTTCAGCCCAAATTATTTGTCCAGACACTTATCATAGTACTTCATATTCTGTCATTTTCCTGATACTATATTTTAAATAATAAAAAGTGTTTAGACTTTCTAAAACATTGAAATATAAATTCATCAGTGTGAGGAATCACACTGTGCTCTTACCACAACAAATATTCAGTGAAATAGAGTAAAGGAAATCATGTTCTAAGGAGATGGCATCTAAAGATGTGGTAGAGTAGTGGGTATCTTGGAAGGCTGATAATACTGTAGTCCATTCTAAGTGACTTTACTTGCTTGCTTTGTCAATATACTGCACATTTACTTCCTTAAATAATTTAAATTGCTGAGAGCATTCAAGTTACTATATTAGTTTTGGCTGTTATCATATAATTTATTAGTTCAGTCTTGGACACTCTGTAAACATGAGCCATAGTTTTAAAGTCAAATATGCATTTTTAACACAGTCTTAAGACATAACTTTTAGACCTAAAATTAAATTTGACTATAGTCACTATTTTGAGTGAACTATTTTCTAGTCTCTCATATTCCTCTGTTTTTATGCATATAAATGTTTATGTATAGACATTTATATAGCTAACTCAATTAAGAAACAAATTAAGAAATAATATCAAAATGGAAAGGAAAGGATTGGGTTACAGAAGATGTGATTTCATTATATATTAATACATTTTTAATCTATGCATATTTAATGCATGTTTTAAAATCATTACATAAAGGTTTATGAAATGTAACTTGTCAAAATTAAAGCATTGTCCAATTCATTAGGACTTTCAAATTTCAATTGTATAAAGGACTCTGTTGAATACTTGATATCAAGCTTATTTTTCCCTCTAGGAGTTTATAAACTCAGGCACGACTTCAATTTTCTCTTTTGAAAAATAAAATATCACGTAAGATTTTAATTAAAATTTCGTATTTTTTAAATAATGTATTTTTTTCTAAAAATTCATGTTTTTGTAGATGTGGCTAATAGAGTCTGATTTCTCAATCCATCATTTTCTTATTATTTGATACTACTGCTTTGTTTTAGAAAGTTAGAACATACAGGTTTATCGGCTGTATTGCTTAGTTTCAATTATACTAATTATCTGTTTTATGGTTTATTCTATGTAATGTATAATGAGATGTAATGTTTAGTTGCCTATGATAATTAAATATGTAGATAGTCATATAAATAAGAAAGAAGGAAAGGAAAGGGTAGGTACATGGAGGGAAAGCAGAAAAGAATAGAGATGGAGGGAAAGAAAAACAACCAAAAGGCTGGTTGCAAAAGAAGTAAACTAATTTTGAAATTCTTTCTAATGGAGACATTCTGTATGTGTTCTGGAAAAGAATTAATATTTTCACTAATAGAAAATATATGAGAAGGTTGGTTCTTACCTTTGCTTTGCTGCATCTTAATTTTCAGAAATGCTTATAATGCTAGGGTGATAACAATATCTTAATTTTCAAATTAGATTGATATCTACATAGAAATGGATTTTTGAAATGTGTTTTTGTTCTTTCAGCATTCCACAATGAATGCAATGAATTTATATCATTTTTACCACTTATCACTCACCCTCTTTTTTCCATACAAACCTGCCTTCTCACAACCAGTCTCCTTCCTAATTTCACATCTTTCTTTGTTTAGCCCACTGAGTTTTATGTGGGTTTCCTTAACTGACTTTGTCCTTGTCACTTTAGTAGTGATGGTATATCAGTGAGTGTACCCATCCAGAAAGTAACTCCCCTTCATTTTCACTCAGCATTAACCATAAAATAGTCTTTGTAGAATATGTAGGGCCTCTTGAAATCTTGCTCCATCCATGGTAAAATGTTGATCGGCCAAATCTTATGTGGGTCTTGTGGAAGTAGATCTGGCTGCAGCGAGTTTACAGGTGACGCAGCCTTGTCGTGTCCAGAAAACCTACCTATTTGTCCCCTTTTCCATTCTTCCTGCCCCCTTCCATAATGCTTCCTGAGTCTTGGGAGAGGAGGGGATGTAAATTTCCTGTTCAATCAAGATTTCCAGAGTCACTCATTCTTTGTATGTTGATCAGTTGCGATTCTCTGTATTAAGCACATTCCTTTGCCAAAAAAAAAAAAAGTTTCTAAGTTGAATACTAAGATCTTCTCTAATCTATAGATATAATGATAAATGTTTAAGATGGCAGTTTGATAGCATGTCCTTATAGCTAAACTGTAGTAGTTGGTTTCTCCCTAGAGCCTTTCCTTCCGCATGTTCTTGCCTAGTTTACCATGTCAGGAAAGTGTTCTCTGCTGAAAAGCAGACTTTATACCCCTTCCAACTTTGATAAATGACTCTATGTCCAAAGGTAATATGAGTCAGTTATACTGTACCTTTTTCATGGATTTTTAAATTAAGAATTTTGTTTATGTTATGCTTTTGAGTAGGCTACTTATTCAATCACACTTATTTTATTGAAAAGTAAATTGACAACATTGAGTAGGGTGGACTTGAAAGAGAAGATACTAAAAGCCATTTGGGACATTTCTGTCCAGCGTTTGATGTACTGAAGTAGAGCTGAAGTTACACTAGTGAGAAAGACATGCGTCTAAATTTCCTTGTCCAGCTCACAATCCACGCCTAAATCAGCAACTTGTGACCTTAATATTTTTCTTTTTGGGAATACTTTCCTCTTTTATTTTCTTCTGCTGTTCTTGTTTTATTATTGGTATGCTTCCTAAGTCTCAAGTTCTACTAATCAAGGTTAGGTCATTACAGTCCTTGTTCAAGATCATAACTTTTTTTTGACTTCCTAAATATATTTATACAGTCATCGTCTTCTCTTTGTTGTTGCACGCATGTTGGAACTTTGATTTAAACACCAGTCTTTACAATATGCCAGCTATGTGACTCTAGAGTCTACTCCTGTTACTTCATTTGGGAGTAAGAAAGAGCACACACCTCTCCATGCCAGCGTGCTAAATTGAGAATTGAGTAAGGCCAGGATGTGAAATTGCTCATTAGTTATAATAGTATTTTAATTGCAATAAGTTAATTATTTTCCCCAACATAGGAAAACTAGTTTGTTGGTTTTTGTTTAAGTGAGCTTTGATTAAGGAACAAGGTTGCCTTAATTTTTAAATAAAAGATTGCTTATTTAGAGTCCTGTATTTTTTCAATGGTTTTATGACATCTATTATTCACCATTTAGAAATCCTATGTTTCATCTTTATCAGATTATTTATTATTTAGAGATACCTAGGCGTAATTTAGTAACTCCCAAATTCTGCTTATTTCTTTGTAGTGTATGAAGTATCATTTATTTCAGATTTAGGAAATGGAAAAATAAGATCAGTTATACTAAAAGTGAACCAAAAATAATAATATTCAAAAGCACATGTCTTTTATATTGCATCAAAGATAATTTTCCTATGTGATTGTGTTATTAGCCTAAGGTTATATTTGTTTTAGCTTAATATTATGAAATGTGTTAGCTTAATATCACGAGATGTGTTAGTGTTCTGTCACTTAGGGGGAAATACAGATGAGGTACCAAGGCGTCATGTAATGTTGCTAGGGAAATTTTATGGGGATTTATAGTTAGTAATAGTTTGTTTGCCTTTTGGAATCATGCAAATAAAAGCAAAGGCAAGTGATGAGATTGTTGTTAAGATCTAATCATTTAAACAGGATTGAATGATGGACAGTGAATCTTTCAGATGTGGTCAGCAAAATGCTAACTTCTCATCTCCATAACCTCCATAACCTCTTTGACTTCTGCTCTGTCCATTGTTCACTTTCCTCTATCCACAGAAATCATCATGCTTTTTTGGGACTTATCAGGCATACTTACCCACCAGGATATTTATTCTTGTGTATATTTCTTCCTAAAATAATTGCTTGCTTCCTTAAGTTCTTTATTTAAAAATGCCTTCTAAAAGGCACACAATCTGATCACACTATCCAAAATCTAATTATCTGTTAGACATCTTATTTCCTTCTCACATACTTTGTTTGTCTTTTTAGCACCTTTCACAAAGTCATATGATATCTACATTCCACTAAAATATAATCACCTTTATAGGAATATAGACTTTGTCTATTTTGTTTGCTATGGTAGCCCACAGATGTGCCTGAATTATAACAGATGTTGAATATATATTTTTGATAAAGAAATATCATGCTGATCTAGCAGTATTTTTGTCAATCTTAGATATGCCAAATACCTCATATTTAATGAAACCAAACTGTTATTACTAAATATTTTTATCTTCTTTATCAAGCTTATGATTGATTGAAATATTTCACAGGATATAAATTTTGTTGTTAATTAACAAAGGTGTTAAATAGAGTAGCAAAATAACTTTTAATAAATTACTTTAATGAATTTTTTCTAAAAATCTCTAAAATTATATGTAAATTGTAAAATTTAAACGTTCACCATATTAAAACAGTATTAGTAAAAATGGTTATTATATAGACACATTGTTTAATATTCACAAAGGAAATATTTATGAAGCCATTTTAATTATCATTAATTATTTTCTTCATTTGTTTAACTCATTGACTTCTACAAAAAATAGGCTCTGAAATTTCCCCAAAATAAAATGTGATGTTTTAAATCTTAAAGTTTATAAAAATAATTTATATAATATCCTATCCCTATTATTTAAAATGTTAACATGCTACATAATATAAGTGAGAATTTAGAACAAAATAATTAAAAGAGTCCCTTCAGTTCATGAAGTATATTATATAGGTTCTTGTTGTGCTCATTACTAATGTTTCTGACAAGCTCTGATTCCTTTTTTTTGTTTTGTTTTGTTTTTTTGATTTATACTAGAAGTTACATGGGAAGACCAGCAGAAAAAGGTGAATGGTACAATAAGTGATGACAAACCATTGCCGAAAAAGAAACACCAATCTGAGCCAGGTTTGTCAGGGTTTGGAAACCACATAAAAGCATGAGGCTATAAACATTGCATTTCATGCTTTTCAAATGCGCGTGTCCTTGTTGTACCTCATTTTTTCTCATTTTGATGTGAACTTTATGGTGTATAGAAACCATGTAGCCTAGAGTGATCAACATTTAGACACGGTTTGTTTATAATATTCTATGCATTTTGGAGGAAAACAGTTATTCTATGAAAATTAATCTTCTAATGGAAAAACTACTAATTTAAATACTAGTGAATATCTGATACATATATACAAACATTTGAGTGTACCTTTATGGAGAAGTATTTGCTTCCCTGAGCACTATTGTAGTAAAGTTAAAAAATTATTTAAAGTTTATCTTTGTGGACTACTTCTATTTTTAAGCTACTAAGTCCACTTTATTTACAACTTTTGAAGCCAAAAATCACTGTCAACTAGAACCGTGAAAGCATAATTTATGATTTCAGTCTCTTTAAGCTATTAATTTCATCAGCTATTTCAAATTAATTTTGTTTCTCTTCTATTTTTACAGTAATTTGATTAATTAGGTAAATAAATAAAATTGTAGTTTTAAGAAGGGATAATGGAAGGAAGAATTGAAAAGTAATGGTCAATTAAATGAATAACTAGTAATACTTTTAATTTATAATTAGACAAAAGTAAATTATATTTTAAAAAATTCTTTTTAAATTTGAATGATGTTTTAAAAATGGCATCATTATTTAAAATGGTTATAGTAACACTGTTAACGTATTTTATGTGGTGACTCATTTCATCTTAGAGTGCTAAACCTATAATTTAAATACATCAATGTCATAAAATCATTTGTTAACAAGTATTAATTGCCATCCTATTGTGTTTCCAGAGACTGCAGCTAACAATTATTTGTGGTATATTAAATCTAAATCTGTCAAACACATGCAAATTAAAAAAATATTGTATTAATTATTATGCAATTACAATTGTGACAAGTGCTATTAGGAAAATAGGGTGCTTTAATAAAACTCATTAAATAGTCTAATGAGCAAGGGACAATAGTAAAGCAAATGATGGCTAAACTGTCTTTTAAGAAAGTAATATACAGTAAAAATATAATGAAATAAACTAGAATCACATTAAGTATATTCATAGAATTATAAAAATACATAATTTCAAGTCCACTGAAAAATCATATTTGACAAATAGTGACAATCTTAATGTATTTAATGATTTTTGTAAGAATGTAAAATTAATTTGTGATTTATATAAAAATTTATATATACTTAAAAATTTCAGGATAAGGATGGGTTCAGTGACAGAGCTCTTCTTTAGCTTTGTTAAATTCCTACCACTGCAAAGTGTTTGTGAACATAATTGTTAAACAATTCGTCTATGCTGTATTGTGTCATAAGCTATTTTTTTGCCTCATTTGCCATAATCTCTGATACATGAAATGTTTTGTGGCTATTTTTTCTATGTTTTTAAATTGAATAATGAGACAGTATAGTTTTGGGTTAAATAAATTTAATCATATACTCAGAATTTCAAGTATATTTTAAATATTTTTAGTTTATTCTGATGTGTAACACATGCCCATAAAACACTTTTATTGAATATAAGCTATGTGTTCAGTAGAAGAAATTTAATTTAAATGTAATTCTGTAAGATAATAATTGAATTTGTAAATTTTCATTTTTTGGTTGTTCTCATTTTTAATATACCATTAAAATTTGTCATTCAATTCAAACGGTAAATGTTATAAGGAAGTTGTTCAATGTGATGAAATAAAACAAGTGGAAAATTTTTGTATATTTTTAAAAGGAAGAGTATAATATATACAGGGAATATTTTTACCTATTGAGACATTGGAGTAATAAAATTGAAGAAATGATATGTCTGGGGATGGTGATTACATTTAAAAAGGATGTATATGAGCCTGAAATTTATGAAGGACATGCATGGAATAATGTGTTTAATATTTAGGTGCATCCATTATATTGGTAATTATTAATTATAATCAGTGTTCAATTTGTAATTTTTCACTAAAATTTAAGAGACTATCTTTCATAAATTTTCAGATTGTCAGATGTTTACTGTGTTAAACTTATGGCTTAGAAAGTTTCTCAGGACTTGAAACCAAGCCTGACTAGGATGTTTGGTAGTATATCAATCATATACTGTTTTTCTTTTCAGCTGGGTGACAAACACATTGTGATTGCCAGTCTCACTTTCATGAGCTAATAATGCTTGGGTGATTGTGTATTACTATCTGTTTCTTTAGAGGACAATTTTAACATTTCTAAAGTAGAATGTCTTCAGGATTATCAGCAAGAGGAATGGTTGACTTCAGTTCTTGATTTAATAGGTAGCTAGAAGTATGACGATGTTTATCATGTCAGTATCTTTCATACGAACACAAATTATAAAACTTCAGTGAAATATTAAACAAGTCTTATATATCTTCCTCATGAAGAATATGAATTGGGTTTGGTTTAGGCCTTAACATTAATAAAACTTTTTTGGTACTCCAATATAGGAAAGAGCTTATTAGTACATAAAATATTTTAGCTTTATAGTATATTTAAAATACATTACAAAAGTGTTGAGAAGCTAATTTTTAAGTGATAAGTTTGTCAGATTTAATGTTTTGAGCTATGTTTTCAAATTTTAAATGAGAACTATGATTTTCCAGTTTTAAATGAAAAACTCTTGAGAAAAATAATGTTGGATTTAAATAGTTTAGAAGTCACTTGAAAATACCATTTAAAATATCTTAACTATTTCTGATGATTAATTGATGTTATTCATAAGAGGATTGTTAGTGTTGATTTTTTGTTTTCTAAGTGTAAGGTATTTTTTTCTATTTGATTGGATTAAGAACTCTTGTAATCACTCTGGTATAATGATAGTACCCTGAGTTTGGTATGTGTCATCTGAGAAATTAAGTCTCGAGTTTCTTTTTTACTGTTGATACTTGTTTTTGGGAAAATTATATGCCTTACTGGGTTATGTATATATAAATTATTCAAAATAAGTTAGTTTGTTACTGCGTAAGTCCCTAGTTTTATCCTGGAATGATTTAGTAGATATATAACTTTCTGTTTTTTTTCATTGTGACTATGTGTATTATAATCTTTATGAAATTCATTAACTATGAAGTTTGGGGTTTTCTTTACCAAGTTTTTACCTTTGAAGTTATGCTTTATAAAGTTTATCCTAAGGAAATGTGATTATTTAATGAAGGATTTTAGTACATTTTAACTTAAAATTTTGTCATATTTTTCATATTTTGTACTTATATTTCATTTTGTTCTTAAATACTTTGGATCTTTAAAGAAAAAAAAGAATTTATTTTAGTTTGAAGCATATTTCTAAACTGGCTTTCCAATTTCGTGCCTTAATTTATCAAATCTGGAAAAATGAATCTGGGTTGTAGTCCTAGTTATTATTAATTAATTTCTATTTATTTCTGGATTGTTGTAAAATGTTTCTTTTGTTCTTTCTAAAGAACAAAAATTGTGTAAGACAAACCCATTAATGTTTAAAAGCCAAAATCAATTGATGAGTTTAGAATTAGATGTTAGTAACCCCCTAAGTAAGAATAGCTGTCTGTGGATCCCCATGGGACTGGTTCCAGAACCTCACACAGACACCACAACCCAATAATACGCCATTCTCACCTTCAGATACATTTATGTCTTAAATGTATCCGGAAGAAAAAAATCTAAAACACTGTGAACTAATAAATATCCATGTTATGGTTAGTTTTCAGTTGCATTTAGGTTCAAATATGGATTTCAAAACTTCAGGCTTGCTTTATTGTGTTAGGAACATACAAGGTAAATGCTTGCTGCTACAGCACATATGCTAACTTAACCATAGCATTGAGCATAATACACCTGTTATAAACCGTGATAAGAGGAAACATTAGCCAACCCTCAACATTTTAAATAGGTATCTTCTACCCTTGGTGAAAATTTCATCTATGGATAAATGGGTCCTATCCATTTGCCTTGAAATTAAACTTCATTATGGATCATGATTTCTGTTTGAGCATGAGAGTCATATCAGTGGAAAAGTAGGAATTTAATATAATAGTTGAAAAATATTGGAACTTGAAGAATTTTTGGTTCTATAAAGTTTAAGTAATTATTTATGTTTATTCTCAGGATCTTTTTATATTAAATATGTATAATGAAATGATCATATATTTATGCATCTTAGTTTTTATTTTAAAAGCCAGAATACATGTAGTTTTGAAAATATATATGTATGTAGATTATAATACTTTGCTTGACTTAAACTTGATAAATAATTTAGAATAAGTGATGAAATACAGTGCTTATCAGTTATATTTTATAAATTTATATTTTCATTTCATTTTGAAAATACTTTATTTGGTATGTAATAGCACAGCATAAAAAACAGTAAAATCTTATTTTATGAACTATTGTGGCAATAATCTGAACTGAAGAGAAAGGATGCTTTTTACTATCCATAATTCCTCTTAATTGATGTTGGCTAAATTAATATCCTGGGACACTGGCTACTAAAGAGTATGTTAACTGGTTGTTAGATAAAAGCAAGAAGAATTTTCTTTCAAATTCCATTAACAGCACTGAGATGTACAATATTCTTATCATGGTCATGATAAAAGAAAAGCTAGAGAAATGGGAGAAGAATAGGGAATAGACTTGGCTTCATTCAAGATTCACTGAAATGTGCTATTCATTGTGATACTTTAAGCAAAATATGTATTTAAAACTTATTGACATTGACAATATGATATGATTGCACAAATGAAATCATTGTCTGGATTTCTTTTTAAAAGAGATTTGTACTGTTCTACAAAATAAAACTGCATATACAAGGAAGACAAAGAAGCATTCCAAAAAGTTGCTATGACTTCAGTTAAATTTGGAAAACTTACAATTTGCCTTTTTTATCTGCTGATGTTGTAATTAATGTAAAGTATTTTGACCTATTTATTAAATGAGCCTAGACTCATAAATAACGGAAAGTGATTTCAAGGATATTTATAGTCAGTAGTGAGTCAATTATATATTTCCTTCCTATTCAATTTGCGAATAATACAAGTTTTGTATATTATGCACTTTTAAACAGCATAATTGAATGCGTAATTGAAATTTATTTTGATTTCATATTTTTTTCCATGTAAAGCTGTACCACTAACAATTAGTAAGAGAATAGGTTTCATAAGAATGAAAGACTTGAGATATTTTTAAAGAGTATCTATAATAATGTTAAATTAAAGATTAATAATGTTAAATGTTAGGTCAGGTCTCATAGAAAAATATTTTTCTTTCTTTTATAACTTTTTATTTCACATTTTTTCTCAGATTATATAGCTTTTAGTTAACAGAAAATTGGCTTGGTAATTAGGAAATCTCTGTTCTATTACTTAGCTGGGCCACATGAACTTCTTTTGTGACTTGGGTAAGTTCATTTAAACTTTGTGTGCCTCCATTATTCAGTATGATGATTTAATAAATCAGCTGAGAATTTTCAATGCTTTTAAATCATATCATATAGAAACCATTCCATCAAAACCATGTAAATTTATCCAAGATACAGTAAACGGCTCTGATGAGCACAAAAGCTTAATTTGTACAATTTTTGTTTTCTGTCAAACCAAGTTAAAATGTTCTCTTAGAGACACATGTTGTAAGTAATTACCTTGTCCCATTCATAACATTTTTATTTTAACATGTAATGAAGCTATTTTTATTAAAATGCATATTTAGGGAAGTGTATAAAACAATACAAAACTATGATAAATTTCAATGTATGCCTATGTGTGATTTATCTGATTTGTCTGTCTGCTTTAAGATATGAGTGGACTGGGAATGGAAAAGAAATATGGCTTATAGCAATGTAATGTATATGAATGCATTTCAAAAGAGGATGAAGATTTTTTTTTTCTCATGCTTAATCATGTTAGCAGTCTCTAGTCTGAAATGCAGTGTAATGAATGTCTGATTTTTAGTGGATTAGAATCTGTTTTTGTCATGGTAAAAATCGTTGCTAAGTATCACATTGTGTTAGTTGTTTGTTCTTTTTCTAGGTATCAGTAACTCATATTAGGACTTCTTTTCCTAAGAAAAAAATTGGTTTCCTTAGCATTTTTATTGTATTAGAAAGTTTTCATTTCCTTCCTATCTATAAAAAGATTTTATGTTATTTAATTATCTTAGGCTTCTCAGTGTCAATGTACTTGTAATCCAACATGATTTTTTCTATAAATTTTTCAAAAACCATAATATGACTCTTGCAGAAATGAATGTGGTATTTAATAATTTCATGTATCTGACTCACAAAAATGCATAATTGAAATTTATTTTGATTTCATAATTTTTTGTTTTCCATGTAAAGCTGTTCCACTAACAATTAGTTTGTTGAAGTTTTTCTTTGAAAGCTGAATATGACAGAGTATTTTTCTGTCTTTCAAATCAATGCATAAAACATCTTTACAGTTTGTCAAGTAGAAGTGAGAAAAAATTGATTTCCTAAACATGCACCATGTGTTTTCAGTAGATAATTAATTGTATAGATAAATTTCAGTAGAACCCATATTGATGTATAATTTCATACTTCTAAGAATTTTCTGAATAAATGGACATTATGGGAGAATATGACTAAAAGAACTTGGTCTAAGTTAAATAACAATTTTAGTTTTCAATAGTAAGCTACAACCTTTTATTTCAGCTACTATTACTATATGACATTATGGCATTTTTATTTTAACATTTCACACTATTGATGATATTTAGTGGAATATTGGCCAGTTTTTTTTAATAGTTTTATTTTCATGCGTTTACTGGGTAATCTATGAATTGCTATAACTTTTGGATACAATTCTATCGATATTTTTAATGATAACAAAAATAAATTCTTCATATAATTAGAAGTTGAAAACATTTTCTGATTTTAAATTGACTCAGTAATGTATTGAAAATGTGGTCATGCAAATAACCTTGGTCTTCCTAACAGCATTTTTCCTTTTGCATCCATGTTTAGGTTTGGCTGTACATAAATAATCATAAACTTTTATATTCTCCTTTATGCACTAACTTTATTTTTCTCATCCTGCTAACTTGTAGTAACCTAACTACTTTGCCATCAGTTTTTACATATTCTTTTTCTTCTTCTTTTTAATGCTATGCATTATACTGTGTCTTGCCTTCAGCTCTGCACAGGATTCTTTCTCAGATGGTTTGGGGTCCTTTCCTTCAGTATCACTATTTACCCTATGAGTGCATCCTCTCACACCCATCTCCTTTGTCTATGTCTGTCCATTACACGCTGTGATCACAGAAGAAGCGGATTCCACAAGGAGAACACTCACAGGTCTGTCTCTTCTAATGCTTTCCTTTGTTACATTTTCTTATAATCTAATTTATCCCAGACACTTTTGATCATTTTTACTCATTCCATAATTTTTTCATTCTTTTCTAATAAACGAAAATGTTAAACTTGCAGGTGTTTTCAGTATATATTCAATTAGCAACTTCTGCTCCGATATGATGGATAAAAGAAAATAACCAGTTTTGTGTAATGTTTGTATACATGTTATCGATCCATAGGTTAAAAAAAAAACTGCAGATGCAAATTTTATTTATTATACATGTGGACATATGAAAATAAATATTTATGAGAAAAAATTACCCAGATTAAAAAGCAAGTTAACCATAATATACTTCCAGATTTATTTTAACCTTAAAACTTGGCTTCTGCTTTTTTGCATAACTATAAAATAATCCTATTATATCTGTTGAGACTTCAGTACTGTTCTAGGAGGTGAAGAAGCTGAAGACCTAATAATGCCTTCATGAAGCTTTTGCTAGTACTGAGTAATTAATATGAATGATTTGAGATGGTGTTTATGCATCACAATCAATGTGGATAATTCTTATAATACATTTAATAGAGTTGCAAATTCATGTAAAATCTATTTAGCAGAGCTATAGAAAAAGGAGGAAGGGAGGGAACTGGTGTACCTAATAAGTTTGTATGAGCTGAAATAAAAAAAAAAAGAGTTGAAACATGAGTATAATAAAGGTAATAATTGATAATTTCTATAAATTGAGATGATATGAGATGATAAGAGGTGGTACGACTTCTTTTTTCCACCTAGACAAGATTGATATTCCTTCAAGAAGGGCTTTATATAACAGATAAGGATCAAATTCAGTATTAAAAGCAAGAAAAATGCTGGCTTCTTTTTTTTATATAATACATTTTTTATTATTATTTCAGCTCATACAAACTTAATAGGTACACCAGTTCCCTCCCTCCCTCCCCCCCCCCGAGCCCCCTGCTCTCCCTCCCCTCAAACCCTCACCCCTCCCGCTCCATCCCCCCCCATGCCTCCCGCCCCGATTCCCAGAGTCCTTTCTTGTGCATGCCTGACTCTCCTCTGAGCCCTCCTCTCTGATGACATACAAGGACCCAGTGGCATTTCCCTGAACCCCTTCCTGTGTTCCCCTTAAGCATAGGAACACTACTGTGGCTGTCAATCCCTTGCCTCCAAGGATCTTGGTGCCTTTAGCAGATGCTAGACTTTGTGAGGTCAATAGTGTGTTGGACATTGCGCTGGGCATGCAATGTCCAATTATGATTGCTTCGGCCCTAACTAGTGTGGAGTATTTTGCAAATCATTGCTCCTCCCATCCTTTCGCTCTTACACTCTTACCCCCCCTCTTCCGCAAATGTCCCTGAGCTTCAGGATGGGGAGAGATTAGTCTGGCCTAGTTCTAGGTGATTGATATAGAGTCTCTGAAGTTCTGGATTGTGGTTCGTTGATTTTCTTTTGCAGTTTTGTTGCTCCTGTAATGCCCTTCACTCCATCGTGATGGGCACTGTATGTCACCCCCTGGCCAGAGACAGAAAGCTGTTAAACTGGAGTCTTATTATAAGAGCACATTCAAGGGTAGATGTAATACTTATACCCAAAATTGGAATCGTAGGGTCATATGGCCTTAGGCAATGGGAGGGGTCAATCACCCATTTGCAAAATGGTTACTTTTTAATCTGGCTGGCTTCTTTTATAGAGAGCATGTTAGGTAAAGAAAGCAATATAATGAAAGACTTAAAGCAAAGTTAGATAGAAGTAGGCAGGATTCATGAATATTGTACAAGTATAACTGAAGTATGTCAAGCAGCAGAATGACAAAGTTAGATATTTGTTTTTAAAAAGATTGTTTCAACAACTGTATAAAAGTGTGATGAGAAAAATAAGCCATTTCTAAAATGACTGTAACTTATTAGTTAAGACAATAGCAATGATTTAAATTAAGGTTAATAATAGAATACATAGGAAGTCAAATTGTAGAGTGTGTAGTGTTTTACTGAGTGGATATTATTGATCAAGAAAGATGAGAAATAAAATCATCTCACATGATTGAGATATTGACAAAGGGTTGCATATTTTATAGGAAATGTAGGTGGTAGCATTTTAGAGGGTTTTTTTTGTAGATGTATTGAGTGAAAAGCTCATTTGGAATATTCACGTGTAAAACTCTTAAGAATTAAGAGTAGCAGTTGGACATGTGAAACTGGAATTTAGAAAAGCAGTGTGGGCCGTAGTCCTTACACATCACATTCAAGTGATCCCACTGATGCCACTCCCACTGAGGCTGGGAGATGGCTCCCCAGATACCACTAGAAATACCTGGCAGAGGTGATGGTGGCTTGCACTTCCGGCCATGGAAGACAGAGCCTGGGAATCCCACAGCAAATCAATAAAGAGGTAGAGCAATCCAGTATGATTCCCCATACCCACCATTGAACTTCCACAGGTACACACTGATTCAAATGTCCTCTTATACACACACACACACACACACACACACACACACACACAAACACACACACACGAATGTAACAACCATGTAAAGAATTAGAAGAAAGAATCAAAAGTCCAGGGCTCACCGAAGTTTATATATATTTAAAAGGCTAGGCAGCAGAGACAGAGCAGAGAATCAAAGACAAAATATTTGTTAATTCATGAAACTAATGGATAATGCCTTTGCCTGAATTAAACAAAGGAGGAAAGGAGGTAGAAAAGAGAGAGTAAATGAAGCTAATAAGAGATGTCAGCCTTCCTGGGCGTGGAAAAATCATAAATTTAGGAATAGCTACCAGGGGCAGGGAGAGGAAGCTCACCATCGAGATGTGGAGATTTCTTTTCTCTAAGATTGCATGAGACTTATTAGCACAGTTATAACTCTATATTTAGGTGCTCCTTGGTGAGCAGTTAAAGAGGAAACATTGAAGAGAATGATAAATTCAAGAGTTAATGACAAAATTGTGAAAGTTACATGAAAATGAATGAGGATGGATAATCATAATGATCATATTGGAATCTAAATTTCCAGTATACTGAGAGAGAAAAGGGTTGATGAGATAACTGGAATTTGTCTTATTGAAGACACATGATAGCAAATAAAGTAGGTTATTAATAGATTGATGTATTTTTAAATTTCTTGTATGTTAGACATTTTCAAATAATGTATAGAAATAGTCTGGTATAGGGGATTGCTTTTTTGAGACAAAACACATTATGGTTACAAAGTCAAATGAGCTTTCATGCCGAAAACTTTAATGTAAGCTTTTAAAGCTGCTGAGAGTCTAAGGTTGATAGAGAACAGAAGAGAATGATGAGAATAACCTCGGAATGGAATGAACACAAAGCATAGATCTGGGAAGATGATTCAAGGATCCTCAGATCCTTGTAAAAAAGGAAGAAACAGTAGTAGCTTGCCATTTCCAGCCCTGGAAGGAAGTGCCTAGGAAACCTTAGAGCAAAGCAATAGGGAGTTAAAACAATCAAGAATGAATTCTGAAGTCATCCTTCAGCTTCTTCAAGTGCACACATACTCAGATCTCGATCTCTCTCTCACACACACACACACACACACACACACACACACACACCCCAAAAGAAAAAAGAAAAAAATATAGAAAAAGCAATGCAAAAAATTTTGTGAAAAGCAATTCAGACTGGATTTCAGTTGTTTTTATAAAAGTGAAATGATATTGATATGTTTTAATAATGACTGAAGTAATAATGTCGTTTTTATTTCCAATTCACACCTTTTATGAACACTTGAGTGTATTTCTATTTATTACCAATATCACATTAATACTTCAACCAAATATGATGGAAAAATAATTCAATCAAACTAATCTTTGCTCTGTTCATTTTATATTTTAAATAAATTCATATTACAAGCTATAATTATTTATAGAAAATTCAATATTGATAGATCCATGTATATAAATTCCAAAATATACTTTATAATCAACAGAGGAATTCAGTTGATCACATATTTTGAAGCAACAAAGCCAAAACAAAACCTATAACAACTTAGCATTTGAAAAACACAATCCAGTGGTTTTCTCAACTAAAAGGGATGTACTTTGTTATCATATGCTACATTAATTTTCTTTTATGAAATTTCATGGAAGTTACTCTTTATTTTAATTGTTAAGTAGATTTAAGAGGCTACTTTAAACAGCCACTGGTTACAAAGTATATTTTGGAAGTATTTGGTAAATTGCATAACAGAATATCTAAACATATTTGGTAAGTCATAGTTTAGCTGCTGATAATGTCAGAATTGCTTTATGGCCTGCTGTAGAATGTCTGAGAGTCATAAAAGACTCAAAAACAAAAAGTCTATTTTCAGTAATTCACATCATTTGCTTAGATTCATTATTGTTATATTATGGCATTTGATTTGTATTATCTTTGGTAAATAAATTTTGGTAAATAACACTTATTCTCAACTAAGTATTTACTGAAAGTGCTTGAAGTCTATTAACTTGAAAGTTCAGCATTTCAAATTAACCTAAGTGGATTGGTCTGACATGGTAATTAAATATTTTTTCTAAGCTCCTGAAAGAACATAACAATATTTAGCATTATTACCTTGCTTCTTATCAGGATTATCTAAGAGAAAGTTTCAAAATTAACACAAACACAACTATTTCTTTTGACTTTGAAACCACACCCTATTTTTTGCTGGTTAATTAGAAAATTCCCCAGTGATTATGTGCTGCCTTGCTCTATTTGAATAACAATAACAAAATGACATAGACTAGAGGGCTTGCAGACCTACACTTCTTGAACTTCTGAAAACCAGGAAGTTTTAGATTATGGCATTGGCCAATTCATTATCTGCCTAGAACTTGCTTTCTGGTTCTTGACTGTCAACCTTTCCCTGTGTCTTCTCATTGCAGAAGAGAAAGAGGTCTCTTCCATTATAGCTGTAAAACAGAGTCCTTCCTTACCACCTAACTTCTTCTCCAGGGTCCTTGACATTTTTACTTTGGAGATTCAGGCGTAGATACAGGCATAGAGGTGGGGGAAAATGTTGAACCAGTGCATGTGTCATTTAAAACTTGTGCTTGAATTCTTGTCAGGGTTGTTCAGCACATATGGTATGTTTTCAATGTTGTGTATGTATATATTTTGTTGTGGTTATATTATGTCCTAAAATAATGTATGGTAACATTTATTGTAAAAAAATTTAATGTGTTCAGTGTATGTACACCTTCAAGTTCATATTTAAGCTGTTCTGAAGTTTTCTAGTCTCCCAATTACCAGTTTATCACTTATTACACCTTTCTACATTTTATTCTATGTATTATTGCGTTGACAAATTCAGCAATTACAGATGAAAGTCAAAAATTAAGATTGATCTCATTATGAAGTCCTTAATATGAATACTGTGAAGTTTTGCTTGAAAATACAAATCATTTAGTTCATAAGGAGGCATAATGTGTTCATTTTGTGGTCAATATTGTGCTAGATACTTTTGCATGTTTATAGTTACATATGTCAGGGGTTACTATCATAGCAGCAGTTCTGGTTAATGAAGTGTAATACTAAATTTGGCTCACTAAAACCTATGAATAATCATGTAAAAGAAAAGCTTTGAGAACCTAGTTAGCCTGATCAACCAACCCCTTATTTTTTCCTATTACTTTCATTCTCAGAGACTTTTGTGCGTCAATGCAGTGAATTTTTAATATTTATACCTTAATTCCTATCCATAC
This sequence comes from Typhlomys cinereus, assembly GCA_023101885.1. NCBI lineage: Eukaryota > Metazoa > Chordata > Mammalia > Rodentia > Platacanthomyidae > Typhlomys > Typhlomys cinereus. The sequence continues at coordinate 3,039,548 of JALPQD010000167.1, forward strand.
AACCTCCTTTCTCATTAGAACCCTTCTTCTCAACCAGTAACTCAAGGAGGCACGTGCCACTTCAGATGTTTCCCTTTTGATGGTGAGCTGTGCACAGACAAATCCTGTGCAGGTTTTCTGGGAGTGTAGACGGTTGCAGTGAGTTTACAAATTCAACAGTCCTGTCCTGTCGGTCTCTTACATTCTTACCTCTCCCTGAGCCTTGGTATGGGGGAATGGTTTAGATGTCCTATTTAGAGCTGAGATGCTTACTGCAGTCACTTATTTTCTGCACTTTAAGCCAGTAGTGATTTTCTGTAGTAAGCAACTTCCTTTCCAAAGGGAAGCTTCTAGGGTGAGTGTCGAGTGCTCCTCTAATCTATGAGCATAATGATAGATTCAATTCTACATTTACTCTGAAATATTGAGAAAGTTACTGGCTGTTACTTATATTTCTCCTGTACAAAGTGAAGATAATAGTGCTACTACAGGGGACACTGTGAGAACTAAATTAGCTAACACAGAGTACACAAAACTCCTGTGTTTAGCACATAGTAAAGTAAGAAAAGTTCTTTATAATTTGATGAAAAATACTTAAAACAAATTTTATTTTTAATCAGCTCTATTGGAAGACATGCATTTGATAGTGGAGACATTCTGTGATTTAAAATTAATTTCTTTTGTTATATGCATTACAAGTGCATTCATTTGTGCTTGCCATTGTAGAGCTATGACATGTGTACTCTCAAACTTCATCATTTCTGAGGCAATAGAGTTGAGTGGAAAAGCAAAAGCATTGAAATCAAACAGATATGAATTCTAATCTCACATCTAATCCATTTACTAAGATATGACTCTGGGCTGAGATCGAACACTTCTTAGAAACCTTAATGAATACCTTTTAGACTAATGGACTAAATATGTGTTTTGGAAGTGGGGCTGCTTGGGATTGAATATAGAGCTTTACATATGTTACATAAGCTTTACATATGCTCTATCACTGATGTACAAACCCAAGTCCACTGTATTATATTTAATGAGTGAATAAAACCTTATCTTTCTGAAAAAAGAAAGTCTTTCTAGAAAAATTACAATGATAGAAATTAGAGAGAGACTGAGAAACCTAACTACAGTAAGTATAAAAGTCATCATAGTCTTTTTACTATGACTTGACTATCATGACTCTTGCACCTACTATAGTTAGGCCTCTTGTATCCTTAGCCAACAACTATCAACATCTTTGGAGGAAAAAAACCAGCTTGATATCTAGGTATGAGTACTATTAAAAAAAATCCATGGATCTACGCAATTCCTTTTGTCATTGTAAATAATTGTTCCAACTAATGGAAATCATAAATTTCATTAAAATTTAAAGTATGCTTTGTAAAATATTTATTTAGCCAACATAGAAACAATAATAAAGTTTGCTTTTAATTTAAATATAAACCAAACCTAGGGTATTGTGCATTTTAATTGAGTGTGCGGCGGCTGACCTACATCCATCAGACCCTGCTTCTTCCTTTTATTTAAAATCTTAGTGTTACTCATCCTATCCTGGCCCAAATGTCTGCCTAATTTAGGATGATCATTATGAATATATGTAAAGAAATTGTTTCTATATTGGAAACATATCACATTTGCAATTTAAAAATTTTTAACTTATTTAATGATGTGTCCTTAATCTGAATATCAAGTATTTTATTTTTCTATCTACAAGTTTTTGCAGTTAATCCCCTCCATAAGTTATCTTGTTTTACATACCTTTTGTTGAGATAGTATCATAATTATTAAAATATACTATTTTAATTTCATGGCTAATATTAATGTTTTTGGTAAATAAGGAGTTTAAAAGATGTTGAGAGGCAGCAAGCTGAACAACAATATCACAGAATTAAATTGCAAAAAATTTTGTTTGAATTTTCATTTTCATTAGTTACATAGCAGATCAATATTAGCATTGTAAACCAGCCAAGGATATTTAAATTGCTTCTAACTATAAATATGGAAATATATTTTGAATTTCTTTATTATGTTCATTTCAAAACTTTTAGGCAAATTCTAAAAATATGTTTATTAGTGATATTTTTGAATTATGCCTTGTGGCTATGTAAATTGTACCTAAACCTGAAATGCAGTTAATTGTAATTAAGCCATATCCAAAGAAAACAAAATGGATATAACACATATAGTTAAGATTTTTATATACCTCTCTCTGATGTAGATATTTACTCATTAGGTAAAGGGTATAACATATCAAGTGATCGCAACACAAATGGGAAATAGTTTATTAACTTAATGGACTTGATTTATGTTTTTATCATTTTTATTTTTTATTACACTATTTTGACTAATTATACAAGTTATACAAGACAATAGATATCCCCTTTCTCCTCTCTTTTCCCTCCTTTTCCCCCTATTGTCCCTCATTCCACTCTCCCCCCTTTCCGCTCTCCTCCCTCCCTCTCACTCCTTTTCCTTCCCTCCTCCTCTCTTGGTGCTTCCTACTTTCTCCCTCCCATGTTCCAGAGCATCTGTTTATGTGGACACTGAATTTCCCTTTACACTAGTGAGGATTCAGGACTCAGTGGCATAGCTTGGGGCCCTTTCTAGGGCTGCCTGCTAGTATGGGAACTCTGTTGTGACTGTTTAACCCTTGCCTCTAAGGATTCTGCTGCCTGAAGCCTCTCTGTGATCCCTGCTAGACTTTAGGGAGTTGTTGACATGTCATCCATTGTGCGCAATGTTTTTATCTTTTGATCATTCCCTCCTTCATTTTTTCTTCCCTCCCTCTCTCCCTCCCTGCCTGCCTCCCTCCCTCCCTCCCTCTCCTCCCTCCTTTCCTCCCTCCTCCCTCCTTGGTTATATAGCACTGAGCTGTATAACCAGTCCTGTGTTTGTATATTTTATAAATTGCTGTGCTTTTTCTTAGAATCGTTTTATTTATTCTCTAACTTTAAAATGTATATTGCCCTCCAAAATATTTCTGTCTTTACAAAGATAATTTATTTTTAGCAAGTTTTAATGATGAAGTTACTAGAAATTAACAATATTTTTCTACATTAGGAAAAAACCAACATGGTAAATAATTGCAATTCAGCTAGCATAACAGGTTCTTCTAAATTAGAGCATCCCTATTGCTTTTTGCTGGGCTAAGTTACCAATTGAATGCATTTTTCAAAATAGTTCTCTCTCTCTCTCTCTCTCCCCCCACTTCCATTTTTACCTTTATTCCATTTCTCTGTTTGTTTTGTACACATGTATTTTGCAAAGAAAATGTTAATTAATGAGATATCAAGTCAAACATTGATGTTTCAAAACCACATTATCTCTGTGAAATTGGTTATGGTAATATAAAGCAGAAAACAATATCATATGACTTCAAAAATCAATCATCAAGAAAATTATATAGTAGAAAATATCATAAAGAGCCTCTGGGTCAGAACCATTGTACATATGAGGAATTTTGTATTCAGCAAGGCAAAAAGAATGTTTGCAATGGTTTATAAAACTCAGACTCAATCTGGAGTATTCTCTCTTGTCTTCTAATTCATTGCCATGTTGGAGATTTTCTTTGAGGTTGTTATTGTAAATCTTCTCATTATCCACAAAATCTGGCCAGTTTGAATCCTCATTGATTTTGTAGAAATTATCTTCATTGTACCTTTTAGCCCCACCAAAAGATTACCCCATAGACTGTACTCAACCTGATTTTTAATGTTGAAATCTAAAATGACAGCAATACCCAAGTCTGAATGATATTTTCATTGCATCACTCAATTTAGATGTCAATAGAAGACACAGTTTTTTGAGATGTTACCTGAGGGGAACACGTACCTGCATGTGTTGATAACGTTTCTTTCTTCCCTGCGTTTCATCTAGCATATATTGAGTACATGAATGTGGTGTTTTGCTGAATATATGATTTTGTCCTTCAGCTTTGTTCATTTTACATGTTAGTTCTGTTCTATTCATTATTATTGTCTAAATCATATTTAATTTTAAGTTTGTATTTTCTGAGGAAACAGCTTGTAAAATGTATTTCAGTAGAATAGCTTTCAATATTTTTTTTTACCTTGGTCATTTGATAAAGCATAGTTAATTTATAAAACTTACGTTTTTCTGCTATAAGTATTTAGTTATACAGCTTCAATTACAACAAAGCCTAAAGGAGCATTTCTATTTTATATGCCTAGTGCATTTATTATATCTTTATATGTATTTCACACAAACTAGCAAAGCTATACATTAATACTTTATCAGATTATCATTTGAGTACACACAAACATGAATAAACTTTTGTTTCAAATGTGTTTATTAAAGAAATTATAAGGGATATATATTTGCATAGTTGCACTATGGAATGTGTGAGTGTGTGAGCATGTGTGTGTGTGTGCGCGCATGCGTGCACACACGTATGTGTGTGTGGAGGCCATAGGTCACCTCTGAGTGTCATTCTTCAGGTTCTGTTCACCTAGGTTTTTGGATGCAAAGTGTCTTAGGCATCTACATGTGTCTGCTGCCCTCGCACTTGGATTGCAAGTGTGTACCACCACATCTGGCTTCTTTATGTTGTTTCTTGAGATTGCATTCATATCTTTGTGCTTGCAAGTTGAACAGTTAACTGAGTAATCTCTCCCCAGCCCCAATACTCCATAATTTTTAAATTGCTATTGATGTAAAAGACCATTTTATAAGTAATGGTGAATAGTGCTTCAATAAACGTGGTTATATCAGTATATCAGAGTCTGAATCCTGTATAATACATGTTGTATAAGGCAAATTTTAAATAATTATTAATGTTTATTGACTCTACATGTCAATAGATTTCACTGTGATGCTTTCACACATTTATGCATCAGACTTTGATCATGTCTGCCTTCCATTCAACTTCACTTTTCTTTCCTTGCATCCTGTTTTCCTTTCATTATACTACCTTTTCTGCTTTGTTATAGTTTCTACTCTTTTTATACTTATTTTTATTTATTTGTTGGAAAGAAGAGGGGAGGTGCATATGCCTAATGTAGCACTTGTACGGGGGTCAGAGGACAATTCAAACGAGTCGGTTCTCCCATTCCACCACAAGGATTGAACTGAGGTCTTCAGATTTCTTAGTAGACACTTTGCACCCTGAGCTATATCAACAGTTCTGGTGTTCTTTTATTTATTTTTTTAATCTTTTCTTTTTTCTTTAAGTTTCTGTATGTGAAGATTCCATATGATACCTGTCTTTTTGGCAGTCTGGCTAATTTTTCTAGTTAGAATGACCTGTTTATATCCTCCACTTCCACCCAGTTTTTCTACATATTTCATTCTTCTTCATAGCAGAAAATGATTTCATATTTTCTTTATCCATTTATTAGTTTAATGACTGTGGTGAATACTGCTTCAATAAACGTGGTTATATCAGTAGCTCTTCATACCCGAGCTTCGTTTTTTGTGTTTTTTTTTTTTCAAGTAAATACCCAGCAGTAGTATAGCCGGCATATTTGTTAGCTCTATTTTGAATTTTTGAGGAACTGCCATACTGTTTTTCTGCTCTGCCGCTTGTGTTGCTTGTTTCCTTTGTTATCAGTTTTTTTAATTTGATATAATTCATTTCATTTGTCAAGTTTTGCTTTTGTTTCCTTGATATTGGATTCCTAGTCAGAAAATTCTTGCTGGAACTTAAATACTGAAGCTTTTCTCTATTTTTTTCCTTTCTACATTCCATATCTTTTCATTAAGGTGTGTGAACTGATTTTTTGTAGAAAGTAATATTTTATTATTATTTTTCTAGTTACACAAGCTCAATGAGTAGGTATCCTGCCCCTTCATTTCCCCCTCCCCCATCCCTTTCCTCTCCTTTTGTCTTCCCTTCCCTGCCTCTTCTCTCTTGATGTTTCCTCTTGTCTCTCCTTCTTTCCTCTTTCTCCCTTTCCCTCCCTCCCTCTTCTCTCTTGATGTTTCCCACCTGCTCCCTTTCACCCTCCAGTCCACCAGCTTATATGGGGCCCAGAACTCCCTCTGAATTGTCTACTCTACTAGAGGTTCAAGCCTCTGTGTCAGATCTGGGAGCTCCACTTCCCTATATCTGTCTAACCCCTTGCTTCTAGGATCCTACTGCCTGAAACCATCTCACCTGAGATCCTTCATAGTCAATGGGGGCATGTTGACATGTCAGCCATTGTACAGATTGCTTTTATACTAAGTAAGAGATACCAGTCTAGTTTCAATCTTGATGTGACTGTTTTCTCAGCATCATTAGTTTCTGTAATATATGTCTTCAGCAACTCATTAAGAACCTGTTGGTAGTATGCATTGTTTTACTTCTGGGTCTTTCTTTTTGTTAGTGTACATATCTGTCTTCAGGCCAGCACCATGTCTGTTTTTGTGACACTGAAAAATGCTTTGGATCAGGTGCCATCAGCCTTGTTTTCCTGCTCAGGATTACTTTGGCTGTCCAAGGTTTATTGTTTCTATACTTGAACTTGAATCTTGATTTTTTTTTCTAGTTCTAGAAGAATCTCATTGTTATTTTCATAGAGATTATATTGAACTTGTAAAGATCACTATAGGCAGCATGACAATTTTAACAATACCAATTCTGCCAATCTGTAAATATAGGAGGTCTTTCATATACTGTTTTCTTCATTGTTTTGGCATTTTCATTATATTGGCATTTTCTTGATTTATTCCCAGGTAGTTTATTTTTCTTTTTTCGTGTATGTGTCCATGTGTGTGTGGGTATATATATAAAAGGACATTTAAAGTGTGTGTGTGTGTGTGTGTGTGTTTATGTATTAATCAGTTCGTTACTAGAAAAGTTTGCAAGCCCTTGCCAGCATGTTTCATTACCTCCTAGGAATTAGAAAGAACTTACTAGCTATCCTTAGAAAGTTGCCATCAAGAAAAATGTCTAAACATGATAAAATTCCTTTATGTTTATGTGCTTGTTCATCTTTATATATGTCTGTGCATATCAAAACTCACTTGTCAATCAGTAGTATTTATTTGTGTTTAGCATGGTACTTTCATTTTGTGACTAGTACCATGAAAATTTTTTTAGAAAATTTCTTAACACAAGTTAATTAATATCTAGTGTACATATTTCTTTCTTATTCTTGACTAACTTTTCTTGTTCCTTTGCCTCTAAAATCAAGTACGTTAATGTGAAAATATCTCTTGAAATACAATAAGTACACAGCTTTAGCTTAATGCACTAACAGCTATTTATAGTTGACAATACTTTATATTATAGACACATTTGCACGATTTTATATATTCAGTTTACATTATAAAATCTGCAATTTTAAGTTGACAGACATGAGTAATATTGTTATAACTATATTAATAATTTATTAGTTATTTATTGAATAACTGATTTAAGCTTAATGCTATGAAGTTAGAAGTATTGTTACCCAGTAACCTATAACTTGGGAGGCTTAAGCAGCAGGGTCATGTTAGACAGTAAGACCCTGTCTAAAGCACCACCACCAACCTCAAAATTTGGTGTCATATTTAGAGGTTATGTAATGTATCATATTTTTATCCAAAACTTTCTTATTGTTCTTTAAGCATTTTCTTCCTTTTTATATGATTTTAATTAATCAGTCTCCACTTAAAATTTATTGCTAACATGAATTATCTGATATACAATAAAATTTTTGTAGGACAGAATGTATTTAAAAATGAATTAAGTCCTTGGCTCAGGAGATGATACTATGACTTCTGATTATGTCGGTACATTTCCAATCCCTTTTTCCTTTTTGCTAGTTAAAAATCAGGTAAGTATATACTTATTTTAAAAAGACATTTTTTCTAAATATCTTTACTGCAGCTTTACAGTTAAGATATTAAGCAAAGAATATGTATGTGTATGTTTAGATTACCATTTGTAACACACTGTTTGTTAATTGATATAGCATGTTACTGTGGCTACCCATTTGAGCTTATTATGCTGATTTTTTCCTATTATGTAACTCTATAGGATATGATTGAGAAATTGATTTCATGCGATGTATAAACATAATAGTCCAATATATTTGCTTAATAGAAATCATAATATATTTTCAATGTGCATTTTATATTTGCTATAATTTTCTTATTAAATTTAGTTTTATTCTAGTTAAAGATTTAAAGCCCTTCTTGATATGTGAAATTTGTTTTAAGGTAGTACTACTTACAGAAGGCATTGATCTCATTTCATAATAGGTGTATTATTTCAGCTTTTAACGTTCTTAAATCTTATTTTTTTCTGAGTTCATTCCACTAATACTTTCCCTTATTTCTAAAGCCTCTTTCTTAATTTTTCTTCTAGAAAATTTAAGTTCAAAAGTTCCTGATAGCTAAGTCTATAGCATATTCTAGAATAATTTGCTCTAATAAACTAATTTTTTCACAGTAGTTTTTAAAATTAAATCTAAATTTGCTTTTGAAATTATTAGAAACCAGTTAGACTGACAATTGCATTCCCAGCAAATAAGTGAAATCCTGATAAATTAAGAATCAAAGTTCTTATCGTTACTGCAAATTTGCACACTGTGAAATACATTCTTTTATAGTAGGTTACCTAATGTCTTCTTTTAAATTCAATTATATTTTACTGATTAAAAATTATTCTATAAACTTAAAAATCACACTTTTATATCAAAAAATGCCTAATTTAAACAAAAAGAAAATTACATTTCACCTATATCTACTACTTTGAGTGAAAGTAATATACTAATTTAGCATTTCTGCTTTTGTACCTCCTAAGTGGAACTCAGAAGTAAGAATTGGACATTAATTTTATGGGTTTTTTTCTACTCGATAGGTGCTATGGATGTAGAGGAGAGAAATCGCCAAGTGAAAATTAACAAATACAAACAGGTAGCCGGATCAGATCCCAGACTGGAGCAAGATTACCATTTGCAGGCAAGACGATTTTCTTTTTAAAAGTTGTAAAACAGTCAATTAATCATATGAAATTGTTAGATTCTTTTAAACTACTGAATGTAGATTAGCGGACACATACATATAATGTAATGGCCCATCATGATACTATTGATGCTAAAATGTATAATGCGTTTATATACCTCAAGGATATATTTTCCTTCTTAAAAACATTATTATTTAATATAGAAAATTTAAGATCCAGAGAACAAATCTTTTAGATTTTTTATATTGTAAGAGCTATAACCCCAAAAATTGTTTAGAAAATCTTTTATTATCTTGTGTTTTTCTCATAGTTATTTTTGTCCATTAAGATATTTTATGGTATTTGTATAAATATGGTTCTTAATCATGTGATATGGTTAGTTCAAATGGTCTTTTAGCAAAACTCTTTTTAAAATTACCTTTTGGATACATATATAGAGAGCTATGAAGTCTAGCCGGGAAGGAAATATTGAATATTATTTCATTTCTCATGTCTTCTATTTTCATGACTTTTTATGTTTGAAGGCATTCTTGGCATCATAATATTGTCACGTATCTTAAAGATCTTGTATGCTATGAGTATTACACATTATATTCTTAGTAATATTATTATTGTTGAAAAAAGGAGTCTAAGAAAAAATAAGATCATGACAAACCAAAGTAGCTCCAGAGATAATGTCTAAAATCAAAATGCATAGTGTGGCATAAGTGGCATACACTGCCACTTATGGTGTATGATTTCCACCCTGCACATTTTTAAAAGCAACAAAGGTAGGTTTGGTACTTAGCTCAGTGATAAAATACTTAACTAGCATCTGCCAGATTCTGGACTCCATTCATAACTCAAGCAAGCAAGCAAGCAGGCAAGCAAAAGCAAATACATGATTAGTTACATGATTTTTGTAATCAGTATATTTCTATGATGCAATGAATAAAAACAGTGAAAAAAAGAAGTTTATTATAGGTGTTTGATAAACACCTCAAAGAAGTTTTGTTAAAGAAAACTAATTATACTACGCAAGGTAAATTCAAAGCTACTTCCTGAAGCAATGGTTCGCAAAGTGTAATCCTATTACATCTATGTCTACATTATCTATAATAGTTCAGAAATGCAGTTCTCTGAGCTGCCCAGACCTGTGAAAACAAAATTCTGTCTCTATTTTAGCAAGCTCATCATGAGATTCTGATGCACACTAAAGTTTCAAAATTATTGCTTTAAGGTGAAGTGATTCTAAATTTTACTTCTTCATAATTGAATGAGTTTACTAAAAACCAGAGATGAATAGTATAAAGAACTGGGATCTTTCAGATTACATCATCTGACATCTTTGTAAGACCTGTACAAATCTGACAAATCTTAACAGTGCATAATTAAAGCACTACATGTCATTTTCTGTTACTAGTGTTTTGTTCTCAACTTACTCCAAAATAGATCACTAAGGTGCAGCTGTAGATTGTTTTCCTAGTAGGGAGCTGTGTTTCCTAGGTGATTTATCTCCCTATTATCCATAAGTTAATCTTGCTTTTAGGGATCAAAGATAAAATTACAGAGTATTCTTTTAAATCAAGGTTATTATTAATTTCTGTGCTAATTAGATCTTAGGTTAAAATTTCTAGATCATTTCTTTTTTAAGGAGAGCTACTTAGTGTATGTTTCCAGTCTTCATGACCTCGTTTTGATTTAAATGAAAGTTCTGATTGTGAAATTGCTATCGAACCATGTATTTTAATGTATTAGATCTAATTTTTGTAAGAGTTGAGGGGATTGATATAAAATATAGAAAGAGTAGGTAATATATCCAAGATCACATAGTTGCTAATATAGTTAATCTGTTTTTGTCAAACTTGAGAAAACTGACCTGAAAAACCAAAGCTGTAAACATGTAAGGCATAAGCTGTATTTTGAGGTATAGTCTTGCAGGTCCGGTGATGTCATTATGAAGCTCTTGAGAGTAATCTAATGAAATGTTATTTTAGATTTAAAAAATCTGTGGAGTTCACATTCTAAATGTCTCTCTGAATTTGTCATTCTTGTGTTTTTCATGGACAAGTAACTCTTAAAAAATTAAAAACAATAAAATGTTTACTAACTCTTCAAAAGCATCCCCAGAAGTCTAGCAAGCTAAAGTTTTTTTAAGCCTATTTGAACTGTTCTAGGACATTTCAAAGCAATGAGTTTTTAATAAAAATTGAAACTACATGAAAACAAGATTTGTAGTCAATCAGCAGATTTTTCTCAAATGTAGATTTTGAAATTGAAGTCAATGTATTATATTTGTTGTAATTTCTTTCTTCCTCCTTAAATATCACTTATGATATTATTTATTTTCTATTCTTGGCAATGATTTAAAGGATTAACTTGTTTTTTACTGTATAATCAATTGTTTCCTCATTGGTTTAGAAATATTTGACTTGTCTGTGAAATTTAATAATGCAAATTATGGTTGTCCATATTTGAATGTATTACATTTCTGAATTTAATTATATTTAGTATCTTAGTATTTTCACAGAGCAATGTTTGTATAGAAATGGTTTTAGTATTTTAGCAAAAAATGCTACATGACATTGACCCAGTGTTTGTACTTCAACACTTATTTCTCTACAGTAACAATGCTCTTTTTTAAGATGCTTCTTTAAAATAATCAAAGATATATTATACTTATTGTAATATTTCCCCTATAATTTTCAATTTTGTAATATGTGCACCTAGAATTAATAAGCAATATAACTCATAAATTTTTGTGATATTTTCAGATATCACCCAGAAATTTGTGGTAACTTATATACCCTGCACTCTAATTGCCTCTTACGTTTATCTAACAGAATGAGCTAATTGTCTAGAACACAGTGTAGCAAAGGAAAGTAAGAGGCTGGCTCTGTTAATTATGCATGCATGTTTCCTGTCTATTCTCACCTGTGCTTGTTACCTTTGTCTCAATTTCTAGCTCTTTAAGAACTTATGGACCTAAAAAAAAATGAGTATGTGATTCAATTAAGCCATTTTAAATAAAATACAAATGGCAATACAGAGACAGATTCACTTTTAGAAAGCCCTGTAGGTATAAATAGAGTTAAGATGAGTCATAGACATGATCAATAGAAAATATTTCAATTGAGGATGAATTTCTTGGCAAGTAGATTGTCATGGGTAATCAAGCCATTCTTTTTAATGATGTTTATGTATATTTTGTATGTTTACATGGACCTTTAAAAGCAAAGACAACACGAACAGCAGAAGAGAGGAGACCTGTTGAGGTTGGCTAAAAGTAGCCATGTTTGAGTTACTTAAAAGTTGGTGCAGAAAAGTTGAAAGCTTAAATTCCAGCAGGATATGGCAGCAGTGTCTGAGTATAGGGTGGCAGATCAGCCACCGGAGGAGTCACTCAGACTCTCTCTTCTTTATGGATGCTTTTGCCCTTATTTTCAGCTTCTTTATCTATTAAACCAGGCTGTAGTAGCGACTTCATAGAACAATAATAAGTGCAAGTGAGATGTATATAAATGGCTTAGTACCTCATAAGAGCTCTGTGAAAGATACGGACAGTATCCGTTACCTTTATGAGCAAATACAACCTGAAGCAATGGAAAAGAATATGGTGGGTCCAAAAACTTGTGGAGTAATATCTGAGCTAATGAAAGTGTTTAATGTGGATCAGATATTCTTAAGCATACTCGCTCTTTCTTAAAAAAGAGATACAAACAAAAAAAATTTAAAAGTAAAAAATAAGTTTAAGGAGTACAGAAATTACGAATCTTGAAGTGGTATGGAAATTAAAAAAACAAAATGTGATTAAAATGACCAAAAAATTGCTGAAATTAAAACAATTACATTATCAGCAGCTGGCCAAAATTCAACAGTGAGTAAAAGTACACAAATCTAACAACCTGAGTTCTGACCTTGAAACCCACAATAAAGTGGAAGTAAATAACCACCCCACAAGTTTTCTTGATGCTTCCACATGAGTTCCATGGCTTGTATATGTGTGAGCCTCGACACAACCACATACACACACACACACACACACACACACAAAAAATAATAATAATAGATAAATAAAAAATATGCTATCAAAGTCAACATTAAATTTCACTGGTCCTTTGAGGCCATTAACAGGTACACATGTGAGCAATTTTGTTTTAAAAGAATTACTCTTTAAATGTGGTGATCATTAATAAATATGAAAACTGAAAGATTAAGTTTGTATAAGATGAAAAGCTGTATACATGAAGCTGTATACAAATAAATGAATTTTGGATAGAATTTGCAAGTTAAGTATATTATATTTTAATGCTAATGATTCAAATAAGCTGCTTTGGGAAAAAAATTTAAGCAGAAATACTGAATTGTTGGTGATACACAGCAAGAACCACGTACGGCTGATCCAGGCCTTGTGCTTACTGGAGGAACAGCTTTGCAACACCAGTTCTCAGGATTTAAGAACCTGAATTTTAAGGAAGCAGGCAAGCATCATGGCGTTGCTTGGGTGCTGAGAAGCAGAGCACAAGCAAGCTGGCCGCCCAGACCTTGGTGACTCTGTCTGCCCTATGGGTCCTCAGGATGACATGGACTGCAGGTCATGAAGCTTTTCTGCTTGGCATAAGTCTTCTGCTTCAGAAACAGAAGGAGAATTTGGATTTATTAAAACAAAGCAAGCCAAAAATTTCCCCAGGTTGTCTAGCCAGATAAAACTGTCTAGCAGCAGAAAAACTTACATTATTCCTTATCAGATATATTATTTTTCCTGTTAGTCCCAAGAATGCTGAAAAACAATGGAACTGATTTAGAAGCCTAGAGAGGAAATCATCATTATCATAATAAGACAAGTTATTCCTTGCAAGGGAAACAGCCTGTGTACTGGTCCTGGTGTTCACCTCATGTAGCTGAGGCAGCTGAGAAAGTTTCACCAAGTACCTCACAGTTGGATTGCTTCCTCTCTCTATAGCCAACACTGCCAGTCTCTAAGCTTTTAGTTAATCACCTACTGTGTACTTTTGCACACTGCTGTGATGAGGCCTTTAACAGAAGATTTTTGAAAAGCAGTAAGACTGGATTTTAAAATCTAGATTTTTGAACTTGCAAGGAATAGCACCTGCATTTAATGCAGTTTTAGAAAAGCAAAAGCTCCATGTTTTAGTCTTATCCCCCTATTAAGAAAGACTCTCATCTTACTGGCAAATTGAAAAGTGGCTTTAAAATGCATTAATATATTGAAAAGTAAAGAGATTAAATTATATATTAAAAGCCCATGTATTTTGTGGTTCCTCATGTTTGTGAAGGTAGGTAGATTGCTTACTGATCTTCAATATCCATCAAACTATAGGTTGCAACTAACTACACACTTTCTATGTATGTTTGTATAAGTCCCTCCTTTACCTCTAAGAAGAATAGAGGAAGGGTGTTGAGAATGTCACCGGAGGTCCCTTTGGGATTTGTTTGTTTCTGCTTGCATACATCACCAGGGCCTGCAGTAGCAGAATTGAGGGTAACAGTTCAGTAATGGTATGCATGAGCAGTTCTGAAAAGTAACTCCTGAGCTTATTTTTGTTGATTATGATTTAATATAGATATACAGAATATATATTAATATATCTAATGTAGTGTTATGTGGGAACTCCAAATTAAACTGCTTAGCTTAACGTCCCCCTCCACCACTCTCTGTACAATCTCAAACACATCACTTACCATTCTTGTGACCTCAACTTATTAGTTTGTGAGCTATTTGGTTGATACCCATCCAACTCAGGATTTGTTTTTCATGGTTAAATCTATTTTCTTCATATTTATTTATAAACATAGATAGTCATTACATATGCAACTATTAAATCAATGTTAATCAGTATATGCTGACACCATGATACACTAATCATGGTAGTGGTGATGATTGTGATGATATGATGACAGTATAGATATATAAGTTTAGCTTTAAAGTAATCTTAAAAGTAAGGAAGTAGAAAAATGGAAAAAATATGATAGTTTAAAAAGCCCATGTTGCTTTTGGCTTATCTTCTTTTTGCCATTCCAATCAAATTTTTCTCTACCCATTCTTTTACGTTCCTTAGTAAGCTGGATGTCCTTCAATTATAATTCAGCTGTCTATCTGCTGGTATAGATAGCTACAAAATTACATTTACATAAGTTAAATATATCTGTATCTGCACATCAGACACATATGCACACATCTCATAAAGCAAAGCTGGAGAACTTCGGTGCTGGGTGTTTCAGTTGTGTAGTCATGGAACAATGTGAGGCAGGGTCTGGGGTATGCATGTGTTTCCTTGTCTCCACTTGATAATGAGTTAGGGAACAGCACTCAAAAGCAGAAGCTGAGCAAGCTGAATGTCCATTAGGGAAAGCAGAGACAGTTGAAAGCTCAAAGGGTCCCTGGAGAGGGATGGAAGGCAGGAGACTCAGTCACTGAAGCAGGCAAGGTGGGTAATTATGGATTCAGTCAGAAACCCATCTACTGATCTCTTCTAAGTTCTGGCTGGCTTTGGGTGGTTGAGTTCATCTTTTTCCCTGATTGGTGGGAGTCTTGCTTCATGAGGGTCCTTTCTTTTTTTTATTGTTATTGTTACCTCTCAATGTCCTCATTTTAAGATATTTTCCTTCAGTCCAAGATCCCACTCTGAGCAGGGCAGTCCACATAATTGTTGAAAATGGACCCGGTGACACATGGGTAGTTTATGACACATAATCCTGGCTTGTCACATGTTTTTCTTCCAACAGGTACTTCATTCCTGACTTCCTGTCTTCCTAGCTCAATCAACCAGTATTCATTTCTTCCTTTAACTTACTAATGAAAACTTAAGATGAAATTTTAGACATCTTATGTTTTTATTTATAATTAATATTTGATTTAAATGGATTTGAATTTAATTTATTTTTTCTTTAATATCTCATTTATTGTTTTGTCTGTTTGTTTTTGCTAGCTTACCATAGCCAAACGTCATAGACTAGATGGATTAAAAATGAATATTTATTTCCTTATAATTTTTGGAGACTAGAAATTCAAAATCAAGATTAGCAGACTTGGCTGCTCCAACTCCTCCACTTCAGGAAAGATGGCTTTCTTGTCATGTCCTTGTGTGAACTTACTTCTCTGCTTGTGTCTATGTCTGAGTCTCTTATGTTTTAAAGGACACCAGTCACATTGGGTTAGGATTCACCCAAATAACCTCATTTTACCTTAATTGCCTCTTTAAATTTTGCTAAAGTAGTCACATTCAGAGCCACAGACTTCCAAATAGGAATTGGGAAAAAAATTCAGTTCATCCCGTAAGACAGCTCTACAAAGTAGCTAATGGTCTTTTAAATGGGTGTGAGCACATTGTGAAAACATATTTGATTACAGTATGAGTAAGGATCTTAGACCTAATTGAAACTATATTGTTTACAACATTTTGATTGATTTTATTGCTTTTTTCTATTTCTGGTTTTGCCAACTACTATCTCAAATCTGTAGGAAATATTTTGGGTTTGTTTCTGAAAGTTCATTTTAAAATTTTCCTTTCATAGCTATAAAATCACATTTAAATATGATTTTCTTAGCCATATATTCATATTAACATTCAAGTACATATCTGATTCTTTATAAGTATTTATGAATTTCTACCTTGTACCATATAGTTACATTTTGGGATAGGGGATATCAAAAGAGTATTTTTTGTTATGAAGAAGTTATTTCAAATGACTAAGACAGCAGCTATAAAATATCAGAGAAGTTACAGATTTTTCGTTTCAGTAAATATAATGTTTCTGGAAAGAATTTCAAATAAAATTGCATCTAGCTGCCTATACATAAAATATAGGCAGAGTTAATACTTGGCTTTTAGGGAATTTTTAGGCAATAATTGAAACATAATTTTGTTGCTAAAAGTGTACTTTATATTGTGTTATGTTTTAACTAAGAATATTAAAGGGGAAACAGTTTCCTTTTGCCTCCAGCAAGAAATATGTATAATAATAAGTATTATTATTATATGCTATAAATGCATACAAATAATAATTATTACATATGTTTTCATTTTTGTTTTTATCAATCCTTCATAGTTGTTGGTTTGCTGATAAGTAGACTCTTTGGGGAATGGCTGACATGGACCACACAAGGGAAAGAGATCTTGCTTTATGTATTTGGGAGGATATGGTGCGTGAAGAAGCAAGAAAATTCATTGAAAAAAGATCTGTTCCAAGTAGCCTAACAAGATTATTAGTTCACAACAAAGGTGTAACTGTTCTGCATAGCATATGTAAGGCATATGTGGCCTCTGAACAAACCATGGCATTTATTACCTCATAAAGTACATTTATTCTGTTTTATATACTTTTTAGCTCCTATTAGTTTTCTTTTGTAGTAAAATATTTTGGATTCAGAATATAGTTTCTCTTTTTTTTTTTTTTTTTTTGCTGTGGCCCTAACAAGTATTTAATAGAATATTATAATTTTTAAATGAATGAATATGAATGTTGAAAGAAAATTAAAATAGTAGGAGTAGGATAATTTGGAAAGGATTTGAGGTGGTAACATTCAAGCATTTTCTACCAATATATGGATAAGATAGGGCCTTCAAGAAGATGAAGATAGGCCATTATAAGAAGTTGAAAGCATATTGCATATGGTATATGATTTATTTCCATGCAGCTATTCATAGAGAGAATTGGAAGATTTGTGTCCTGATTTTTATTCTAACACCTATATGAGAAGGCTTTGTATAAATTACCTAATAATTCCTCACAGCATCCATTTTTTCCACCTACAAAGTAAGAATGTATTGTAATCTATGTAGTGCCACATAATCTCCAAGTGTCACATACACAGTTTTTACTTTTGAGGCAGGAATACAAAGACCACAGAGTTAATACTTGGCTTTTAGGGAATCTCATCAGTAATTAAGCAACTTATTACCTCTCATGGTCTATTTTCAAAGTTAAATGTAAGGTAGATTTTATATATTTCATTTATTTTTAATTCCAGTATTATTATTAGAGGTGTCCTCAAATTCTTGAATTTGTATAATGTTATGCACTTATAAGTGACATAATAAATTTATGTCTATAATATTTGACTATTTCACATAAAAAAATTGATAGCTACATTTTGGAAACACATTTCAAAACCATGAGTCCACAAGTATAATCATCTCAGCAAACATGGAACCATCCTTCTGTTGAAATTGGATGATCATGATTTGAATATGTAGCTTCTTTATGAGAACAACTTTAGTTATAATTTTTCTTGAATTGGAATAGTTTTATATATATTAGAGCAAAAGTAATTTGCCCTATTTTACTAAACATTTAGAAATTTGATTATTTCTAATTTGTCAGTTTGTAGATTTTAAAATAATATGCCAATCTGAAAAATAGTAAACGTTTGAATGCAAAGTTTCTTTGAAAGGAGCTTTTGGCAGGTGATAGTATCATAGGGAAGAAATTAATATTTAAAATATTATGTATATATATAATTATCGTGGTGTACTAGGTTTTGTGCATGTTAATTCCTATTATTTTTCAATATTTATCATAAGGCATTAGTGAGGAATAATTTAGAAAACCTAATAGTTAAACTCCATTTCCGTGTATATACTGAAACCCACCAGCGCAATAACTTTCTATGAAAGAAAGTGACTATAGTTGTTTTAAAATTTTTTATATTTCTAGCAATCAGAGGCAAATTTTATTTTTGTTTTAATTCACCAATGCCATGACAGGGCTACAATTTATGATTGTATTTATTATTATTTATTAATTTATTTATGATTTAGCATTCTGTGCCATTTTCATAGCTAAAAATACCTTTGAGCATGTCCAGTAGCCTCCAGAACCATTTGTACAAGGAAACTGTTACTTCTCAAGTTCCCTCCACTTTGCTGCAACCCCAAGTCCCCGGAATTTAGAATGCAAGGAAACTACTTCTATTGTATCTAAAACATCTCTTTAGTCATTAGTTTTTAATACTCTATGTATTTTAAAGCTTAGTTTCTTAAAAATCCATTCATCCAATTATATCTGTAAGTAATGTTGCATCCTACTTATATGCATCATTTTGTATTGATTTTTAAAAATTTAGGAAAGGAAGAAATATTTCTTCTGAAGAATATGCCTAAATTAAAAAAATGTGGCTATTTTAAACAGAAATTGTTGCCTTCCATGCCAGTGACCACTGCCAAGTGACATAGTAGTTTAGCTCCACGTAATCAGAGGACTTCTTTTTCTTTTTACTCAAATGAGCATGGATTGCTGAACCCTCTTTTGCAATCTGATCATAGTTTTCAGTCTTATTGTATCCTTTTCTTACTCACAACTCACAACTCTTTCTGCTATCCTTCAGTATCTCTGAAGCTTACTGGCAACGTTAAAAGGAAGTGAGGGAAGGAAGGAGAGAGAAAGGCAAGTATGCAAAATCCTTCCAGTGCAGCTGCTCAAGATCTGTGCATTAATTAATGTACATGCAAAATAGGCCATGTTAAGTGCTATGATATCAGAAGGCCACTCGAATAAATAGTAAGACACATAGTCATTTGGCTTGGAGACATTCGTTAATGCATTTTAGAATCATGAAGTGAAGGACATAAAGTAACAGGACATGTCTGATCACAGTGCAGAAGCATAAGAGCATGGAAGACATTCAAAGAATACCCGTTAGATTGTAGCTGGGACCAGATCATGTGCACCTCTTACCTCTTAGTACAAGATAGAGAATGTTCTACAGTATTTCACTTTATTCTCTTTTGCATTGTATTAGATATTTTAAATATTTATTATTTAGTGCACATTTTATTTTTGATTCATTATATCTATACTATTTAATATTCATGTTTCTATGTTACATTTCCCTTTATAGAAGTATAGGTTTGAAATTTTTGAGGGATTCACTCATATGAATAAAGTTATGCTTTAGAAGGCAATTTTAATGCCATATTTAGGATGTTTTTGAAAAACAGGGGAGTCCTGTATAGAAATTACTGCTGAAACCTGAGGTAGTTTTGGCTACTACTCTCCAAACAGTTGTGGAGACCCAGCTAATACCACCTAGTGCTGTCTGCCTAGCCCCCGAGTTAGGTGGGTCAAAGCATTTCTCAAACCCTTTTAAGTTTTTTAACTTCAGGTAGTTTTTCCAGAAGATTATTTAACCTTAATTCTCTCATATGCAAGTACTGTGAGCTTCTTGGTTATTCTGAAAGGTACTATTACTTGAAAATAGCCTAACTTCATATTGGTTTTTCTGGCTATCCCCAGACTTTGGACTTGTTGTGATGTTCTCTGGTCTTACTTCTATTGCAACACCAAAGCTGCTGGCTTGCTGCTTAGTATCTGTAATTCATACTTTCCCCTTATATCCTAATAAAATGTGTACATATTAGTACAATTAGGTAATAGACTGTATAATATTTAAATGTCATTGCAAATGGAAAACTATAACTTTTTTCTGTGAGGTGGGTTCCTCCCATGAGGTGGGTTTCTAAAAATCTTAACTTTAATTTTCTTAATTTTAAAATCTTAATTTTAGTTCACATACAAAGAATTAGATTTCATTATAGCATTTCCAAACAGAATTGCCAGCTCCTCCCCCTGTGCTCGTCTATAGAAGTGCCCTCTGTTCCACTTTCACGCAACATCTGTTCTGCTGTTCCTACTTCTTCCTTTTGTTAAAAAAAATATTATCTTCTAATGGTCTTTTGGCTTGTTGCATGATTTTTCTTAATTCTAGCTAGATGATGGTATAAGGTTTCTATCTGAGTTTTGGAGAAACACCAACTTTACCAATTGGCCTAAGTGCTTTCACAGCATTTGTGTCCACCAGTTTTTATTAATAGCACTTAATTATTCCTGTCAATTTTTCTAAGTGTTCTTCAGAATCCAAAAACAAAAAGGCTAAAAGAACACTTCTAGATATGACATAATTTTTCAATATTATGAAATAATAAAACAAAAAATCACATGTAAAACTGAAGCTGTTGAAAAGACGAACATCTTTTGTAGTCACATGTAAATCAGGAATAGCTGTTCATTGTTATACTGTGTCAGATGAAAGGAAAACAAAATGACATGAATAATATGTGAAAGTTATTTTAAAAGCATAATTATCCAAATCTTTATAATAATTTTTAATGTTATGATCAAAGTCGACATTTTCCTTGATTTGAACTTTCCTTAGTATTAAGTATAAACCTAATTCTAAAAACTAATGCAGGTTAGCTGTATAAAGACTAAATAAACATGAGTTTCCAAGTTATGTTTATTTTATCCAACCTTAAGTAAATAAAACAATCTGACATCATAGTTCAGTGCCCTATATGTTTTTTTTAAAGAAGATCTGGAATTAGAAAATAAATTTTAAAAATTTTGTAACAATTTTCAGGAGGTTTCAATTAGTTTCAACAAACTAATTGAGATTATAGCAAGTGATTCTAAAGACCGTGAAAGCTTATTTGGTAACATCAAGGATTATTTTCAACTGTATCTATTATGGGTCCAGTCTTTCATGTTTATTTGAAGGACACACTGGACTTGTAAAGAAGCTATTATCTCCACTCTATGGATCTAGACTCAAAAAAGACAGAGTCTTTTTTAACCTAAGATTTCATATCTTCTGTTTGGTGGAAGAGTAGTCACATAACCATGTCTTTCAGCTTTTAATCACATGGTCATTATGATATATTACCTCTTACAATCAAAATTAGATTGTTACATTATGACTATTATGACTTACATTAATATGGTTACTTAAGAAATATATGTTTTTCTTTAGGTAAGGAAAGTAGCATATCTATCAGGTTTTCATTTAGCTATTCATAACAACAGCAAAAAATATGATAAAATTGTCAAAGAAAGATATTCTGTTTTTCTTGTTCTTTTTTTTCCCATGCAACACAAAGTACAAATGTCACTCTGGGTTGGAATTAACCTAATTCAAGTCTGAGGGTCATCCTAGGTACAAGGGATCCTAGAAAATGAACTGTTAGCCCAGAAAAATGATGAAGGATTATTTTAGTAAATAATGAACAACAGAAAACCCGCTTTGGATAGGCAGTAACTGCCACAAATAAATGACAATAAATATTTTAATGACCAGTACAAATGATAATCTACCTATTCTTTACCCCCAGAGTGACTGAGTACTGAGGGGATCTTTTGTCTACCAAATGAGTAAATTATATTCCCCAGTGACAGTGTGGAAGATACTGGGGAATAAGTCAAAGCTAATTCACAGCTACTGTTTTTGACATTCAGTTGGATTTCAATTCTGAAAACTAGCACAGGGAATGCAGAAGACAGCGTGAAGAGCCATTTTGAAATAAAAGGGAATAAATTTGATTTTGACCCTATCAAAATTACCTGACCAAAAATATATGGTTGATATCCTGTTAGTAATGGTAAATATGGAACTGAGACTTAGAAGAGAGGTAAGGGTAAGAATAAAGATTAGCCATTATGTGGTCATTAATACGTAATGGATTAGACTATCCCTGTAGAACTATGTATAATGAACATAGAAAAGGATTACGAATTAGGATGTTGGAGAGATGCAGTTTAAAATCAGGTTGGAGAAAAGCCTGGTCAGGAGAAAAAATTAAGGAGCTATTGGCAACTCTTCAGATACTTTACCTGCAGTCATGGCATTTTCAAAGACTAACAGCTAATTTTTACAGAAAAACAAAATACAAAAATGAGATTATCCTCCTGCTCCCCAGACTCTTAAACTGAATGAGCTGCAGACAGTTTTTCCCACATTGATAGCAAAATTCCTGACCAGAGCTCAGCTTCCTTGTATTCTTCCCAAGACTGTTGGTCTGTTTTCTTTTCCTACTTTTTTTTTCTATTCTAGCATGACTGGAAGACTAGTTTTCTTCAGAATTAGCTTTTATTACTAATTTTGTAATAATCAATTACTTAGACCAGATTTTGCATAACAAACCATACAATGTTTAAGGAAATTTCTAGTCTCCTCTCCTAATCCTTTGAGAAGTTCACATTCAGAACTATCACATACTATAAAAAAAAAATCAGATGGGGAAATTGCCTAAAAACTTCAAAATAAGATACTGAAAAATACAGAAGTTTTATTTTAGAAATTGAGTTTTTTCTCAAGCATATCACCATAAAATTTTAATGATGATCTGTTTTTCAGTAGAATTTTGCAGATACACTGATCCTTTGTACTAATTTTAGATACTGAGGAAGGACATTAACTTTTCTGAGACACTTAAGAATTCCTGAGAGTTCGGAACATATGAAAACAATAATTTCCTGTAAATTTTTCTAGTTTATGGTCTACTTAACAATAATGTGCAAAGCATAAAAATATTATTGGCAAAGCTTTCTTAATCTTTTAAGATTTCAGTGATGTCCAGTCACAGTACTTTTCAGCTGAGATCATAAACCCTTTTTGCTTTTGTTCCACTTAAAAGACAAAAATGAGCATGCCGTTCATTGTTCATCTATTATCCGTATTCCACCGCCTGCTGATTGCTCATTGTGTAGTGCCAGGACAACACCATGATTTCTTAAACAAATGAATTTACTTATTCACATTTGTTGCTTATTATCTCAGCATGGTAGCAAAAGAATACTTTAATAAATATGAAATACACTTAACTTTTCAAATAGTATTACATCATAGATTCGGAATGAAATTTGTACTGTATACTTGAAAGTGTTTTACTCTTTCAAATTTTTATTTATATTCTTAAATTATTTTCTTGTTCCTTTTTACTTTTTAAAGTTTTTTTCTTTGGGGGGGTGTGTCTCTGTATTGGAGGGCACTATATATGTCTGTAGAGGTCCCAAAGATGACTTCAGGAATCATCCTGGATTGCTTTACTTCCTTTTTTTTTTTTTTTTTTTTTTTTTTTTTTTTTTGCTCATGGGTTTCCCCAGCCTATCTTGCAAGGCCAGAAGTGCAAAGCCGCGGCCTATTGCCTGGCATTGTATGTGGAATCAAGGGATCTGAACTCAAGTCTTTCTGCTTTCAAGGCAGAGACTTAACCCCTGAATCATCTCACAATCCACCTTCTCACTTTTTAAGATTTTCACTTTTTTTTTTAACCCCATGTCTAGTAATTGAAGCGCCAGTTATATCTCTTGATAAACATCAGGAGGTCAACAGAGCAATGCACAAGCTTAGAGTAATAATTAATACTTAGGAAGTTTTCTGAGACACAAGAATTAGATAGAATGTCCTCAAATGAGAGCTTTCAGCTACTTATACAACCTTCTCCATTTGAGTTCTGTCTCACTTAATGACACTATGTTTCAGGCACTAGAAGTAAGCACATTCTGTTTGCCAAGGACACTATCGAATATACTAAAATACATCACAGTCTTCCTTTGTAGCCCATTATCTTGCAGTAGTCCTTTCTCCTCGTGCTGTAGGATCACAGGGTAAATACCATGCCCAGATACTAAATTGCTCTTCCTGGAGGCTGTCATTATCTTATTGCTGAGAAGGATAAATCTTTGAGATATATTGGTAAGTTAAATCTTTGATGTTAGGTGCTGAGATAAATACAAAGTTGAACAAGATAAGTCTTGTTCTTCAGAAGTTTGTTTTCTAACAGACTTTAAAAATTAAATATGAATCCATATGGTATAAATCCACACACAAGCACACATAAATCAATGACAATCTGTCATATATATGATTGTTTTCATAAAAAATATAAAACTGTAGTATGGCGAATCTTTCTTTGAACTTCACATATCTAAACTTTTAGCTCAGCAAATTGAATTAGCTAAGATTCTTCAGTCAAAAATACTGCCATGTACACTGTGCTCATGTGCACTCTCCCTCAATTGCACTGGCTCTATTCAAGTCACCTATTACAGATAAAACTTTTGAATTTTTCTTTGAATTTAGAGGTAGTAGTTCTATAAGCAAAAACGAACAAGAAAAAATAATGCCAGAACTGTTTTTCTATCTAATTATGAAGTATATTCAATATATAATAGAAAGTGGTTCTCTTTTTTATGTTTTAAGAATGAGAAAGATAATTCCTTGTTATAATATAGTTCAATATCTATTGATCTACTGAGGAATTTTAAACTTTTGCTTTTTTAACATTTTTTATTATTATTTCTGCTCATACAAACTTAATAGGTACACCGGTTCCCTCCCTCCCTCCTCCTCCCCCCGACCCCCCTGTTCCCCCTCCCCTCACCCCTCCCTCTCCATCCTTCAGTGCCTCCTCCCCCCAATCCCCGGAGAATCCTTTAATGTGCATGCCAGACTCTCCTCTGGGTCCTCCTCTCTGATGACGTACAAGGACCCAGTGGCATTTCCCTGAACCCTTTCCTGTATTCCCCTTAAGCATAGGAACACTACTGTGGCTGTCAATCCTTTGCCTCCAAGGATCTTGGTGCCTTTGGCAAATGCTAGACTTTGTGGGGTCAATACTGTGTTGGACATTGCGCAGGGCATGCAAAGTAAACTTTTGCTTTTATATAAACTAAATATTAAAAGATACATTAGGAAAATTAATGACTATACTTTTTTCAGAGACCAACTTTTAATAAATTTAGAGGAAATATGAAAATATGATTTTATTCATGTTCATATATTCTATAAATAGATATAGACTAGATCTTCCCACTGAAGTAATACAATTACTTAAAGAAATTAGTATTTTAAATGTTTTTATTTGGAAAATAATTATCAGGAATCAAATAAGTAAACTAAAAGCTAATAATGTTACTTCTAAAAGCAAACCTTGTCATTCTATATGTGAAATAGCATTTATAAAAAGACAGCACATTTCTCAAGCATTAATTATGTTCTTTTTGAAAACTATTTAACAAAATAGGAAGATAAACTGAAATAAGCAGTCTCTCTTATCACCTAATTTAAATGAATATGTTATCTAGATCAACAGATTTAATTATTAAAGTTTCATTGTACCTTGGAAATCATCCAAAATTATACAGCTAAAAAGTGGGATTTACAGAGGCTAGAAAAATAAATCATTTGAATGAAAGTGTTTAAGTTACAGACTGTTAATATTCAGTATATGAATTCCAAAATGTTTGTCGGCCTAATATTTATGCTGAATTATTATTTTGGGAGAAATTTTTATGAGGTAACAATTCTTCAGATCACAACAGTGTTAAATGAGTTTTTCAAGACTTATGAAATTTACCAGTACATATGATTAGGAAATTCTCTAAAATTTGACTAGATATGAATGCTTCAATATAATGCTTGAAGTGCATGTAAATAAAGGAAAACCTATTAGGAGATGGCCTAGTAACACTAAGCTGTATGTGATGATTTTAGAGGAATAATTCAGTATGATTCAGATATAATGGGATAATAGTAATACATCATATATTTACTTCATACTGGATGTAGGGCAGGTATTGTTTGTATGTTTCAAAACAGTCATGCAAAAGGGGCATTTTTATTTTTATCATCTCATAATAAGACTTTCAAAGTTAAGTAATCTGCTATTTAGTGAGAGTTTTCTTTGCTCCAGATTTCTAGGCTTCAAGCTCTGTATGTCTGTCTGCGAGCCTACCTACCTACCTACCTACCTTTTTCCCAGCTTGAGGAATTTTGGCTGATGATCATTTGTTGTTAGTAATATTGAATTCTGCATATTACTTTTTGTATTAAATGTTCTTTTTAAAAATAGGTCATTAACATAAAACATTTATATTGGTTTTCAATTTATTGGAATATTTGAATATTGAGCAACACCCTGTGTCCTCTCTGTGCTAGTTAACAATCTGATCATTTCAATTCCAGAAAGACTGAATTTTTGTAACTAATAATGATTTTCTCCAATATTTCCAGGATTCTTCAAAATTCCAGCAACTGTTCAGAAATTAAACTTTCTTTTCTCTTGGCTTTTCTTAAACACTTAATGTTCATTAATTAGACTTTATATTATCTCTAGGTTTTCAGCAAAATGTAATGGAGCAAGAGAAGATTGATGACTACTAGAACTGGAACTGGATCTATAAGTTCTAAGGCAACTTTGCCATATTTTTTAAAATTTTCATCAGAAATTGAAAAGTTGTGCTTCCTAATATGAAGTCAAATGTTTATTTCCAGATTCACCTCAGTGTTCTTCCCTGAGGCCATTATTGTTTTGAACTCTTTTAATGGCCTTCATTAGGGTGTGGTGAAAAAAATGCTCTAATGACTTTGCTAGAAACAAAGGTTTCATATAAATATAATTTTGTTTTAGGATAATTACCGTTCACTTGCATTTTATATGCAACTGAGTGAGGTATTGCAGTATCCTCCATGGACAATGAAAGTGCTGAAATAGGAGAAAGCTAATAATTGCTGTGTGTGGTAATACTGACAACTTCTGCGTGTTTGTCAATCTGTGTTAACAGTATCGATCAGGATGGGATCCACATAAAGGGGCAGATAATGTTTCCACTAAATCCTCGGACAGTGATGTAAGTGATATATCTGCGGTTTCCAGGACTAGTAGTGCTTCTCGTTTCAGCAGCACAAGCTACATGTCCGTCCAATCAGAACGGCCAAGAGGAAGCAAGAAAATCAGGTAAGGGGACTTAAGCAGCCACTCCTCTCCTATTGCATTTTAAAGGGACCTTGTTTTTCTCTGGATAAGCATTAAAATACTCTTCCTTAAAGATTAATTTATATCATAAAGCACTTATTTAAAGATTTATTTTGTTCTACTTTTCTGATTTCTTGTCATTAAAAAATTATGGAACCAATGACAACTTTATGTAACAGATTACTTGAAATTGCCTGACTATTCATGTTTGCATTTCAAAACTAAGCTGTCATTATACTTTTACTAAAATTAAGATAATTAAGGAAAGGTGTGAATATGAAAAATAATATAATGGAAGGTTTTTTGAGCTAAATACATTTCAACACTTCAGAAAACAAAAATACTAATTTTTTAATGGGATGCTCTCCTCTTGAAATGTATGGAAATATTTAGAAATACATGGAAAAATTACTGTTCTCCTCAAGGAAATTTAATATATAAGTTAGTGCAATTTTCATTTCCCACTTGTCATATTGATGTTATGGATACTTGAGCTCTCTCCAACGGAGAAAGTCCAGTTTGATGAGTTTTAGAGGAAGAATTCAGTTATGCATCAACTATTAATGCACAATGGCAATACGTCATTTATTTACTCCACACTGGATGTAGGGCAGGTATTGTTTGTATGTTTCAAAACAATCATCCAAAGGGGCATTTTTATTTTTGTCATCTTACAATAAAACTTTTAGAAGTTAAGTAATCTGCTGAAATTTACCCAGTTAGTAAAGCAGTAACCTGCTTTCTGTGTAATCTTGTAAAAGGAAAATCTAAAAAATGAATCACCCAATGAAAAATATTTTTTAACATTCAAATGGTATAATTTATGTCTTGATTACTTTCTGTTAAATTCACTTGCATTTTTCTTGACTTTCTTTTCCTTTTCTTTTTTGTGTTTCTTTGCATGTCCATCTGTGTTACATTCAAAGACCAAAGGGAACAGAAGAGGGTGGGAGAGGAGGGGATAAGCCTGGAGAGACAGGTCTTGAGAAGCAAGAGGTAAAGGAAGAAAGCATTCATGAGGATGAGAAAGGGAGTGAGACTATAGAAGCATGTCATAAGGAGAGGCAAAGAGATTCAGGAGACCAGGAAAAACCACAAGCTCTACTGGAGCCAGGGAAAGACAGTAAAGAGCATGTGCGCGTGCGGAGAGCCTCTCAAGACGGTGGCAGGTAAAATATGCTCGTTTCCCTGTCTACTTCGCTCTGCAGCTGCCTCACTAGTCCTAGAGATAAGTTACCCATTTGTGTTTCCTTTACCTTCTGCGTTTACCTTCCCACAGCTCATTAATGTGCTGGCAGATGACTGTCAAGTAGGTTGGTATACTAAGACTTGTATCCCTTAGCTCTTTAATTTGCTAATTCTTTATGACTGGATGAATCAATACATTTCTTTTTAGGTTTGTTTGTTTTTGTTTGTTAGTTTTCCAGCATGTAATAACTTTTATCTTCCCTAGCCATAGAGTCTAAAGATAAGGGAAAGGAGATTCTTGCAACAAATATTGCACCAATAGTGGAGACTATTTTAGGGAGAAAGAAGGCAAATTTTTAAAATAAAGTTCAGACCAGACTGGAAAAACTCAACCTATTTTATAAAAAAGAGTTTAGTAGAAATGAACTTCAAATATGTATGAAAGTTTGGAAAGCGTTTCCACCAGGCTCCCTTGCCTCCTCTTAGTTTTCTGGGACGTTCTAGTGCAGTTTCAGCCCTGGAACAGCCACAAAGCAAGAAGCAGGCAATGCTTTCCACACTAGTTTTTGTTGTTGTTTGAGGCAAGGTTTCTCTATGTTGCCCAAGCTGGGCCTCAGTATGTAGACAGGGCTGGTATAAACCCTACAAGCCTCTGCCTCAACCTCCTAAGTGCTAGAAACACAGGCTTCTACCAACCTGCCTGGCCTATAATATTCTGAAGAGAAAAGGTAGAAAGGTGTCCAGGGCTTATTCTAAGATGGGCAGTTTATCTTATTCAATTAGAGAAAGAACTTGAACAGGGAGGAAACACAAGCAGCAGTAAGGCTTTAAAATAAATGTTTTGTTGCTTTCATAACATAATCTGCGAGTCTTTTCTATCATGTATGCAGTCAGGCCCATGCCTTGAGCAGCATTATTAATTTTTCTTCTCAAGGGGATAAGTTTGCTTTAATTGTATTTATTTGAAAAGAAAATCTAAGTCATGAACATTTTGAACAAATTGGGTTTTCTAGTAGAGTTTGATTTCATATTACACAAAATGTGCTTGATAAGCACAGCCCATTTCCAAGCCAGAATTTGCATTATTATATCTAAATTCAGTTTCATTCTATGCTTTTTATTAATAAATGAGGAAGACATTGGGATGTGCTTACCCACTGGGTATGTAACCTAGTTGTTTATGGTATTTCAGGCATGAAAGATTTTTATAATGTGCACACAAAAATTATTAAGGCATGCTTTATGACTTGATTCCAGTAATTTCAAGTCTATCTTCATTATATATCTAATTTGATAATTATGTTTACTTATTAAAAGACCATTTCTCTGATTTGTTGTGATATGTACATTTATTTCATGACTGATTCATAAAGAAAAGTATTTATTACTGAGATACTGGGAAATTTTACAGCATTTAAATCTGCTGATCTTGCACACATGTTGATAGATGGATAGATGACAACTAGATTAATGATGATAGATAGACACATACATGCATACATGCATACATACATAAAAGAAAATTTGATTAGAGAAAGTATTGAGAGACAAGGAAAAATCATTCAACCAATATTTATTTGAAAATTTACCAAGCACTATAATAACTGGAAGTAGAAATGAAATCCGTTCTTCCGTGTCTTATTCTTGAGATATTCAACAAAAAATGAAAAAAACAAGAAATTGTCATTTTACACTTTTAATTATATCTATAAATGCCATACAATTATAATTTTTATGAATATTATTCTTCTGACATGGAAAGGTTTGAGAGAAAATGATGGCATCAGGTCAGGTTTTCATGACTGATTGTTTTGGAAAGAGATTTATACTATTTTTTTTAACAGTTTAAACTAAGAAAAGTTTTATTTAAAGACAAAACGAATGCATAACACACATCCAAATGTCAGAAGAAACATTCACAAGTTTCTATAAAATAGAAAATTGCACACAGGTATCAACTAAAAACCAAAACCACTTTGATTTATGTGGAAATGCATGGAAAATATGAAGTAGTGTATGATAAAATGGCAAGTGGTCACACTTTAAGACCCTTTTCTCTGCTCCAATGTGCTCTTACTCTACTTTCCTGAATTAATCAGCAAGTAATTTTATAAAGAACACTTCCAAAAATCTAAAATAGATTCAAGGTCATGGCTAAAGTTCTCCAGGAGGCCTGGGGGTAAGGATTTCACATAATGGTAGGCACTAAAGCTAGTCACGTGTGCTTGCATTACGAAGGGAAACACTGATCTTAATAGAGGCTGGTCTTCTTCATAATGCGCAGGAACTCTTGCTCATTGACCTCTCCATCTCCATCTCGATCAGCTTCATCAATCATTTCCTGTAGCTCCTCATCAGTCAGGTTCTCGCCCAGTTCCTTGGCCATGCGCTTCAGAATTTTGAATGAGATCTTCCCAGTTTCATCATCATCAAAGAGCTTGAAAGCTTTCAGGATTTCTTCTTTATTGTCTTTCTCAGACATTTTCTGAGTCATGACTGTCAAAAAGTCACTTGAAGTACATTTTTCCTGTCCCTCCTTATCGATTTCACTTATCATTTTCTTGACTTCTCTCTTGGGTTCAAAGCCCAGGGCTCTCATTGCCACCTTCAGCTCCTTAACGTCTGTAGTCCTGGTTCCATCAGCATCAAAGAGATCCTGCTTCTGTTCAGTTCCAGCTTTGGACTCATCCTTTTCCACTGGGCATTGGAGGCCATGGCCAACCGTATGCACCCCGCTGCCTTGAGATTTATACGATTAAATTGTCTAGACAAGCAGAATCATTGTTAACTAAATATTTATGCAGGATCATTGTTAATGACATAAATTACTTTTAAATCAGAGTTAAAATATGAAATAGACTTGTGCAACTATGTAACTTGATGAAAACAGTCTATTTTCCAGAATTTTATAGAGGAAGTAATATGTAAGGCACAGTGGCCTCTCCCTGTAATCCCAGAACTTGTGAGGTTGAGGCAAGAGTTGCTCTGAATATGAGAGCAGCTCCTATTTCCTAGGGAATTTGAAGACCTTACATGTTGAAACTATTTCAAAGAAAGAAAACAAAAACAAAAGACTTGTAGAAATACTTATGATTAGGACCCCATACTATGTGGATTTTCATTTTCACTCAGTCATGCATGTACCAACCCATGTCTTTTAAGTTTTTTCAGCTCATTGAAGAATAAGTGGTTCGGTGACTGTCTTTCCATACTTAGGGTGAATGAAGTGCACAGCAAATATGAAAATGACTATCATGTGTTATTCTGGTGGTTAGATCTTACTCTCAGAAACTTTTGAGTTCCTGAACTCAACAACTTCTTAGCCATTAGCATAATGATCAATTCAACATGATTCCATCATTTGGAAGATATTTCCTCAATTTATACAACCCAGTATTTAATAACATTTAATTGTTTTCTGGAATATTTTTCCATGTTAAGTTATCCCAGAAGGTATGATGGACCATTCCTTTGCACTGAGTAGTACCAATGACTGGTGTGTTGTTTTTTTTTTTTTAATTTTATTTTTTCAACAATTCTAGATGAGAATCTTATAAGCCCAAGTAACTCCTACTTTATTTTATACTTGAGTATAGCACTCAGCTAAGAACTGAAACAAATAATCAGGCTTTGGCTTCAATCCTAAAGTTGTGATTCTGTAAGATGGAATTTACACATGTAAAATAAGCACCCTGTGTGATTCCACTGTGGGTAGTTTATATGCTATCCATTCTCTTTTTTGAGGTGCTATATAAAAATAAATCTGAAAATCAGAGTGTGAAGTTCTGAAAGGAATAAGCAAAGATTTTGATAGAGATTGTGTTCAATTAAGTCATTTTGAAAATTACTGCCATTTTCAAGAATATTAAATTTTCTAGCTCATAAATGTGAGATGGTGTTCTACTTCTTTTTTTCCTTTGTTTTCTCGCAGTTGTGTTTTTTAGCTGTTAATGTGTACATCATACTATTTTTTTTAAATTTTTTCTTTAAACATTTTATTTTTGGTGCTATTATAAGTGGAATTATTCTATTAGTTTCATTTTTAGATTTTTCACTGCTAGTATCTGTGAATTCAGTTATTTGTTGAATATTGATTTTGTGTCTTATCATATTGCTATAACTCTGTATAAGACATCTTGTCTTCTATGATTAAAGATAACTTCACTTCCTTTTTTACAAACTGCATGTTTTTCATTTTCATAGTTAAGCCCTGGCTGAGCTCCCACTATAATGCTTAGACTTACTTTTGCTCAGGTATAAGAGTCTGCGAAGATATTGTCTCTTAGATTTCTCATCCATTTGAAAGTACTCTATGTGAAATTGCCTCACAGAATAGTAAACAAAAAAAAGGTAGTTCATTGTATTCTTTCTCAGTTTTATTATGGTGTTTGAGTTAAATATCAAAAACATGCTAATTTTATTCAATTTGTTGATTAGTATATAAATATTATTATGGACAATTTTCACTTTACTTCCTTTTATTGTATGCACAAGGTAATATCTTGATTGACTTATCTTTATATACATGCATGATGAAATGATTATTATAGTCTTACAAATAAATATATCATCACCTCATCCTTTTTTGGTCAGAGTACCTGAATGTACTCTCTCATTTGCTTGCTCTTTGAGATGACTTTGCTACTTCTATTTCATTACAATTGTAAGTTATATTTTTGATAAAATGGCCTAGAATTGTATATCCTTCTAAATTTAGTTAATAGTTTTCATATTTATAATAGTTTTCATATTTTATTAAGGCCCCTTTTATAAATAAATGTAACTTCATTCCATTCCTGAAGCACTCTTTTTTTTCTTATGGACTATCTTCATTGTGAGCTTTCTGTATGATGAGCTGGTGCATTCTAGGATCCCATCTGTGGTTGACACATTCTATTCATGTCTTAAATTATCTGGGTGGGCAATTAGATATATGGATGGATGAGCAATGATACACAGACAGACAGACACATTGATGAATTCCAGATCTTTCCAGTTCAGATCCCCTTTCTAATCACTTGCCAGGCTTATCCAGTTATGTTCTGAGTACTTTCTTGTTTATCCCAGGAATGTAAAATTAGATTCATCATGCTTCTTGTTTTTGTATTGCCTCCCCAGGGGTTTGACCCCTTATCGTTCTACCACCAACCCAAACCAGAACAATAGGAATGACTTTGCTAACTTTTCTCCCTTTCCCTGAAATGTTCATTCATCTCTTTTTTCTCTTTCTTACATATATTTTTTGTCATGATACTAGGAAAATTGAAACCAGACTTTACTTCCAAAGGAAAATGATGTTTTCTTTCCATCCATTCACCAGGTTTTTCTGACTGTTTCTTTTATCATATTGAGTCATGTCCATTCTTCCCACCCCTTTCCTTTTCTGTAATTTAAATGATTGTCTGTTCTGGTCATTCCTGGGAAGTTCATATCTTAAAAATGACCCATAAATCAAATTAAGGTAATAACATAATCTGAGAGTATCAGTTTTTGTGATATTTCTTTGTGTGAAATTCATAGGTAAGTTTTCACTGAAAGTTGGGTGAGCAATGTGATAAAATGTGATAATGGCAGATTATGCAATTATTGAAGAGTTCAAAATCCTGATTCATAGTAGAATGCAGATGAAACGTGCAGAATTTGTTCCAAGTGAAAGAAGCCCAAAAAAGGTTTTATATTAATTTTTACAGTTAGATAAATGTTCAATTAGGAATATTCATGGAAGAAAACAGTGGCTTACTGGCTAGCAGGAGTGAAGTGAACGAAGAATGGAGAATGACTGCTAACGCCCAGGGTTTCCCTAAGGAGAACTGGAGTGTGGGTCGCACAGCCTTGTGAATGTACAAAAGATCGCTGTACATCTTCAAATTGTTAGATTAAATAGCAAATTACCTTTCAATGCTTAAAAGAAGGAATATTTTCAATAAATATAAAAATATAAATATAGTGTTGAAATGCAGTATTAAATTTAGTTAAATACATTACCAAGCATATTTTCTTCAATTCCAAGTTGCCTTAAGATGCTCATTCATAGGGCTGGAGAGGTGGCTCAGGGGTTAAGCCTCTGCCTTGCAGGTGGAAGGTCCTGAGTTCGGATCCTAGACCCCACGTATAGATGATGGGCAGAAGCAGGGGCGGCCTGCGTTTCTGGTCCTGGTAGGGCGGAGCCTGTGAATCCCGGGGCAGAGTAAACAAGGAAGAGGTGGAGACGTCCATGGTGGTTCCCGAATTTACCTGTGGTTTTACACATACATGTGCACATGCACAATTGAATAAAAAAAAAAGATGCTCATTCATCCTTTTTTTTCTCTTTTCTGTATTCATTTTTCCTTATGCTACTATGAAGAAATGAAACACAGACTTTATTTCTAAGAGAAGGTGATTTTTTTTCCCTTTTTAATAGGCCCACAATTATCCTTTCCTCATAAATGGAAGCAGTCTGAAGCTGTGCACTTCCTCCATGAAAGACTAGCAGTGAATGAGCAGGCAGTTTTTCTAAAACTCTCCTAAAACACACAAGTAGGTGTGACAAAAGTTTCTGCTTTGCCATAGTGTGTTCTGCATGTGGCTGAATGGACTTGGCTGGCTGCAGAAGAGGTCACTGCAAGTGAGAGGTTTAGCATGTCTGTCCATAGTCTGAAAAGCAGGCTGAGCTGAAGACAGGAAAATGAAGGCTTCAACATCTCAACAAAATCCTGAAGATGAGAAAAAAACAAATGGTGCATTTTGTAGTATATGGCAGGAAAAGAGTCTTACAACAGATCTCACGATTTCTTGTAGCCTCTGATCATTGAAGTCTTTTTGATGAAGTAATAGCTCAAGAACATATTTGAGTTTGACTAAGCAGTTACTCCCGGCTTGGCGAAAACCAAGCATAAGGTTTTTAAAATCCAAAACATGTCATTATCAAATATTAAGTATTATTTTCTGCTCAAGTTGTATAGTTTCTCCTGTAGTATTTTTAAATATTCTTTTCAGATTAATTTGAAAACATGAATCCCTAGTTAAGATCAGTAGTCAAGATAAACATAGGAAGTCATACTGAGAAATGCAAAGTTGATTCTTTGAAATCAGTTCCTTTAAGTGTGATGTCTGAATATCTAATCTCATGAATTGAATTTTTTAGAAAAAAAGGTGGATCTTTGATTAAAAAAAAAAAAAAAGTTTGAGAACTCCTGTGCAAACTGTTCAAATTCAGAGTGAACATGAGGGCTTTGAGAAGCACTTCCCTCGCATTCCATAAACTGTATGATGCAGGTATTTTCTTCTGATGTTGTGTGTGTATGTATGTGCACTAATGTGCGTACATGCTTGTGTGTGTCTGGCGTGAGTATGCACATGAGTGTACGTGTGTGCATGTGTGCTTATGTATGTGCACGTACATGTGTGTACATGTGTGTAAACATGCCTGAGATGAAGCAGCAGTACCAGATAATCTGCTAGAGGTAGGAATTAGATGGCTTCCTCTCACTCTCCACCTTCTCTTTTCTAAGGCAGGCTTTCTCTTGACTGGAGCTCTCTGGGGCGTGAGCCCCATGCATCTGGTGTTTCAGTCTTCCCAGCACTGGTGTTTCAGCTGTGCTTGCCATGACCAGCTACGGATCTGATCTCAGGTCCTCCTTCGTGTTCAGCAAGCACCTCACTGACGGAGCCATTTCCCTGGCCCTTCAGTGTCAGTGCTTTTGAACTTTATTCTTAAAAGTGTGCTTAAAACTCGGTGATATACCTTAATTTACTCTCTTAGTTTAGCTTGTATTTTGAAGTAAAATAAATAATTTTGTTCCTGCTGAGCTAAAGTATGGGATTATGATGTAAGATTTCAAGTTGTTCAGAAGTGATCCTTACAGTAAGAATTTACCAAGGATTGCTCAGAAGTGATTCTTACAATAAGAATTTACAAAGGATTAACATAAATAAGTGGACAGGTGGGACTAGGAAAATAATTGTAATGCAACAAACAGCACAAGTATTATCCACAGAATGCAAGATGAGATTAATCACTCAAATAGTGATGTCAGTAGGAGACCTCCTTAAAATAGCTTATGTAATTCAACAAACACCATAAATATTAAACTCTTGCTGACTGTCTGCATGTATTTTAGATTTTTAATTTGCTCTATCATTCACAGAATCACTTTAGACCAAACTATTCACAGTATAAAAATATGAAGCTAACAGTGGCTCTTTTCTTTGTTTCCCATTCTTTGAGCAGTTTGTCTTTGGATCATTAAATCACAGGTTTTCTCTCAAGAGCTCTATTGTGTATGTGTACATAATATGTGTGTGTGTGTCATGTTCTAACTAGTGTATACTTAGTAGTATCTCTTTATCTGCAATCATTAAAAATTGTGTCACATGGCTTCTGATAAACATAGATCTGTTCCCTTCATTCTCATTTTCTAGATTCTTAGAATTCATTTTACATTGTTTTTAATGATTATGAGTCCATGATTTCCATATCTAATACTTTAATATATCATTAACCTTTATGCATCCATGTGTTTTCTCCATATTACATAGAATAAGCAAAATCTTTTTATGTCTCATACATAAAACATTCCTCAAAAGTATATCAGTTTATTAATGAATGAATATTATAGGGAGATAATTTTACATCCTTATTAAGAAAATATGTAGTTACCTTATTGTTCAATAATGCTTTCAAAGTCTTCATTTAATAGATAATTACGTTGGTTTTTTAGATTATTTCACTGCTAAAAAGCTCATAAATCACACATATAAATATTAACATGTGTATATAATATATATTTATACATAATATACATATGTAAGTATTTGAATGTAATGTATATATTGCTACATAGCATTGTGTTTTAACAGTGAATGTGGAGACTGGCAGTATGTCTCTGTATTTTTATCTTGAGACGAAAATTCTCCTTATTCAAGATTCTCATGCTACTGTACTGAGTAAATTTAGAATTTATGTTTAATCCTTGCAATGATTATTACTGCAAAAGTGGAAATCATTTATATTTTAATGAGACTTCTTTCAGAGAACAGTACTGTTGATGTGATACTGAAATGATAGCTTTTTGGGAGCACTCTTATAATCCTACTGCTGAGGACACTGCCTAATTGTAAATATTTCCTCAATAAATATTTATTAAAGAATAAGTGATTAATGAATTAACGTCTATTTCATGCACATTTAGAATTGTGTTTTGTTCATTAAAAGAACTGAATCTGACAAAAAGTGAGAAACATGATTCTAAAACTAAAGATTTAAATACCAAATAATTAGATGAAATTCAGTGCTTTCTTCTCTTATCATTTAACTAATATGAAATTTTATAATCTTCATATTCCCTATTCTTGATTATAGCTTTTAGCTCCTGATTTATTCTTTAATTCTTAACATAGAACTCTTTTATAGCCAATTAT
This sequence comes from Typhlomys cinereus, assembly GCA_023101885.1. Lineage (NCBI taxonomy): Eukaryota > Metazoa > Chordata > Mammalia > Rodentia > Platacanthomyidae > Typhlomys > Typhlomys cinereus. The sequence goes on from JALPQD010000167.1 coordinate 3,077,543, forward strand.
ATACAGAATGCCACAGACCATGATTGAAAGTTATGTAATATTCTGAAATAATATTAGTTCTCTTGGATCATGCTCATAAACAAATCAGTGTAAGAGCTTTTCTAAAAAAATTTTTTTCTGGCTGTGCCATGAGAATGTTATCTAATTTAACTGTGTTTAATTGCTGGAACCCTATGAAGCAATAGCTTATCATCCAATTTTCTTGCAAAGCCCATCCCAGACTTTCTTGTGGAATCTGTTTGGTTGGGTATTTGTAATTGTTAGAACTTTTCCCAACTAAGATCATTGTATGAATATATTATTTTTATTATATCATTTCAGAATGTATCTTACACTTTCTTTTGCATTTATGACACAATTTTTCACAATTTCACAATTTTTAAAACTGGAAAACAAAACTGAGAGAATTGTGTCAAAGACTATTATTTTGTAGTTGAGCTAAATTATATTTTAACTCACTGATGCACAAATTAACAACTGGACTATAATATATGCCTATGTATGACATACACATATATGATCATTTTACTTTTATTACTGTATTTCCTTATAAATTTCATTAGTTTTTTTTAATTCTAGCCTAAACTGGTTATGTATTATTTTCAATAGAACAGATTATTAAATTTTGAGGGCCAAAAAAATACTTACACCATTTGCTGATTTTCTGAATTCACAATTTTCTTGGCCTTTCTTCCATTATGTGAAGCATGGTAGTAGAATAATACCATCAATTGAATGAAGTGTATAACATTGAAAAACATGTCTCATCATCATAATCTTGTAGGTTTTTAGTAATGTAATTTGAATAATGAAGTTACACAAATCTTATTAAAGATGTGAATATTTCTCTGGCCAATAGATTATTTGGATGACTGGAATTCCTAGTTTGCCTCATATTTTATTTCTACCGGAAATGTTGTTAGCCAAAGTAAGATTGAGGAATGAATTGATTTATTTTAAAAATCTGGAAGTTGCTTTTCTGACTTGATGACTTAGACATCGTATTAGTGTGATTGCTGTGGTGAAAAGGGGCAGAACTTCCCTGTTACTTTCTGTTTGATTTTTCATTTGCTCATGTAAATTTTTCAGTTTCATAAATTCGTAAAATCTAATTGGTCAGCTATTTTAGTTTATGTGTATGGAGTGTGTGGATGAGTATGTTTTTTGAATTTTATTGGAGCACGAGTGTGTGGGTGTATGCATAAGAGGACATATGAGTGTGTATGCCTGTGGAGGTCAAGGATGGGAATCATCCTGGAGTATACTTCTATCTTATTCCTTTGCTCTGGGGTCTCCTAGGATATGCCTTCCAGCCTGGAATTACAGAAAGCCACTATACTTGCCCTACAAATTTTACATGGGATCTGGAGATTGGAACTCAGATCCTTTGGTTTGGGAAGTAAAGGTTTTAATTACTGAGCCATTTCCCTGACCTTGTTAAACTTTTCTTTTGAAGGATTGCATATTTTTAACTCTAATTACATCTATTGATTAATATATGAATTGAGTGGTTACTGCATGATTTTACAATAGTTATTCTGCATGTATCTGAAGCTCTTACTATAAATTTAAATTTATAGAATTTATATATTGTTTTCAACTCATTTAATGTTTAAAAATGATATTCGTTTAAAAGTAGTGTTTAAGTAAAAGTTTAATGTTTGAAAATAGTGATTAAGTTTTTATACTTTTAGCAAAGCAGATTACATTGTTATGATATCTGCCTATTCTTTCTCTTTAATTCAGAAAGCTTTTTATTTTTTTTTTATTTTTCCGCTCATACAAACATAATAGGTACCCCTGTCCCCTCCCTCCCTCTGCCCCTCCCTGGACCTCCCTGCTCCCTCTCTCCTTTTCTCCTTCCTTTCCCCCCTTCCCTCCCTTGCTCCCAGTGACCCCCCCCCCATCTCTGAAGCATCCTTTAATGTGTATATCAAACTTTCCTCTGGGTCCTCCTCTCTGATGAGGTGTAAGGACTCAGTGGCATTTCCTAGAACTCTTCTTGTGTTCCCCTTAAGTATAGGAACACTATTGTGACTGTTAATCCCTTGCTTCTAGGGATCCTACTGCCTTTAGTCCATGCTAGACTTTGAGGGGTCAATGATATGTTGGTCATTGCGCAGATCATGCAGAGTCCTATTATAATTGCTTCGGCCCTAACTTGTGTGGAGTATCTTGCATATCATGACTCCTCCCATCCTTGTGCTCTTACAATCTTACTGTCCCCTCTTCCCCAAATTTCCCTGAGCTTCAGGATGGGGAGAGATTAGGCAGGCCTGATTCCAGGTGGTTGATATAGAGTCTCTGATGTTCTGAATTATGCTTTGTTGATTTTTTTTTGTTTTATTGCTCTTGCAATGCCCTTGGCTCCATGCTAATGGGTATTGGATGTCACCTCCTGGCCAGAGATAAAAAGCCATTAAAATAGAGTCTTATTATAAGAGTAGATTCAAAAGTAGATGGAATAAGAGTAGGAGAACACAGTGGGGGGGGGATCAGTCTCCCATTTGCAAAATGGTTACCTTCTGTCTGCCAGACTGTATGCCCTCCCTTTCTGGTAAGATCATACCCCATCAGTTGCACGTGACCAGGAAGGAAAGTCTGTGAGCTTAACCAAATGTCTCATTACTACTTGCAGTCCTTGATGGTGGCGTATTATTTCTGCTGTAGCATGATCCCCTCTCTCCTTGTTTCTGGCGGGGCCCTCCTTCCCCTTCTCTCCTGTTTATAATCTTTGCAATTACTGTAGGTATTACAGAGATTTATCTTTGAGTGTGTCTCTAAGTGGGTTTGGTAGTAGGATCCACCTATTAGGGAGTACATACAGCGCTTAATTTTCTGTGTCTGAGATACTTCACTCAATATAATTGTTTCTAATTCCCTCCATTTCCCAGCAAATTGCATTAATTCATCATTTTTGATGGCTGAGTAGTATTCCATTGTATAAATGTACCACATTTTCCTTACCCACTCATCAACTGTTGGACATTTGGGTTAATTCCATCACTTTGCTATTGTGAACAGTGCTGCTGTGAACATGGTCATGCTTGTGCTATTGAGGTGAATTCTTGCATTTCAATCTTTAACTTCTTTAAGAACCACCAAACGGCTCACCAGAGTGGTTGTATAAGGCTGCATTCCCACATGCAATGTAGGAGAGTTCTCCTCTCTCCACATCCTCTCCAGCATTTGGTATTGTTTGTATTGTGGATTTTTGCCATCCTGACCAGGGTGAGATGATATCTCAGGGAGGTTTTGATTTGCATTTCTCTGATGGCTAAGGATGTGGAACATTTTTTAAGATACTTGTTAGACATTTTAATTTCCTCCTTGGTAAAGTTTCTTTTAAGTTCCAAGGCCCATTTTTTTTAACATTTATTATTATTATTTCCACTCATACAAACTTAATAGGTAGACCAGTTCCCTCCCCCCTCCTCCTCCCCCAGAACCCCCTGCTCCCCCTCCCTCCCTCCCCATCTCCCAGTGCCTCCCCCCCCAATTCCCAGAGAGTCCTTTATTGTGTATGCCTAACTCTCCTCTTGGTCCTCCTTTCCGATGACATAAAAGGACCCAGTGGCATTTCCCTGAACCCTTTCTCATGTTCCCCTTAAGCATAGGAACACTACTGTGGCCATCAATCCCTTGCCTCCAAGAATCTTGGTGCTTTTAGCCGATGTTAGACTTTGTGAGGTCAATAGTGTGACGGACATGGCGCAGGGCATGCAAAGTCCTATTATGATTGCTTCAGCCCTATCTAGTGTGGAGATTCTTCAAATCATTGCTCCCCCCATCCTTTTGCTCTTACAAACTTACCACCCCCTCTTCCGCAGATGTCCCTGAGCTTCAGGATGGGGGGAGATTAGCCAAGGCCCATTTTTTAATTGGGCCATTTGTTTACTTGGTGTTTAGTTTTCTAAGTTCTTTGTGCACTCTGAATAATAGAACTCTACCAGATATATGGTTAATGAAGATTTTCTCCCATTCTGTGGGTTGCCTTTGTGCTAGAGTTACAATCTCTTTATCTGAACAGAAGCTCTTTTAATTTCACAAGATCCTATCTGTTGAGTGTTGGTTGTAGTGACTGTGTTATTGGATGTGCATTTAGGAACTGTTGGCCTAGCCCAATCAGCTCGATGGAGTTCCTTACCCTTTCAACTAGGGTTTTTATAGTCTCTGGCCTTATATCGAGGTCCTTGATCCATTTGAAATTAATTCTTGTACATGGTGAGAAGTACGGGTCCAGTTTTAATCTTTTGCATGTGGAAATCCTGTTTTGCCAGCACCATTTGTTGAAGATGCTGTTCTTTTTCCATTGGATTTTTTGGGCCCCAAAAGATCAAATCAAATGTCTGTAATTGTGTGGGCTTATATCTGGGTCTTCAACCCTTATCCATTGATCCAGTGTGTCTATTTTGGAGCCAGTACCAGGCTGTTTTTATAACTATGGATTTGTAGTATAGACTAAGGTTTGGTATGGTGATACCTCCAGCAGTGTTTTTGTTCCTCAGGATTTTTGCTATCCTGGGTCTTTTGTGCCTCCGTATGAATGTTGAGATTGTTTGGTTAACTTCTTTGAAGAATTGCTTTGGGATTTTAATTGGTATAGCATTGAATCTGTATATTGCCTTTGGTAGGATGGTCATTTTTATGATACTGATTCTGCCAATCCAGGAACATGGCAGGTCTTTCCACCTTCTAGTGTCTTCTGAAATTTCTTTCTTTAGGGTTTTAAAGTTTTCATTGTAAAGTCACTTACTTCCTTGGTTAGGTTTATACCAAGGTATTTCATTTTTTTAGGGGCTATAGTAAATGGGATTGTTTCTCTCAGGGCTTTTTCACTTCTTTCATTCTGTGCATATAGGAAGCCCACTGATTTTTGTATATTTATTTTGTATCCTGCTACCCTGCTGAACTTCTGTATTAGTTCCAGGAGCTTCCTGGTGGAGTTTTTGGAATCACTTAGGTATAAAATCATGTCATCAGCAAATAGAGATAACTTGACTTCTTCCTTGCCGATTTGAATCCCTTTTATCTCCCTTTCTTGTCTTATGGCTTCAGCTAAGACTTGAAGTACAATATTGAAGAGAAGTGGTGAAAGTGGACAGCCCTGTCTAGTTCCTGATCGAAGCAGGAATACTTTGAGTTTTTCCCCATTGAGTATAATCCTTGCTGTTGGCTTGTTGTAGACAGCTTTTATTATATTGACAAAGGTTCCTTCCATTCCAACTGTCTCTAAGGTTTTGATCATAAAAGGCTGTTGGATCTTGTCAAAAGCAGAAAGCTTTTTATTAAAGGATGTGTTTTGTTCAAATTGAGCAATAAGTTTCATTAGTGCAAGATGAAGATCAGCATATTTGGCATCTTCGCTGAGTCATTACATCTTCCTTTTCCAGTATTTGCTTATTTATAGTGACAACCACATGCTGGAAATCATAGTAAAGACGGAATAGTTGTAGCTTATAAATAAGATCTTTAAATTTTCCCCTTGATAATGTAGAAGCATTTCCTCAGTAGATGTGGATTTTACTACCTAGAAGTAGACTTCTTATTAACTATGGTTACCTATGTGTTTTATCAGATGGTTAATTAAGTGATTACACCAAGATAATTGAGATTTCTTCTAAAAGCAAGTTCTTAAACTATTGAGCTTACTCTAATAGTAAATTACAGGAATGTGATAAAATACTTCCAGCAAGTAATCACAAGGCTAGAAGTTTACTTCTTTTAAATCCTGTGTTACCTGTTTGTTATGACAGAAAAGAATATTAAAATTTTACAGTATTTTATGTACTGAGATTGTTATTACTATAAGACAAAATATCCCATATACTTTAAATACAATAATGAACTAGCAGAGGCTCTTTCCAGAAGTATTACATGGGAATCCCTGAAGTTAAAGCCAATCTGGTCAAGTCATTCTGGTTAACAATAAAATTTGAGAACTACTCTTCTAATTCATCTAGAAATCTAGGGCCTCGTATACTCTCCAAATTGGTCTATATTTATAATTGAAAGGTAAGGTTTAGTGTGTGGCTTTCCTTTCTACCTACCTAGGGGAGTCTTCATGATTCTGGAGTTATACCCCAAAACTTTGCCAAAAATGAAACAACTGTCCTATCAGCAACAAAAGGAGTGAGATTCAAAGATAGCATTCCCCGTTCTTTTATTACCCCAAGGAGAACAAAGAACACTTTGACCTACTGGTCCTGTCTGCAAGTGAAATGTGAGGACAAGAAGTGAACAGAGTTGAGGTCACATGGTGATGAGGAGTAAGCAGCTGCACCGAACAGCAGAGGCTGTGAGGCGCAAGCAGAGGAAGAATCAGCGACAAAGTATGAATTCCAAAGGGTACATGTAATTGTGCTGTGTTGCCCACTGTAGATCTCTCTCTCTCTCTCTCTCTCTCTTTCTCTCTCTCTTTCTCTCAGTTACTGTAGCAGAGGAGAAGGTCAGTGTCTCTGCTTTTGGTCAAGCTGAAACTTTAAATGCTTGTAAATGTCAGTAGACTGAGCAATGAGTCTTTAGAAAGTGAACCACGCTGTCATCGAATCACAAATTTTTGGAAGGATATATCATTACATATTATACTTGTATTACAAAATTATCATAGCATGTTAATGATAGCCATCTTATACCATGATGTATATCATTAAGTCAGATTATCTCCAGTTTGGAAATGAGTAAGATCTGACTATCTGTATTGTTGTTGCTGCTGCTATTACTGAGTATTTTGAGACAGGGATTTTTATTATGTAGCCCAGGCTGCCTCAGCCTTCTGAGTACTAAGATTTCAGATGCCCATAAAATACCTATTCTTTCCTCTTTTAATAATTTTATTATTTGTGTGTACATGTATGTGCATGCATACATGGATGTGGGAGCCTGCTTGCCATCATGCATATGTGGAAGTCAGAAGACAACCCTGGAGAATAGGTCTTTAACTTTATGTGCAAGCCTTTCACCCAATGAAGATTTCAAATTCTTTTTTTTTATTTATTCAATTGTGCGTGTGTGTGTGTGTGTGTGTGTGTGTGTGTGTGTGTGTGTGTGTGTGTATGTGTGTAGAATCACAGGAGAATTCGGGAACCACCATTGATGCCTCCACCTCCTCCTTATTTACTCTGCCCTGGGATTCACAGGCTCCGTCCTACCAGGACCAGAAACGCAGGTCGCCCCCGCTTCCGCCTGGTGTCTATATGTGAGGTCCAGGATCCGAACTCCAAACCTTCCGCCCACAAGACAGAGGCTTAACCCCTGAGTCACCTCTCCAGCCCCAAGATTTCAAATTCTTAAATGTATATTACTCTTAGTGACAGAAAATTAAAACCTACCCAGCTATTTAGGAGGGCAAGGAAGGAAATGAAAGAAGGAAAGAGTATTATAATCCTAGACCTGTCAAAGTATTATACATGTTTATTCTGAAAGTGTAAACTCAGTTTAACACTTATATCTGTGGGAATAACTCTCAAAGCACTCAAATATTGGAGCTTTCAGAGCTCAAAATATGAATAAATGAATGCGGCCTTTTTGATGTTTTTTTCTCACTTTATGAGAACTGGTAAGAAGTTCATTTCTGTAATGTGCTTAAAGCTTCTCAAATGTGGATATGTTGAGCTTGCAATAGACCAGGTGATGATGGTGAGACTTGCTCAATTATATAACTATATTTTCCTAAGAAAAACCAACTTCTTTCTAATTACAGCCTCTGGAATCTAGGTCTTTTTCTCCTAATAGGAATAGGTTGAAATTTTGATAATTATTTTTGCTGAATTCCTTACTATATGGGAAAAAAGCAAGTTTACTTTAACTTTATTAACTTCTTAAAAAATAATAGGAGTAGAGAAGCCAAGAGATGGTTGTCAAAATTCTAAATTAAAGGTTGGCCACTAAAAATAAACATAATTTCCAGACTCACTTTAGGATATGAGAACTCTTGATATGGGTGTATAACAAATAGAGCCAACAAAGTCACTGCAAGGGGGCAACCATCTTTTATGAGCAGCCTATGGATGTCTGTCATGGTGGCTGACACCTCCAGTGTCAGCTCTCTGGAGGCTGAGGCAGGGGCAGGATGTCATGAATTCAAAAGCCTGCCTGTGCTGCATAGTTCCAACCATCCAGTGTCATAGTATGAGACCTTATTTCAAGAAAAGAAAAACATTACTATGGAACAATGAAATGGTGGTGGGAACATCAGTCCTGCCCCACTGTGCTCAAATGGTCTTAACAACCATGTAGAGTGGGGCTTAAGTAAAAACAAGCCCATCAATTTTTGATGTTCCAAATATTATTCTTTAGTGAAATAAGACTAGTTCCCTTCCTTAAGTAATACTGTGAGTTGAGATGAGATTCTAAAAATAGGTGAGCTGCTTGGCACAATGCTTAGTAAGGGGTGAGCATTCAGCACACATTGGCAATGTTGGAAGATACTATTTTTGATGTAGTGTGACTGAAATATTTTGTTTGAATCTGAAAATGTGAAGCACATTGAGGACATATGTTAAAATTTTTTTAAGGTAAGAAATACACTTCTGTCCACTTGCTTTGATATTTCATTTCCTCAGTATAACTTGCAAGATGTTAAACCTACTCATAATCCTCCAGAAATACATGTTCTCTCAATGATTGAGTCCATATTTTCAAGCCAGTGTTCCTTAGGACCACTCTGGAATAGAGTGTTTCTTATTCTAAAGTTCCAAACTACCTGAAACTCAGGATAATGCATAATATTTACAGTTAGAATTATCAAGGAATTATTTCAGTGGCTGATGTAGTATAAAAGGCAGGAAAGTATATAATACTAATACTTTAGAATAGTCTCTTTTGGGGTGCTTAATATTTTCCATATATTTTGTCTGCTCATGGATATTCAAAAACAAAGTATTCAAAAATGTTTTATTCTAAAATCAAACCTCGGAAGATGGGGATGTAGGCCAGTTGGACAGTGTTTGTCTAGTTTACCCAAAATCTTTGGTCTGATACCTAACACCAATGTAAAATAAAATCTTGGCTACTTCAGGATACACTCATTTTAAATTATAGTTGCCTTAGAAATAATCCACGCATTCATAAAAGCAGTAATAAATTTGAAGTAAAATTATCAATCAGCAAGTAGTTTTTTGAGTCTTTATTCACCTGTGTCTAAAGCCGCCATTCAGCCCAAAGCTACACTGCTCACTTTATGTTAGAGTGACTAAAACTAGCAAATGAATGAATAAAATGAAAATGGTGTTACGAGCAGACAGTTGTGTTGAATGCCGTGTATGTGTGTATGTGAACATGGAGAAGTTACTTGGCTTCTCTCTGTCCGGTTTTCTCACCTATAAAATAATGGCAATCATAGCTTCTGAACTAGAGTGTTTGAGACAGTTAAGTTAAAATGAATGCTGTATTTGTGGGCTGGAGAGGTGGCTCAGGGGTTAAGCCTCCGCCTTGCAGGCGGAAGGTCCTGAGTTCGGATCCCAGATCCCACGTATAGACGCCAGGCGGAAGCGGGGGCGACCTGCGCTTCTGGTCCTGGTAGGGCGGAGCCTGTGAATCCCGGGGCAGAAGGAGGTGGAGGCATCCATTGGTGGTTCGCAAGTTCGTCCGTGGTTCTCCACATACACAGACACACACACACACACATACACACGCCCGCGCGCGCATACACATGCACATGCGCACAGTTGAATAAATAATAATAATAAATTTTTTTAAAAAATGAATGCTATATTTGCAACAGTGGCTCAGAGTAAGCATGGATAAATATTTGCAAACTAAAAATATAGAAGTAAAATACACATAAAAAGATAAAATCTATGTGAAGTGCCAATACTTACAAAATCATGTTTTAAAATTACTAAGAGTAAATATAAATTTAGCAATTTGTCTGTGACTGATATTAGACTGCAAATAAACAACATCTGTTTTCCATGTGCAGAGTTTTCTTGCATAAATTAGTGACTCGATAAAAGCAAAAGAGTATAACTCTAGTGGAGAATAATACACACAAATTGCTGCATTGAACCATATCATCTTACCCCTCTTAAAACTGTGCAACAGCAAATAATTTTTTGTCTTACAAATGTAAATAATATTTAGTCAGTCTAATTTAAAATACATGGAATGGCAATTTTCTTTTCAGCTTAATGATATAACAGTTCATTGATAGACTAGTAGGGATGTCCAGATCCGTTATTTTCAGACGTGAGAGTGATCTAGCATAAATTTAGATCATCTTGATCAGAAAATTATGTGTTCAATTTTGAAGCAGCAGAGACTATTTAGGAATATCTGTGTTGATAAACTGAATATTTGGTGAAACAGTTGCTAAAGGTATTTCCAAGAATAATGACTTTTCAAAATGGCATTAAAACACTGCATTCAAGAATACTTAACATGTTTGTGTTCTAACATTGGAGGAATTAAATTATAAAAATATTCTTTCACTTGCATAACAGAATAATGCTTTATGTTTAACTGTAAACTGGATTCTACTTCATTAAAAATTTAGAACATTTTCAACATGATAACTTGAATTTAAGTAAATATACTTTTATTTTTTAAATTGAGGGACTAAATCCTTTATAATTTTGGAAGAAGAAATATATTCTTTATCTGTAGAATCATTGACTCAGTGGGCTAATATGTAATCTAAGATTTTCAATTCCCAAATATTGGTTCAAAGTAGATTCAAATATTATGTCTTCCTTAAGTTGTAACCTTGCATCCTTGCTAAATGCCAGGCAGTGAAACGGTACATTCAAGACTGGATCCATTTCAGTAGGGATAGAACTGGAATTTAAGGATGAGAATATATTATAGAGCACCTGTATCTCACAGCATGCTTCAGTGGTCTGCGCATTTCGAGGGTATAATCTAAATGTAATAGTGGTTCCTGAGAGGCTGAAGAGTGAGGTTCAGTAGCTCTGCATGCTGCGACAGTGCTGTCTTCATCAGCATAACGCTAAAATCAATTCACAGTCCCTCATTAGTTAATCGTGTGGAACATACGGCACTAAGGATGCTTACATAATATTTTATAAAAGTAACTTAGATGCATCTTGGACATTAGTATTTAATTATTGTGTTACTAAAAATTAGCATTCCATATTAATATAATTAGCATTTTTCTTTTCTTTTGTCCATGTTAATGTAATTAGAACTAAACTAAATGCATTTATTTGGGATAAGTATCTTATTGTTCTTTATTTTTCTGTGTTCAGTAACTTTTATGAAAGAAGTCTAAACACCTAAATATTCTAAAATAATTAAATGAAAAAAGTAACAATGTGGTTTTTCTAAATAGTAATTGAAGACTTGTCTTTTCACATGTTTACAACACACTGCATAAGTTTCATGGCATGGAAAATTTCAGGAAATTGCAATGCTCATCAAGTTCATTGGTACACAACAACTTTCAGTTGTTTTTCTTTTACCTTGTCTGCTTGCACACCACCTCATCAGAACAAGTAGGTACAACACAGACCCGATAGCCCCAAGGCCTAAATATTTATTGTTTGTCCAAATTTTCTTCTAAGCAAGCTAACTCATAAAGAATAATTGTGCTCATGAAAATACTTAGATAATAATTGAACACATATTCAGTGTACATAGTTTGCGTTAAAAATGGTTGTCAGTGAATCTTATACATTTACTTGATTTACTAATATTAAGTCTATGAGTAAAGAATATATTTTCAGTTTTTTCTTTCTTGAAACGTAAGAACTAATAAAAACCAATACTAGCTAAAAAATAGTTGGAGAATAATAATTGCAGAAAGTAGATAAATTACAATGTGTTTTCTCTAGAACTAGATACTTATAAAAATTTGAGTTAAAATGATTCAACATTGCTTTAAATTAACTAATTTAGTAGTATATGTGGCTTAAAGAGAGTAAAAAGTAAAGCATAATCATAAACTGATGTTCAGAAATGTGTTTCTGTTGTTTGCCTTAAGAGTTACCTACTTGCAAAATAGAAAATGGGAAATTTTGGAAACTTAATTTTTTTATTTCCCCTGATCCAAAGCTCAAATTATCGAAAATAGGAAGGTCGTCTCAGTTCCTAGACTTTCACTTTAAGTCTTCTCGGTCCATCTTAAAATAATTTTTTATTTCCCCCTTCTTTAGGTATTTCAATTTTGTATAAAAATAAGTAAAATAGGAATGATCTTAGTGACTATTCTGTCCATTTTGATTCCCCTGAACTTAGCATCTCATTCTTTGTCTTCAGCATTCAGTCTCTTCAGAAAGTTACCGTCATCATAGCTTCTACTCCTTTTCCATCAAATTCCTTGGTTAACTCCTTGGAAAGTGACAAATCTCTAGTTCAGTGTAGCTATTTTCTTTAGTCAGTTGTATCCTTAAATCAAGAGCTCTTTTTAAATAATCATGCCAAATAACCTCTTTACATTTTTTTAAAGAAGGGTAATTGTTTTTTTATTATTATTATTATTTATTCAATTGTGTGTGTGTGTGTGTGTGTGTGTGTGTGTGTGTGTGTGTGTGTGTGTGTGTGTGTGTAGAACCACAGGCAAATTCGGGAACCACCATGGACGCCTCCACCTCCTCCTTGTTTATGCTGCCCCAGGATTCACAGGCTCCGCCCTACCAGGACCAGAAATGCAGGCCGCCCCCGCTTCTGCCAGGCAACTATACGGGGGTCTAGGATGTGAACTCAGGACCTTCATGCCTGCAAGGCAGAGGCTTAACCCCTGAACCACCTCTCCAGCCCCCTCTTTACATTTTTTGACAACATTTTTACTTTAAGGAGCTCATTCTTCTCTTGTCTCCTAAGGAATTTACCACCCCCATTCTATTTTTCCCCTGGAGCATGTATGCTTCCTTTCCCCTCCATCACTCTTCCTAACCTTAGATATCCTTGAGCTCCTTCCTTATAGTCTTGGCTGGTCTTCTTAAGCCACATTGCATCTGTTCTTTTCTGTTCATATATGTATTGCCTTCAGCCTTGTATCCCTGACTGTTATACTGAGCACTTGACCTGAGACTCCAGTTTCCAGAATCTCTCTGTCAGGAAATTCCACAGATTCCAGTCATTTCCTAAGCCACCACTCTTGAGGCAAATGCTTCACTCTCTAATGACCAAGATTCCTCTTCTATAAAGCTGTTACAACAATGTCTTGTGTTAAGGACTTTGCATTCCTATTCTTACTTTCTTGCCTTTCTGTATTTATAATATTTATATATATAATATTTATAATATTTTCTTCCTTTTTTCCTGATCCTACAACCTTTTGCTTTACTAATTTCTATAAGTATTTTCAAACATTTGAATTATCAACTACCCATTCCTTAAATAATGACTGTCTTTTTTGTTGTTTTTTTACTCCTTGCAAACATAAAGTTATAGTTGTCTTAAATGGAGTATTTACACAAATTAGAGAAAGAAACTCTTCTGGGTAAATTATTAGAAATAAACTCTTATTTTTAACCAGTAACTAAAGAAAATTCTATCATTGTGGAGAAAAGAAAAAAAAAAGAATATCTTCATTCTCTTTGTACTTTGTACAGGGTCTTGGAGTACAGGCAGCAGGCACCCTACTCACCCCCTTGGGACCTAACATCAAATATGTGCCGGGATGTTTGCTTAGGGAATCAGTTAATTGGCACCAAGATGTTTACTGTTGGTTGAATAGAGAAATATTTGAAGGCCTGATAATTCAAAGGAGAAAAAAATAGGACATGTCTCTAAGGATAATAAAGTATCAGCCAATATCTGAAAAAGACGCAGTGTTTATCCTCTATGCTACGCATGCTATAGTAAAAATATTTTCAAATCATAATTCTTGCATAATTTTTGTGTAAATTGGTAGTGAATGAAAGTAAGTGATGCTTCTGATTGAATTATGTACATTTTAATTGTAGCATTGTGGCTGTGTGTGTGTGTGTGTGTGTGTGTGTGTGTGTGTGTGTGTGTGCTGTGCAACTACAGCGAGTATAGGAAAAATACAGTTAATATAATAGAAGACACTGAAGAATTGCCATATGGAGTGGTTGAAATAAACAATTAAAAACCATGAGTACTGAAGAACCTGTAATCACAGCTACTTAGAAGTTTGAGGACAGGTCATCTCAGTTCCTTCTGATGATACATGTGGAGCTGCAGTACTGGGACTGGACATGAGATCTGTATGTGATCTATCCTCAGGGCCTGAGCAGCCAAAGCACACCTCTGACTCAAAGGGGATAAGAAATAGTTTACTTTGGAGTCAGATGTGAGTGATCATGGCTTTGGAACACAGATTTAGGTTATCCCCAATTTTGTGTCCCAACATGGTAACAGTTTTCTGAGGTCTTGTAGTTATAGAACAAAGAAAATCATAAATCAAACCCCTTTTTAACTGTGGAACTTGAACTTTTTAAATGTGAACTTTTTAAAGGGCACTGAGGACACTCTTAGCCTTTTAGTTGGTAGAAACTTAAGGATCTGTCTGTACATTCCAAAAGATTATGCATCACAGTCAGAGAAGGATAACAACTACTAAAGGGTCTAAAGGGAACTTGGTTCTGGATTTGCAACATTTCTAACTCTCCACCTCACTGAGTCAATCAGTGAACCTCGTGGTCCAGCTTTTGTCCAGGAACTTTTTTTCAGTCTAAACAGCCAGATAAATAAGAGAAATTATTGCAGCACATAATTGTATTCTAATGCTTCTAAGCTTTGTCTTGTGACTCTGGCTTATACTCAAAGATGACTTTATAAGTGATTCTAACCATGTACCTTGCTACAGCCTCAAGATGTTTGCACTGGGTGTCCTGTAAGCTTAGAGCATTCTTCATTCATTTGTCTTGGCTTTGTCAGGCAGAACTCAGCTCAGTTATCTCCTGTTCAGAGAAGCCTATTTAGTGTCACCTAAACTTTCTGGTCCATCATAATCAATGTTATCTTTCTTTCTCTATATCACATCACTATTTGAAATGAACATTTCTTTGTCCATATCACATATTACTATTTGAAATGATCATTTGTTTGCTGTTTTGCTCCTTGGCAGTATAATGAAGTCCCATGAAAATATGTGCATTTTTCATTATATCTAGAATTCTTAAAATAAATAGTAGGTAAAAGTAGATATACTTTAAATGGATGGTCAATCCTAAGTATTGTTGGCATTCTAAAAGGGAACAGAACTTTAAATTCAACAGTAAATTTGGGGGGAATGAAGTTTTTAGTGTATTGAAATTTTAAATATCAGCAAAGTCTTGAAATGGCATTTCAGACCGCCCTTGTGCCCTTAGTATAAACATAACTTCATTACTGATGACTATAATTAAGACAGATACTTTGTCTGAAAACTGCTTTGTTAATTAGCTAAATATTATTCCCTAGTGCTGGACATTAATGTTGTGGTGCATACACATTTACTTTCTGATATGCTGAGAATACTACTGTATTAATGCATTATATTACATCAATATACTGAATTTATATGTAGTGCCTGCAATAATGTTAAAAATTTTTAAAGTTAAATTTCTCCCAGGAATCAAAGAATTATTATTATAAATTCAGTTTTTTCAAGCCCTTCATAGTTTTTTTTTTACAATGTTTAACTTCATTAGAGTTTCTTGATATCAGAGTTGGTTACTGGGTTTGTTATAAGCCCAAACCAAATTGCTATACAGCAACATATGCATTTTGTGTGTTGACATTTGCCAAGGAGACCATGGCATATCATTTTGTAAACCCATATTAGTGACAAATGGCAATAAATAAACACAGGCTGAACAAGTTATTGTTACTTTACTAGACTAAATTATAGATATCCATTTGAGGTTTAAGTGAAATAAAGCCCATTAAATAGCAAATTTAAAAATAACAAAATCTTTAACCTCTGAGCCATCTCCCTGGCCTGTCAGATCTTTTGAGCTCATATTTTTCCCTGAAAGTAAAAAGCCAGACTTTAAGATGTAGTACTTTGAAAGTACATGTTCCCCCAATGACCATCAGTAGTTGCAGTTAAGAATGACTTATAGGGGCTGGGAAGATGGCACAGTCACTAAAGTAGTTGCTTCACAGGCATGGGGACCTGAATTCACATCCCTAGCACCCACAGAAAAATTTGGGTGTATAATATCTGTAATCCCAGCACTGGGAAATAAACAGATCCTGGGAGCTTGTTCCAGTCAGTCAGTCTAGCAAACTCAATGACCTCCAGGTACAATGAGAGAAGTGATACAGAGAGACCTGGCACCTAATAGAGACTTCTGGTCTCCATATGTGCATGCATGGGGATAGATACATAAATACATACAAGACACACACACATGTTTGCACACATACAAAAGAATGAGTTATAATAGTAATAGATGATCTCTTGGTACTTGATCTCCAGGAATTCAAGAGAGGGAAATACACTTTCCAAGGTAACATACTACTGCCTGAGATCACTTCCATTGCCTCTTTGCTGCGTCCTTCCCTATGCTGTGATTCCCATACTCCATAGTGCTCTTTGTCTGTACTCACCAAGTTCCGATGGCACACTATTACTTATTGTGTGAGTTCTCTTCTCTTTTCCCAGCTCTCAGCACAGTGAACTTTTGATTTAGATGCAATTGCATATGGCATATGATATTGACAATGCTACTTCTATGTCTAGCCATAAAATTAGAGTTTTATGACCCATGTCTCTTAGCTATTAAAAACTATCAATTGATAGTTTTGGCTCAATAATGTATAAATTTATTCATACATGCTAATATAATGTTTATTTCTTTTGGCAAAATTTGCAAATGTTTAACTTTTTTTAGTTATGTATGCATTACTAATTTCTAATTAGCAGGAGCATTATATTGGGTTTGAATTATTTTCTGATGCAACTTCTCATCAGCTATAATTTTATCATAAAATCGATCATATACATTGATAATTTTATGTACATTACCTTGATAATGCCAAATATTAAAGTTTTATCATTTCTGAAAACCAAAAGTTAGAACACATGTGCAAAACAATATTTAGAAACATGGAAATACTGTCTTTCTGGAATTAAGCATTGTATACCAGTAACATTACAACTCAGTAATCTGTTCAGAAAACTGCGAAATGGTAATTAGAAAGCCATAGTCTTTAATCCATAGAGTCCCCCAACTATACGATAGTTGTTACTTATGATAGAGAAAAAGTGATATTGATCCTATACATGCAAAGCTAATATAGTAGTAGTTTGTGCAGCTCTTTCAATTTTTGCCAGGTATCTCTTCAATGAATATATGTGATTCTTCTTAACTATTTTGAGGATATATATATATACATGTATATGGTACTTAACCTGTATTGTATGCATGAAAATATAAAAAAGAGAAAGTTCTCAAGTTCCACATGTCCCTGGGAGACTAATGAGGACTAATGCTGATAGGGAAGAAAAGGAAGATGCCTTCCTCAGTGTATGGCACTTGTTAGCGCATGACTCATGTCAGTCATATGACATCAAAGACAAACTAGATGAAGCACAGTGGACCACACAAATGAAAATACTTGAAAATAGAAAGAAGAATGACAGGAGAGATGAAGGGCTGTTGGGGAAAATGAGGGGGAATGGAAATGGGGATTAAGAGGAGAGAAAAAATAAAATTAAAATGTAAAGAAAAAACAAAGATAGTCCAATTATAACCAGTGGGGTATGAAATTAAGCCAAAAGTCACAAACATTAATTTGGGATATGTAGAGAAGAAGAGGGGCTGGCAGTGGTGGTGGTGGGGTATGAAAGGGTAGAGGGGAATGTGACCAGAACTCACTGAAATATTTACATAATTGTCAAAGAAAAGTTAATAAAAAATGCTTTTCTTTAATTAAAAAATTTTTATTAAAAAATACAAAATCACCAGAGAGAGAGAGAGAGAAAGAAAGAGAGAGAGGCTGACAAAATGAAATTTGTCATACTTTGTTTGTTTGCTTTTATTTAGGAGAGGGTGGGGAGGGAGAACAGGAATGTACCTGGCTGTCAGGGGAGTGAGCTCAGGAGTTTGCCAGCAGGTGTCTTCACCAGCTGAACCATCTCACCAGCCTGAAATTTGTATTTAGACCCCGACCAGCCCTCTCTCCTAAAGTATTTTCCCTATGAACCATCTCACCAGCCTGAAATTTGTATTTAGACCCCGACCAGCCCTCTCTCCTAAAGTAATTTTCCCTAGGGGCTCAGATCTCTGTGGCAGATTAAGTGGTCCTTCCTTGGATAGACCACGAATAGGGGTACTCCCCTTCACCTCTAGCCCCTGCATATAATTATTTCTCCGTGGTTCCTCGCTAGTCCACAGGGGAATGCTGATATGTCACCCATAATAGTGTAGGTCTGGTGTGGACAAGTCTCATTATAGTAAGTTCCAAGATGCAGCAGCTCTTTTGAGCAGACAACCAGAAGGGAACCCTAGAGCCCACACAAGCAGACAGGCAGGAAGCTGGAGTGATGGATTGGGGAAGGGAAGGGATGGGCAAAAGGAGGGGGACAAGGACAACCACTCACATGAGTAAAACTAGAACAATAAAAACTAATTTTGAAAAAGCAATTTCCTCTGTGGCAAATCTGCTTTCCTGTCCATATTGACAATTCCAAAAAGTCACCCATGCTTTGACCACTCTTCACTACAAAGGTTTCCATAATCAAAAGTCCAAAAACTAAAATATTCTATTTGGTAGCATAGTTTTAGAAGATGACTAGTGAGGAAAGAACAGGAAACTTAACCTCAACCTCCTTCTCTACATCCCTCACTCAAACACAGCCGATCATAAACTCCTCCCTGGATGCCTCTAAGTTTCAAGACCATTAAAAGTAGGTTCAGCTCATAAAGCTTTTAGTTATTCCCTTTATAGATGAACACCATTAGGTTGAAGAGAATTATGTGTGTATCCAGCCATCGTCAGGACCCTAAATTATCTACCAGTGACTTTAGCAGTTCCAGTAGCATTTTTCTTAATTTTGATTCTTTGTGACCCTAATTTTTTAATAAATTTTATTTATTATTTTATTCAATTGTGCGTGTGCATGTGTGTGTGCGTGTGCATGTGTGTGCGTGTGCATGTGTGTGTGCATGTGCATGTGTGTGTGCGTGTGTAGAACCACAGACGAATTCAGGAACCACCATGGACCGCCTCTACCTCCTCCTGGTTTACTCTGCCCTGGGATTCACAGGCTCCGCCCTATCCGGACCAGAAACGCAGGCCACCCTCGCTTCCAGCCAGGCGTCTATACATGGGGTCTAGGATCCGAACTCAGGACCTTCCACCTGCAAGGCAGAGGCTTAACCCCTGAGCCACCTCTCCAGCCCCCGTGACCTTAATTTTTAACCCTGACAATTAAAATAAAACAATCACAATACATGATAAGAAATACTGTATGAGTATATGGTTTCTTTTGTAGATAATAGATTTGGTTATTCTTTAGAAAAGTACATATGCCTAGATAAATGGAGCATTAGGTTAGTGTGAGTATGAGACATATGTTTTTATTTTTAATGTCTTACTCTAAATGAAACTTTGGCACTTTTGAAGTAATTCCATTTCTGATGACATTATAATATGAAAATCATATGTCATATCTTTGTGTTTATTTGCCCAGAATCCATGGACTATAAAAAATATATTGCAAGCAAAGCATTTCATAAAAGAGAGAACCTTGAAGATACTTTGCTTGATATGCCTTGTGGGTGCTTAATGAATGATGATAGTGGTGGTGATAATGATAAGAAAAAGCAGAAGAATTCTTGTAGCTTATCATAAATGTGGCATTCAACTTAGTATCTTGCTTATCTTTCATCTTTTTTAAGTGAGGAAATGAAGTTGCAGAAAGTTGAAACTATTTTGCAAAGAATACTTGGTTAGTCAGTGGAGTCAGGAATCCAACCCTGTTTTCTGACTCAGCGATCATCTACTAAGAAGTGTGAATACAGGAAAACCATTTGGACATTTTTAATGTATTACAAGTATCATTTTTATTGATCTAAATATCTATATATGTAATATATGTCAAGAAACTTTTTTAAAGTGCATCAATCAGAAGTTTAATATTAGTATCCACATTAAGATAGAAGATGCAATAGTTGTCTTAGTGTGCCTGAAATAACTTGCTTAATATATTTTCCAGTTCAATCCATGTCAAGAAACTGTAACTTTTTTTTAAACCTTTGACATGTTGTTCTTAAAATAAAGTATTCCTATCTTGTAAATGAGAATCGGGCTCAGAATAAAGCAGTGAAGTAGCAGGAGAGCAGGATTCAGGCCTGTGTCTGCTTGTCTCTGAAATTTTGTTTTACTCTACTTACGCTTACTAAGGAGTAACCCAATCAAGCACCTGCTCAGCCTTTCTCTCTTGCCTCATTATTAAAATTCATATGAGGGCT